>JAMXBC010000004.1:94708788-95919860 GCA_024138005.1 Lumnitzera racemosa | reverse complement strand
TGTCTTTGTCATTTGATCCAATAGCCTTCCGTTAGATAGGAACATATTTGATAAATACTGATAACTCTCGGATGGAGTATTAGAATGGAAAAATCCATTAGATAATCAACTATTGGTTCTAAGCCATCTCTGGCAATGAATCAACAATTCGAAGTGCTTTTCTTACGTATTCTTGATAAACCAGCATTTATATATAGATGTAGGGGGATCTCTTTGGGAAGTAAGAAGCCCCTTTGACATCTCTTCATCTGTAAAGAATTCTCGATGTGAAAACACAGAGACAAAGGGCTGATCTTTGAATAGGAAAAAGAGTGGATCTGCAGGGTCCTAAATGAATTGGCTTATTCAAAAAAAGCCTTGTTCTTTGGAAGATCTATCTCGTGTCTAGTACTGCATGGTTCCACTCTACAAGAACTTCGAATCATTCTCTTGAAGCTCATCCTTTTCATCATGAATGATCCGCTTGCCCCGAAATGACCTGGCCCGATAGGGAAATCCCAATTCATTGGTCCTTTTGATACAATCAAATAGAAAGCTCCAAGGGTGCCATATTCTAGGAGCCCAAACTATGTTATTGAATAAGTCCTCCTCTATCTGTTGTGGGTCGAGGACTCCTTCTCCTTCCCCTTCTTCAAACTCCGATTTGTATTTTTCATAGAGAAATCTCTGATCAACGATAGAACAAGATCCATTTTGCATCATATCTAAGGGATTCCTTGGTTTGGGCCGAAGAAGCAATGTCACTCGATCATTATCAAACTGACTGCAATCTTTTTTTGTTCGCGAGGATCCCACCAGAGTGCCTTCTACTTCTAATAGGCCATGAACTAGATCAGAATCGTTCTCAATGAGTCCATAAGAAGTGATCCTGTTTTTTTCATCGGATTCGGGTAGAGACTACAGGGTCTTGAGTGATCAATCCGGCAGAACAACTCAAAAGATAAAGAAGTATCGTTAATTTCTTCATGCTCGTTCCAAGTTCAAAGTACCATTTGTACAAAAAAGAATCCCCTTTGTTACATGATTTCTTCTTCATATAGATAGCTATAAGATCTATGGGGCAATTACTTAGAAGTACATTTTGTGCAACAGCCTTTCGTATCTTAAATATCCTTGATCATGAGACATATAATTGTCACTATAAAAAAGAACCATAATTCCAACAGTAGTAATTAATTTTAACATAATGGAAGTAAGCGGATCAATTAAGTGCCCGAATTCTAAAGAAAAATCATTATTAATGGTCCAAGCCCACACATATTGATAGATAGAGCTTCTATTTATTTGCTGAATAGATAAATAGATCGAAAGAATCATAATGAAACTTAACAAAAAAATACTAGGAAAGGCCTATATACGGCGAAGATTCTTTGTTGCCGTTGGAAAAAGTAGAAGTCCCATTTCGATTAACATAGGAACCGGGAGTGGAAGGAAAGGGAGAATCTACGAATATTGATATGTATATTCCATAAAAAACTATTTTATTCATAATTAATTATTCCTGAGTCAATTCCGCGGCTCTTATTTTTTTTTTTTCGATTCAATAAAAAATCAAGATATGGAAAACTTAAATAGAATTTTCTATTCTTAATTATTGTGAATCTTTCTTCTTTCCAAAATCAAGAAGTTAGAATTGGTCAAATAGTATGAATAGGACCATGTTAATATATATATATATATATAATGAGTTTGTAAGAAAAACTCTGAGATATAATGAAAGACTGGGATACAGGATATCCAACATTTTCTTTACATAACAGAAAAAAATAGACTTAAAGAAAAAGGGAATTACTAAAATGACTTTTCTAAAATAATGTATACTTTGGTTTTGATTAGCTACTAGTTTCATTCTCATTTTTAAAATTAGGGATACTCACTCTTTTGAGCTTGACTAATTAATAGAAAAAAAGGTCATTTTGAATTAGGTAGGCAAGGGTTGTCTTTTTAAATTTTTCGACGTATATTTATGTAATAAAACATGGAATAAACAAGAATATCAAAAACAAAAAATGGCAGTTCCAAAAAAACGTACTTCTATATAAAAAAAAACGTATTTGTAAAAATATTTGGAAAAAGAAGGCATATTGGGCGGCATTGAAAGCTTTTTCGTTAGCGAAGTCTCTTTCGATTAGGAATTCAAAAAGTTTTTTTGTGCGACAAATAACTAATCAAACGCTAGATTAAATTATCTTAATATGAAAATGGTCTACAAACAAGGTTTCATCTTTTGTCAATATATGTTTTCTCATTCCTGGGTGGGGATTCTTATTTTCCCTATCAATCTATTTGTCAAAATATTCAAATAAATAACTACAAAATAATAAGAAAGAGCTTTGATTTTGAGTATTTAGACTCTATTTAGACTATATAAAAGAAAATATAAGATTTTTAGGAAAAATCAAAGGGTTGTTGAAATTATGAAATTAATTGATTAAGTCTAAAATTCAAACTTGTTTTGCAACTTTCTAAATCAATATATTATTTTTTGAATTACAATATAATACCTATCCCTTTCTTTCAACTCTAGAGTCCCTTTCTTTTCATTTACTTCGGTATTCGAATTTTTAGGTGAGTATTTATTATTCATATATGAATATGAATAATATGTGAATATATGAATAATATGTGAATTTGGAGTAATCCAAACTGGATCCTATGTTTATAACGGAAGATTGATCAATCTTTCTAATTAAATTATTAATTATTCAAAAGAATTATTTGAGGTAAAGTAAGTCAGTAGCAATTATCATAAATATAAAATCAAGACTTTTTTTAGACAAGATGTTAAAACCAATATATAATTAGTTTGATAAATCCTAAATGAAATTTTCTACAGGAAAAACAAAACAACAACCTAATAGTTAATACAAAGTTCTACAAATATTTACATAATTCCTTCGATCTCGCGATAAGCTGTGATGTGATCCAACAAAATACTTTTGCTGTTTAAAATTCATAAAATAAATGAGAAATCAATGAAATTAGAAATAAATAAATTAGTATTAGTTGAATTTGTATTATTAAAAAAAAATGAAAAAAGAGAAAGAACTTTTTAAATAATGGAAGTGTAATTAATGAGTAAGTGTAATCTCGGTCGTTAATTGTTAGTATGATATGACAGTTGCTATTGAACCTAAGAATCTATAAATACCCAACCATACCTTTTTAATAGAAACTTTAGATGATCTAAAGATCAAAGAAACAATATTATCTTTTGAATTCTCTACTCTCAAAAATCAAAACAACTCTCTAAGTAAAAAACAATTCAACACTTAATTAAGAATAGTAAGGTTGATGCACAATAGCTCTCTCACCTATCATAAGTGTACTTAAGCTACTGAAACTGCTTGTTTCTCCTCCTGGCCCATTTTTCTCCAAGTCCTCGCTGTAAGTGTCATTTACGTGTTACTCCTCTAAGGTCACATGCAGTGCAAATTTCACATACCTTTCACATGATGATACTATCTAGAACCTAACATCTACATTTTTCACAATTCCAGTGAGGATAGAGAGAGTCAACTACTTAATGATAAGACCATTTCAAAAAAGGAATACTAGGGTACTTAACACCACCTCCCAAGATCAAGAGACTTATGATAACCCTACTGGACAAGACTTGCCTCCACTACTTAAAGATACCAATCAAGATAACCCTGCCAACCAAGACAACCTTACCAACCAAAATAACCCCGTAGCCAAGAACTCCCCAAACCTCACACAAATGATGTAAGTTATACAAGAAGCCATAAGGATGCCATTAGACCAATTTATGGCTACAATTACTAATCTCATATAGGGAATGGTTGCCGTTACCATACACAAGGCATGGCTTTTAGCCTTGTTGTAGTAGCACAACAATGCACTAACCCCTCCACTCAACCACTTAATCCTCCTATCATTCAGGAGAACAATGTTCAAAGATAAGGTGACCAAACCCTTTCTTCGACAACTGTAGTTAACCAAAACCCACCACTTACCTAAGATAGAAAATGGAAGAGTTTACCCAAGTAGCTCTTCTTCTTCTCACTTACTCCTTGTACTGCACTTGGAGGGTTAACTAGCTAGCTAAACCCTGCTCCTCCTGAGCCAATTGAAATTATGGCACCTGCTTCGAAGTACATGACTATATTAGGATCTTCCTTTATTACAAGGGAAGAATTAGATAAGTATACTAAGGAAATGCTTGCCAAGCCACTTGTTGTAGTATTGGATCTCTAGTTCCCATATAATCAGTATATTATTGCTAAGCCACATCCAAAGGACTATGACATTAAGTTCATCGAGACATTAGATGTCTACGACTTAGACGATGACCTTAAGTTGAAGGAATTTTCCAAATCACTCACTGAGAAAGCATATGCTTGGTATGTCAACCTCTCCATTGGATTAGTAAACTCATGGGAAAGTATGTATAAGATGTTCTTGGAGAAATTTTTCTCCACATAAGAAAGGGTCACCTTAATTTACATAGGGAGAATTAGGCAAAACCCTAAGGAAGATCTTATGGAATACATCAAGCACTTTAGAGAATGCTCTCTTAATATCCAAGATGTATGCGATGAAAAAGAGCTTGTAAAGGTTTGTATCTAGGAGATGTCCTCTGAATTTGCTGCACTCATAGAGAATGCGTAAAGGACCAACAACTTTGTGATGAGATAACAAGAAGTTAATAGATTTGACAACCATAAAACATCTATGGATTTAGTGCAAGACAATGACCTTAGAAGCAGCAAGAAACCTAAGAGTGATGTACAAAGAACCTTAATGGAAATCCCTTCATTCCCATGCCTAATGAGGCAAGTATATGCCATACTTGATCAATGGTTACAAGATGGAGACATTATACTATTAGAAGTTGATTACCAACCTACCAAGAGTGAGCGCAATGATCTTAAGTTTTGTTGGTATCACAGGATAGTGAGCCATCATACTAAAGAGTATAGGAATTTGAAGAAAATATTTATAAATAGAGTAAGACTTGGGAAGCTTATTATTAAAGATGGTGATGTTCACATTAATACCTCAGTACATGATTCTTGACATGGTGGCATGTAGACTAAATCAATAAAGGCATAAGACAATTCACGGCCAACACTCTAGGAGCGGATTAGTATTCAATTACATATTTTTCCCTTATTTTCAAAAGGAGACATCAAAGCTATAATGCAACTCTATGTCAATAAGTTTAAATTTCTTTTAAGGTGTTTCTTTTAAGACGAGAGTACTACCCTAACATCACATGTTCTTTTTTTAAGACTAAGATACTCTCTTGGCATTATGTATCATTCTTTAAGACAAGGGCGTTCTCTTGGTACTATGCGTTCTTTGAGACCAAAGCGCTCCCCTAGCATTACACATTTTGTTGAGACCAGGTGAACCCTCCTAGCGCCACATGCTTCTTTTAAGACCAAGGTACTACCTTAGCACATTATGCTCTATTTTTAAACTAATGTACTCCCTCAACATTGTATGCTCTTTTAAGACCAAGACATTCCCTTGGTACTTTACACTATATTTTCAGACTAGGATACTCCCCTAGCATTTTATGTTCTTTTAAGATGAAGGCATTCCCTTAGTACTATATGCTTCTTTAAGGCTAAGTTACTCCCTTGATATCATGTGCTCTTCTTTAAGATAGGGTACTCTCCTAGTATTGTATGTTCTTTAAGACTAGGGTACTCTCTTAATACTATACATTCTTTAAGACCAAGATATATCCTTAGCATATCAACTTCTTTGTCTTACGCCTAACCAATACTTGGCATATCAATTAAGAGGCTTAAGTTCATATATAATCTTGGTACATAGTTTTTATTCTTTAAGTCCAAGCAATTCCTTAACATTAAATTATTGATGCTCTTAAGTGCACAATGCTATTGAAAGTAAGAGTAAAATCTCCTTGCTTTGATAAAGCTCATCATGAAGTGACTTCTTTGCTTGAATGGCTATAGATGGCAGATTATATCATAATTAAGCTGGCAAGCTACATCCTTATCACTTTAATGATTGGGGGCTTAATGAAAGAAAGTACTTCTCTTGCACTGCTGCCATAATAAGAGTTGTTGCCATGTCTCATTATGACATAACAACAACTGGGGGAGGAAGGACATAAGCAAGCATAAGGGCATTCCATTAAGGGAGGTTTCAATATACGTGGGCTTAAAAAGAGAACATTACTCCCTTAACATAAAAACTTTCCACCCCTTTGAATCATACTCCAAGATATATGGTTTGTTGAAGATGTAATGTTTGTTGAAGCCATCCCTTTATTTGTGGAGGATTCAGAGGGATATAGCTTTACAGGTCTCATATGCACTTTGACTTAATGTTCTACCTTTAGGAGATTGCGAAAGGTTATCAGATTCATGAAGCATGTCATAAGCTTAGCAAGCGTCATTATGTTTTCTTCATCAGATAAGTTCATCTTACTTTTTAAATCTATTACTCTATACCTTCATTAAACAAGCAATAAATAAAACTAATAGGACATGGTAATATCATGGAGCTTAAAATATACGTATTGAAAGTATGATATGACTTAATAAAATATTGATATGAATTTATATTGGAGAAGAAATTTCCAATTCATACATATTCATATATACAAGAGGCAATCTTTTCTATAAAAAGGTAATTACGATTAGCTTCTTATAAGCTAATGATGGCCATTAAATTTTAAAAAATAAAATAAAATTCATTTATAATGGTGTTGATATGTATACATGTATATAATGCATATATCTAGGGAGTAAAGCTATACTAATAACTTGTTTAATTCCATATGATAATAAAATTTGAGTAAACTTGCAAATATTTTGTTTTTTATGAATAGTTTGCATATGGCAATGTATAATTATGTGGTTTAGTTTATCTTATATATAAAAGATCAAAGTATGTAATTAAAGAAAAAAAAAAGGAAGAAGAAGACATAGAGTGTTGAATTTATGACAAGGACAATCACTGGTGTGATTGGTCAAAAATAAGTTAAATAATTCTTTATCGATTAATAGCTATTGTGATCAAATAAAATGATGTTGCTAATCCCCTTAGTCGATAAAGAGGAGTTTAGAATTACTATAAAAAGATATGAAGAGCAACAACTTAGCATAAGAAAATAAATAAATAAATAAATAAGAGAGGAAAAATCTCTTCATTACCATTTGATCGCTATTGATCAACGAGACATTTGTCTTATTAGTCATTTCTTGTTATTAATTATGACCAAATTCTGGGCTACTAAAATTGATGCTATTATTGTTGGGTCATCAAATTTGAACAAGTTGTTGTTCCTTGATGATTAATATGCGACTCTAGAGTTTCAAGTTGTTGCGTTCTAGAGACGTCGTGAAATGTCACAAACTAAAGTTATTAATATCAATGTCTGTGAATAGTGCAATGCAAATATGCTATCATAACTTATCAAAATTGAATAATGTTAATTTTTTATTAACTTGTAAATTTTCATATTTTGTTGTCACAAACATGTTGATCTTCAAAGACAAATTAGTACAAGAGATGAGTATTGTCTATTTTCATGGATGTGTTTACTTTTAAAGATAATGACTTTTAAAGATAATGAACACAAGAGTTTAATATATATAAGTATGTGTAGAATTGAAAAAAATAATAAATAAAAGATTTAATCTTGAAGTTGTGAAGGAAAAAGTTGAGTTTTGAAATTTTTGATGATTTCTACTTCAATTAAGAGAGGAACAAGAATATTAAAGAAAAAATAAAGAAAGAAAAAGATTTGAGTTGGATTTGAAATATAGAAATATTTGAGAAGATAAATGATTGACTTGTTTTCATAGTTAGAATATTAAAAATATTCTTTATTGATGTGTAAAGAAGAGTATTATAGGTTTTGACATGAGATTTAATGAACATGGGTTATACTGATCATGCTTCTTGGAATAGATATGAAATGGAGAGAAAGTATTGTTAATAAGATATGGTGGTTGATTGTAAAGATTTAAGTTTATTAAAATTATATGCTCTTGATATGTTGTTGTAACAATTGAGGGATAATTTATCTAAAAGGAAAAAGTTTATGGAAAAAAAAGTCAATCAAAGTATATAATATATATATATATATCTAAAAATTTAAGATTATAAATTTGGTTTTAATATAATACTTGACATATAGTATAATTTAATCATGGAACCATTTTGGTCCGGCATTGACAAAATAATGTATTAATAATAATGATTAATCAATCACCTACCTTTAAATGATGAAAGCCATAGTTTATTTAAATGAGGTTATCAATTTAATTTACACAATTCCAATGAGATACTCTAAGTTGCCATTATTGGGCACTAGTCAATTGCAAGTGAAGCATTTCTTATATATATGTGTGTGTGTGTGTGTGTGTGTGGGGGGGGGGGGGGGGGGGGGGGGGGGGGTGCATACACACATGTTGTAAAGTCTAATTTTTAGAAAATGCTTACATACTCTACATAATAGTGAATACTAATTGAGATATTTGTTTCTTTCTGAAAGGTTAATACATGAAAAATCCTAAAACTTCAAATAGATAAAATCAAATAAAATAAAGTCCTAAGTTTTAGCATGTACAAATGAAAGCAAGCGTCATATCTATATTCAATATTTTTATATGGATATGGTAGCTAGGGATAAAATTCCCATAGTATTAAGAAAAAAAGTAAATATCATATTTCTATATAATATTGAAGACTTATTCTATAATATTGTTATTAGGGGCAATTATACTCTAATAAGCTTAACTTACTGCATGCAATAAAACAATGCTATGAGTGTGTGCACTAAAACGTATAGCAATTAAAAAGAAAATTGTAGTGTTGATGCTAGAGTCATATATTATGATGATTGGGGAAAAAAAAAGAGAGGAGGAGGTCTTTAGCTATGTGAGTGCACCTCGCAACTGTATAGCGCTTTTATGATATGTGCATGTGTTGAATAGTAGCTTAGTAATCCCAAAAAAAGTGTTTGATGTTCAAAATACTTAGACATAGCATAAGAATTTTAGGCAGAGAACAACATGTAGTAGGCTAATTTTGTATTGACCTAAGCCCATAATCAATGTATTATTTATTTACACTTAACTCGTTGAGTTAAGTGATAAGGCTTAAAGAGTTTGATTTGTAATTGGGATAACTTAAGGAGATTTAGTTTAGCAAGCTTTAAATAGAGATCGTTAGATAGGTTTATTCACTCTCAACCTCTCTTAAGCAAGCTTGCACACTTAACCAAGTAAGCTCGTACAGTCAACAAGACAAGCTATTAGCCTTGACCCCATAATAAGCTCATCAAAATAATCTTGAATGAGTAAGTATAATCTTGACCGTTGATCATTAGTATGATTTGACAGTTGATGTCGAACCCAAGAATCTATAAATATCCAACCATGTCTTTTCAATAGAGACTTCAAATGTTATAGAGATCAAAGAAACAATATTGTTTTATGAATTCTTTGCAATAAAAAATCAAAATAGCTTTTAAGTAAAGAATAATTCGACATTCAATTAAGAATAGTGAGGTTGATATTCAATAGCTTCCTTACCAGTCACAAGTATGCTTGAGCTATTGAGATTATCTATTTCTCTTTTCGATAATTTTTCTCTGAATCTTCCTTGTAAGTATCATTCGCGTATTACTCCTTTAGGATCTCATACAGCTCGACTTCCACAAAGCTTCCGCATGATAATATTATCTAGAACCTTACATCTACACAACAATACATGATTAATTTAAACAAAAGTTGATTAATACATTTAATTCAATTTTAGAAGGATTGTTTACATTACCATGTAGCTATTATATCAAAAGAGAGGGTCCAATGTTATTAATATAGAACTAAAGATATAATAAACTCATCCTAGTTGCTACAGAGAAAAGCAGCGATTAATCCCGCTTCACCGTAAAGGAAGAGCTGCCTCATACCATATGGTTAATTCATATTTGAAGGATGTTTCTAGAAAAACGTGTGGAAGGCTGCTAGTTAATATGATATCTATAATTAATATCTGGATGGACAAATTAATGATTAATTGTGAGTGTTATAGAAAGACTTGTTGATTTGGAAATTGTTTATTTTTCGAACAACAAATAAATTGGGATTCTTTGTGTCATAAAAATTAACGTGCCATTTGAAACATTAATTTTCAATAGCCCCATCTTTATTTTTCACTATTCTGTAGACTGTATCAAGAATACCGAAAACCTCGTACACGGTACACCATATTACCTTCTGAATTCAAGTCTAGTTTGCACTTTGCTATTGGCCATTGGAGAAAAGCAAAACATGAGCTTACGTGTGCCTTTTCTGGATTTTTAGTTTCAAATGAATTGTTATTTGCCACGACTACGTGGCACTTACGCAAAACGTTTTCCGCGTGGTGGCCACTTAATTTTGTGGACAACAGCAGTACATGATTGATGTTGCAATTATTTCCTCGATCAAAAATAGTTGACCCGCTCTATAAAATTATTTATTCGCAAATTGATGCCTGTTGAGAAAACTTTCCCGTGTTATTAAAAGAACGTTGGAATGTTTCTGTTCGATCACTATCCTACCATGAGTCAGGATGTCAATTGAATCATTGATTATTTAAGAGTTATTTACAAATCATCCATCAACATAGTATCCATGTTGACAAGAAAAATCTAACCACACACAATTCTAATGGATCATAATCCACCTTTATCAATTTATCCAACTTGTATGGAAATTGAGAAAAATTAAATAACTCTTATCTATATTTTTCCATTATTTATCATTACATAAAAATTTTCCATAAATTTGTTTCAAACGAGAGAATTGCATGAAATTCATTAATTTGTATATTTTCATTATTAAAATTTAATTGCTTACTAATATATTTTCGATTCATTAAAAATAGTATAAAATTGATCTAATTCATATTACTTTTTAGATGTTATCTAGTATATTCCCTCACTGCATGTTCACTTGGAGGGAATACAATTTTATTCTCCCTTATTCCTTACCTCTCTTTATTATAATGTTCACTTTACTTAAAATGCAATTCCTAAGAATGCCCATTACTTAAAAATAAGGAATAAGGAGTCAAGATTCTTTGATGGAACTTAAGAATTGTGATTCTGTGTGAGAATGACTATCATTACCCTTATTTTTTCTTCAAGCACAACACAACAACGTCATCCCACTGCCAAAAGTTACTGGCATCCACCACCACCCGATGTCACTTGCGTTTACCACCACCAAACACCACCAACATCTTGATTCACTATTGCATCCACTAGTCTTAGATCTACCACCAAACATAATTGTCATCTACCACCACCAAATGCCGATTCATCACTGCATCACTAGTCACAAATCTACATGAAATCTTTGTTACTAGAGCATGAGAAACTCAAACATTTGTATTAAAGTTAAGAGCTTTAACTGATTTTTCTTAAGAAATCAAAAGAGGGCAATGTGATGGAATGGTAGAAGTTGAAAGGTTGCTATCGTTGCTCTTCCGATGTTAAGGAGTTTCATGACGAGAGAGAGAGAGAGAGTAGTTGGCGTTAATTAAAGCTGACGATAGAGTGAGATGAGGAAGAGATAGATAGAAAGTTGAAAGAGTTTTCATGGTTGATGTGGGATATGGTTAGATGTGGAAGAGGCATGTGATAAGGAAAAAAAAAAGGGGAGGTAATAATGTCTTTTACTTTTGATTACATTTCTATTCACTAGTGTGTTTTTCATTTAAGTAAACAATGTCATGAGCATTTCTTTTCAATTCCATTCCCAAGAATTGTAATTACCTTCCCCTTCTATCATTTAATGAAGTAAACGAGCCATTAAAATTTATTTCGTAAATTTAATGTTTATAGTAATTTACCCACCAAATGTTTTATATTTATACTATTTTCCAAGGGACCAATGCATCACTAATGGTTTTTTTTTTTTTCTCATTTTTATTTAAGCTCCAAGTAAGAAAATTATTTTGTCCAAGATTTGCTATGCAAGCCTATTTATTAGGCTTGAAATAATCGATATTCAAGCTTATGAATTTATGGGGTCTTCTTATAAACTCGATAAGCAATCTGACCTTTGATTACCTCTATATTTTTGAAGATAAGAGGTGATGATACATTGTCAAAACTCTTCCTTGCTTTGCTTTTTCTTTTTCTTTTTCTTTTCCTTTTTTCCTTTCATTAACTTGATAAGCCTATTTCTTTTTCTTATAAACTCGATAAGCAATCTAACCTTTTTTCCTTTTCTTTTTCTTATAAACTCGGCATGTTTAGTTCACCGAATGGAATAAAGAGAATGAAATTACAATTACTTGAAAATGGAATGGAGGTGTAATAAGTGAAGAGTAGATATTATTGCGTTTAGTTTAGAGTAATTGAATTGATATTATAATGTTCAATTCATAAAACTTGATGATGAATAAGAATTGAAAGTGAAATTCCTAAAATACCACTACTTAATTGAATAATAAAATATGAAAAACAAAGTGAAATAGAAAAAATACATTAGAAAACATTCATGTGCTCCTCCTTCCTAATATTTCTATACTCTAACCTCACTATGCTATCCCTATTGAAACCTTAACCCTAATATGTGAAGAAATTCATGGCTCTGTACATGAAACCCTAGCCCTACTGTCGTAATATTTCCTAATTTGAATCCTTAACCCCAAACTCTGAAGACATCGATAGAACCTAGCTTAAAGATCAACATAAGCTAATGTGTAGAACACTAGGCTAAACTTGAGAGGAGGGGATGAATTGTGTTTTAAGGAAAAATTACAATTCTTTTTGAAATTAAGCACTAAAAGTAATAATGATCATAATCAAGATAATGATAAAATAATAATAGGTGTGGAAATTAAAAGAGATAGGGATAAAGAAAATCAAGTCCAAATTTAACGTGGAGTTCGGACCATCCCTTACTATCTATGAACATACAATGCCTCTAACCGAGGCAAGTATACCTATCAGTTTATAATATAGTGGTTTAAGTCTAACAATCAATCTCTCAAAGACTATGACTACAAATACTCACTATATCTCTATTATCTAACTGGAAAATTAAATTTTAAGAAACTTAAAGAAGTAAATGTAAATTACCACTAAAACTAATTTATAGATTATCTAAGATTTAATTCAAGAATTAACAAGGCAATTCAATTGGAAATTAATTCAAGATTCAATATTATACATAGATCTTATTTCTCCTAAATTTAACATGTGATTTTCCTAAAAATAATTTAATTTATTCTTTAATCTTTATTGATTAAGGGAATTCTCTATTAAAGTGAATCACTTTCTCAAGCTAATTAATCCCAACCCTGAAATCACCTATTAGAATCTCTTCTCAATAACATGACCTAAGATTACATTATTAAATAATGAATTTTCTACGCTTTAATTTGAAATTATAGAAGAATATTGCAAATTATCTCTAATCTTACAATAATCTTCATCAACTTTGTCTAAATCTAATCTTATAAGAAATCTCTTGATTCTCTTATAAGATATCAAACTCTAAATTATTAACCACAAAAAAAATAACCTAAATTATAAAACAAATATAGTTGAATTAAGAAAAAACTAAAAAATTAAATCTGAATAAATCTAGATTTCATAAGACCTAGATATAAAAAATCTACTCACTATCCATTGCAAAATAAAGATCTAAAAACAAAGTATAGAAAAGAATAGAAAGAAGTATCATAAAATCCAACAAAATTAAAATTTGAAATCTTCTCTTCTCCTCACTTTCTTGATTATTCTTGGCTTCAAAAACTCTCCAAAAGTCATGCCAAAAAGTTCTCTCTCATAAACCCTAACAATGCTTTATTTGTGAAGAACTAAAACATATAGGTCAGTTGGAAAAGACACGATGGAGACATAACCGTATCTTTTGGTTATGTACTTAATTGTGCTTCACATTTGTCTCCATTGTTTTTTTTTTTTTTTTTACATTGGAAACGATACGACTAACAACATGGTCATGTCTTTTAGTTATGTCCTAGGCTGTAATAGTAGAAAATCATATCCAATTTTGCTTGGAAACGATATGGTTGTGTCATTTAGTTGTATCAAACTTCAAACCCTTATAACTTGCTCATTTTAGCTCCAATTTGAGTTAAATTTATTCATATCTTCTTGTTTTCTTGCATAGATTATTTCAAAACCTATAAAAAAATTTACTTAATTAAGTATTATTATCTAAAAATAAACGCAAATATCAAGGAAAATCATTGAAAATCACTAAATAAAGTATGTGCAATTAAGAACTCATCAAACTTCCCCACACTTCAGAATTTGCTTATCCTCAAGCAAATAAATCAAAGAAAGATCAAGACAAGAATTCTTAAGCCAAAAATAATCACTACCTAAGAAACCGAGCAAAAATTACACTTAACCTGGAAAGATTCAACTTGCAAATTCAATCAATTTTCTTTACATAACTTCCTTAACTCTTATACTCGATTCTTTTTTCCCAATGTCCAAAGAATACAAAGTACCAAAGTTCACAAGTTGATCTATATAAATTAAAGTTTAATTGAATCATTTAATTAAAAATTCCTGTACTCAAGATTAGATTTACCATCTTACTAATAAAAAAAGGGTCATAAAGATTTTAACCTACTTAACTAAAATATATACAACACTTTCCTCAATTTCGCTAAGCGCCATCGTTCAAAGTAAACACATATTACATCAACTCATCTTCTAATCATCTTCTTAATTCATACTTTCAATGGGAAGGCTTCAAATTTATCGAATTAAACACATTAATTAAGGACAATTGTGTTGGAAACGAAAAAGGATCTTATTCTTCTAACAAATCAAGACTAATTCGTACCAACTTAGCCCTCATATTGGTAAAGAGAATGAACTTTGCTCTTTTGAGAGACCAAGGTTGATCTATACCAACTCATTCTTTAAGGTTATTTTGGCATTAGTAATGGAATTCAACCTTACTCTTCTAAGGAACCAAGACGAATTCTTATCAACTTTACTCTTTTTTTTTCTTTTCATTTATATCATTTTCTACCTCCAATTATTTCATTTCAAGGATTTCTCAAGAGACAAATTTTATTTGTTTGTTTACTAAAAATTATAGGGCTCTAAAGTCATCTAAGAGGAAAGTATACATTAAAGTAAGCTTCAAAAATAGTTACAACTAACTCCTAACCAGTGATGTTGCTATAACCATAAGTTCTTAAAATCTTAGGCTAAATAATCTTTAACTTTACTCTACAAAGATTTTACTTATCAACTTGGGCAAAGTGTAACTCAAACATCAAAGATTAAGTATTCAAATAAATCCAACTCATTGGAAGTTATTGATTTCTAAGTAATTACAAGTCATGGGTTAAATGTGAAAAAATTGATCTCCTAAGTAGCAAAAGTTTCTATATCCCTTCTCCACACTTAAAACAGTACATTGTCCCTAATGTATGAATTAAGTCACATAATGGAAAATATATTAATCAAAACAATTAAGGGTAAGACGATATTAAAGTGGGAAAGAAAAACTATTACTCCCTTGAAAATTTGAGTAACACAATTCATCAATGCAAGAAGTCTAAAGTTTGAAGTAGTCTAAATAAAACACATTTTCCAACATGAGCTTCAAATTTTCAAGACCTTGACCTCATAACCCTCCTCATCGGAAGGATCGTCCATAAAATCATCCTTATCCTCATCCTAATCCTCTTTGTATTCTTCATCATCCTTCTCTTCATTGACATCTTCAACTGAACTCTTCACTTGAGCTACTTCCTCTGAACTTATAATTTGGTTTTGGGACCATGTTTCTCTACAAAAGGAAACAAGATTCAAGTTAAATTTCCAATACACCAAAGCTTCCCTATACTTACAATAAAGGAATAGATAAAAAAAAAAAATCAAGACTAAGTGTGGAAAATAAATACTATAACTCATTAAGGAATTTTGTCAAACACGTAGTATGCATGCAAAATGTAGTTATGTTCTTGAGAAATTCTTCATGTAATCTTAACAACTATTGTTACAAAAGAAATTCCAAGCATACTCAAACTCCTAATTCCTTAATAACATGAATCAATAGCACTTATATGTTTGATTAAATATTAAAACCCTAAGCGCTAAAATGAAGAACAAGGCATATAAACCAATAAAGTTCAACGCTACAGCTCAAACATTCAAGAAATGCATGCTTATAGTAATGTACTGTAAATGATATGGTCGTGTCATAACTCTGTACCTTTCAAAATCTAATTGTAGTGTCTAATTCAAAAACACAATCACGTTTTTCATGTACACCACTACTTATCTCTCAAAATTCATGAATACATACTAAAAATTACCAACATGTATTCAAATCCTAACTACTCTATCACATATAAGAGCCTAATCAAGTAAATTTTACAAAAAAATTGAAGAAAAATAAAGATCAAGAACTTACCAGGATTCTTGAAATGATGTAAGTAATAGAGATCTTTGAAACTTACCTGAATTCTTAAAATGACGTGAGTAGTAGAGATCTTTGAGTTTATGTGAGTTTGTGTGTTCCTGTATGTGTTTGTAGGTATGAGTGAAAGTGTAGACGAGAGAAAAAGAAAATCGTGTAAGCATTTGAGTGAGGAGTAAAAGAGTAGAGGAGAGGAAAAGGGGATAAGGGTCACGTGCTTTTATATTAGACGCGATACAACCTGAGATATAAACATGTCTCGCTGTCATGTAAGTTTCTATAATGCAGCCCTAAAATGCACCTAATACTAACACGGTCCGAGACACAACTGTATCTTTGGATCATGTAGTATATTGTTTTTTTTTTTTAACTTTTAACTTTTTTTATTTTTATTTTAATTTATGCATGCTTATCTTAAATGCATGAATTGAAAAATAAAAGAAACTTAAAGAAACAAAAGCATTGAACTAAAAAAAAGTGAATCAATGAAAGCTAATGCAAAAATTAAACTAAAAGGAAAACTTATTGTGTTATACTTATCAATTTTGAAATTTTATTTAACTTCTAGGGCATTACCTCAGAAACCCCGTAAGGGACGCTGTCCCTTAACCCCTACCTACTAAGCAACTAGCGGGATAGCTATTGCGTAGCGTAACATAAAAGCGAACTTGATCCTAAAATGAAAAATAAAAGCGTCAAAGTGCTAAGATAAACGATAAAAATTACTAAAATAACCTACAAGCTAAAAAAATAACTAAAATAAATAAATAACTTGGGTTGCCTCCTAAGAGTGCTATATTTAACGTCGATAGCTCGACGGAATGCATGGTTTACTCACCTTCATTCTAGTGGAGATGTATCTCTATCCTTACCTCGCTTTAAAACCCTCCAAATAAGGCTAGACTTACCCTTTTTCCAATGGTATAGCAAATTCACTTGTCTAGTTATGTAACTTCTACTGAGTTTCTTCTTATTACATTACTCATCAAACTCGTGTTGCTCAAGTGTCTTTTTTTTATTCACTTTTCACTTAGATAAAGTGGTTATTGGTAACTTTGAGCTCCTCACTATAAAAGCATGTTCTAAACAATCTTCTAAGTGTTTTTTCTCTAAGACTGGTGGTTTTACTATGAGAGGGTCTAACTTTCCTTCCTTTGGTCTACAAAATGGTTCAATCTTTATTTTCACCACATTGGGTTCATTAGCTCCCAACTGAGCTACAGCTTTTGATTTATTAAGGGTTTTCACCATTTCTCCATCTCCCATTTCTAATTAATCATTCATAGGTTCTCTAACAAGTGTTTCTTATACACATTCAATAACAACAACATTAGAAGTATCACTAACATAGATTGTACCCTCTAAGTCAAGGGACTTGTCTCATTTCTGACTCTTAAGATGAGCTTACACTTACCAACATCAAACATAGCCCTAGCAGTGGCTAGAAGGGTTTACCTAAAATCAATGGTAGCTCAAGATCCTCATCTATATCAAGGATAACAAAACCTACAAGGAAATTAAATTTATCAACTCGTACTAGAACATCTTTTATAATGCCTCTAGGGCATGTATTGGACCCATCTACTAATTGAATGCACATGCGTGTTAGTTTAGGTTCTCCTAATTCCCAACCTTAGCTTTTTAAACAACTTAAATGACATCAAGTTAATACTAGTTCCTAGATCTGCCAAAGCATTATCTATAAACAAGTTTCCAAATATACAAGGAAGAGTAAGAGTCTCCGGCAATGGTGCCAACAACTTGATGTAGGTAAGTACATCTATCAGTTTATAATATAGCGAATTAAGTCCAAGTGTCGATCTTTCAAAGACTTTGACTATTAGTATTCACAAGGCCTCTATTATCTAACCAAAAAATTAAATTTTAAAAAATTTAAAGAAGTAAATCTAAATTACTACTAAAACTAATTTAAAGATTATCTAAGACGCAATTTAAGAATTAACAAGAAAGCAATTTAATTGGAAATTAATCCAAGATTCAATATTGTTTCCAGATCTTGTTTCTCCTAAATCTAACAAATGATTTTCCCAAAGATAATTTAATTTATTCCTTAATCTTATGTGATTGAGAGAATTCTTTACTAAAATCAATCACTTTCTCAAGTTAATTAACTTTAACCCTAAAATCACTTATTAGAATCTTTTCTCAATAATATGATTTAAGATCGCATTATTGAACAATGAATTCTCTAATCTTTAATTTGAAATTCTGGAAGAATCTTGCAAATTATCTCTAATCTTACAATAATTCTCATCAATTATGTCTAGATCTAATCTTATAAGAAATATCTTGATTCTCTTATAAAACATCAAACTCTAGATTACTACCTATAGAAATAATAACTCAAATCATGAAGTAAACATAATTAAATCAAGAAAAGACTAATGAATTAAATTAATTAAGTACTAACCATCTCACATGAATAGATATAGGTTTCATAAGACTTAGATATCAAAAATTGACTCACTACACATCATAAAGTAAGGATCTAAAAACAAAGTATAAAAAAAAAATAAAAAGTAACATCATAAAATCCCAATAAAATTAAATCATGAAATCTTCTCTTCTTCTCACTTTTTCGATTGTTCTTGGCTTCAAAAACTCTCCAAAAGTAACGGCAGAAAGTTCTCTCTCATAAAGCCTAACGAGACTTTATATATGGAGAACTAAAAAAAATAGGACGATTGGAAAAGACACGATTATAGACATAACTGTGTCTTTTTGTGATGTACTTGATTGTGCTTCACATTTGTCTCCTTTTTTTTTTTTAAACTAAAAACAATATGACCGATAACATGGTTGTGTCCAAGGTTGTAACAGTAGAAAATCAGCTCCAATTTTACCTAGAAATGACACAATCGTGTCGTTTGGCTGTGTTGATTTTCAAACCTTTATAACTTGCTCATTTTAGCTCTGATTTGAGTGAAATTTGTTCCTATCTTCTCATTTTCTTGCATAGATTGCTTCAAAACTTAGAAAATAAAATTTTAATTAATTAAAGTATTATTATCTAAAAATAAAATCAAATATCAAGGAAAATCATCAAAAAATATGTATAATTAGGAACTCATCAATAGCACTTTATTGAATTCTCAATCTAAGCTCCAAGTGCCATACAACTAAAAACTTGATTACATAAGTTTCAAACTCACAACTCTAAACATAAATCACAATCTCAACTCACAACACAAAACTCAATCTCAAGGATTATTAGTGTAGTGCTTTTAACTCTCAATACTTTGTAACTAATAGCTTATAAGTACTATACTTTAAATCTCTCTAAATATTAGCAAATTAGGGTACAAGAAATAATGAGAATTATAGACAATAAGAATATAAGAGAATGTTGAAATATTGTAGTAAGGAATTAGCTTTCCCTTGTCTTTGGTTGGGTTGTTAAGCATTTATATCGTCTCATTTAATTTTTCCTATTTTAGTACATTAAATGCTCTAACGGCTAATTGAAATAAGCTTACCGACATACCGGTACCTTACTTTACCGACATGACGATAAGCAAATGTACTATCGGCAAGTGTACTAGCATGTTGGTCCCTAGATCAGCACCAATTTCATCTTCTTATCTAGGCTACTTCACCATTTAGTTGGTATTACTCTAAAACCATGTAGCTAGTAGGCTAAATTCACCTATTTCCATATTTTAAACATAATAAAGAACATCCAAAATATACAATTCAACTTCAATGATGCTTACACATATTTCAAATCTAAACATCTTATAGAGTTAATTGATGTTTATAATTGTTTTGTGAGATAGCAATTGTTTTTCAATTAACTCAATATAAGCAAATAATATGTATTACTATACACTTTTTGCTTTGTTCTCATCAAAATCAATATGTTTAATTATACACTTTTTGTTTTGTTTTAGTCAAAATCAAATAATAAACCCTAGGTTCAACAATCTCCCCATTTTTTATAAGGACAAAACCCTTATACTTTAAATGATCCCTTTCAATCTAGTACTCCTCTTAAATTAAGCATTCGGTTTCAAGATATTTAGCAATTAAAAAGATCAATAGAATGCTTGCAAAAAGGGAGTATTAATGTGCTAAGGAACTAAGTTTTACTTCTTAATACTTCACATTTGGCTATATCATTCTTTCAATGAATTAAGATATGCTAAAGTCATACGATCAATATTATCTTTTGAGTGATTGTTATCCATTCGATTTTATACATGTTTTGACACTCAATGACTTGAATATTTCTCCCCCTTTGGCCTTATCAGAAAGATGAGGATCTAAATAGTGAAAAAGGAGGAGGATTCAAGTCAAAATTTCAGCATAGTCTTAGCTTAAGCTTTAAGATATGCCTCCTATAAAAGAAGAACAAAGAAGCAATCCAATAATAAAGTAGCTAGCAACAATTCCTAAAAGCAACAAGTTAATTAAATAAGGAAGAGGCATTCATGTTTGGTATAAAGAGGTCCATGAATCATAAAAACATAAGGGATTTAAATCATAAGCAACAAAGGTCATCAAGAACCAAAATCCAACATAAGAAAGGAAACATAAAGTGGCCAGAGGCCAAGTCAATAAAACATAACATGAAGTTGCATAAGAAATAAACTAGAGTCAGTAACTTAAGTAAAAGGTGGATCATCATCTTGAGCTAGAGAAGGAAAGGGGTAAGATGGGCAATGATAGTTCATCTGAAAGTGACAATAGTTCATCAAGGTAGCATCGTGATTGTGGATGAGGGGTTTGGTAGAGAGATAAAGTTGCGTGAAGGAGAAGAGAAGAGTGTGATTTGAAGAAGTGAAGGGATTGATGAGAGATTGTGTGAAGAGGATGATTTGGGAATGGAAGAGAAGAGAGAGAAAGATCGATGGTTTTAAACAAGGATAGCTTGAAATTTTGATGTATCGGCATTATGGTAAAGGAGGATATCACACCCCAAAGCGGCAGAGTCATAATAGCCTCGTCATGCAAACCATTCTAAGATAGAAACTAACCATAGAGCCACTATCTTAGCCTAGTTTACGTAAGGTGTCCACGACTAACTCACTTTGAAGTAACCGGTTCATAAATTAAATATGTTATTTACTTATGAACTTAAGAAAAATACACACTTACATTAGAGTAATCGGAGTATATTTACAAAATTTAACAACTTAATATAATTTACTTGAGTAATTTGTAAATTAATACTAAAGGCTTAAAAGATAATTCTAAACTTGAGAATATATCCAGTCTTCAATTTATATCTTCAATCCCCTAAGATTCAACAGTTGCTAGTTTTAAGATAATTATAAACCACTTCCTTACTAACACCTGCAATAACATCTATAGAGATGTAAGCAACCATAACTTAGTAAGTTAAAACAGAGACTTAAAACTATACATCAATCACAAATACAGTTATCAACTAAATTAGTTAGATACTATATACATATAAGCAAATGCCAACGTATGACATTGTTCGGCCTATCGTAAGATTAAAGAAATTACACTCGCTCTAATTTTAGTTGAAGAGTTTCCGTTAAAACAACAGCTTATAACCAAACCTAGGTTTGTACAATGGAGATACTGCTCCTATCGTGACTACCTTCGAACCATTGACTTCACCCTTGTTGCAACCTCTTCACTTGTCACTTGTTTCGACTAAGGATGAAGAAACGACCAATTATGCTAACCAATGCTATCTCTTTTGAAGGGGTCGATATTTGGCTAGAGAATTCTAATATTCCCCTAATGGGTTGTGATGCAATTCCGGTTTAGAATTATAAGTCATATATTTAGTTAAATCCGACTTAAGGTATTCGATAATTTCAAACAATTCACACAAATACTAGCCAACAGCAAATCAAAATCATATCAATAGCTTAGAACAGATACATGTACACATCCAACTATCTAATAAGCACAATCAAGTACAATTTTAAGCCTTAAAGTACTATAAATTAGTACTTTAAAATATAGTAACGTATTAATCCTAACTTACCTAGACTCCTTACTTGCTTACTCAAAATGAAACTCCTATTGGTCCTCGCCAAAGATCTTTATAATACAAATATTGTTTCAATATTTTACATAACTGCTATAGATTAATTTTATCTTATAATGCCTATTGTTATCTTTCATTTAGGGTTTAATATACTCAATTATCCAGGTTTTTAAATCTTTTATAATTATTCTTAATTTAGGTTGAGTTCTTATTTAGTTTTTTAAGTTGGTTTCTAAATTAGGTTTATAACTCAATTTTCTATTAGGAATTTTATACATAAACCCTAGGAAATCTTTTTTACCCATAATGTGAAGTTAATCACATTATTTTTGGATATTCTAAATATCATTTTTGGTCTCTAACCAATATTTTAGTCTGTGCGGTATGTCATAATCCTAATTTAACTAGCGAATTCACTCCCGATGTGAAAAAATCTTATATTTTTTATATAATTACCCTAATTTAAGTTTCCTACTAAATTTATTATATATTCCTAATACTATTGCAATATCAATTTTAATATAATATTTTCCAACTTATTAATTTCTTATACCTACATATTACACATTATTACCTAATATGTTCATAATATACACATTTAATATTTTTATAACTTTAAATATCATCTCCCAACATCAACTAACATTTCAAAATATCTAAATTTATCCTAAATCAGATTTTACACCTAATTACCCTAAATTACAAAATTAACTTAAAATTTACCATTTTTACCTATTACATATTTATTACATAATATCCTAATAATTACATCTAACACTCTAAATGATACAAATATCATACTTTATCATATTTCAATATCCTAAACCATATAATTATGCGCTAAATTAGTAATTATCTATTTAATTACCTAATTAATCCAAAATTACCTATTTTATGCATCATTTTAAGACTTAAAATTATCTAAAAATTTTGAAAATTCATTTTTGAAAAAAGACTTTATATCATTATGTTAAATCCTCTAACTATCCTATACAAAAATTTTCAGCTCAAACCTATACTTTTAAAGTCATTTATTTCTAATTCAAACAAAACTCAAATTTGTATGGTTTCTTAAAGATAGTATATTTTAGACACAAAATCATCAAAATAAAATTTTTTCTTAAATTTATATACTTAAAAACCTAATACCAAATTTCACAATTTTTTAAGCATATTTAGTATTTTTACGAAAATATGAAAAATTGGAAGAAAGATCGAACTTACCAAAATTGGTGGCTCTAGGTGTGTCGACCAGGTTGAGCAGTGGTGGCAGTTCGTTTCCAGGTGGTCATCGGGTATAGGTTTCCTTCTAAAACCTTAATTGTACAGATTTTTTGTAATTTTTGTAAATAAACCTTAACCCTAAATTTTTCAATTCTCTCTAATTTTTTTTTGCTCTCCAAACAAACCAAATGAGCTTTTGAAATTTTTTGGGTATTTATAGAGCTTTAGGAGATTTTTTTTTTATACATTAAATTGACTTAACATGGGCTTTATTCTCTTCCAAATTTGTTTTTTGTTTGGCTAATTATTATTGATTAATTTCATTCTTTAATTTTTCAGGTTGCCATGACTCTTTTCTGGACAATTCCTCATGTTTCCACACTTTTCTTGATTTTTATTTTATTATTTATGGATTTTATTTATTTAATTAATATTATTTTAGCATATTTCACGTATTTTAAGTAATTTTGTATATTTCGTGTATTTCCACTTATATGTAAATTCATATATAGTGAAATTAAATATTTCTAAATATTATTTATGTTATTTTATGATTTTTAGTGTACATATAATTTATTTCTATCAATTTGTTAATTATTGAAATTTGTTCTAAACGTTTTCAATAAATAACAGACAATGCTCATAAAATTCAATATTATATTAATTAATCATTTCATTACTTTCAAACTTATGGGATCACTTCTACTAATAATCCTAGCTCCATCATAAAATTTAAGCTAAATCAGACAATTTACTCGATCATCCTAAATTCTACGAGCTGAACCTCGAGTAGCTGATTGTGGAGCTTACAGATGATACCATTATGCCAATTCATTAAATAGAATCACATGGAACTTGTTAACAAGGTATACCGACATACCGATAGTAGGGTATATTATTATGTCGGTTCTAAGAACAGAATTAATTAAATCTTCTTATCTCGCAGGGTATACTGATATACTGGTAGTGATGGGTACCATCATGCTGTTATTTTGCAATTCTGTAGAATCTTAGTTAAATTCACTTCATTTGTCTAAGTTACCAACTTAAGTTTTTTTAAATGATTATTTGTCCAAGTTGTCAACTCAAGTTTATTTAAATGATTTAATGAGTGTTCTAATACTTCAAGCAAGTTTATTTAAGTCCATTAAGGCTTAAGAAACTTAAATTTTAACTAAATGCCAATGATTTAGTCAAATCAAATTGATTGAACCATGCAATTCATGATAAAGTGAAAATGTGCATATAAGAGCAAAACATGTGCATAAGCATTAAGTTTTTGCATACCAACACTTCAAGTAAATTTCAAATACATGTTTTAGCATGGTAAGAATAAATTATAGCTTTAAGGTTCTATAAATTGTAAAATCGCTACTTAAGTTCCTTAAGATCAAATGTTAAGCATAAATGTAGCTATAGAGCAAGTATAGATTCTTTCTCAAATTTAAAACGAGTTTATGCTTCGAACATGTTTGGAAGATATTAAGAATCATAAAAGATACATGATCAAACTATGCAACATCCATATAGGCACAAATAGGTATAAGATGTCTCAAATATCACTTAGTGCCTAATAAAGGTTTAGAGAGGTCAAATTTGCACAAAATTGAGATCAAGCTAAATTGATTACTCAAACATGATTTATGGATGAAAATAAATATGTGAAGCCCAGTTTTGGGCATGAAAACCAATACATGATGAATTTGTACATATATGAACTTGAATACTTATGAATGACTTTAAGTATGCCTAAAGCATATTAAATGTCATATTTTATGCATGAAATCCATATTAGCATGATCCTTATATCTAATTGAGTGTGAAGAGCTTATATCTCAACAAGATTGGCACGATTTAACAAAATTAAGTCATTAGTTATTAAAAAGTTCATTATTAAGTCATGTAAATGCATAAATGATCAATTGTGAATAATGGGGCTTAATTATCACAAATCAAAACTTTAAACAAATTTCAACATCATATTCAAGTATGTTGAAAGGAAACTATCACAACAATGATTCAAAGGTCTTAAAATCATCAAAATCAACAATTGAATTACAAATTGTGCTTAATGATTTACTTATACACTAAATCAAATTATTAATAATTTGGCACTTTAAGCAAGTATTAATAATACCTATAGATACAAAGGTAGCACGATAAAAACTTATAGCATGTAAATTGACAAAATGATCACATGATATCTTAAATAATAATGAGAGCCTAATTTGGGTCTAAGGGAATCAAATTTACATAAAAACAAAAAATAGCCAAATCAATTCTTCAACCATAATTTATGGACAAAATTAAACATGCGGGAATTGGATTTGAACATGGAAATCGAGGCATAGCAAAATTGTGCCCGTATGATCTTAAACATACATGAGTGACTTCAAATGTGTACAAAATACATGATATTTGCAATTTAAGCTTACAAGCTAGTTCAAAATGTATATTATGATATAATGAGAGTTTAAGTATGGCTTGCAAAGCTAGCAATTGCAAAAACACAAGTTGAGTCCCTAAATACTTATATGAGCTCAAATGTGGTTAAGGATCAGTTAACTACGTATAGTTTCATAATTAAATCAAGCCAAACTTTCAAACATGAAATATTATCATATTTAGACATGAAGGGGCCAACATTTGATATTAAAATCGAGAAATGATAGATATATACACAAGGAAACATAAGCAAATGTAGAGAACTTCAAGTGCACACAAAATATGTTAGTTGTTGTACGAAGACTACTTCAATAAGTTTCTTGAATCAAATACCATGTTGGAGGCATTTTGAATTTTCTTTGAGCATTCTCCATTCAAGTTTCTTGAGTTACTTCCATTTAGAGTTCTTATAAAAACATATAATTACTTCTTTGGTACTCATATGAGTTTGGGTTATTTGTGGCTAGTAGCAATGATATATCCTTTTCCTTTTGGAACTTAAACCATTTTACCTGTATGATTCAAATTGGTATTGTACATGTATGTGTAATATAACCATATCTACCACAATAGTTACAAGTCTTGGTTGTTACTTTTACAAAGTAACTCTTATAAGACTTATAAACATTTTCCTTATTATAACCAATTATGGTCTTGTTCAATCCTTGCCCTTAAGAGCTAAGGAGCTTATCCATATTATTTTCTCCATTTACAAATTTAGTTATAGTTTGATTTCAAGATAACATTTTTAATTTGAAGCTCTCCTAGCCTATCAACCATATTATCCTCATTTTTCATGCTTTTAACTTTTCTTTCAAGATTTATTTGATCATTTTCCTTAGCTAACTCCTCATTTCTAAGATTCAATTCTTTATTATTTCTCTTTAATTTATCAACTTCTAATCTTAAGTACTCGTTATCCTCCTCTAAGCTTTCTTTGATACCATTCACTTTATCATATTCATTTCTAAATAGATCAAATTCACTTCATATTTCAATTATCGTTTATTTCATCATCTTATTCTTCTTTTGAACCTTAATAAATTCTTTAAGTAACTCATTATACATATTTTTGAGCTCATCAAATGAAGAGTCACTGGAAATAGAACATACCTCATTATCTATGGCCATGAAGCACATTTCCCCATCCCAATCACTTGAATCGCCATCACTCCAAGTTGCTATTATAGCCTTTTTCGTTGTCCTTTTTTCAGTTTTCTTAAAATTTGGGCAATATTATTGAACATGACTTAGTTTTTAGCAATTATAACACTTGATTACTTTCTTCTTCTTCTCCTTTTTAGATTGAGATGTGTTTTCATCCTTGTCCTTTACCAATTTTCGATTGTACTTCATAATTTCTTGAAGGTTCTTATGAACATAACCACATCATCATCCTTACTTTCATCACTACTAGAGCTCTCTTTGGTTGCTTTCAAAGCAATTGTTTTCTTCTTGGATTCTTCTCCTTGCCTCTTAATCATTTTGTAAGTTGTAAGAGTTTTAAAAAGTTGCTCCTTTGGCATCATGTTAAGATCATAAGCTTCCTCGATTGCGATTCTCTTAGCTTCCTATTCCTTCAAGATTTCAAGATTAGTAAAGGATTTACGAAGAACACTTAAAGGATTGATAATTTTAATGAGCCTATTGTGCATCTCATCAATTGTTTCGTTAGAGTCGATCTTGAAATTTTCAAATTGGCTACAAAGCAAGCTTATTTTTGTGTTCCTTACATGGCTAGTTTCTTTATATGTACTTTTTAACGCTTTCTAATTTCCTTAGCACTCTTACATGTACAAACTCTATTAAAGTCATTTTCATTAATGTTACAAGGCAAGATATTCATAACTATTTCATTTAAGTCTAACAACTTCCAATCATTATTGGTACAATTACTTTCTTCCGTACCTTCTATCTTGAATAGTCTTTTATCTACTACTTACCATAACAATTTATCTTGTGCTTTTAAAAATGTACCTATCCTACATTTCCAATATGGATAATTATTCCTGGTTAAGAGTGGTGATCTATTTATAGCTTGCCTAACTATTGAGCCTAATGTGTTTGATGTCATGATCATTGCTTTAAATGCGATTAAGAAATAGATTTAAAGGTTAGCTTTGATGCCAATTATAGAACA
Source organism: Lumnitzera racemosa (assembly GCA_024138005.1). Taxonomy (NCBI): domain Eukaryota; kingdom Viridiplantae; phylum Streptophyta; class Magnoliopsida; order Myrtales; family Combretaceae; genus Lumnitzera; species Lumnitzera racemosa. The sequence goes on along the minus strand of JAMXBC010000004.1, from coordinate 95,891,635 downwards.
TTAAGTTAAACTCAAGAAGAGGAGGTGGACTAAGTTTTAAGGACAAATATAATTATTTTGGAAATCAAACACTAAAAGTACTAATGAGCATAATCAAGATAATGATAAAATAATAATAAATGTGGAAATTAAAAGAGATAGGGATGAAGAAGATCAAGCCCAGATTTAACGTGAAGTGCGAACCGCTCCCTGCCTTTATGGATATACAATGCCTCCAATTGAGGACTTTACACCACTTTATTAATTTCTCAATCTAAGCTCCAAGAGCTACATAACCATAAACATGATTATATAAGTTTCACACTCACAATTCTCAACACAAATCAAATCTCAACTCACAATATAAAACTCAATCTCAAGAATTATTAGTGTAAGGATTTTAACTCTCAATGATTTGCACTAATAGCTTACAAGCATTACACTTCAAATCTCTCTAAATATTAGCGAATTAAGATACAAAATATGATGAGAATTGCAAACAATAAGAATACAAGAGAATGTTGAAATATTGCAGTAAAGGATCAGCTCTCTCTTGTCTTTGGTAGGGTTGTTAAGCATTTATATCATCCCATTTAATTCTTCCCATTATAATGCATTAAATGCTCCAATGGCATGCCGGTACCTTACTATTATTGGCATGCCAATACTTTGATTATAACCAATTCCATCTTCTTCTCTAGGCTACTTCATCATCAAGCTAGTAGTGCTCTGGAGCCGTCAAGTTGGTAGGCCAAATTCACCTATTTTCATTTTTCAAACATAATAAAGAATATCCACAATATACAATTCAACTTCAATAATGCTTATACATCTTTCAAATCTAAATATCTTGTAGAGTTAATTGATATTTATAATTGTTTTGCAAGATAGTGATTGTTTTTCAATTAACTCAATATAATAAAAAAATAACATGTATAACTATACATTTTTTTTGTTCTCATTAAAATCAACATGTTTAATTATATAATTTTTATTTTGTTCTCATCAAAATTAAATAATGAACCCTAGGTTCAACATAACGTATGTTAAAGATGTCAAGGAAGGAATAGAAGATGTGATGTGACTCTCAAGGGGGAGGTAGGGTTAGACCGCGGAAAAGCATTACAACGAAGCGAACCAGAAAGAAACAAAAAAAAAAAAGATAGTAGAGCCTAGGCAGTTACTAAATGGATATGATGCATCACTTGATCCTACTTAGCCGACAATCTATCGAATATGATATACCGGTCCGAATTAAAGGGTAATTCGCCATTATTCCTTGCTAAAAGGAATAAATAAGAGTTGAATGATAATAAGAGCACTAAAGTTGCTCAAAATGAGTAATTTTTTAATTAAAGAGATGTGTCTTCGCATATAAGAAAGTAGAGGTTTATATACTTATCCACTAGGGTTACTTTACATGTATGAAAAAATAAAAAAAGGTATTATACAATTAGGTTACATAAGACATAGTAAAAAGAGTAAAAAAGACAAAAAATATTTAGTGTGAAAACAAAAAAGAATAATTATAGAATACTGTGACAGAAGACACGTGCTGCACATCAAGAATATGATACAATGTAAGTGGAAGCAGGAATGCATTGTAGTTAAGGGCTAACTTGATCTGGATCAGGTTGGGAGCCAATTAGCTTAGTAAGGAGATTAGTTGACTTGAAGTCAGACGCTAGTGGTCGGTTGGGAAGCTCAGCTTGACTCAGCTAGTTCTAGGTTGTCTTTTAGATTAAGACTTCGTTGTTGGACAGGAGCATGTCTAACATAGGTAAGGATATGATAGATAAGTTGGCAAGAGGCTAGCTCAGGATAGAAATCTACGTCTCAACTATGGCTTAGAGCTAGTATTCTTTGTATGAGCCCTTAGAGTGCTCTAGCTTGGCTTCTTATGATCAATCCAGGGGGTTGATTTCTATCATCTACTTGGGGATCGAAAAGATTTGCCCTCAAATCTGAAGTAGTTTTTACCTCTTCTCCTGGGGCGTAAGAGGGGTCATCTTTTGCTGATTGGTGAGGGATCATATCGAATACATTGAAGGTGCAAAAAACTTCACGGTCATCAGGCAGCTCGATTTGGTAAGCATTGCGATTGATTTTCTATAGGACTTTGAACGGACCATCAGCTCGAACAGATAGTTTGTTCTATCTCATGTATAGGAATTATTCTCGATTGAGATGTGTCAATACTAAGTCTCATGGGTGGAAAGAAATGGTTTGGTGGCCTTGACTACCAATTTCATGCTACTTTTGATTGAATTTAGCAATTTTCCTTATTACAGACTAATGTAGCTCATGCAATGCTTAGGCTTGGTCCACTCCAAATTGACTCTTCAGTAGCTACTAGGGTATTAATCATATCTAGGGGAATGGTAGGGTTAAGGCCATAGACAACCTCGAATAGGGTCTTCCTAGTAGTGCTATGAACAATCTAGTTGTATGCGAACTCCACAACTAGTAGGCATAAATCCTAATCTCGTATGTTCTTTCCCACTATAGCTCTAAGAAAATTGTCTAGCGTCTTATTTATCACTTTAGTCTGGCTATCAATCTGACGGTGGCTATTGGAGTTAAATATAAGTTTAGTTCTAAGTCTTCTCCAAAGAGTCTTTTAAGAACAACTCAAGAATTTTGTGTCCCGATTAGAGACAGTAGTCTTCGGTATCCTATGTAATTGGATAATCTCTTACAAAAACAAATCAGCAATATATAGAGCATTGTTAGTTCGATGGTATAGAATGAAGTGTGACATCTTACTAAAACGATCCACTACAACAAAAATAGAATCTCTACCTCTAGATATCTAAGGCAACCTTAGGATAAAGTCTATGCTGAAGTCCGCATGGGGTAAAGTTGGTGTTGGTAGCAGCATGTATTTTCCATGGGGCTCTCTCTTTTCCTTTGTACGTTTTCACACTTCACAACAACTAACCACCTTATGGACATCCTTAGCTAAACCTAGCTAGTAAAAGTTCTCTCTTAATAGATTGGTTGTCTTGGTTTCCCTGAAATGACTAGATAACCCTCCGCTATGAGCTTCCTTAACTAATAACTTATGCGTAGAGTAGTTCAGAATACATAACCTATGGTCCTTGAATTGTTAGCCGTCCTTAAGATAATATCCCTTAACAGCAATTTCGTCCTTACACTATTTTATGATAGGGCTAAAATGAGAATCATGAGCATATTACTAGGTAATTAGTGAGAATCCTAATAATTTTGTCTACAAAGTGGTCAGCAAGGTTTGCCGTTGAGACAGAGTATCGGCGACCACATTTGCACTTCCCTTCTTATATTAGATGATGTATGAGAAACTCTTCATGAACTCCAATCATTTGGCTTGCCTCCTCGAAAGCTTGTTCTGACTCCCTAGATGCTTTAAAGACTCATGGTTTGTATAAATAACAAACTTTCGTGGTAATAAATAATATTGCCAAACAATAAGGGCTCAATAAAGAGAATACAACTCTTTCTCGTACACAAAATAGATTGAGGTAAGACTGTTAAGTTTTTCACTGTAGTAGGTAACGGGTCGTCACTCCTGCATCTGAACTGCACCAATTCTAATTCCAGATGCATTACATTCTAATTTAAAGCGTATATTAAAATCTAGTAGTGATAGGACAGGGGCTAAGGTGAGCTTTTCCTTAATCTCTTTAAAGCTCCATTCAGCTTAATCATTCCACCTAAACCCTTCACTCTTCTTGGTCAGCTTAGTTAATGGGGCGGTTATTGCACTAAAGTCTTTAATAAATCGCTTATAGAAAGAAGTTAGGTTATAAAAACTTTGGACCTTAATGGCATTCCTCGACGTCTGCCATCCAGAACAACTCGAACCTTTTCCTCATATGCTCAGATCCCTTCCCCTGATACTACAAATCTTAGGAAAATCAACTCTTTCTGGCAAAACAAACACTTCTTCACATTCCCATACAACTTCTTAGCTCACAAAATGTCAAATACTTCGCAAAGATGTTGAAAATGGTCGTTCAAGTCAGTACTATATAATAATATATCATCAAAATATATGACCAGCATCTCCCAATTAGAGGCTATATTATATGATTCATTAACCTCATGAATGTCTTTAGCGCATTAGTAAGTCTGAATAGCATAACCAACCATTTATAGAGTCCATGTCTAATCTCGAAGGCAATCTTCCATTCATTGTTTGGCCTCATGCGAATTTGGTGATAGCTATTTCGCAGGTCAATCTTCTAAAATATCTTCACACTATGAAGCTCATCTAAAATGTCATCGAGTCTTGGTATCAGGTATCTGTACTTGATAGTAATTCGGTTGATTGCTTGGTTATCAATGCATATGCACTATGAACCATCCTTCTTTGAAACAAACAGAGCTAGTATAACATAAGGACTCATGGCTCTCCTTCACATATCCTCACTCAATAAGTTTATCCACCTGTCTTTTTAGCTCGGTAGCCTGCTCAAGGTTCATCCTGTATACAGGTCAGTTCGGCAAGATAGTATTTGGCTACAGATCAATACAGTGTTTTATGCCTCGAACTAGTAGTAGTCTTTTAGGTAGTTCTTCCAAAAACAGGTCAAAAAACTCATTTACTAAGCTTCAGATCTCTTTTGAAACATTCTGCAAGTCTCTTATCTCCATTAGTCTCCTAACTAATAGGAACATCGGTTGATCAACCTTGTCAATAGATCAAAGCTTTCTATGGCTCATCACTAAGGCTTTTTTCTTACTAACTTGAGTGAGCTGATTATGGGTTTCATTTACTTAGGATGGCGTTAGGAGTTGCAACACTATTTTCCTTTCATCCTAAACAAAGGCATAGGTGTTTTTATACCCGTCGTACATAATATGTCAGTCGAACAACCAAGGTCATCTAAGTAGTAGGTGTAAAGCTCCTATGGAGATAATACCGCACACTACTTCATCCTTGTATATATTTCCGATATTGAATGGTACAGTCACTTGTTTAATCACGTGTAGAACACCTTTATTGTGAAGCTAATGTAGCTTGTAAGGTCGGGGATGCCTTAAGGTCAGCAAACCCAACCTTTGCACAAAGGATTACATAACCACATTAGTGTAACTTCCTCCATCCATTATGATTATACATAATTAGCCTTTGATGCTACACTTGGTATGAAACAAATTTTCTCTCTGGTCCTCCTTAAGGTTTGGCAAGGAACTCAAGACTCGTTTCAAGACTAAAGTCATTACTTCTCCTTGGTCGGCATAAACACAGGTCTCCTCTTCCTCCTCAACTTTTGCCTTTTGAACATCCTTCTCCTCCTCGAGCTCACTCTCGTTAGTGCTATCCACTATATCTCTTCAAAGCATCATGACACGTCGGTTCGGACACTTAGCAGCTATTTGTTCAAGGCTTAAGCATTTAAATCATTTTACCTTAGTAGACTTATGTCCGGAAGTATGTCCTTTCTCATACATTTTTGGGGGCAGCTTAGCCTTAGTTCAACCTGGCTATCATACTTGACTATCGACAGGTCAATCATTCTTTTCCTCAACTTGGTACGGTTTCTTAGGCTTGGTTTAAACAAGTTAGCGCGGTACTAAGGCTTAGGAGAATGTTGGCCTAAGTCGGCTCAAAACATTTCTCCTCTACTTTTCAACCCTCTGTGCTATCTTGATAGTCTCTTCTAAATTATAAAACCTCTATATTTCCACGACATTACGAATCGTACACTTAAGCCTAGAAATGAATTTTGATACTATACAGGCTTCTAGCTCTTCCACATTAGCTTGGATTATTAATATCTGGAACTCTCTTACATACTCATCAATAGATCGGCTTTCTTGATGTAACTCCTGCAACTTTGCAAATATATCTTGTAAATAAGTCTCGGGTACAAATTTGCCTCTTAGCAACCTTTTCATCTCATCCCATGTTCTAATATCTTATCTTCCATCTCTTGCCTTAGCTGCATTCAGGTTCTTCCACCACATGGTAGTATACCCAATAAACTCTAATGTAGCAAGTTAGACTTTGACTGCATCCTCATACCCATAATATTCAAATACTTTCTTGACCTTCTCTTCCCATTCCAAGTATTAATTTGCATTTACATTTGCATTTCCACTTCCAGCGAAGGGTAAGATTTGCACCTTGACATTGTCTAACCTTCGAGGGACTCGATGTCTTTATCTCTGTACTTGGTACTAATCAACTTCTTCTTCTTCACCAAACCCTTCAACACCTAGCTCCTCGTCATCTTCCCAATTTCTTCCAACTTTAGGCTTCGTCTAGTAGCTCGGTCTGCTACTCTTCTAACTTATAGTGATCGAATTAGGCGATTAGTTTGATTGCTTTGGCCATAGCGTCTCTCAAAGGCGTCTTCTTATGGGTTATATGCTGTATACCTTAAGGTTATTGTTTGTTAGCTTGCGTTGCAACGACTAAACTTTCAACAAGGTTTGTGAGTTTGTTAAGCTTGTCGTCAACCAACCCTAAAGTGCTACTACCGTTAAGACCACAACCAGGGTGAGCACCGCTGTTCTAGTCATCAATAACACCTTGAATACTTGAATCAAACATGGTACAGTACTTTTCAAACATATTAACAACTTTTTAACAACTTCAATACCTGATAGTTACTTAAATAAGATAGAAATAAACTTGCTCTGTTTTTGCAATGAAAAACGGGGTGAAACTGAGTAATAATAAAACCATTCTTGTTGTCACACTAACACACTGTAGTAGCTATGGAAGGAACACAATAGCTAGTAACAGTAAAGTGAGGAAAACTCGAGTAGCTATCAAATGAATGTGATGCACCACTCGATTCTATTTGGCCGATAATCCATCGAATATGACATACTAGTCCAAATTGAAGGGTTGCTCACCATTACTCTTTTTTAAAGGAAACAGATAAGAGTTAAATGATAACGAGAACACTAAGGTTACTTAAAGTAAGTAATTTCTGTATTGAAGAGATGTGTACTCACATACAAGAAAGTGAGAGTTTATATACATATCAACTAGGGTTACTTTATATGTATGAAAAGATAAAAAAAGACATTCTACGACTAGATTACATAAGACATACTAAAAATGATAAAAGAGAGAACTAATATTCAGTGTGAAAAAAAAAAAAATCATTCTGGAATACTATGGTAGAAGACACGTGTTGCACATAAAAAATATGATACAACATACGTGAAAGAAGGAATGCATTGCAGTTAGGGGCTGACTTGATCTGGATCAGATTGGGAGCTAATAAGCTTGATAAAGAGATCAGTTAACTTGAAGTCAGATGCCAATGGTCTATTGGGGAGCTCAACTCAACTAGTTCTGGGCTATCTTTTAGATTAGGACTTTACTGTTGGATAATAGCATGTCTGACATATGTGAGGATATGATAAAAAGGTTAGCAGGGGCAAGTTAGGGATAGGAATCTCTATCTCGATTATGAGTTAGAGTTAATATTCTTTGTGCGAGCCCTTCGAGTCATTTAACTTGACTTCTTATGATCAGTCTAAGGGATTAATTTCTATCAAGATGTTGGGGAAGAAATTGATGTAATTAAATTTTCCTTCTGTAATTGTCAAGTTTGGTCTTCGTGATTAGCCATTTAAAAACTTCTTTTACATTTGCCCTCTTTGAAAGTCATACGAAGGCTCGTCGTGAGAGGCAATGTAAGGGAGAGAAGAGGAAGGAGACAAGAGCAAGACAATTTGCCTCTTTCAAAGTCGAGAGGAACGAGAGGCAGCATTGGGACAAGTCCATTGTAATTAAAGCAATAGAGTAGTTGGGCAGAACGATTTTTTGTTGTGAGAATGTTAGATAGGGTCTGAATTATAAATGAGAGATAATTCTTATCTTTTTAAAATTTGTCTGTGAGTAAATATGGAAACCAGTTTATTGTTTTTTTTGGAGGAATCAAGATTCATGTGTTGATATCGAGAATCCCAATTCCGTAATTGAGCTGCATCAGTATGCCAGATTTGTGATGTGAAGCAAAAATTCTGAAGTGAACATGGTAATCTAACAGTGGGTGTGTTTTTGTTGGCGCGGGGCGCTCTATATCAACATTAAACGGGCCTTGTTTATTACATCCCTCACTTACTTTAGACGTAATGACGAAATGCAAGAAACATACATGGAAACTGAAGCTTCTTATTTTAATGAATAAATGACGATCTAGTTCCAATTTCCGATTTGGAAAACCAATCAATATATACAATGTCTTTGAGATCTTTTCTGCCCTCTTTAGTTGACAATATATCCATATATATATATATATATTATAGGTTTGTATATATAGATATACTATCCTTGTTTGGCAGAGAGTTGAATGATTTATGATAGACATAGTTGCCTCCTTGTCAGAGGGGGGAAAAAAAAAAAATGATAGTGCTCCAAACTCATACATCGGAAAAAGTGGAGCCCTAATTTCTGACACACTAATGCATGTTCCCATTTGGTAAGAAGGCGAGAATACCATTCCCTGCAAGAGCTAGACATGTCGATTAGGGTTTAGTGGGACACTCATCCCTTTGTTTATTAATAATCTTCTCTTGGAAATTGCATATGATGGGCAGTTTTTATTTGAATTAACAAGGTCAAAGAAAGAGACTACAACTTTGTCCCGTGTAATTGAATGGTCTCTGAGAAAGTGATGACTATGTTGAGTACAATCTTCGTTTCCTGTGTATCGATAGATATTGATGGAACTTCCAAGTCTTCAACATATAGGAATGACTGCCACGTGTTTGGCGCTACACTCACTAAGCTTTTAAACTGAATTATTCGCTTGATATTTTTCTCAACAGCATATTTTATTGAGGAAAATGGTGACAGGGAAATTTATAATTTTTATTGATGGTGACACATCTCTACAGTACAAATACGTAAAAATTGTAAATCAGTCATATAATAAGGGTTGATGTTTAGTTTTTATTATATAGAAATGTTATTATTTATTTTTTATTGCTGAAGTTGCATACAGAATTTTCAAAATTTAAATAATTTTCTATCATGTTATAAGTAACTTATTTTCTTATAGGTGAATGGGGTTTAATTTGGTAATTCTATACGGTAGGTTGAAACTTTCCATTCTCTTTGAATAATATAAATTCGAACTTATTTTTTTTAAATGTGTAACTATTTTCCAATTTTCATTTTTTTAATTCTTTTTAATTTTCAACATTTAAGAAGCATATTCGGACTCATAGATTCCATTTTAGAATAGTGCTATTTTAAGAGATTGAGTAGGAATAAAAAGCTTTTCAGAGTTTATCAACAATTACATCTATGTTTTGTTATCTATTGTCATATGTATAAATAAAAAAAGTAAGAAAAAGTTAAAGTCTATGTTGGTTTTTGAGATAATGTAATGTAATAAGATATGAAGATACAGGCAAAGAAGAGAGAGGAATATGAAAGAAAACAAAGAAAGTGATGAAAGAGAGGAGTGTTTTGGAGGGTTTGGACCACCGAAACGTGCCGATTTTCACCGACCTTTTTGGACACCGTTATGTTGTTGACTTTTTCCAATTGGACAAAATACCTAACAATTTTAATTTTTAGTTTGCTCTGATGAATCCATGCACCGAAAGTTAGGGCACAGCATGGATCACTTGGATATGAGTCGTGTTTTTCCTTAAAAAAAAATAAAAATTAAAGAGGCCATCAAACGGTTTTCTCATAATGCTTTTTCCGTCAGCAATAATAACATGACTTTCCCCTTGGAACACCCGCCCCGATCGAAAATGATCCCAGCTCGAAGGGTATTCTCGTGTACCTAGGTGCGCACTTGGCCCTGCTGCTGTATGTAGGCTGGGTTAAGCACCGTGCAAAGTGAAATGACTTCGGTTTGCCATGAATCGCTATAAATTTTGTCCATTCCGGTGGACTCGGACCGGAAGATTTATCTTAAAATGAAAAGAAGTTAAAGGTTGAAAGAGCCAAACTTAATATTGAATCAGAAATGAACTGAACTTATTACAAATATTAGTATATAGTCGATATTTATTTATAAAATAATAAAATTGTTTACTTTTATGAGATTTAAAACATTAGAGTGTTTTTTTTTTTTTTTTTTACAATTTACATTTTATTTTCTTTGGATCTATGCTTATCTTTTTAATAAATTGGGGTATTCTCTTAAAAAAAAAGGACAAAGTACTTTTTTTTTCCTCGAAAAACCTAGTTGAATCATATAATAATTAGATTCAATCAACTAGGTCAATTGAATTGAATCATATTCATTATAATTGGGATCGAATCAACTTGAGTCTAACAATATTGGTTTTATCATAATTATCCCCTTAATCAACAACCTACTAACAATGTCAATATCACTAAATTATTCTTTTATGTAACTCCACTTGAGGTAACACCATAAACAAGTCAATGGTTGCCTATCTAATCACTAGTAGCCTTGAATCTTCCTACACCAACTAAGCACAAATAGCATGTAATTAAGATTTTAATATACTTAATTTCATTTTGATTTCCATCATAACAAGCACCATAGCCAACAAGATTCATGTACCTAAGGCACACTTTAACAAATAATCTAACAAGCTTCATTTTCAAATCCTAATATATATACATATTAATTCGAAACTCTTAATACGATTTCAATATTCAACCTAAGTTTAGTTTGCATGATTACTACTCCTATCACTTAGGTAAGTCTACCATTTTCTTTTTCAATTCTTGTTCTAACTCATCATCAATAACTTTGTTATGCTCAATCTTCACCCATATTGCATTTGACATGATTATACTTTTTCCTATGCCTATTCTTATTATTATTGTTATTGTTTATTATTATTATTTTATTTTACACCCTTTCAATCAGGTTCATTACATGCTCTATTAATTTTATCAATGTTGTTTTTCCTACTATCTTTATTATTATTAATCTTATCAGTGTTGTAACTATACATACTATTATTATATTGTTATTATATTTCATATTATTATCACTAGTGTTATAATTTATTCATTTATTTGATTATTTATTTATTTTTATTTTTCCAACATTATTATTATTATTATTAATGATTTTTTTATATCTTTTAGTTAAAAATTTTGCACAATAACTTTACCAAAAGGGTCAGTCAACCAATAATACCAATATAAAAATGGTAGTCAACTAGCAATTGTATATATATATATATCAAGTGTTGGGGGAGATGCGAGGGGGAGGGGGCAAAGAAAATGCCTAAAACAAGTACATGAACTCTTAAACTGCCTTTCCATGCCCAAAAACTGAAACACTTCTACAAAGAAATCTTTGCTTCAATTTCTTCCATTAAACAACTCGTAACCATGTTCTCATATAATTAAAAGTAATCCTCTACAATTACACTTCTTAACATTAACTAACATATACAACCAATTTAATAAGATTAAGATCAATAAATTCACATCATTACATGAAAATTTATCCTTAATTCACTACTTCCCTTCCTCTCATTGTCAAATACTAAAATGTAGATTTCTTCTAACACCAAGGTTAAATAACAAAAGCAATTTACACACATTTTAGAAAGTTCTAACCACATTATGAAACAACTAAGTAAGAAGTTTTTAGGCAAAGTCACATTTATATTTGATGATGACTTAAACTTTTATTGATAATCTACCACTAAATATGTTTGGATCACTTTGGAAAGATTGTCGTGGACATCCTTAGAAGCCTCAAAGCTAAATCTATTTTCTAATACTTCAATAAATTTTTACCATGAGCTTAATTGATGATTATGATGCAACAACTAATACTGCCATAGGGCCTTGTCCTCCATAACAAAAGCTACTATTGTAATCCTTCGTTCATCCTCAATGTGATGGAAGTAAAAAAATTATTTTAAATTTGATATCCATTCTAACATGTCCTAGCCACTAAACTTAGGAATTTCTGGTTTAATACACTTTAATAAGGAACTAGAATGTGAATTAGTTGATGTCCAATATAATACAATGAATTTTTTACCACATAAAAGATGCTTTTAATCATTAGAAAATGCTAATGCAATTCTAATGTCGTGCAAATTCTATTAGTATGCATTTGTGGTCACCGATGTCTATTTGACAAGATAAAATGTATGTTTTATGGATTCCATGTTTAAAGTTTATGCTACTAATTAAGTTCCTATTGTTATGTATAGGAGCACCAATTGTTAAGCCCAATACCCACATTAAGCTCACTTATTAAATCATTAAGTAGTCAATCAACTTAATTTCAATAAATAGCTTCAATTAACCTTACTTCACCAAAGGTTCTGAAGTAGTATATATAAAGCTCTTTTCAACCTCACTCACTCACTCTCTCTCTCTACAGCTAAGGTGCGAATTACTAAAACCCTAACCCTAGCTTTTCTCTCTTATGCTTGTCATTTTAATGCCTTTTTTGTAGTGTTTTACTAATTAATGGTGTTTCTGCGATGTTGATCAAGTTGATGAAGATGATGAACTTGGCTAATTCAAGAGAGCTACTCTCCTAAACTCACTAAATTTCAAGGATAACAAATTGCTTGTTTATTTTTCCTTTTATACTTAATGATGTATAAATGAAAGTAGCTAAGTGCCTGAATTTTCTTACTCAAAGTAGTTGTTACTTGCTTATACATAGACTATTTTATTAATATTATTGTAGAAGATTTAGAAAAATGACATCAAGTATGATGATCCCTGTACCAATAGGAACTTTTATGTTGTCTTTGTAGTTTAGCCGTAACAGTTGCTAACTACCATCATTAGAATCTAACCAATACTACCGCTTTCCATTATCATTTATCATGATAAACCACTAATATTCACAACTCTTGACACTACCATAACAATATTTGGCAATTATAAATAGAGGAAAAGGAAATGACCATGTAGGTTGAAAACTTAATATGATTGTGTGCTAAATGTACTGAAAATGGAAAAACTATCCGACATTAGTGACTTACCCTTTGCCAATTAAAGTCATAGAGATATGTGGGGTTGTTTCATATGTTTGATTTCCATTTTCGATCCAAATCTTTGTCCTCTATATCACAACTCATAGGGGAAAAAAAGAGGAAAATTGCATACTAAAGGATAGATGTTTGTGGTCAAGTTCATGTAAAGGACTTAACTTTTAAGTAATAAAAATTGTAAGACCCACTAACTTGCTTAAGCAAACATAAGGATATATACCCTAATCTTAGGTTCTTAAGGGCTTAAGATAAATTCAATTGTCAACTCAAAGCCTTAAACAACCTTAAGATGTAATAGTTAACAATAAACACCGACTCATAAATAGAATTAGGATCTACAAAGTTGATAACAGTAGAAAAAATTGAAAATGATAGTAGAAATTAGATTAATAAAAGAAGAAAATTTAGAGTTCTCCACTTGTACTTAGGTCACAACATTTTGTGCTCTAGTTAAGTTGATCCTATGAAAGGGGCGACTTAAGAGAAGCGCGACTTAGGAGAGGACTATTTAGGAAAGGACTATCTAGTGAAGTAAAGTGCGAGCCACTTAAAGCAAAAGTTACCTAAAGTGGTTAATCTAGAGTAGGCTAACATGGGTAATAGCTTTCAAAAGATGGTGGTAATATTACACACACACATACACATACATATATATATAATAAGTTATAGAAGGTAGAAATTATCAATAAATAGTAAAAATAATTAGTTATTATAAGATAAAAACTTAAGACATTAATTATAAAGTATCTACCAAGGATTAAAAATAGTAAAAAGTGAGAAAATATCATTTTGCCCCCAGAAGTAAAAGTAGGTACTAAAAAATAAAAATATAATAATAAGTAAGTAAACTAGTAATAAAGTAAGGTAATAAAAAATAAATAAAGGTATAAAGCATAATGTTGACTCATGCCCTTTACATACAAGACATCATCATGATATATCCCAAATAAATGTAAAGAATATATTTGGAAAAGTAAATTAAACGATAAAATAATTAGGTAAAATATTATAAAAGTATCATATAAAACATCATAAAATATCTAAAAAAATATCAAATCAACTTTACAATTGTCGACCAACTTAACATCATGTCATAAAAATATCTAAAAACTCGTAAGGAAAGTTAACAAAAATTTATAAAAATTAGAAATATCATAAAATGAATAAAATATGTTGATAACTTCTTTAGGAATTTACCAAAAATTATACAAGTTGTAAAAATTGTTCAAAATTTATTTGGAGACATGTCTTAGGGTCTAGGACACGTAGAAATTTTTCAATAAATTAAAACTTGCTAGAAAATTATTAAATATTAGATAATTTATTCAAAAATTCACTATAATTTATTCAAAAATTCACTAAAATTTATACACTTGTCCAAAATTTTTGAAATTTTACCGGGAGACATGTAAAAATATAAAACATGTGTCAGTTTTTCACTATTTTTGAACGTGTATAAAATTTAATATTAATTCTTAAATACTATAAATATCCCACTCCTCACTTCATAAATTCACACCACTCAAACCAAGCCTCTAAAATTTAGGGGACAATTTGTAGAGCTTCTCTATTTTCCTCTTAAGAGGTTAGATAATTGGTGGTGGTTTTGGTCATTGGTGGTTTTTGCTTTAATAATTTTGGAGCTTTTGATCTATGTTGTTTCAATTAATCATTTTACTTTAAGTACTGTATAACCATACCTTCTTATAGTAATTTTCCTAAAATTAATTTTACATGTTTAGTATTTTTTATAATTTTCCAATTTTTTGCCCATTTCATTAAAAAGTATAATTTAAACAAAAATCACAAAATCTTAACTATTAACTTCCTAAAATCCCAAAAATTTTCCATGCTTTCTTATATCTAATATGACATTTTTATTCCATCCTTGATTATTTTCTAATTTTCTTATCATTTTGGCATAATTTTCACTTACAATATCAAATATACGATAAAATATATAATAATTAAATACTCTTGAAGCCATTATTAATTATCATTTATTTTAAGTTTTTTTATAACCTTATTTTACCTTTTGCAAAAGCTATATAATAATAATAATAATATCTTATCTTAATTCTTTAATACTAATAATCATAAAACTACGTTCCAAAATCTTAATATATATATATATATAGACACTATATATAATAATTATATTCCTTTTAAAAATTAAGTGTTCTTTCATGAATATTAATACTTTCTTTATAAGTATATAGAAGTATTAGGGTTTATAAAATTATACTAATTAAAAATCACGATAAAGTAACTAAACTCTAAAATATAACTAATAGTGAACTTTTTATAAGATTTTCAACTCAACTTTCAAGAGAATACTAGGCATCTACACTATAAGCAAGTGGCCTACCTTACAGCCGTTCTTGATGTGTTAATAAAGAATAATAAGCTGTTATATTGTTTGTACTTGTAAATTAGTTGTGTGTACTTGTAAATTAGTTGTATGTACGCTTGGAGTAAACGTGGATGTAAGAATTCTGATTAATGATTTGTGTTGCTTGACATGAATATATACTATTCTGTTATGATATTGAATCACTTATTGATAATTAACTTGACTAATATAATATTTAAATCTAAAAAATTATACACACATTACCTGCATTTTACATTTTCCTATCAACACTACTCATATAACAAGGAAATAAGAAGTTTCCTTCTTTCAATTTTACGGAACTAAGTAATAAGAGATGAATTCACCATTGAAGTTTGAAAGTATCAAGTAAAATAGTGTGTAATGGGTATAGAGGGGATGAGACAAAGTCCATTGCACATCCTTTGATTAATGGGAAATTCGAGCCTACTAAATGGAGGGGTATGGTATAGTAAAACTCCTTGAAACTCAGGCTATAGTAGAGTTATTTTCTCTAGTCTCAAGACGTGCCGATCAACATCATGCGGATGACACTTTGATTGTTGCATTACACTTTAAAAGGATTTGCTTGCCTTGTTTATTTATATATAACGCTTATCTTTTACCACTTGCTAGACATACGATTTCACTTATACTCCTATAGTTATGTTTTTGTAGGTTAATTCTACAAAAGCTTAAGATGGGAACACTAAGTGAAGTTTAATTAATAGAAGCTGACTAACTACTTTGTTAAGGTATCTAAATAGGAACTTGAGCATGCTTCATTTCTACTAAATACTACTTATTTAGTTATAAAGCCTTGTATATATCAATTATATAATGATAGCTATGGCCATGTGCTATTATTGACCACTGATATACATGGCGAAACTATTACGATATTGACACTTAAGGCACGATAAAAATAAAGAATAAACATTATATTAAATGGTTCAATTAAATGTTCTACTTACAATAATTAAATGTAGGACTTAGAAATTTGAAACCTATACTTTTGAATGTTAGTAAAAGTTTTGTACTATTTATATATCCATGGTAAAGCATTTTCCAAAAGTTATAATGTCATTTTTTATTTCCATAAATCAATTACGGTGATGATATATATTAAGTGCGTAAATCGATGAAAATTGGGAGAAAGTAAATTTAAAAATTATTCCCCTTTTATATCCTATGCGGCCATACAACATCCTATTAAGTCCAAGGATATCCAATCCTAGGTTTAACGATACCGTTCAACACTGAAACAATATATGAAGCGACAAAGAGTTGGTTAAACATTACAAAATCAAACATTTTCTAATCAGTGTGCCCTCATTGCCTTGCCTTTATCAATTAATATTTATGATGTATATCCGCCTGGGCATGCAGAACACGATAGTGTCCCATGAGAAGCACATAATGAAGAACAAGAATACATCATAAGGTTCGGTTTGGTCTCATAAAGGTTAAAATGAACGAGAACAAATATATTTGCATTGCTGTATGGCAACCAACTTCCTTAATTTATGGTGCTTTCGTAAATTTGTCCTATTAATACATGATGATGCCGGATAATGTATACTAAAGCAAAATAGAGAGAGAGGGAGGAAAAAAAAAAAAGGCCTTATTCTTATCTCCCAAGAAAAACGATATCCCGAATTTTATTTTATTTTTATCCACCCATTGTATTGAATTATTTTCCAATCGATTTCCAATAAGTAGAACAATGAAACTCATACAGAAAAATATAGATATTCTCTAAAATATTATACCTTCTTTTCAATAAATTCTTCAAATCTAAGAGCAATATCAGAATTTATACTACAATATCAGAATTTATACCTTAATTAGTTTAAACTATACATTCAAATTTTTGATTTGTCTAAATGTATTTAAGAAGATTTAGTTGTCTACTTATTAGTTCAATTAACATGATTTGTCAATGAGACGAGACTTACAACCAATATTGTCAAACTCGAATCAACTTGATTGATTCAACCTAACCCAATTGAAATCAATTATAAAAACAGGATGATCCTTAAATGAAAACCAGATTTACATTGAACCAGTGAAAATTGGACTACCAAGGAGGCCGGCTGGGCTTCGCAAGTCAACACTCCCAAAATAAATTTTTGAAAAAATAAAATAATGAGAACAGAGTTTATAGTTTGCATCTTTCCAATTTGAACAGAGTGACAGAAACCTATGTAGCACTGCGGTTATGAGCTATCTTTTAGGATGATCAATGTGAGACTTTCAAAAGACCCTAAATGCTTAGCTTGCATCTTTCTTATGCCTCAGTCTACTTAATGGCAAAAGGAAACAATCTGACCAATTGCAAAATTAATTTATATGAAAGAGCTTAAGAAATTGTCTAACCAACTATAAAAGCAGTCTATATAAAAGAGCAAGAACAAAGGTTTATATGCTTCCCACAAAGTTATTCGTAGAATATCCTGCAACAAGGACGAGTAAGAAATCATAATTTCATTAAAAAATATGTAATACTTCAACGAATAGCATATTAACTTTTCTTTGTTTCACTCAAATATCAACCAAAATCTTAGTGAAACAATAATAGATATAAAAGAGCCTTGTTGAGATGCCACATGAGTTTTGTTTTTGCAATAACACTTCAAGATTTTTATGCTTAAAAAAAGAAAGTCCTTAGATTTCTTCCATTTGAAAAGATTTCTTCCATTTGAAATCAATATTACTTTTGCTTCTGTTTTTTCTGGAAAAATATAAATAAGTAGTAACAATGTAACATTACAATTTAAAAATAAAAGTGAAATTACTACAATTTCAATATTATTACAAATTAGTCATGATGATTATTTGAATTTACAATTTTGCTGTAATCTCGTATGTCTTACAAGGAATAATTAAATTATAAATTATTTTTCTAATATTTTTATTGAACCTATATTGACCTCGGTTCATTCCAGTTTAATCCCTTAACTCTTGACCCTCTCACATATTTGGATCAGCTTTTGAATTGGGTTTGAAGAGAGTTACACGATAAAGTTGTGGGTAGCCATTCACTTTTTTGAAATAAATTATAACCCACTGTTTTATTAGAGGGCGAATGATCCTTTAAAGATTATGGACTACCACTTCATTAGTTGATTAAATTAATGGTATGAATTAAAATTAATTAAGGTATAGACAGTAACAATTAAATTTTCAGTTTGATATATGATTAAATGAATCAAAATTTGAGATATGTAATTGTAAAAAATCAACAGAATTAATGTGTAAATTATGTTATTAACCAATATACATGCATAGGTTGAAAAATGGCCTCTTTATTTCCCAAGATCTTGAAAGTGGAAGGGTGGAACTCGTAATTCTCATCCTTGATTATAAATTTCTCTCGAATCTTCAAAACTGGCGTGCAACATGATCTACGGGAAGTATTTAGTTTTTTTGCATACACATGGACATCCTTATCATCACAAAACTACAATTACAAAACACAACACGCACTGGTCCAATAAATAAAACATGTCAACTTTGACCACGATTCCCAGTCTCACCGCCCATTACAGCAATTGTCTTGCCACCCATATGTACGGAACTAACGGTTGAGAACTGTTTTCTTATTCCTTCTCATCCGATTTAGATACGGGGAATGATGGAGAAATAAAATTAGGGAAAATTTTTTATAACGTGATCTTTTTAAATCAATATTAAGGCAAATTGCGGGGTATTGCGTAAAAGATATCTGTACTCCGTAAAGATGATGCGTAAAAATCAAGTTTATGTTAAAAATATTCAAAAATACAAACAGAGTGAATGCAATATGAAATTTAAATTTATACGGGATTATATTTGGAGATTAGATAGGGCAAGACATGGATATAACGGGAAACTAGCACTCGAGATGTAAGGGAGCAATGGATAGGCACGCTGCGGTGCTAGGTGGCCGAGGTTGATCACTAGGCCATGGCTATTCTATGTTTGGGTTAATGCCGTAGTTACCATCTCAACATTACAAGTTTTTATAATTTTACACCTTAAGTTCTAGTTTGTTAAATTATTTACTTAATTAGAAGTTATACCTGATTATTTTCCATTAACAGCCATTTCACCCGGTCAACTAATTAGAAACCATAGCATATCCACACATGTAATTTTGGTGTGATTAATTTTGTACAAAGTGAGTTTCAATTTTATTTTTTTTTCTTTAATTTTTTGCTGCATCATTAAATTTTAGCATTTCCATTTTATATATAATTGATAATGCGTATATTTTTTATTTCCTAATGTAGATTTATGGCTAGTATTTTATTAACTAATTAGGTATTGTGAACTAAAATCACACGCGTCCCGAGTAACATTGAAAAATAAGGTAGGAATGATAACTACCAAAAATCTAATTAGATATATAATATGATAATTTGGAATTTTAGGTGTAAAATTACAAAAACATGAAAAGTTTAACCGGTTCATGCAACATTGTCCCTTCGATAATTTATGCAATTTTCCTTTATATAAAAGAGAAAATGATAGCACTCCATAAACTTTGATCTTGGTATGATATATCTATAAACTTTCAAATTACAAATACTATCTAAATTTTGATATATTAACAAATAAACCTCCAAAATTATAAATAACCTCATAAATTTTGATCTTAATGCAAAAGCATATTTCAAACTTTTTCAATTATGTAAAAGAGAAAATGTTAACACTCTATAAACTTTGATCTTGGTATGATATATATATAAACTTTCAAATGTTATAAGTACTACCTAAATTTTGATATATTAGCAAACAAATCACAAAAGTTATAAATGACCCAATAAACTTTAATATTAGTGTCAAAGCATATTTCCAATTTATTAAAATATGTTTTAACATCTTCTAAATTCTTAACTCCATGTGTTTTTTTAACTAAAAGAACAAAGTATACTTAAAGTTATCAATTTATCAAAATATAAAGAAGTTTTTTTTTTTTTTTTTTTTGCAATTTCTTATACAGATTTTTCTACAATCCCATCCTTATATTTTATAATATCAATTTAAGTATCCATCTTAATCTTAATTTATACTCCTTTAATTTTGAAATACTAAATAAATTGTAAGTTCAACTATTCATATTTAAAAAAAACAGAAATAAATACTATGATGAAGGACAATATCAATCATGTCAAAATAAAGAATGGGACCATAGCAATTTATATATATATATATGTGTGTATGATATGTATATGTTATATTTTTTCACGAGCTAGGTGATGTGACCCTTGAAAAACATATAATGCCATTTTCTCATTTTATTGCACATTGAGGCAAATAATTTTCAACATTCATTGAAATTCCTAAAATCATCATAAATTAAAATATGACAACTTCCATTCATTGAATTTACAGTTCATTTACTTAATGGAATTGGATTTCGGTGAGGAATATAATAAGGGTATAATATAAATTATTTTATTTAATTCGATTTATAAGCAATTTAAAAATAAATATGCAATATAATTTTAATAACTAAATTATATTTGATCCTTTTTTTTCAATCAATCCTAAAGTAATAAATGATTTATAGTGGCGGTGGCGGTAACGGTGGCTGTAGTAGTTGATAGCGATAATGGTAGCGATGGTAATGGTGGTTACTGTCATTAGTGGTGATGAAAATGGTGGTGGTGAAAACGATGGTGGTGGTGGCAGCGATGATGGTGGTTAATAGTGGTGGCAGCGGTGATGGTGGCAGTGGCGGTAGCGGTAGCAGCGACGATAACAGCGGTAGCTATAGTAATAATAAAGAATCGTGATTTTTTAATTGAATTGAGGAATCAATATTACTTAGGAATCACTATTACTTGATTTTAAGTAATAGAGATTCCTATGGAATTGCAATTCTATAAGAAAAAACTAAGGAATGAATGAAATTCTAACTTCCCCAAGTAATACATAACGGTATAAATGATCCAAAACATTAAACAGAAAAGTTGAATTATGCTCTTAGAAGCCGCATATTGCTTCACAATCACTTTAAAATCACTTTAACAAGACATGGAAAGCTATGGATTTGAGGAATAAGTAAAAAATGATCCATTACGAGTGAAATAAAATGTAATATTTGATCCATCGGGACAAGATAATTATAATGAGTAATTATAAATAATTTTATGTATAAAATTCTTATATAATTTTTACACATTGTATATAACTATTAATCGGATTTGAATGCAAGATTATTGGTGGATAATTATTTAAAATTGAAGCAATATTACAGTTTGTACACAACTTTACTATTTTTTATAATTATACACATAAAGTTGTGATTTGTCTAATTATATATTCAATTAAATAATTAGTTATTACTATCTATATCTCAATTAGTTTCAATTTATACTATAAAACCAATTAATACGATTAACCGATAATTTTTCCTAGTTTTTAGGATCATACCACAACTTTAAAGGTATCATGTCGTAGTCTTGAGATGTCATAGCTTACTCTCGGATCATGAGTAACCATTTATGGCACTCACGATTTATATTTTTAAAGTGGATTAAAACTATAAAAGATGGATTGACTACTTACAAAAAATTCTTAACTCTCTAAGATTGCCGACGGTGATCTTATTGGCGGTCACACACCGTCTATCCATCTAAGGCTTTTTCGTTACTGTTAGAATATCCCATGCGAAGAATATCTGAATGTTGTTATTATATGGCCCAAAGGATTAATAGTAATAAAAAACTCCTGGCACAAAATATCTAGTAAATGCAGTGGTGGATTTCTCAAGAAAAATTAGAGTGGAAGCAACGAAAACATAAAGATGAATCCCGCGTGGGACCAAACACATCGCCAACCAACCATAAAAAAGCACCCCAAAAACAAGTCTTCCCAAATCTTTTTGTTTCTTATAAACTCCTTCCTCTGCTTCTCTTCTCCTCAAAAGACAAGTGCCTCCCCAGTTTCTTCTTCTTTCTGTCCCTGTCTTTCCTCCACAAATACGTACGACTCCACACACCAACACCACGTCCTAAAGAAGAGCAATATCAAAGCAATTACTCTTGTTTCCTTTGCCGCTTGCTTGTATTTTCTGGCTCATTGACTTGAGATGAATTGTTTTCCTATTTGGAATATTCGTATCCGATTCTGTTTTCGTATCCGTCACCACAAAGATTCTTGATTTATAATTCTTTTTATCATTTTTCTGGATGGATTCCTATCTGGGTATTGATTTTCGTTTTTAGATTGGGTTGCGAAGAGTAACTGATTCGAATTTGCTCTCTCACTTCTTTCTATCTCAAGTTCTGTTCACTTTGTTTTTCAATATTTAGACGTAACTGAGCCAGTTTGAAAGGAATTGGGAAGAATGGCGGCGGCGAGAAACATGGGTAAGTTGCGGAAAATGGTTGATGAAGGGCAGAATAATACGGAGTTGGAAACAAATCGTGAAGATGGGGAGAGAACTAGAGGGAAGGATGTCGATTCCGGGTTCGAAAACCGACAGTGGAAGCCGTTAGCTTCTTCTAGGTCGAATAGGCCATTTAAAAAGAGTCGAAGCCCGGAAAGACAAGCGCAGCAACGGCAGGAACATATTCATATCCAAAATCGAAATCGAAATCAGTACGATGCATTGGCATATCAAAGTCCTGCATTTCCTGCAACTCCCTCTGTTTCTCAATCCTCTGCTTCATCAGTTCCTCTGCTTTCTCATCCTACTCAATCAACTTCTTCTTCAAGATTCGTCTTTCCTTTCGCTTTCGATCAGTCGCAACAGTTTCAGCACCAATTTGGCACACCTCCGGTGCATATTTTCCAACCGCCTACTCAAATTCAATCCCCACAGAATCAGCACCAGCAGATGATCTCTTTCTCCACGCAACACCAACAGCTGCAACCAAATCCCAGTTCTTATTTTCCATACATGCCGGGTGGCAACATGGCCTCGTTGCAACAACAGCACCAGCTTCTGCAATACTGGAGCGATGCGCTGAACTTAAGTCCTAGAGGTAGGATGATGATGATGATGAACAGATTGGGTCCTGACGGCAGACCAATTATGAGGCCGACACAACCTTTGAATACTACCAAGTTATATAGGGGAGTGAGGCAAAGGCATTGGGGAAAATGGGTGGCGGAAATTCGCCTCCCTCGGAACAGGACTCGCCTCTGGCTCGGCACGTTTGACACTGCTGAGGATGCTGCATTGGCGTATGATCGCGAGGCCTATAAGCTCCGAGGTGAAAATGCCAGGCTCAATTTCCCTGAACTCTTCCTGAACAAAGATGGCAGTAACAAGGCGGAATCTTCTGCCCCGAGCTCTTCGTCTTTATCATCCCCTGCTTTAGAGCAGAGCACAACAGAGCAAGCACCCCTCCAATTCCTAAAAGTCCCCGAGCACACCCCAGAAGTTCCCGGAAGTCATGCTTCAACAATAGAGCTAATGGCAGCTCCAAACCAGGGTGAAGGCAATCTGGAAGCATATTCGGGGTCTGGGATGGGACAGGATGGGGTCATGGATGTGGTTGGTGCAGCAGGCTCATCAGAGACACAGGAAATGGTGTGGGGAGAAATGGCAGAGGCATGGTTTAATGCAATTCCTGCGGGATGGGGACCGGGGAGCCCCGTATGGGATGATTTGGATGCTACCAACAGTATTCTGCTTCATTCACAACTTCCTTTTGGCAATCAAAATCAGCAGCAGGAATCTAATGACAGTGATTTCCAAAAGCGACAAGACAACTCTGCTTCAGCCTCTTCTTCATCATCATCTTCATGTCCCATGAGGCCCTTCTTCTGGAAGGACCAGGATTGAGTTCTAAGGTCCATGCCTTTTTCACCACTTTCCTTCAGCACTCTCTCCTACCCTCTCTTTCTTCATGCTTTTCCTTCTTTTCATTTTTTTTTTCTTTTTATTGTAATTTTACCCAATCACCTCAGATTGTTTTCACTATTTCTTTTCTTTCTTTTTCTTTTTCCTTTTTTTTTTTTATTTTTATTGGAAACCTTTTGCACCACTTCTTTGGTTGGGACCCTTGGAGAAGATTTTAGCTCCCTCCATGCCACGCCAAAATCATTCTTCTGGCATTAAGATATTTACTACAGCGGTGTTATCATAGATCAAATCATTTGAAGAAAAAGTTTTTCATTTCAATGGTTGCTGATTTTCCGAAGCAACCAATGATTCCTCTTAAAAAAATTTTGAAGCTTAGTGGAATATTTTCATCATCTTCAAGCTTCATATCCAGTTGGTCTTTTTCTCCCTCCAGAGAAGCCTCTGCTTTTAGTTTCATCCAATATATGCATGAATTCCTAGTCAGACTTTCAGTTTCCCTTATTCCCTCTTCAGTTTTCACTCCATAGGCTGCATATTTCAGGCCTTGAGAAGTGGAATATTTACCTTCTTTGCATCATGTTCCTAATCTAGGATTCTCGGTCTTTTTCATTTTGTTGTCATATCATTACCTAGGATTTCTAGATTTTAATGTACCTTGTATATCATATTGTACTTGGACCAGATGGATGGAGACGAGTTTTTTGATCTCCTTCTTATGGGTCTGTCCATTGGAAGCTTTGTTTTTGGGCTGCAATGGAATTACATTGTACTATGTAGTTTAACTTCATATGCGGTTCTATTATTTATAATAGATGGTCTATGATTATGCTATTTTAAATGTCTTTATATACTACTTTGAATTACCTTTGAAAACTAGCTTGGGGCGGTCGAATGAATCTTGGTTTTCTCAAAATACAGGCCTTTCATGTAGTTCAAAGCTTAGTTAGCATATGCCTCATCTTATTCGTGTGATGCTTTAAGTACGGTTCACCATCCAAAAATGAAAATAATTAATATGGGAGTGCTTGTCGTTTTCGTTAGCACTGATACGACTGTTTTTAGTTTCAAAAAATCGAACTATTCTGTTGTAGTTTATTTTAGAGATGAGCAGACAAAGGCAAAATGGATATGATGCCCCATCCATAGGAAGAAGTTGATTAATGTACAATTAGGAATAAGCAAATGGAATACAGAATAGGCTTTACCCATAATGACAAGCTAGGTAATATGCAAGCCGGGATTAAGGGCATAGAATATAAAATGATAAATTAGGTTCAACAATTACAAAATGTCTACATCATGCAAAATAAAAAAAATAAAAAAAAAACGAAACACTTGTAGCAACCTAAAATAATGCACGAAATAGTAGGTGTGAGGGCCAACTCATAACTCATAAGTTAGTTGCCAAACTACAACAAAAGTCACAGTTACCCTAAAAATACTATTTTTTAAATTTTGAATATGAAACCTACCATGTAAAAATTTTTTATTATAATTTTTTTTTTTTAGAAAACATTTTAAGATGAGTTATGAATAATTTGTTAGTTTTTTCATATATTTATAACTAGTACATTCATCAAATCAATCATATATATCTCATGAAATCATAGAGCATAAATCTAATAATTACAATTCTAAACAATTTATTGTGGAATACTATCACAAAGTTAATATCTATCATGAAATCTAGGTCTACTTGTTTAATATAAATAACAACACCAACCATTATAGTATTTTACCAATACAAGAACTTTCATGAAAAATATAATGCAGTAATATAAATCAAGCTTCAAACAATTTTGACTCAAACAGAATCACTCTTGTTGAATTAACATGTGTAGCTTTTTCACAACAATGGAATTTGTCTCTTCATAATAAGGAAAACATTAAATAAAAGTTATTAAGCAAGATAATGCAATGAAGGTATGAGAAAAAATCTATATATTATTATAAATGTCACACCCTAAGACCGGGGGTGTGGCAACTCGCTCGCATGCTCTTTCCGCAACAAGAATATATAAGGCTTAGACATCTATTAATCGCCAAAAATGAACTTCCAATTTATAAAATCTCCATAATTTCTTAAATACACAATTATCTTTAGGACTCATTATTTATAGCTACTTATATGAAGAGAAAACCTAAGCATAGCAAATTCTAAAATATCCTTCAAATATGAGTTTCACCAACTCTTTATCGTTTCTAAATTCTAAGATCAAACTAAACCCACTAATTTTCATCTCATCTCTATCATTCTAACGGTCGGAACTTCCACTTCCAAATGGTTTAAGTCACAAAATCATTAGCATCAACTCTAAACTGACAAGCTACCCTATAGGTGTATAGACCATAAATGTTGGTTCCAAGAAATAGCTAGACGAACTTTTGCTGTCGAGCAGTAAAGAAAGACTGCTTGGAAACACTCCATACAAGGAAGCCAACTTTAAAAAGTTGCTAACTTCTCTCGGCTATCGATCAAACTACTCAGTCTCATGAGCTAGGATAAAATTTGTCGCATAACTCATAATCATTCAGCCTTTCTGTGTAAGGGTGGAAAGTAATTTCCTTGATCAAGTTGATAAGCAAGAACAGAGTCCATTTGGAGCGTCTATCAATCCATGCCCATGATCGCACATGTCTAATGCTGGATCAATCATCAACAACTAGAGTGGATTAGTGCCTTTTGAGCAACTCGTAGAAAAATAGCTATAAGAAGTTTAATTTGATTGAGGAAAGGACGACGTAATGCCTGACGAAATGCATTGAATATGATGGTATGAATCTAAGCATCGGTATAATAAGGCCAAATAAAGAGGGGCAAGCGAGAAGCATTCTCTCTAAGCGATTTGGACGGCTAACGAGAATAAGCGAAAGTTGACTCCTTACTTGGGACCTACAAGAAGAACATATAAAGAAAAGACATATGGTAATAAAGGCACCAGTTTATACCTACATTAAAAAGTAAATGTATAAGGAGATGAAAAAAACAATAACGATTAGTGAGTTTGAGAGAAAGGCTATTGACATGTACTCGCACCTGCAACAAGGACCCTAGACTTCGGTCCTCTTATCCCTTTTACTCCCACAGAAACGAGCAATCATAAAGAGAAGCTAGAATTCTTCCTAGGAATTTTGCTAGTTTTTATAACTGCAACTAAAAATGCTTTCTATGCTTTGATCTTTATGTGAGGAAGAAGTAGCCACAATGTTAGCTTACCAAAATCATGCAATCACAATAGCATAAAGGCATCTTCTAAGGTCAATGTAAATTTACCACAAGAGGTGATTAAAGTGTTGGTCTCAACAATCATATTGGATTTTAGGGCTCACTAAATCTTCATATTTTTTGCCCAAGGAAAAGTAAATCTTGCTGACATAGCAACCACATGATAACCTCAGCCTTCTTCAATAAGGTCATATATCTAGGCCTTTTGAGGATATAGTGCACCATGAGCTTTAGCTAGTAGCTACTTGCCTTGGAAAATGAACTAGGTGTGAGCAAGCACAAGCTCCTTCCCTTCACTTCCAATGCAAATTATGGAGTTGCATTGGATCATTAATTTGAAGTCGGGGTGTAATTCTTGACAATGAATCGATGAGTGCCACCCCTAATGGGAGTTGCATAGGATTCTTTGCCCTTAGTCTTACTCCAAAAAGTTTCCTTCGCAATGTTACTTCAAGCATATAAAATGAGTAAAATTATAGAGAATAGTACAAAAACAATAAAATCGTAAGCTTATAGAATCATATATCAAAATTCATAATTTTACCAAAAAAAAAATTATACCTAAATGATTTTATATTAGTTTTAGCTAATAAAAATGTCACAAAATCATCAACTTATGGAAAGCAACTATGCTTAGTATGGTTTAAACCCATAGTAAGAGCTCCCATTTATAAAATTCCAGGGATGATGAAAATGGAATGCCATTAAGAAGAGGTCAAAGGGTAATAGTAAGAGGAGTTAAATTACACAAAGTTTTAGAAAAATATTGTTATTTTAATGAAATCTCATTATGGAAGATCAATCGTCCAACTACATGCCACATGCACTTAAGAGCTACTGTAAATGTTTGTTTCTCCTTTCATGCCTCTTCCCAATCAATCCCTTTGCTGCTCTAATTTTCATATCCGAAAGGAGAAAATAAAATTGAAATGAAGAAAAAAAGCAAATTTTATATCCATTTGATAGGTTTAAGATCCATTTATCAACACCATGAAACTGATAAGTCTACAAGATTCACCATGTAACCTATTTTTGCTTCAATCAGTCTCTGTTCAACCTTCACCAAACTAAAACTAGTGGCCAAATCATATGGGGCTCGTATCCTTACCCAGCTACATAGTAGATATTTATGTAGCCTTCTCCTTCTTGGTGTATACCTAGAAAAGCATTTAACTTTTCTGATTTCATGTAAAAACTTTAATTACTCTTTATTTTAACTATCAAACTTTAATTTCCAAAGGTTTGTAGCCTCAATAGTATCATGCATTAAAGGCATCAAAATGGGAACTAGAACTTGCAAGGTAAAATATCATAGTACAAAGGATTACAATTTATAAACCAAATTATAAGAAGTTAAAGTTAATAATCTATTTAGTCACCTTCTTAGCTATTGTATGTCAATAGGGCAAAATAATTAGAAGATTGGTTGTTCATCCTTAAAAGTGCACAAAATAGACTGCAGAACAAATGAGGAGTGAGTAAAGCAACCAAAAGTTTATTCGACGAAGCTACTCTAATGCTTGCGTTACAACTTAGAGGAGGAGAGTAAGGCGCAAAATTATAGTAGTAGAATGTATGCTCGGGAGTGTTCAGATCCTTTACCCCTTTGCCTTCATGCCTAGTTATAGTGGAGAAGGTGGAGATAAACCCGACGAATGGATCTACATTATAAGAGAATGCATCTAGGCAATTAAGGAAATTGAATCTTCCCATTAATGGTATGTTCCAAATAATTTGAGGTGAGTTAGAGACAGTTATCCTTCCATTTTGGTAACTATTTCTTCATCTCACAAGCTTAGACCTCGAGTTGACCAGTTAAAACAAAACAAGTTGGAACTCAAGCTAACCTCATGGAGCCTGGTTTGACTTTTCTCCAGCTTGGCTTTGACTTCGAGTACTATGCAACTCAATTAAGAGGAGCCTTAATTGACTTAAGAGCTGGAGTAGGGCCTAAACAGTCAAACCCTATCTAAACTAGGTTGGATAAGGTTTAAATAGCTTGACTTATGTACTAAGTAAGTCGATATGGGCCTAGTGAGCTTATGTACAAAATGGCATATCAACATTAATCATCCTCCTAGAAAGTATATATCAACAAGACAAAAGCCCTAACGTTTTGGCTCACATTAAATAAACAACACCAATAATAATAATAAGATCAATGTACTTTGTTAAGATAGTTTTGATTTAGGTTTCTAAATATGTTGAAGGGATTAAGTAAATGCTTGATCCACATAAATCTATAATACTAGGGGCAAGCTATCATGGAACCTGAACTCTATAAAATTTGTAAAATACCATGTAGAAGTTGTGAAATGTTTTTATTACATTTTTACAATATCAAATTTTTTATATAAGGTATCCAACAACCTGTCATTTTTTTTATGTATTTGTAATTGACACATTTATCACTTCAGTAACCTTTAATAATTTAATTACATATTTTTCAATCATATATTTCTCGTGAAGGTATACATCAAGTACTTAATAATATAAGTTGTTTAAAATTAATAAAATCACCAAAATTATTGCAATATTTTTATTAATATAAGAATATTTGATGAAAAAAATACTACGATAAAATAAATTAGGTTTCAATGGAAATGAGAGTCGAATGAGTAAGGTTAATAATAGCACATTGGAAAGATGAGGTGGTAAAGGGGATGAAAGATGTAATATGCTTGAAAGCTTTTATTTTTGTACTAGGAAATTGGGTTATGCCTTAGGTACATATTGAGTTAAAATTATTACACTTTATTTTGTTTAGTATTATTAATTAATAATTTTATAGGGTTAATGTATAATACCTTAAAACCTATACCATATATGTGTTATACCCTGAAGCGCAAAGTTACAATAGTCTCATCATGTAAACCGACCTATAATAAAAATTGAGTTTATAATGCCTATCATAGATATGATTTATACAAGGCATTGACGACTCCTCACTTTGAAGTAAACAATTCATTTAAGAATTTAGTTAGAATTTAGTTAGAATTTACATAAAAGTTAAAGCTATCATTTATAAATATATATAATTACATGTACATTACCATATATTCCCAAGAGATTCTACATCATAACATAACAGCCAATTAATTTACATATCATATATCAGTTCTTCATTCTAGAGATATTAGTAAAACCTTAAATAAAACTTTATCATTGACCGATTAATTCTCACTCCCCAAAGCTTCAAACGAGAACTAACCTTCGAATAGTTGTAACACGACATAATAGTATAAGCAACTATAGCTCAATAAGTTGAATTGGAGACTCATGAAGATTTTCATGAAATGCAACAAACAAGTACCATCACATAACGTAGTCCGATCCGTTGTGAAATCAAGGTAATTTGACTCGCTCTAATCCGAGTTGAGGAGTTTCCGTTAATGTAAAAGCTCACAACTAAATCCAGGTTTGTGTAATGGGGACATCGCTCCCCTTAAGATTATCCTTCAAACCAATGTCCCCATCCTCACTGTAACCTCTTCTCCTATTACTTAGTTCGGCTAAAGATGAGGAAAAGACTATTTTGTTGTCCAATACTATCCTTTTCAAAGGTGTCGATGTTTGGTTGGAGAATCCTAATGATCCCCTACAGGGTTGCAATGCATGTCTTTTTAGGGTATTTAGATCGATTAGGATTAAGTTCATAATAACAAATTTCATAATTTTTTTGCCCAGAATTAATAATTTTAATAAATCTTGTAAAATTGGATTAATATTGGGACTCACTTGGTTCTTGAGGTCACCAATACCGGTTCAAGGTTTGTTGGTAGGTCTAGGCGGTCAATTTAGAGTGGGGTGGTGGTGGTGGTTCGATTCCAAGTAGTAGTGATGTATGAATTCGGTTTATTAGCTCCTACTATACAAATTTGGATAATTTTTTTATATAACGCTAATTTTCTTCTAAATTTCAATCCTCTATAATTTTCTAAGGTTGAAAACTGACCAAATGAGCCTTTATAAAAATTTGGCTATTTATAGGGCTCTTTTGAATTTTTTATGCATTAATTAAACTAGACATGTGCTTTATTTCTTCCAATTTGCCTTTTTTTGTTATATTAATTTGATTGGTGCAAATGTATTACTTTATTCCCCAGCTGTCGCGACCTAAGTCTGGACAACTACCGTAACCCAAATCTGGATTCTTCCTCACTTTTCTGATTTTTCTTGAATTTTTTTATAATTTTCTTTAATTATTTGGCAATTTTCTAATAAATTTTGTGCAATTTAGGTAATTTTGCGTATTTCTATCTTTGTAAATACATATAGAGTAAAAGTAAATACTCCTAAATAGTCATTCTATGATTTTTAGTATATATATAATTTATCTCTAACGATTTGTCAGTTATCGAAATGTATTTTACACATTTCTGATAAATAACGAATAATATACTTAAAATTTGAAATTCTTATATTTTCTTATTTTATTACTTATTTTCTTAAATTCAAACTTATAGAGTTATTTTTACTAATGTTTCTAATTTTGTTTTATAATTTAGATACAATTGGATCTTTTAACCGATTGTCTTAAACTTTATGTACTAAGTTATATCCTATAGTTACATGACTTATATTTAAGGCTTACAATATGTCTTAGAGTACATGTTTTAAGATAGATACAAATTATGAAGATGATATCCCTACTCTTTTGGAAGGTTGTTCATCAAATTTTTTGAAACCACATTGAAACAATTTATGGTTTTATTAGAAGATAGTTCAAATAGTTTATTGTTCGGTTTTGCAAATCAAACCAAATCGAACCACTTAAATTCGAATTGAATCATTTCTTATTAAAATATAAAAAAATAAGCAATATTTTTTAGTTTTAAACCTTAATAAAATTTCAGTCTAATCCTACATTCTTTTTCTTTTCTTTATCGTTTCTCATTTCACTCTTAGCTTTTACAATTTACTCCTTTACCTTCACTTTTATCTCTCGTCTTAACTAAATTCATGTACCTATACTATCACTTAAGATGTAATTTCATCATAATATAATGCTATATGGCTTTAAGTCCTACCTAATGCTTCTTAATTTGAATATCAGTATCAGTAGAAAACTCCAATGATTATTAGAATTATAAAAAATGAACATAGAATTTTTTAAAAGCGAGTTGAATTGGGTTGAATCAAATCGAACTGAACCAAATCATACTGTATTTAAAGCAATTCAATTGAAAACCCTAAACTGTTAAAAGTGATTCGATTTATTAAGTATTTAAACTGAATAATTTTAAATATGGTTCGATTCAGTTTGACTCTTGAACCGTAAATTTCCTTAATTTTCCCAAATTGTATCGTATCGCAACAATTGAGATATGAAAGTATATAGAGTTTATTTATTTCACATGTGCCACATGTCTTTTGTTAGTCTTTAGTTTATTGTTAGTCTTTGTGCTAAGTGTAAGCCCCTCAATTAAGCGTTCAGAAGTTCGGTATGTAAAATTTAGAATAATTGGATAAGTTATCCAATCGAGCTCAGATTTTACGATAAAGTTAGAAATATTAGTAAAAATGATTTTGTAGGTTTGGATTTAGGAAAATAAATAATAAAATAATTAATTATTAGCGTATTGAATTATATGTATATTATCTGTTATTTATCGAAAATGTGTAAATTGAGTTTCGACAAGTAACGAATCTATAGAGATAAATTATATGTATACTAAAAATAATAAAATAATATTTATGAGTATTTATTTATATTATATATATTTACGTGTAGATAAAATACACGAAATTACTTAAAATACCTAAACTAAGTTAAAATAACATTAAATAATTAAAGAAAATTCATAAAAAAGTATAAAAAATGTTGAAAAATATGGAAGGGTTTGGAAATGGAGCCTAGCAAGCTAAAAAGTAAAGAAAATAAATTAACCAATAAAATTGAAACAAATAGAAAATAAAAAAAAAAGAAGAAGAGATAAGTGACACTTAGCAATCAAAAATCAAAAGAAAAACCCTAAACCACACTATAAATTTAGCAAATCTTTTCCAAAACCCATTTTGGTCAATTGTGAATTCCAAAAAATTAGGGAAAGAACAAGAAGAAAGGACATGGTATTTTTCGTAAAAAAAAAAAACAAAATATAGTTCAAGTAGAACATTAGAAGGGAACCAACACCTGACAACAACCTAAGAGTAGATGGTCACCACTACTGGACGGTTGTACCAATGCCCAGACTGGTCAATAAGGCCATGGCGATCGGAGTTGGCAATGTCGGTGGTCCAAATTTTCTTTCAATTTTTTTAAATTTAATTAAAATATCAAATGATTATGGAAAATTATAAAATTTGTTATTTTGAAGTATTTTTGTATGTAGATTTAGCGAAAAATGTTAGATTGATAAAATTAAGTCCTTAGATATACAGTGTTTAAGAAATCCTTAAACCTGAACTGGTTTACAATATTGATTTAAATAATCTTAATAGAATAGTTTTAACTTCAAAATTTTTTCTTTGACAATTTGGGATATATATTACAGTGTTACAAAGAATTTTTCTTAAAATTAATTTTCTAAATTTTTATTTAATTTTTAGACCACAAAATCATACATAAAAGGTAATCAGTGGGCTTAATTTTGTAATTTAATGATAATTTATTGAAAATTATGATTTAGTATGTTATTAG
The DNA here is from genome assembly GCA_024138005.1 of Lumnitzera racemosa. Taxonomy (NCBI): domain Eukaryota; kingdom Viridiplantae; phylum Streptophyta; class Magnoliopsida; order Myrtales; family Combretaceae; genus Lumnitzera; species Lumnitzera racemosa. The sequence goes on along the minus strand of JAMXBC010000004.1, from coordinate 95,857,683 downwards.
ATATCCTTAGATGTTAATTACTAATGTAAGATGATATTTAGGGAGTTGGAGTGTTAATTATGTGTATTATGTATATTAGGTAATAATAATAAGGAATAATGGGTAGAGGTAAATAATTAAGTTAATTTTATGATTTAAGGTTAGTTTAGTTTATATTTTGATTTAGGAATAGTTTAGTTTATATTTTGATTTAGGGCATAATTAGGTGTTTTTGGATTGTTAGTTAGTGATGAGAGATAATGTTTGAAGTGTTGCGAATATTAGTTGTGCATATTATATACATATTGGGTAATATGAAAATATAGGAAACTAATAAATAGAAAATAACATGTCAAAATTTATATAATAATAATAATAATAATAATAATAATAATAATAATAATAATAATAATAATAATAATAATAATAATAATAATAATAATAATTTGAAATGTGAATTTAAGAAATTATGTGAAAAATATAGGTTATACTCACGTTGAGAATAAATACAGTAATTAAATTAAGAATATAATGTATCGTAGAGACTAAAATACCAATTAGAAGCTAAAAAAGATATTTATAATCCAAAAATATAGTTGATGAATTTCATATAATGATTTAGAAGAAATTATTAGAGTTTACAAATAAAAACAATAATTAGAAGCTAAAACAAAACTTAATTCAGAAATGGATCTAGAAACTATTTAGAACTAGTTTAGTCATAGGAAATACAAAACTTAAATAATTAAGTAAAATTATAATTAAAACTAAAAACTAAAGATTTAAACCTTATATATATACACACACATATGTATGCATAGTATGTTAAAATGTGGATAATTTCTAAACTAGAAATTGATTTAGAAGTAGAAACAGAATTATGGTTAACATAGGTATGTTAAATAGTAAGTCAATAACCTAAGCCTAATATTAGATTATACTCGTCAAATAAACCATAAAAAAAAGATTAAAATGTATTTAAAAGACTTCCAAACAAAGGGTAATTAAAATGTAAATTAGAACCTAATTCAGAAGTTGAATTAGAATCAAAATGAGAAGAAAATTTGAAACCTAACTGAACAAGAGAAGTAATCTCGAGAGACTTAAACCTGAATCACTAAATATAGTAAGACCCTAAACTAAAGATAACCATAATCTATACCATAGAATAAAACCTATCTATAATAGTTATATGAGAACTAAAACAACCTTTATATTATAAGGAGTATCGACAATGGCATGTGCGAATCACACCTTGAGTAAGTAAGCGGGAAAATCTAGATAAATTAGGATTAATACACTACCATATTTCAGAGTACTAATTTATAGTACTCGAAGATTTGAAATTGTACTTAGTTATATTTGTTAGATAGTTAACTATATGTATGTTTGTATATGCTTGTTTTTGAGTTTGATGATATGATTATGGTATACTGCTCTAGCTTATATTTGTGTAATTTGTTTGAAATGATTGAATATATTAAACTAGATCTAATTAAATATATGACTTGTAATTTTAAATTGAGCTTGCATAACAACTCATTAGGGGAAACGTTTAGGGTTCTTCAGCCAAATATTAACCCCTTCGAAAGGGACAGCGCTCTTAGTCGATTAAGTGACAAGAGAAGAGGTTGTGGCAAAGGTGAAGTGATTTGCCTAAGAGCTTTAAGTTATCACTAGGGTTTACCGCAAGAAGTGAGAAACTAATGGGTCCTTCGAAATATAGAAGAAAATAGAGTGAATAGGTCAACTAAAGAAATATAGTCGCTGACGTGAAGTTACTCGGAGGATGTAACCTACCAACGAATACAACACAACTCAATACTTCACTTGATATGACGCACAAGCTGATGTCAAGGTCCACTTGCCACTAATCTTGAGCTACTCAGTAAGATTAGATAAGAGTGTAAGAAAAATGGATTTGGAGAGAGTTGTATTACAAGAATAGTATAATTAATGTATATTTTGAGAGTAAGATGATTCCAGCTTATAAGGAGGAGGGACTATTTATAATAAGTCCCTAAGGCAATAATACAAATAAAGAAATTACAAAAAGACATACATGAAAAGGAGATTCCTAATACATACAAAAAAGGGGCAAAAATGACAAATGACAAAAGGGGAAAAATAGTACAGTGTTAGATGAAATGGACAGGTGGCAACACAACATTGGTTCCATATAAAGATTCTCCAATTACAGTAGGCGAGAAGAATTGAGATATTGCAACAATAAAGAGGCTGAGACCAGAAGGTTTGCCGTAAGAATTGGGAGGAAGCTGAGAGAGAAGTATTCAGCCAGTGTGAAGCTAGCTCTCATTACTTAGTAAGAACTCTCGGTAGTAGGAGGTTGGAGCACTTAGCATAGAGTCCTCAGCTAGAGAATAATTATCGTCGGCACAAGAGAGAGAACAGAGTATAGTATAACAACTTAGAGCTCTCGAGGAATTTAGCCATCCACCTTCTATGTTCTGTTTCTCACCATTGGCAAGTTGATGAAAGAGAATTCTTTGGGAAAGGGACTGGAGGCCTTTGAGGCATACGGGAGTAAGTAGGACAGTAATTGGTAACCCATCAGCTCTTCGAAGTAATTAGAGGTTTTCCCTCAAAATCATGATATTCGTCATTTGGCACATAAGAAGTTAGGTCGGCGACATTGAATGTAGTAACATGCTGTACCCTTTGGGCAACTTAACCTCATAGGGGTTATCATTAATACGCCTAAGGATCTTATTATGTCCATCCATTCTAGGAGATAGTTTGTTCATCCTCCTGCTAGGGAAGCATTCCTTACTAAGATGGATCCAAACAAGGTATCTAGGGGTATAAATGACTCGTTTACTTCCTTAGCTTCCTTGTTCCTTCTGTCTAGCTACATTCTTAGTCAGTTGTTTGGTAACTCTCTAATACAACTTTTAGAATTCCTCAGCCCGCTGTAGGCCGGGTTAGCTTTCCCCTTATGTAGTTAGAATGATAATTAAATCCAGTGGTAAGTTTGGGTTAAGTCCATAAAATACCTCAAATGGAGATTTTCCTATCGAGCTGTAAATAGAGCGATTGCAAGCAAACTCAATAACAGGCAGACATAAATCTCAGTCATGTAAATTCTTCCCAATAGCTGCTCGTAGGAGTTTGCTGATTGTCCTGTTTACAACTTCAGTTTAGCCATCTATTTGGGGGTAGCAAGAAGTATTGAACATGAGCTTAGTACCGAGTTTCTTCCATAGGGTCCTCCAAAAGAACCTCGTAAACTTTGAGCCACGGTTGGACACAATACTTCTTGATACTCTATGCAGTCGTACAATTTTTTGTAAAAAGACATTAGTAATGAATAAAGTGTCATTAATTCTATAGTAGGGAATGAAGTGGCTCATCTTGCTGAACCAATCAACCACCACCATGATTGAGCCATGTTTTCTCGGCGTTCGGGGAAAGTTGGGCATAAAATCCATGCTTAGGTAGGTTTATTGTCGCTTTAGTATAGGTAGGGGTATATACTCACTGTCACGCTTCGAAGTGGCAAAGACATAACAGTCCCACCATGTAAACCATTATAAGATAGAAGATAACTTCATAACCGCTATCTTAGACTTGATCTATACAAGACGTCTACGACTAATCGCTTTAAAGTAAACCATTTATAAATTAAATAAGTTATTTACTTAAGAAAGTATGAAAATGTATATATACACTAAAATTCAAGTATTAAGAATAATGTTTACAAGGTTTCATTGCCCTATAATGCCTGAATAATACATTGTTTGAAAATGAAATATTCCAAATAAAAGCTAAAACCTTAACAATATATATCCATTCTTTGGATGTATTTCTTCACTTCCTAGGATCTAGTAGTTGCTAGCTTCAAGGTAATTGAAATCCGTTTCCTAACTAGCACCTGTAACAAAGTTTATAGGGATGTGAGCAACCACAGTTCAGTAAGTCGAGACGGAGGACTTAAAACTATACCACCAACACAAATAATTTAGTTAAATGCAATGCATGAACACGCAAATACCATTGCATAACATTGTCTAGTCTGTCATGAGATTAGAGAAATTACGCTTGCTCCAATCCGAGTTAAGGAGTTTCTATTAATGTAACAACTCACAACCAAACCCAAGCTTGTACAATGGAGACACCGCTCCTTCTGCTACTACCTTTGAACCTTTGACTTCACCCTTTTCGTGACTTCCTCACCTATCACTTAGTTCAACTAAGGATGAAGAAATGATCAATTATACTATCCAGCGTTATCCCTTTCGAAAGGGTCGGTATTTGGCCGAAAAACCCTAGGTTTCCCCTAATGGGTTGCTATATAGATCCGATTTATGTTTATAGGTCATATAATTGATTATTTCTGGTTTAGAGTGATCAATCATTTCATATAAATCATACAATACCAACCAAAGTAGCAAATAAGTAATCATATCATCAGCTCAGAACAAGCACATGCACATAATCAAAACCAACTATCGAACAAAAACAATCCAGTACAATTTCAAGCCTCCAAGTACTACAAATTAGTACTTCGAAATATAGTGATGTATTAATCCTAACTTACCTAGACTCCTTACTTACTCACTTGAGGTGCGACTTGTATTGGCAATTGCCAAAAATCCCTATAATACAAGTGTTGGTTTAGTTTCCCATAACTACTATAGATATGTTTTGCTATGTAATTTAGATTATAAATATCTTAGGTTTATGATCTTCTTACATTTAATGATTTAGGTCTTATTCTTTTAGAATTACTTCCCTTATTCAACTAGGTTTCGAATTTTTTTTTTTATTTCGATTACGGTTTTGACTTCCGAATTAGATTCTGATTTAAGAATAATCTACATTTATTTAATGTGATTGCTTATATATATATGTATATATTTACATATAAGCTTTAAATAATGGGTTTAAAGTTTGGGATTATAATTTTACGCATTTGTCCAAATTCCCTATTTCCTATAATCGAATTAGTTCCAAATTAATTTCTAATTCAATTGCTAAATTCAGTTTTGTATTAGCTTCTAATTATTATTTTTATTTGTAAATCCTAGGAATTCTTTACAAACTAAAATGTGAAATTCATCTAACTATGTTTAGGTATCTTAATTATATGTTTTAGGTCCTAATCTATATCTTAATTAGTTCGGTACACTACATTCCTAATTTAACTAGCGAATCAACTCTCGATATAAGATTAACTTACATTTTCACATAATTCTCAAATCTACCTTTCAAACCAGATTCATAATATTCTCTTATTTTTATAGTGCTATCCATTTAACTTAATTTTCTTCACTTATTTAATCTTCCTATTTCATATATTACTTATTACTACCTAATCTACACATAAAGCATACATCTAACCTCTCCACTACCATAATCTATATCTCTCATCATCAACTAACATATTAAAATATCTAAATTCATCCCAAATTAGATTGTACACCTAATTGTCCTAAATTACAAAATTAACTTAAATTTACCATTTTTACTTATTATATATATTTCATAATACCCTAAAGGATACAAATACCATTCTTCATCATATTTTAACATCCTAAAATATATAATTATTCACTAAATCAGTAATTAACTATTTAATTAACAAAAAATAACCCATTTTATGCATCATTTTAAAGCCTAAAAATTATCTAAAAATTTAAAAAATTTATTTTTGAAGAAGGGATTCATAACACTATTATATATCACCTAACTAGTCTATAAAAAAATTTTGAGTCAAAAACTACACTCTTAAGCTTGTTTATTTCTAACTCGAATAAAGCTCGGGTTTGTGCAGTTTCTTAAGGACAGCATATTTCTAGATGGAAATCCATCAAAATAAATTTTTTTCTTAAATCTACATACTAAAATATCTTATAATAACAAGATTTATAATTTTCTGAAAAATAATTAATAATTTTAACAAAATCGATTAGAAAATTAAAATTACTAAAAATGGTGGCTTCGACCACCACCGGTAGCCTTGGCCTTATTGGCCAGCCTAGGCACTGCCACCATTGTGTGGTGGTGATGGCTGTCTACTCTTAGGTGCACTTTGGGTTTGGATTCACCTTATAGCCTTTATTTGTACAGATTTATTTGTAATTTTTTTAGAAAAATCCTAGTCTTTGTTTTTTTAGTGCTCTCAATTTTTTTCACACTCCAACTGACCAAATGATCCTCTATAAAAATTTGGCAATTTATAGAGGTCTTGAGGATTTTTTGTGTATTAAATTGATGTAAAACGAGTTTTATCTTCTTCCAATTTACCTTTTTTGTTGTTCTAATTTAATTGACTAAAATTTTTCTTCTTTTCCCTAGCTGTCATGACTCAAATTTGGACTATTCCTTATTTTTCTGATTTTTTTTTTATTTTCCCTTAATTAATTATGAATTTTATTTAATTATTTAGCATTATTTTAGCACATTTTGTGTATTTTAAGTAATTACGCATATATTTATCTATATATAAATTTATATATAGTACAAATAAATATTTCTAAATATTATTTAGGTCATTCTATGATTTTTAATATACATATAATTTATCTTTAGTGATTCGTTAATTATTCAAATGCATTTTATACATTTACAATAAATAACGAGTAATATACTTAGAATTTGAAAATTTTATATTCTTTTATTTTATTACTTATTTTCCTAAATTCAAATTTACGAGATCATTTTTACTAATATTTCTAGCCTTACTTTATAATTTAGGCTCAATCAGATCCTTTAGCTAATCGGAACCCTAAGTAGTTGATTGTGGGGCTTACACTCGCCATACGGCTCTCTCTTTCCCTTTGCATGTTTACACACCTCGTACTTCTCAAGAATTCGGCACATGTTTTTCATTATCTAAGGCTAGTACAAATGTTCTTTCAATATCTCAATTGTCCTCTTTTCCTAAAATGGCCAACCAAACCCGCATGAGCTTTTCAGATGAGTATTTCTCTTATCAAACCACTCGACACACAAACCTGCTTATCCTTCATCAGGAACCCTTTATTCAAGTAGAATCCATCTGCAGCCCCTTTAATATTACACTTGACCACTAAGGGCCCAAAATGCAGATCACGTTCATATTGATCAGGTAGAGTACCGAATCTAAGTACCTTAATTTACAGTGTTGTAATAAGGGCATGACATTGAGAAAGAGCGTCAGCCATAGCATTTATGCCCCTTTTCTTATACTTGATAACATAGCAAAAGGTCTTTAAGAACTAGACCCACTTGGCATGACGCCGAGAAAGTTTTTGTTGTCCTTGGAGGTGCTTGAGAGATTCATGATCGGAGTAGATAATGAATTCTCTTAATAAGAGGTAATGTTGCTAGTTTTGTAGTGTTCAAACAAGGGAGTAGAACTCCTTGTTATAGGTCGAGTAATTCAAGGTACCTCCTTTAAGTTTTTCATTGAAGTAGGCGATTGGTCGACTTTCCTACATAAGGATAGCACTAATGCTGACCTTAGACACATCATATTTAACCTCAAAAACCTTGTTGAAATCTAGTAGGGCTGATGTTACAAACATTGACAATGGGACTGATCTTAGCTTAAGACGGTCATCTAGAATGCGTCAAATACTAAGATGGCTTCAAGACTACATTCATTATGTTCATATTAGCCAAACTTTTACTTGCACACCTGCATCTACTCCTTACCCTTTGTTTATACCTAATTCTTTTGCACATTTCTTATTGAATATGTTGTTTCTTTGTTTCATGTGTTAGCGTTATCCAAGAACTAACTTGTTACTTAGAATCTTCAAAACATGAAACAAAGTTATGCTTGTTGCAATGGGTTTTAATTAAATTAAAGGGGAGGACTATGATGAGACTTCTTCTCCAGTTACTAAGCTTAGTACAGTACGTGTTATACTTGCTGTTGTTACTGCCTTAAAATGGCCTTTACATCAAATTAATGTGAATAATCCCTTCTTGTATGGTCACTTAGATGAGGAGATTAATATGATTTCACCTCAAGGTTACACTAAAGCTAAACCACATCAAGTTTGTAGACTTAAGAAGTTTTTGTACAGATGGAAGTAAGGTTTTTGTCATTGTAATATTGAACTTTCTAACTTTTTGATTATGCATGACTGCATCCAGTCTTCTCGTGATCACTACTTGTACATACTACATGCTACTGTTGGTTTGGTTATTATTTTGTTATATGTTGATGATATGTTGGTTACTGGTGCTAATCATGCTAAGATATCTATTTTAAAGACTTGTTACAAGCTGAATTCACTATAAAGGATCTCGGATTGGCTAGGTTCTTTCTAGGCTTGGAGATTTGCATGTTTAGCTCTGGAACTTAGCTTAATTAACAAAAATTTATTGTTGATGTGTTGGTTGATGCAGAATTTTCAAGTGCAGAACTTAGCTTAATCAACAAAAACTTATTGTTGATGTGTTAGTCGAGGCAAACTTTTCAAGTGCAAAACTTGTTCTAATGCCACTTCCAAGTGGTTTCAAGGTAGATGTTATGAGTGGCGAATTGCTTGATGACCTATCCTTTTCTAGAAGGATGATTGGGTGCCTATTATACATTACTTTAATTAAGCCTAATATTTGTTTTGTTGTACATTGCTCGAGTCAATTCTTAGCTTAGCATTGGGTTCCTCATTTGCGATCTTTACTTCATTTGCTTTAATATTTGAGAGGGACTGTTTCTATTGGCCTTTTCTAATCTTTCTCAAGTAATTTGGAGTTAAAAGGTTTTTCTAATGCAATTGGGCTGCTAGGACTGTTGATAAGCATTCCATTTCTAAATATTGTGTTATGATTGGTGATTGCCTTGTCTCTTGGAAGACAAAGATGCAATCCACAGTCTCCACCTCTTTTACTGAAGCGAAGTACCGTAGTTTAGCCTTTGCTACTAAGGAGTTACTCTGAATTTCTTATATCATGTGTGACTTGCAACTTTCCCCATCTTTATCAATTTTTTTGTTTTGTGACAATCGTTCTACATTGCTTATTGCTTCTAACTCTTGTTTACATAGGCGAACAAAACACATTGATGTTGATGTGTACTTTGTTTGTGATCACATCCATATAAGCTTTCTTCAGGTTCTTTATTTGCCATCTGTCCATCAAGTGGCTGATTTGATGATAAAGGCTTTGTCTGGCCAGCTACTTCGATTTCTTACTCGCAAGTTGCATCTTCAAAAGGCTCTAACATCAAGGGTGGATATGATAGTATATAGAGTTTATTTATTTCAGGTGTGCCACATGTCATTAGATTAGTTGTCCACACTTCTGTTTTCTATTAGTAGTTGTTTAGTTCATTGTTAGTTTTTGTGATGAGTATATGAACACGTCACTCGTATATTTTCAGTTACTTATAAGAAGAAAAAAAAAAAGACAGAAATGATTACATTCTTATTTTGCGTCTGTTGAATGCTTCTATGGAGTTCATCATGCGAGGGATTTTGTTCAAGTTCAATAGGCGAAAGGAGCTTCCCAAAACTATTGGTAATTGTTATGTTCACGGTTCGAAGCCATTGAAAGCGACTACTCGTTCTGGCAGCTTCGTATCATGTCAACGAAAACTGCTTGTTTGCGTTAATTTCTTTATTTATTTATTTTTTAAGAAGTGATGATGACGAGGCATTTCAATTTGACCCGGTGAGTGTATACCTTTATCGGGAATTAAAACAGGTTCTAAGAATGCTTATTTGGGAATTATTATACTTAAAAAAGAAGAAGAAAGAAAAGAAACGCATTAAACAACCGTAATCAGGCCATGTTTTTCAATAAACTAGTATCTGTAGAGACGTTTGAATTGAGTTGATTGAATCGATGATGATGGTGAAAAGTGGGACCCATCGCCGGCCCATGAGATCATGCTCATTTCTTATTTGTGACGGCACGACAACGATGAAACTTGTGATCGGAAAATGACTTCGTCCTAGAAATCATGTAGTTGTTGTGCCAAAATTATGTCACCAGGCAGAAATCATTAACCAAGAGTCTTACTTTAATTAAAAAAAAAATTGAAAATATCTAGAGAGGATGGTGAAACATCTAGGAACATTTATTGGCACTTAGCGAGTATTATATATTTATTGGGTTGATTACGATGAAGAAAATATTCATTTCGTTAATTGTAAATAGAGGATGTATAATATAAGCAGTGCAATATGATAATGAATTCTACTGGCAACATGTGGTACGCATTGAGAATGTTATTAATTTTCAATTATAGTTGCCTTAATAACTCTATCGTAAGTACATTTTTTATTTGCACTACCTATTGTAATATTTATCCTCTAATTGAATTTAGGTATAGATAAAAGTTTTGATCTATGTATTATATATTTTATGATGTTTATTATTTACTTATATCATTTCATACGTATATCGTCTTTTTTAATTGAAAATAGATGTGAATTCTCTCCACTATAATTTTCCTTATGTCATTTTTTTCTAAGCATTTTAAAGTTCTTTTCCAGATCTTTTTATTTTTACAATGGGTAAATATCCTAAATACTATCCTGGCTTTAATTTATAGCTTAACAGTAAATTCAGCAAATCTCATGAGAATTTTATGTCATCAAACCCGATTGAATATGTGAAAATATTACCCATATCATAGTCAACGTCTGGCCTCTCTTTCATTATACAAACAATATGAGAGTTCTAATCTGATAGTGGTATAGGGTTTTCAATTTAGAGGCTTTTCGTAAACTAGTTTAAACAGATGGAATTGAGTGCTTCCATTTTATATGACTCCATCAACACATAATAATCCAACGTTCTCTAATGGTAGAGTTCCGTTAAAAAAAAAAAAAAACCCTCAAAAGCAAGACTAAAACTTAAAATTCTTATACCATCTAATAGATAGTATAAAAATTCTCATCACCATAAGAAATAAAAGTACTTTAGATTTTAGAAATTCCTAAAATATTTTTTCTATTTTTTGAAAAGACACGATATAAACGCAAGTTGTATTTTTCGTATAATCCTCTCTTAATCTCCTCGATGCTATTTTATTAAGCAAATATTTAAGAAGTAATGACAAAATTATGTTAGTTTATGCTAAGTTGTCCTGCTAATAACGCATGGATGCCAGTCTTTTCATATCCTTCTGTGAAAACATGAGGCATCTTTTTCTTTGTGAATAACTCAACTGCAAGGTGAGATGTCAATTCAAGTGCAAAAGAGATGACTATATATAGTAGATATAACATTTTATTGGAACGGTGACGCTTCTAGACCATAGACAAGCTTGGGAAGAGGTTTATTTTATGTTAAATTGGATTTGAACAACCTTTAGATATTTCTAATGAATTAGTAGCCTCGTATGTTACGGACCTCTCGAAGTGGGCCATTCTTAGGAGGTTCCTAAAGCCCAAAGACAAAAGCCCAAGCCCACCAAAAGCTTCTAGATGATGAAAAGTTCTAGAAGGTTCTAGAGAAGTCCAGAAGATTGTATAGTAGTTGGTGAAGGTAGGTAAATGTAGTAGTTGGGAATCAATTATAACCATTAGATCGAATCGATCTGGACCATTAGATTATAAAGGCTTTCTGTATATATAGGGGTATTTCCCTCAGATGTAACACACAAGTTATTTGAGTGAATACAGTATACTAGCAGAGTTTCTCTCTCTACTTTCTCTCTCTAATCTTGTGAGTGTATTACAGGCTGATTTAGCCTTCCTTAGTGAGGTCAGGAGCGCTAAGTGCCGCACGGGGTCGAGCGACGGAATCCGCCCGTGACACGTACAAGTGGACAGGCTGTTTCGATGTGGATGGGACGCATGCACCTCAAGGGACTACGTACACATATGTCTAAACGTTTTAAAAGAGTTTTTACCTTTCGCTCTAGAACAATTGCTAATTTAGTTTCTTTTTAATTATTTTAGTAATGTTTGTAAACATAACCCTTCTTCGTAAATCATAATAAAGCTTCAACCATGACCCGGATAAGTTAGGTTTACAATCTATGAAATCTTTGCATTATAAGAACTAACAGAAGGAGCAAAAGCAAAACCTGAAGCAATCGAAAGATGGTTAGAAGCAATCAAAAACCAACTAGAAGCAAAATAGCAATTGATTTTAAGTCCGTTAATGAGCCAACTTTGAAGAATTATAACTCATCAAAAAATACTGATTGAGTCTGCTACGAGCTGGTATAAACAGCTTTTACTTTTTAGCACTATTCTCGAGATCAAATTTGTGCATCCTCAAGGCATGCGGAGGGGTCAAAGATTCTTTGCTTGTTTGGGGAAGTTTATTTTTAATTTATTTTGTTTCTTGATTTTTTTTTTTATTTCAAATTTGTTTTTGTTTCTTTGATAATTTAGGGGTTTTAGGAATAACTCTACCAGAAAAGTGTAATTCCAATTACGAATTAATATAGATTATTTTTCTCTCTCATACTATATATTTGTCACTTCACGTTGTGTCAACTCACGAAAGTAAAATCTATTTTCTCATAATGTACGTAAAGCAATTCAAACAAAATGGAAGTTTTGTACTGAAGAAACACGTTTGAAAAATTAAATTAAAAGAGTAACTGACACGGAGCGTTTATGGAGCACTTATTCTTAGGACAAAAAAAAAATACACTCCCAAGTTCATCTTTGTTTAAAGGGATATTTAATATTTAATATTTTGCGTCTACGTTTTTTATTCATCAGGCGATCGAGTACCACATATGAAAATAAAATACTTAATTTAGCTGCTCCAACTTGAACTAGTCTAAGTATGTTATTACTTAAATTAGTGAGACCATGCTTGGTCGATACATCAAGTCAGCATTTAAAATGTAAAGCCCAGCTAAAGACGGTTTTCGATTCGGTAAAGGTGCATGAATGCTACACCATAGACATAATGTACCAAAGTTCTGTCTTTAGTCAGTCTAAATTTTAGAATGGCTTTTCCCCAAGCTTGTGGAGGATAAAGACAATGATAGAATACTTTAAGTCAGAAAACAGGGATAGTGATGGAGAATGTGTTATAGAAAATTAAAGAATCAATCCCTCCCTAGAGCTTAAAGAATAGAATATATAGTGGGAGAGAGAATCTACTTGGGAGGCCAAAATGTCATAACGTGTGCCCATGCCTAAGACATAGTAGAAATCATCGTGGTATTACTTTTGAGCACATTGTTAGTTGGTCCATGATAGGGATGGCAATCTAGGATGGAAATGAGGAATACTCTTTTGAGCTATTAGAGTTCAATACGAAATTCTATTCGATTTTGATTTAATTACAATCAAGTTAAGCTAAAGCTACTTATGTTATTTTTAGAATTCAACTCAAGTTTTGTAATATTTTCTTCGATAAACTTATGAGTTTTATAGAATTTAATTTAAATCGAGCTTTAAGTCAAATCTATGTTGTTTTAATTAAAATATATAATTTTTTTTAAATATAAAACATGTTTTAATACCCATAGTTAAGTCAAACTCAAGCTTATTGATTACAACTTCAAGTCAAACTAAACTTAAAAATTATAAATCCAATCAAGTTGAAACTAAATTCAAGTTTTAGTTGTTAAGATTGAGCCAAAGCTTGGGTTCAAGAATGTATCATTTCGATTTAACTTATTTATAGCCCTTAGTTATTCATTCACATGAAAACCCGCTCCATATGCACAGGTTTTTTAACAAATGGAATTGGATAGGAGACTTTTAACCAGCATCCTCAGACGAGCATGGATGGCTATATAAATTCATACCTATATTTGCCACAAGACATTCAACAACAGTGTTGCTGACTAAATTTTTATCTTCTGTTTCGTTACATACAACTGTTCTTTCCAAATTTTATAAGTTAATAGGACAAATTCATTTCTTTTCTGTAATTGATAGTTTGCAATAGTAATTCAATAAAGTTTAGGAAGAATATTGATGTTCTAAAAACGAGAATCGTGTTTTATAATTGCTTAAAATTACTATTGTCATAGCCTTATTATTGGTTAATTTTCTTATTGTTGAATCTTATACTTAATCTAATTCTAATTTATGAACTTAATAATAACGTGTTATAAAAACTCATAATATTTCAACTAATATTTAATTTTTTATTGGAAGTTAGGGGTGTTTTATGTGGATAACTTGCAAGGGGTGGTAAGCACGTAGTAGAACTTTTTTCATTGTCTTTTTTTACTTCATCTGATCTGTATTGATTTGTTTTGGTTCCAAATCTAATATTTAGATAATGTTTATATGTTTATCTAAATTTATAGGGACTTATTAGGTTTTTAATCTAAAAAGAGAAGTAGTATATATCTATATATACTTTTTTTTTTATTTGATTTTAGCAAACACAAGTTTTGAGTATGATATCAAAACGATACTAAAAGCATGAGAATTAGAAAGGCCCTTTAAGGAATGATTATCACGGAGGGAACCAATGTTTATTTCCAAGCGCAAACAGAGTACGTATAGATTTTTTTTTTTTGGGGGAAACATGTACATTTTTAAGTTATGTAACTTGATGAGAAATTTTAATTACAAGATGTGATATGTACCTAAAGTATTTTTAATTCCTTCTTATATAATTGCATTGACTGTCTTTGCTTGCACTTTTAGGCATACATACATGAGATTCATCAAGAATGTAACATTTGTTCTTTGTTTAAACTCAAGAATAAGCATACATTCCGTTGCTTGTTATAACGTTTGTCCTCATTTTGCATCACTTTAGACGTACACTATCCATTCACTTGATAGGAAGACTATGCTTTCTCCATTATAATTATCCTCATGTTACAATCATTTCATAAGCACGGGATACGGGGCAGTGATGACAATTACTCATCAAGACGACAAGCCACAGACAACGCATAGGAATGGTTTGTCCGTGACCACCCTAACTTATTGTCATCCCTAAGCTGAAAACAGCAACAATGATGTGCATGGTTGGCAAATCTTAGTTAATCATGAGCAAGGTGGTCACAATCTCAACCCAATCTTTGTCAAACGAGACCGAGGCAGGTATAACCTTAAACTCGAACTTCGTGGATCAAGGGTTAAGCAGCTTCATTGTAAGTATGAATTATGATTGCTTAATGACGGTAGAAGGTTCAGTGTGGAGACTGAAGAAGAGTACATATCCATACAGGTCGTATCAAATCATATTGACGAAAGTAACGTTAGGTGGCCTAAAACGCATGCTTGGAATATAATTATGGAGTATATTGTAATCCTATTTATTTATATTCTTTTAATTTCCTTTAGGTTATTTAATAAGATGTTATCAGTTATAATGAATAATTGAGACTATATAAAAGTAGATAACATCACTATGATGTCATAAGATTTTTTAAATTTCTTAATAACCCCAACTAATAATTTATAAATTGAGGAAATTTATGAGAGGATAAAAATAGAAATGATTCATTCTTTTGATCTGTCAAATTTTTGTTGAATGACATCAAACATATTCCAATTCGGAAATTCAACCACATTTTTATCACTTATTAATCCAAATGTGGTGAACTTGTTAATGGGAATCTCCTTTTATCAAATAACAAATCGTTACTTAGCTACGGTTTAGTCCTACTCGAGGCGATCGAGTTTTATTAATTTAATCAAGAAAGAACATCCTAATTTGACTCATTATTCCATTATAATTCTTTAAACTCCACGAAGTTCTGGCTTTAAATCAAGGAACATCATCTTATCAACTTGATCCTAACTTAAACCAAAAACCATCTTACCTGAACCCATCCCGATTCTAGTTCATCTTGATCCGAGCACATAGGTAGGGAGCTACACCAAACCCTAATTACTTAGAACCTCATATCAAATATTGTAATGTCTTAGGTAAAAAACAGTGAATAATCAAACCAATAGACACTAATGAGTCTATTTTAATCGCTTAACTCAAAAGTTACAACCATGTGTTGGTAAAGTATTCAATACCATAATCTTATAAACTAGTATCAATCTTTCATAATTTATGTGGAACACTTAACCATGGAATCTCATAATCTTTCTCCCACCAAAAACACATAACATCCTCGTCACAAGATCTTGCAATTAGACCAATCTTGGAAGCATGCTAAGCATTACAACCTTGGTAACACCCCCTAACCTCTTTAGCCTTCATCTCTAAACTAGAGCCGAACCTAAACCATCTACCTATTGGTAGGGCTTTGGCTTTAATACTATTTGTAACACCTTAGACTAAAAGCAGTAAATAGTCATGCTAATAAACATTAATAAGCTTATTTCAATCATTTGATCTAAAAGTTTCAATCATATGTTAATAAGGTATTTAATACCATAATCTTATAAATTAGTACCGTAACTGACTACAATCTATGTAAGACACTTAATTATGGAGTCTCACAAATATTTTGATAATTTTATCCAACTAATTAACACTACCATTTTCACCACAACAACCACGATGTATATGAATGAACCTTACGTGTAGCATAAGATTTGTGATTCAAACCTTTTAACAGATAATGCAATGGTGATTTCAAGCTTAATGCCTTTTGTGTGATAAGACTTATGTTAAGTGTGATCATCACTAGCAAATTGTCAAGTTTCCATATGGACAATAGGTTCTGATATCTAGGGTATTTTCTATTTTGTTATTACATGTAGGATATACTATACACATCATTAAAATAACCTAAATAAATAGGATTAAATTTTATATGTAATATATATTTAAGTAACTAGCACATCAAACCATTTAGCCTAAGGTTAAATAAATAAATAAAGACAAGTACCTCATTTTCACAATTATAACATTTATGAAAACCTAAAAAAATAAAAATAAAAATAAAAACCTCATACGTATTACCTGATTGATAAAATTTGCTGTTTAATTTATTTGTAATTGATATTGGACTTATATCATTAAGGTTATTTACTCACTCGTGAAACCAGTTATATCTCCAACCATTTATTTCCAATGATAGTGATATATATAATGAAATTGTCATATATCATGAAAAATGAACATAGATGTAGAAGTTCTATGAACATGAAACCTATAAAAATTGCAAGGATCTCAAATTCAATGGTAGTTAGAAATCAGATATAAGTAGGACATTTACTAATAATTATTTTAGTTATATACATTTCAATTACTTGACTATTCTTTAGCTTTTTCAAAACCTTATAATTCATTGTTCTATTTCTTATATATATAAAATATAGGGTAAGATGCAGCAATCACCAATTGGACCATAAAAATTTCACAATAGTATTGTTGGCATGAAGGACTCTTAGAAATTAGGAATTTATGGCTGTATCATAGAGTTAATAAATATCATTGACCACAAAATCGCAATCGTCATTATAGCAGGTTTTATACCAAAAATAGGAGAGTTTGATTATGTATAAATACCTATGTATGAAGGGAAAAAAAATTAAAATATTTCTTTCTTATTAACATATGGTATCAGAGCAAGTTTTCAATTCTTATCCTCCTCTATACAGATAACACTGAAGCCAATAACATCTTATAACATTGATATGGCTGGTGAAGATTTGTAGTCACTAGGAACCCTGAAATCTCTTCTTCATCTATCTTATCAAAACTTACTACTAGAATGACGGAAATCCTATCTAAGAATTCCGGTACAACCTCAATAATGGACATAGCCGCTGCTCCAATAGGAATTAAATTGGATGGGACCAACTATGAACTATAGTCTCAAGTGGTGGAGATGTACATCTCTGGCAAAGACAAATTGGGTCATATCAATGGTGATATGCCCCAACCTACAACGATAGATCTAACCTTTCAAAAATGGCGTACTGATGATGCCATAGTAAAAGGATGGCTCATTAACTCCATGGACCTATCATTGATTGGGAATTTCATCAGATTTCCTACGGCAAAAATGATATGGATGCCATAGCAACAACTTATTTTGATAGGAGTGATGTCTCCCAAGTATATGACCTTCGACGCAAAGTATCACGGCTAAAGCAAGTAGGTGGTTCATTGAAAAAATATTACAACAGTCTACAAGGATTATGGAGAGAGATCGACTTTCGAAGGCCAAATCCCATGTAGTGCCAAGTTGATATTCAGCGTTATAACAATATGTTGTAGGAAGATTAAGTTTACATATTCTTGGATGGCCTGGATGACTGACTAGACAACATTCGTAGAGATATTCTGCAGATGCAACCATTCCCCACAATGGAGCAGGCTTATGCCCATGTGCGACGAGAAGCGGTGCGACAAGCAGTCATGATAGGAACTTCGACTGAAGAACCATCAGGTTCCGTATTTACGTCAGAGAGTTTGAGGACTATAACTCCTTTGACAGCTTCCTTTCATAATGGAAAATCAAATTCCTCGTCTAAAAAGAATGTATCTGGTGGACTGAAATGCTCTCATTATGGAGGAACTAAACATTCCCGGGAGACCTGTTTTAAAATCCATGGGTATCCTGAATGGTGGCATGAATTACAGTCAAAGAAAAAGCATAATGTTAAAGCAACCAATGATATAGGCAAGAAGGAACAGATGACTAGAGGTCAAGGTTTAGTTGCTATCAGTGATATGACTCTTTCCTTAATTCCAGCTCAAGCTCACAATGTCAACACCATTGAAATTCATGAACCAGTCACAGGTATGAATCTACATAAAATAGACAATGCTCATGGCCAATGGATTCTTGACTCAGGAGCCCCTGACCATATGACCTATGATGAAAATAACATCTCCCAAAGATCTAAACCTAGAAGAACCAACATTACAAATGCCAATGGAAAAATTTCCCCAGTAACAGGGGCTGGTACAGTAATAGTGGCACCTAATATGCCATTATCCAATACTTTTCTTGTTCCATCTCTTTCTCACAAATTAGTATCTATAAGTCAACTTACCAAAGATTTGAATTGTGTTGCAATTATTTATCCTAATCTTTTCCTTCTTTTGGATATTCTAACAAAGGAGATTATTGGACGTGGTATTGAGAAGGGGGGACTATACTATTTGATGGATGTAAAGATCGGTAAAGCATATCATACCGTTCATTAGAATATGTCCAAGGAGGAGCAAGTTTGGCTTTGGCACCGTCGTTTAGGTCATCCGTCGTTTGGATATTTGAAACATGTTCTCCTAAATTTACTTTCAGTTATGGCAATTTCTCATTTTAAATGTGAAACTTGTATTTTTGCGAAAAGCCATCAGGGTACTTATCCTTTGAGTTTTAAGAAAAGTACCATTCCTTTTTCCTTAATCCATACTGATGTATGGGGACCATCCCCGAAACCTAATATGCATAGCTATCGGTAGTTTATGATTTTTGTTGATGATTACACACGAATGACGTGGTTGTATTTGTTGAAACATAAGGATGAGGTTTTTAATACCCTTCAGTCTTTTTATAACATGGTTTATACACAATACTCCACCAAATTACAGGTTCTTCGTTCCGATAACGGCGGAGAATATGTCAGCATGCAATTTAATGACTTCTTTCGTCAACATGGAATGATTCATGAGAAATCATGTTCGCATACTCCCCAACAAAATGGAGTAGTCGAACGGAAAAATCGGCATATTTTTGAGACTGCTAAAGCTCTTCTTATTGGGGCTAATATGTCTGGGCATTATTGGGCAAAGGCAATTTTGCATGCAGTTTATGTTATCAACAGGCTACCAAAAAAGGTTCTTGAAATGAAAATTCCTCTTCAAGCATTATCTCATTTTGTAACACTGCCCTCAATCTTGATGATGACACTACGCGTGTTTGGGTATGTTGTATTTGTTCGTGTCCAAAAGGATCACCACACAAAAATTGATTCTCGTGCTGTGAGGTTCATTTTCTTAGGCTATGGCCTACATCAAAAAGGATATCACTGCTTTGATCCCACTCATAGGCGAACATATGTCACTATGGATGCAACATTTTTTGAAATTGAAATGTTATTTACTACTAAGCTCTCCACTCTACCTCGTCAGGGGGAGAATTCTAGTGAAGAGGTGAGTTGGATGAGATATAAGTGGCCAAGCTTTAATGAAAATGACATTCAGAATGAGTCAAAGACAACTTCCTCAAATGATGATAATGAAAATGGCATTCAGAACGAGTCAGAGACAACTTCCTCAAATGATGACGTATCCCCTTCTTCTCCAATAACCACTAGTCCATCTCTTGAGAATATCACTGAGGTAAGTTCTCCATCAACTCATATTGTTCATCAATCCTCTAATGTCATAGATACTGTTGCTCCTATCCCTGGCTATAGATTACCTTACAGGCATAATCGTGGTGTACCCCCAAGTCGATACTCTCCTGAAATGGAAGAACGGCGATCTAAATATCTTATTGCCAATTACATGTCCACCGGATTACTATTTGAGTCTTTGAAAAGCTTTGCAAATAATATCTCATCTCATCACATTCCCACTAATGCAGAAGAGGCGTTACAAGATCCTAGATGGACTCAAGCATGAAGGAAGAGATGGAAGCCTTGTTGAAAAATAAAACACGGATTCTTGCTACATTACCAGAAGGGAAGAAGACAGTAGGGTGCAAATGGGTATTTTCAATTAAATACAAAGCAAATGGATCTGTTGAAAGGTACAAAGCTAGAATGGTTGCTAAGGGTTACACATAAAAATATGGAGTCGATTATCAAGAAACCTTCTCTCTAGTGGTAAAATTGAACACAATCAAAGTTTTATTGTCCCTTGCAGCAAATCTTGATTAGCCTTTACATCAATTTGATGTAAAAAATGCCTTTCTCCATGGTGACCTCGAAGAAGAAATTTATATGGATATCCCTCCTAGATATTTGGCCGACTATGATAATAAAATCGTTTGCAAGTTGCAGAGATCTTTATATGGGTTAAAACAATCACCTCGAGCTTGGTTTGGATGATTGAGTGTCGCAATGAAGAAATATGGCTATCGACAAAGTAACTTTGACCATACTTTATTCTTGAAACACCAACAAGGCAAGACTACAGCTCTAATTGTCTACGTTGACGATATGATCGTTACAGGAGATGATATAGGTGAGATAGCAAAGCTTCAATCTCAGTTAGCATTAGAATTTGAGATGAAGAATTTGGGAGGACTCAAATACTTCTTGGGGATTGAAGTTGCTAGATCCAATCAAGGGATATTTCTTTCTCAGCGAAAATATGTGCTGGATTTATTAACTGAAGTCGGGTTATTAGACTGCAAACTAGCTGATGTACCTATAATTCAAAATCATCGGCTTGGAGAATACTCAAATCAAGTGCCAACAAACAAAGGAAGATACCAAAGGCTATATGGTAAGTTGATCTATTTATCTCATACCCAACCTGATATTGCTTATGCAGTCAGTGTAGTTAGCCAATTCATGCATTGCCCTAGCGAAGATCATATGAATGCGGTCATTCAGATTCTTAGATATCTAAAATCATCGCCTGGTAAAGGCATTTTGTTCTCTAAGAATGGTCATCTAAATTTTGAAGGGTATACAGATGCGGATTGGGCTGGAAATATTTTAGATAGAAAGTCAACTTCAAGCTATTTCACATTTGTCGGTGGTAATCTTGTTACATGGAGAAGTAAGAAGCAGAAGGTAGTAGCGTTATCAAGTGCAGAAGCAGAATTTAGAGGAATGGCAAAAGGGTTATGTGAACTTCTTTGGCTTAGAAATTTTTTGCTTGAGATTGGATTTCCTCCTAAATGCGAGATGGATTTATTTTGCGATAACAAAGCAGCTATTGATATTTCTCATAATCCGGTATAGCATGATCAAACTAAGCATGTGGAGGTTGATCGATACTTCATTAAACAGAATCTTGAAGAAAAGACAATCCGGTTTCCCTTTATGAAATCAGAAGATCAGTTAGCAAATATCCTAACTAAGGCAGTATGTAGCAAGAACTTTCATAACTCACTTAGCAAGTTAAGCATGATAGATATCTACACACCAACTTGAGGGGGAGTATTGGCATGAAGGACTTTTAGAAATTAGGAATTTATGGCTGTAACATAAAGTCAATGAATATCATTGACCACAAAATGACAATCGTCATTATAGTAGATTTTATACCAAAAATAAGAGAGTTTGATTATGTATAAATACTCATGTATGAAGGAAAAAAAATTAGAATATTGCTTTCTTATTAACAATAAGTATAATAATCAGAAAAAACCCTTATAAATTAAACTTAACATATAATAAGACTACACTCTGGTCACCCCGTATTTTTCTTTTTCCCGTAATCATTTATCTTTTATTAATTTAAAGCTTAGGTACATCATAATAAACTTCGAGTCAAATAAATATTCTATTAAATATTATAACTATATAATAAAGGTTCTTCCTTTAGAATAAGATAAAAATTGTGGATAAGAGAAAAAGGCAAATAACTTTGTCGTCAAAGTAAAGAAGTGAAGCCAACCTACTCCATTATCTATTCTATCCCCAATCACTTGCCGCCCTTTTGATGGTTTCCGAATCTTGGAATTGTTAATCTCATCTCCCACGAGATGCTGCCGCCATCATACAGCTAATACTGATTCCATCACCATCAATTTGTTTGTTGCCATTTGTATTCTGCCTTTTGTTTGAGGAGAAAACTTCCACCAACCTAAAATAAAAATAAAATAAGGTGAAATATTGCACTCGCGAGAATCAAATGTTTGGCTTCAAGTTAAATAGGAAAAATAAAAAAGAGATTCCAGAACTACAAAAGATAAGATATAATATTATTAAAAGTAATGTAAATAAACAATGGTGTTATGTTGTTATTGTTATACGTGGATTTCACCTCTTGGATCTCAAAATGTCTACTTAGTCGACGAGGTTTTAGCCCAACTTGCTTACCAAAATAAGAGACCCTCGAGGGATATTGGCCGACATACAGCATGGCTCGCTAACTTTGTAGAAGTCCAAAGAGGCATGATATAGAAGGAATGATCCCCTTCCAGTTAGTCCTAATTTGAAGAATCTCGTATCACCTAGAGGATATAAGCTGGAGAAAGGAGATTCGTCCACTTGTTTTAGCCCTGATAGAACAAGTATAAACTAAGGAGGAACACCATCCAAATGGTGAGATCTTGGAAGCCACCTCTAGCATATAAAACCTCATGGATGCCTCTATAGATAAGAATTGATATTCTCAACACCTAATAGAACCTTTGTAACCTAAATCCCGTATTACTTCTGGTTTACTTTCTAAGCCTCTAACTCTCTTAAGTGTTGACATTGTTGATTCCCTTCTCCTTACACTGCCAAGCTTACTTAAGCATCGAATTGTACATGCCACCTCAAGCATCCCTTTTAGCTCATGTGTTTTCTTCTGCAAGCTTGAATTCAAGCTCAAGCTAGATGGTGAAACCTAGGAATCTTCAGTCAGCTAATAGTTATTATAAGTCGATTGTCACTAATTCAACGTACATCAACATCTACTTTGCTACTTAACATGTAACATTAACGATGTATAATAGACATCCTTCATTTATAACACTATTTGAAGTTGGACTCATGTTTGTCCTCTCTAATCAAAGTAATGATAGAAATGATGTAATATTTACTTTGGATTGGATGATATCAAACCATTACAAATAGATTTTCTAATATTTAAACCACATAATTGTTAGGTTATGTATTTTTTTGCGATAGAATCTATTATTATAATATATAGTTTCGAACGTTTTCATATTTTTGTACTTTACCCTTTCTTCTACATTTGCATTTTTCAATAAAATATTTCATTATATCATAATAAATTTGTAATCAATTCACCATTATTCTTTTTAAATGTCAATAAATAGGTTAAGGAAATGAAAATCAGTCATCTCTTCCCTATTAAAAAATCCTTTTATAATATTTCAAGTCAAAGTAATTGCACAAAAATAGTTCAAGAGTTAAGAAAAGTTTTATCCCAATAATCCGTGAAAATGGTTGAACAATGACTCCAAATGGAAAACTTGGATTTTGTTTGCAAAACTTAGGATTTAGAGAGGTCTTAAGCATGTAAAGATTAAATATTTTCAATG
The DNA here is from genome assembly GCA_024138005.1 of Lumnitzera racemosa. Lineage (NCBI taxonomy): Eukaryota > Viridiplantae > Streptophyta > Magnoliopsida > Myrtales > Combretaceae > Lumnitzera > Lumnitzera racemosa. The sequence continues at coordinate 95,833,760 of JAMXBC010000004.1, read as the reverse complement.
TTATATTTATTTTTTACACATCAAATTTTTTTTTTTTTCCTATTGTGCTGTTTTTTGTTTTTTTTTTTTGGTACAAATGTAAATATATCTAGAACTTCAGTTCTTTTGAATAATACTGTATAACAAAATATATTTTATAGTACATCTTTTTATAAAGATGCGTTTTTCTAATTATTTTTTATATTTCACTTTTTATTTTGATTTTTTTCGAACTTCTGTATCTATTGTATAGATCATGATGCCTACAATCACTGAGGAGGTTGGAATACTTTACTCCATCGCTAGTCTTTCTCTACCCTCTCTCATTTCCTTTGCCACTTTGTGGTTCTCAAAAGGTGAAGTTTGAAGCATCTGATCTAGTTATATTTCTTTCCTATCTCAACGCGTTCTTTCTTGATCATCTCTCTTATCCACTTTTAATGCTACTGTCCTGGTTTCGTATGTCTAAGGTGGGGTTGTGATAACGATAAGTGAAGGTTGAGGGCAAGTGGGATAAAAAACTATGGACAGCTAGCTAAGAAATGGATTTATGGAGGCAAAGGTGAAACAAGAAGCGTTGGGTGACAGAAACTAAACAGAAAAAAAGTTCGATATTAGGAGTTTATTGATGTATCTTTTCATTCTGTTTTGCCAGAAACTTTCCTCTTTCTTTTAGCAAATTATCAGTGAAATTCCTTTTATTAATATGCTTTCGTATTTAAATACGAGTGCAATTTCGTCTTTGAATTTTTAGTAAGAATTGTCCCATTTATCTATATATATATATATATATATATTAACTTTTAGAATTTACCACACGAAAAATAGAAAGAACATATGATGTCAGATTAAAATTAAATAGTGCTAATATAGAAACATAATGAATTAGACGGATTTTAACTAAAGGAAGAGATTCACTTATCTTTTAAGATTAGAATATCAAGTACGTAGGTAACAGCTTAATAAAAATGAGTAATTCTTTAAAAACTAAATCTTACTTATGCAATTGATTTCATAAATTATTCAAAACACATAGCCCTATGAACCTGGTAACTTTATTGCAATTTGATAAACTTTTTTCTTATCAAAAGTCGAACAATATGCATAGTTAACTATAAAGAAAATGTATATTCTATAACTAGAGGCATTTTAATATTGATACAGCTATATAAATAAAATATGTATATAATTTTTTTCTTTGTTACAGAATTTACACAATAATTTCATATAATTAATAGTATGTGTACAAGATTATTTGGATTATTAAGTTTTTAACTCAACTTAATATTATTATCTGATTTAACGAGCTAATAACATGCATTAGGAAACTAAGGTCGATCGAAGGTATCTTAAGAAGATATATCTTAACATGGTTTGAAGAGGAATCATTTTTTTATTTCAACCTACCAATTTTCTTGTGAGTGAAAAATAGGTTCACAAAAGGTTTTTCTAAATACATTTGGGCCTCTTTTGACCTTAATGGGCCTTAAAAAGACTTATATTATATTTGGGATTCTTCTATGAGCAAACAAACTAAGTCTAAAGTTAAAAGGAATTATGTCATACCTCGAACGAGAGAAGTCGTAATAATCCTATCATGTAAACTAATCTAAGATAGAAATTAACTTTACAACTACTATTGTAAATATATTCTACACAAGATATATATGACTCAATCAGCTTAAAGCATCTAGTTTGACACCTATCAATAATCAAATCTATGGCATAACTTTTCAAAATCCCTATTCAATACAACCTGTCATCCAATAATACAACAATGCTTATTTAAGTATTTTTACGCATAAAGTTATAATTTACATTAAAAGTTTACAAAAGTCATAACTCTCAAAATTTATTTACAATAAAATAGGAAATTAGTGGGTATGATAGGAAATTCTTAGTTAGTTTCCTCAGAAAAAAAAAAAAAAGTCAAAAGCCCATATTTAGTGGGTTTTCCTTTCTTTATTTTCCCAACCAACTACACATTAACTTAGGGGTAGTGGTATTTGTATATCTTGATTTTTTACTCGTCACCTGCAAAAGAGTCTATAAGAATATGAGCTTAACTAGTTCAGTAATTGAGACGGAGTCAGATGAGTACCAAACGATCATAAATAAGGTTATTCATTATAATGTAATATAAAGCAATCAATCACTTGAAACATTGCACAATAGTATTCGGTCCATTATGAAGTTAGAGAAATTATATCCACTTCAACTTGAATTAAAAAGTTTACCGTAACTCAAAATCAAACCAAACTCAAGCTTGTACAATGGTAAACACCCTCTTCCTATGATCACCTTCAAACCACAACCCTCACCCTTGCCACAACCTCCTCGTCTATTATTTAGTTCGACTAAGAATGAGAAAAGCACAGTTTCAGCTATTATTATCGAAAGGAGTCGGTATTTGGTCTCATACTCATAACCGTTCGCTTAATAGTTGTTATGCATGTCCAATTATATTAATGGTTAAATCACTATTAGTTCCATTTAAGGGTGGCTGGATAAATTCACACAATACAATACTATAAAATCATGCAAAATAGCATACCAAGAATTTCAACTCCTATCACAATTGGAATACCAATTATACATATGGCATGTGTACAGACAACTAATTTACAACCATAAGTAAAAATACTAGTAAGCCTTCGAATACTTTGATATAGTATCTCAACAAACAGTAAAGTCATAATCTTAACTTACTTGTTTTAACACTCACTATGGAAGATCGGTATCGTCAACGCTTTGCTAATTGGGAGACCCTATATGTATACCAAAATCCATATTTAATTTTCATAAGAGTTACAAAAATGTTAAAGTCTTATTTACTCTTTATATCATTATGAAGTTATATATATACAAATATACATATTTAAAGTGTATTATTATTTAATTATATATTTATCATAATTCTATTATATAAGTTATGTTAAGTTATTAAGCATCGATAATGTACATAATTATATTATTACTTATAATATATCATTTCGATCGTATTAAAATATACTTTTAATCAATCAAGTTACGTTTCAATTACAATGAAGGTTATTGTAACACGTAATTTTTATAATGTTATAGAAATATGCATTATATTACATAGGATTATCCAATTTTAGTAAAAGTAATATTATTGAGCTCGTAAGAACTTGACAATATGTACTACGAGTTCTATATCGAGAGATAACTTCTAAAATATATTTCTGGTTTCTAATATACCTATATGTCCTTATCGAAAGCATTATGATATTATACTCATATTATATATATAAGTTATATTTTATATAATTTCCTAAAATAATTAAATAATATAAGTAATATCTAATCCTAACACGTGTATATCATAGCCCAGTCATGTAATTATCACTAAATATGGTAATAATTCATTCTAACCAGATTTGACCAACATATACATTATAGGTTTTATTCCAATGTTTATCATATTTTAGCTTATTATTACTAAAAATAATACTCTGGTTAGTAAATTAGGCTATTTAACTAAAGAAATTCATAATAAATAGCTAGGATCACTAAATAATTCCTTGAAAATTTCTATAAACTCATAATTACGTTTTTACCCTTAAATTGCGTTTAATTAAACAAATATGTACAAAATTATTTCTAGCATATCCTAGCATCATTATAAATCTTTAGAAGTCAGTTATTATCAATTTCATCAATTTTTTTTTTTTTGCAAAAATTTCATTTATTTCAAAATTTACCTTATTTTTAAGGCCTAAAATTACAATAAATATTAAAAATACTTAAATTAAAAATTAGGATACATACAAATTATCTATATATAACATGTATTCTATAGAAAATTTTTCAATTCGAAACAACATCATTTGATGTATTTATTTTAAAAGTTAAAATTTGAATAAATAGTATATTTATTAAGTAAGTACATACAATATTCAAAATTTTACCAAAATAAAAATACAACATGAAATTACATCTAAAATAACCAAGAAATAATTTTTTTTTTAATGATTTTCTAGATTAATTTAATAGTTTTAGAAATTTAATGAAAAATAAGGCAAAATTTCAACTCACTTATCCATTGGAACTTCGATGGCTATTGGCCAGTGAGGGTGTGTCAGAAGGTCTAGGCAGTAGGTAGACTGCTAAGTGGACGCGAGGCTCAATAGTAGATTCAAGTTTGGTTGGAGAACCAAGTTAATTAGATCCTTGCTTTGTTTTTGCTATTTACTTTCTATTTTTCTATCTTTTTCCCACAAATTTTCTCTTTGTGATCTAAGTTCCTAAAATGTCTAAAGTGACATTTGGAGTCTTATATATAATAGTTTAGGTCAATTATAATTTTCTTAAGAGTTATGCAATTTATTTTATAATTTTTCTTGCTTTTCTTTCACTTTATTCTAAGCATAAGGTGTGGACTCCTTACGATTTCCCCTTTTGATTCAGCATCGGAATAAATCTAAGGTTACCATGCCCTCTTCCAGTAATTTCCTAAGCTTTTGGATATGTTTTGAGTAATTTTTAAGTTAATTTTTACAATTTTACGTATATTATATAATATTTGGTAATTTTATTAATATACGAGTATATATCATATATATATATATATATATATTACACGTAATGAATAATTACATGAATATAATCATATTTCTTGCATGTCTTTTATTTTTTAAGACATATTTCCTATTTGTTTTTATAAGCTTATATAATTTTGACTTAATTTATGGGTATAATTATTATACATACCAAGTATACTCATAAAAATACATGTATTCATAGATAATGTTTGGTTATACAATTTTCGTGATATTAGACTAGACAAAAAAATTTGTCCTATGTTTAGTTTGTAAATTTGCTTAATGATTTGACAAAAACTAAGTTGATGGATTGAACAACAAAATGCTTTAATTTTTGTCCCATTTAAAACACAATACAAAAATGAAATTTACTAGATAAAAACAAAAAATATTTTGCATTTCCAAAATTGCTCCTCTATGTTATAATATTAAGTTAATGAATATTATTTTTATCAAAATATTAAAAAAAATTATTTATTTTTTAATAAAAATTTTATATCTAATACTGTACAAAGCAAATGCGGTACAATAGGCTTGTACTGTCCAATCTTCCTTATATTTATTCAATTCAGTTCAGTTCTCTTTGTTTAGTCCAATCCTTATGACCAAACGCTACCATATAATATATTATGCTATATTATTTCCTTTTATAACTTAATAAACTTATTTTTAAGTCCTCTTCACATTTCCAATTCGATTTTAGGGATTTTGACATGCTTTACGCTATATTATATAATTATACTTCTAAGGTTAAAATTGGGATTTTAGGTCATTATTTTTACAATCTAACTTTATGAAGTAACTTTAACTAATTTTTTTAATCTAGTTGTAAAGTTCGAACTCGATAGGATAATTTTTCTCGAAAACCCTAAATTCGAGTACAATTGCCCTAAATGTGATTTTAAGGGCTTACCAATTTAGTCTAATCTAAGCTTATCATCCAAGCCCAAATGCAAGGGTCCTTAATCAACGGTTCATATGATCCGTTCATTTTAGATTCATCAAACGATCAAGATTTGAAACTAAATTATATATATGAACCTTTTCCTCATTTGTGACACTTGAAATAAATGTTATCACTCCATGGTATTGGAAAAAACACTTCAAGCACATCATCTTCAAGTTGTTATCGTGTATGCTCTAATAATTCACATTTACCTATTCCTTTTCTAATACCTTACTCTCAAATTATTCCTCCATGTTTCATCATATCAAAACTTCTTTAAAGTTGACAAGTATGCTCGCTATACATTACCAGTCAACTATAAAAACCCCTCATATTTTCATATAACAAAACAACATTTATGTAGTATATAGAAAATATTAACTGTCCGTTCACTTCACTAAATGTAATGAGAGAGGAATGTAATTAGAATTATTAGGGAATATAATAAGGGTGTAATACTTATTAATTTGTTTAGTTGGATTAATAAACAGTTTAAAAATACAAACGCAATAGAACTTTAATAACCAAATTACCCTTAATATGTTTTCTTTCTCAAGTAATTCTAAAGTAATAAATAGTGATAATAGTGGAAATCAACTATAGGAGTGAAGGCAGTGGTAATGGTCAACAACAGTTGCGAGTAATAGTTGATGGTGGGGGGTAGCGGTTTAGAGGGGGTGGGGGTAATTGCGGCGGTGGTGACGACGGCATTGATGGTGATGATAGTAGCGATCAAAGGTGGTGGTGATGGTAGCAATGGTGGTGGCAACAATGGCAGTAGTAACGATAGTGATGAGTGATGATAGTGGCAATAAGGTGATGGGGATGGCAGTAGTAGCAATGATGGTGTTAATGATGGTAGGTATTTAGTAATAGTAGCGATGGTAATAATAATGGTGACGACGGTAACGACGATAGTAATGGCAATGGTGACAGTAATGGTGGTTGATGGTAGTGGTAGTAATGGTGGTTGTCATTAGTAGTGGCGGTGGCAATGGCGACGGCGGCGGTGGTGGGAGTAATAGTTTTTTGTGGTAGCAATGGTCAATGGTAGCCGATGGTGGAGATAGCAATAATGGTATTAGTTATTATTAGATTGATATGAGGTTATTTTTTTAAAAAAAATGTGAAATTTTGTAAAGAATCGTAATTCTTTGGTTAAATTAAAGAATTCCTATTACTTGATTTTACATAATATAAATTTTTAAGAAATTGTAATTTGAAAACAAAAAACTAAGTGAATGCTATAATAAAGAATAAAGAGATAATAGAATTCCAATTCCCCTTAAATGAATAAGGCATAAATTTCAAAAATTATAAGATAAGACAAATTATGTACATAAGAGATATAATATGTATTATGTATTATTTTTGTTATGGTACATAACCTTTGATTACTACACTTATAAAGTAAAAAGGTTAGTTGATTAGACCTCTCTTAGAGTGTCAATAATTACGAAATCGATTCGTTTAACTATTACAATTATATCTGAATATGCTTGACATCTTTTTTGGTATAGGTCTATTTTTTTTTTTTAAGATAAAGAAAAGAATATACTAAAAGATTATCAAAGTACTATCACGAGAAATCAAGGTAGAAAAAGGAAATAATAAAAGATTATTGTAACCGGTGGCTCTAAATGATAAGTAGAAATAGTTAGGTAATACTAGCCATCGATAACCGGTAATAATATAGCATCCCCAAACCTTAAATTTCTTCCAAAGGACATCATGGTCTAAGACTAAGATTCTCGAAGCAAAGCACTTCATCTTATGTTCTCATTGTCAAGAAGAGCAGATTCTCATAAGAAAACAGAAAACGTTGACCAAAAAACTGATCAAATGCCACCTACTCTCGGCCAATATTATCTGAAATGCAATTTCATCAGGACTAGGTAAGTGATGTATTTCACCGGTACCAAACCTAAAATAACACAAACATGTTACACGTTTGAACAACCTGCCAATGAAGGTAAAGAACAACGGCCAATCAGATCAAGCAACAAAATGACACATGTTAAGACTGGCATGAGGACATCAATGTAACATGTTTGAACAATACTTCAAAGCAAGTTGAGGTGAAAAATTAAGTAGAAGCACGTGAAAATTTAAGTGGATTCAAGGTAATAAATGCAGTTGCATTCATTCTCTAACACCAAAAAGGGAAAAAAGAAGAATTCAAGCTGCATGATACATCATGGTTTGTCCTTAAAGACATTACCACAAATCACGAGTGAACGATCCATTTTTTTCCTGCAACAATCTGGAATACCCTAAGGCCCCGACTGAATGCTTCATTAAAGAGAATTCTTGTCTCCAAGACTAGAATGCTACTGGGTCTGTCACGATCGCTCCAAAGACGATGTCATAATGCCATGCCACGACCTCTGCAGAAACAGCTGGACCACCTGAACTATTAGTATGATGCCCCATCCAGTAAGGATGAAAGGCAACGGGACTAGTGAAAATGTCCTTGGATTTGAACGATATAAACAGATACCTGATTCAATCCAACATCCCTACCCTCCCAACCAGCTTGTATTGGTGTTTCACTGACATTTTCTCCCCGAAGAGGTGCAGTGAAAGCCAGCAGGGTGTCCCTAATGGCAAACTCATAGTGTGCAGGGCACTCAAAACATGGTTCACATCTTTCCTGGGCCTCATCAAGAGCTAGGTGAGCTCTATCAGCTTGCCTTACAATGAGAAAGGGCAGCCATTCCAAATGATTTAGTGAACTTCTCTATCTCCACAGAGCGATCAATTTCCTAAAACAACACTATGATTATTGCATGCTCTTCCAAGTCAATATTAATGATCTCAAGCAGCAGGTACTTTGCAGAATCATAATCTTCAATAACTGCACATTGTCAGTACTCCTTGTAGATTTTATGCCACAGGGTGCAGCCACTTATCGTGGGCATCATCTAATTCCTTGGCCTGACTCAGAGCAAGCAGCAGCTCATTACAGACTAGAAAACAGGGCCACTGAATAACCCCTAACATCCGAAGTATTTGGAGGCAGTTCCAGTAGCTTTATTTCATCATTTGAGATGATATACTCCTCCCGGAAAATACAAATCATCCCATTCCATATCAAAGCAAACTTCTGGGCCTCAATCTGATTGGATTGAAGGTTCTTATATGGCCAGCCACATTTATAACATAACTTAAATGGCTGAATGGCATCATTCAGCTTGCATTTGAGAGTTCCCCTTGCATTCAACAGCTTTTCTTCTGGCATCAGATTATACTGAATGGCACCAGCAAAGAACTGAAACCTCTACCTCAGCTGCTCAATATGTCTGATCTCACCTAAATGGTCGAATAACCCAACTGCAGCTCCAATGAAAGATGAATATATTGAGTGCACAATCTGGATTTCCATTACACAAATCACTACAACAGGAAACCACAATAGCCCAACTGCAAATCTGTCACTATTGTCAAAGAACTTATGCCACTCATATCTCACGTCCTTGAAATCCAGCATCAGCTTCATAGGTTTTACCAAAGGTTTAATTTGCAAGAAATAACTAAATGCAAAACTGACATGACTGCTGAAGCTGTGGGATGTGAAAATGCATCGGTTGGGGAGCATTTAGGGAGCATTCTCCCTTAGAGGAAAACACCCCCATGGACCAGCGGAAGGATAAATAGTTAAGAATAAGGAGTTAAACAATACCTTTTGGGAACCAAGCCACTGCCTATGAGTTGCTGGCTCATTCTTCAACAAGCACACATGGTCAGAGCCTGCTCTCCTCCCACTATTTAGGAGCTTACGGTTTCATGTTTTATTTCACTCCCTGGTGAGAGTTCTTTTCAGCCTTCCCTCACGATACTACTTCGCCATTGATCACCCAAGAGTCAATCTAGAATCAAGCATATTTCAAGTATCCACCAGACATTCCCTCCGTCCACACCCCACAAAATTCTACTCCATAACCACCAATTCAGCATGCGAAAATATCCTCCATTTCATCTCACCAAGAAAATCTGGATCCATGGAACAATAAACAAGGCAAATACTGGCAACCATGGTAATAAGAAAACCAATGCTACTCAACAGAATTTACCACCCTAGCATTTGCAACACTTGACCACCTCTGGTCAATGATCCTTCGTGAACAAAACCACCCTTAGAAAACCCCAAAAACAACATCCATGCAGCGCACACTCTTCATTAAGATCCTCTCTGCAAGCATCTTTATGTCCCTCGAAGCCAACCTATGTTGCATTGCTTATCAAGCGACAATTGCAAGAACTGCATCCCACTCCAAGTGGAAAACACAATCAAAAACACAAAAATGAAACATCCCTACTCTCCAAAGCCTGCCATGGGCACTCTCTCCCTTCCCACGCCATAATTAGAGCCACTTGTACAAACAAAACCAACCCACAAGAGATCAAATCTCCTGGACACATTAAAAAAGATCCTCTGCTCCACAGACCCTGTCTTTCAAACCTTCTTTCCCCTCCCGTTCATAACAGAAAAATCACTCCCCAAATCAACTGGCCACTTCAACTTCTCAAAATATCTCTTACTCCCAATATACTCATTAATATCATCATAATTCTGCCACACGGTGCATGATAGTCCAATACGTACTCCCATTCACCTCCCTCCTCACTGTCTCGTATTAGGCTTAACAAGGCAATTCAATAACTTCTTATCACCTGAAATTTAAGGCAATAGCGGCTGCCCCATATTCTCATTAAAAGAAAAACATAAGCCTTTTTCTGTCCTTCCAGTCCACCTGACAGGGACGCGGGCTATCTAATTATAACGAATTTACTCTGCATTCTGTGCTACCAAGTACCAACCTGCCCCCAGTTCCTTCTCAAAAATCAAAAGTTGAAATGTCAGCATGATTCATCATTAAACTGATTAAGCATCTAAAGAAAAATAGGAGATAACACATATGCCATCTACTTCTGTGTATCACCTGAATTATTCAATCAGGCAACTTTGACAAAATTTTATGAAATGCACAACTGCGGCAAAGGGTCATAAGAGACTGATTAAATAGGTTGTTCAGAAAGCAAAACTGTTTTGATCATGCATACTTACAATAAAGGAAAAGTAATTATTTTTAATGAAAAGATAACAGTAGCAAAGTCAGAAGTAAACTATATGATACTCATCAGTTTAATATGTTTAAGAAATTAGTAATTAGGGTTCAAGAATGGCATAAAGACTGACCATGGCTACTTGTCCTTCAAGGATCTTTCATAACTGGGAAGAAATGCTGCTAAATGCCTTCTCTCTCCTGTTTCCACGTTCTATACCCAACGTTCTTACTAAGGCCACTGCTTATTTACAATAGTCCCTCCTCTTTTGTTTACACTATTACTTCTTTGTTGTTTGATAAAATATCCCTTACTAATACTACTATTGATAAACAACTACGGCAACTGGATTTCTCCTTTTATTGTCAAGTGTTACCCTACTATTTCACTTTCCAATTCCATTTGTGCACACCCGGACTGGTGTGCACGTATTTGGAAATGCTGCTTTGAGTCCAAACGATTTTTAGAAAAACGTACTAGAGAATTCCTTGAGTACAATCTCTTAACTTATATACACGTGTAGTATATAGTAGAGTTTGTTGTATACACGTGTAGTGAGATGTATATATAGTTGAGTTGTTGTACGGTTTGAAACAAGATAACAGAAAATAACAGAAAACTTTCATTCGTCCATTCTTCCAGCTTCTTCTCTGACTTTCTTTTCCTCTCCGTTCATCTTCCACAATCGCACTAGCAGATCTAGGTTTTATCATGGTATCAGAGCCTTAACAAATTTTTTTTCAATTTCAGTCATGGAGCTGTCTCCGTTAGAAGATGTATCATCTCCTTGCTTCATACACTACTCCGGTAATCAAAACTCTGTGTCGATTAGTCCTATTCTTACTAGACTGAATTACAATACGTGGAGTCGTTCCTTTTTACTCGCTTTGTCTATCCGTAATAAGGTTGGTTTCGTCGATGGATCTATCAAGCCACCAAATGAATTAGAGTCGCTTTATCCGATTTGGTATTGTTGTAACAATCTTATAGTGGCCTAGATTTTGAGATCGATTTCTCCTCCAATTGCATCTAATGTGCCCTATATGAACTCTGCCAAAGAAATTTGGGACAAACTAAAAGTAAGATTTTCGCAGCCTGACGACACTAGAATTTGCCAATTGTATCAACTTCTTGACACTGTTATAGAAGGAAATAGGTCAGTCGATGAATATTTTACTGAACTCAATACGATAAGGGAGGAGATTTGAAATTATAGGCCATTACCGCATTGTTCATGCAGCTCTTGTAAACAAGCTTGTTTTAATAAATTTGTAGATATGGCTCAGAAGGATTACGTCTTTTAAGTTTCTAAATGGTCTAAATGATAATTTTTCTTCTTTGAGGTCACAAATATTGGTACTGAAACCTTTTCCTTCTTTATATGAAGCGTATAGCCTAGTGATACATGATGAGTTTCAGAGAATTAACAGGCCTTAAAAGCTCTCTTTCAGTGATTCTTCTGCTTTAGTGGCTGTTAATTATACCAAAATGTGCTCCAAAGGAGAAGTGCAGTTTAGTTATTGCGAGAAGAGGGAACATTTGAAGGGGAGATGTTACAAATTGATAGGTTTTCCTCCTCATTTCAAGAACAATAAGTTGAAACCATCGTCAATTGTGAGTCATGTAGCTTCTAATCCTAATCAAGTACAATCTGCAATTGGCTTTGGGACTGACAAATCTACGAATCAGACATATGATGGAGTGCATTCTGATCATGTATCTGTTGGTACTAAGCTGAATGCAATAGATCATAATAGTGCTTCTGTTTATTTGACAAAAGAACAAGTGATTCATTTGTTAAACTTAATTAATGTCTCGAATTCTACATATGGTTCTAATTCATCCTCTGCTTTCCAAGCATTCGTTTTGCAGACAAACAATTCAAACACATTCGAAACACTCGCTGCCAATGACATGGCAGATATTGTTTGCTCATCTGCTAATATTTTGTCTTCTTTCTTGAATCACGAAGTAATTTGGATCCTTGATTCAGGAGCAACCGATCACATGATTAATTCTTTAGATCTGCTTCATTCATTTGTTACTGTTTCTGACTGCTTTGTTCAACTTCCTAATCAATGTTGCGTACAAGCAACACACAGAGGTGTTGTTCATCTAAATTCTTCACTTGTTTTGCGTGATGCTCTATTTGTTCCTTCATTTCATTTTAATCTTGTTTCCGTTTCACGGCTTATCTCTTCCACTAATTGTTCAAATTTTATTCAAAAATATATATGCTTCTATCCAGGACCTTGTCACCAAGTGAGTGATTGGTCAAGCTAAGGCATGTTGTGAGTTGTTCTACTTGGAGCAACAAGCTGATAGGTCTACCGATACTTTCTTTTCTTGTAAAAATCTTGAACATACCTTTGTCTCCCATGTTGTTCATCATTTGTCCAAGTCCTTTGATACTTGGCATTTTCTTCTTGGACATTCATCTTTAGATAAAATACAGCAGATACGTGGTATAGATGCTGATGTTGTATGTAAAAAGTTTGATTGCTTCATTTGTCCTTTAGCCAAACAACAGAGAAGTCCTTTTCCTGTACATGTTTACAATTCTACTTGTCCTTTTGAGATTGTTCATGTAGATATTTGGGGATCGTATGGTACTCCTACTTTAGGAAATCATCAATATTTTCTTACCTTGGTGGATGATTACACGAGTAACTTAGGTATATCTAATGAAAACAAAAAGTGAAGTTTGTACTTTGCTTCCTGCTTTTAATCATATGGTCCTAACCCAGTTTCATCATAAAGTCAAAGTAGTAAGATTGGACAATGGTAGAGAGTTTGTTTTGGCTAATTTTGATGCATCTCGTGGTATTGTGAATCATATTTCTTATGTTGAAACTCACAGAAAAATGGCGTTGTAGAGAGAAAACATCAACATCTACATTCTGTTGCTCGTGCTCTTCTTTTTTAGGGCAATTTGTCTTTGTGTTTTTGGGGGATGCTATCTTAACAACTGCATATCTGATCAATCGACTTCCTTCTTCTGCTCTTGCAGGAAACACTACCCCTTATCATTTGCTATTACACATATCACCTCCTTATAAACACTTATGTTTCTTTGGTTCTCTTTGTTTTGCTTCAACCCTGAAACATCAATGAATAAAGTTTGATCCTAGAGCAACTCCTTGTGCTTTTGTTGGGTATTCTGTTGGTGTTAAAGGATACAAATTGTTTGACGTGGTACATAAAAGATACATTGTTTCACGAGATGTACATTTCCTTGAACAAATTTTTCCTGCTCATGTGCCTTCTATTCATGAGATGTTGTCTTCTTTATCTGATATGCCTATTTCCTGTTTGCCTTTAGACGTCTCTGTTTCATTCATGGATGATTTGTTTTGTACTTATGATCATCATCCTGATGCTAATCTTACTTCACAAGATTCAAACACAATTGCTGATGCACAATTACCGTTGTCTTTTGAAACCTTTCGAGAGTCTCACTCATGGTGTGCCAAGTTCTGTTTCTCTCCGTCAAAGTTCCAGACCATCCAGATTGCCCTCTTATCTTTCTAATTATCATCGCATAGCCTTAGCTGATCATTCTTATCATCTTTCTACAACTCATCCCATACAGAATTCTCTTTCATATAATTCTCTTTCTCCTTCTTTTCGTGCATTCTCTGTTCAAATTGCTAAACACTTAGAACCTTCATCTTATGAGCAGGCTTTATAATCTAAACATTGGTGTAAGGCTATGAGTGAAGAACTTGAGGCTTTGCAAATTAATAATACATGGACTATAGGTCCTTTACCATCAGATAAGCGGCGTAAGTGGGTATATAAATTGAAACTTAAAGCTGATGGTAGTATTAATAAATATAAAGCGAGACTTGTTATAAAGGATTTATAGTAAACAAGAATTTGATTATATGAAAATATTTAGTCCAATGATTAAACATACTATTGTGCGTTTATTCTTTTCTTTTGCTGCAATTTTCAAGTGGCAGGTTCACCAAATGAGTGTCATAATGCTTTTTTGAATGGTGATTTAACTGAAGAAGTTTATATGGATATTCCTAAAGGCTTAAATGTTCATAATCCTGATGTAATTAGTTTAGTGTGCAAACTTAATAAGTCCCTGTATGGTTTGAAACAACCTTCTTATTAGTGGAATGCCAAGTTAACTTCTTGCTTGTTGGCTCATGGTTTTCAATAGTCACATAGTGATTATTCCCTATTTATTAAGGGTAGTGGGGATCGGCTGCTTGTAGTCCTTGTTTATGTTGATAATCTTGCTATTGCTAGCAAAGATGTTGCTATCATAGAGAGCTTTAAGAAACTTCTTAGCACTCAATTCAAGGTTAAGGATTTGGGTGTTCTTAAGTATTTCATTAGGCTGGAGTTGGCTCGATTTGCATCAGGTTTGGTGCTTTCTCAATGGAAATTTGCGCTTAACCTATTGGCTAATACTGGATTCTTAGTTTCTAAACCTGCTACGACACCTGTTGTTATGCTTCACAATCTGACAAAACATGATTCTAGTCTTGTAGTTGATGCTCATTGCAATAGACAAATTGTTGGCAAGTTGATTTACATATCCATTACACTACTAAATATTGCTTATGCTATCCATGTTCTTGGTCAATTGATGGAGTCTCCACGTGAAACACATCAGATTGGGCTACACAGAGTTCTTTGCTACATTAAGGTTACGGTTGGTTAAGGTTTGTTTTTCTCTACAATTTCAGACTTTGCGTTGCATATTTATAGAGATAGTGATTAGGGTGGTTGCTCGGATACTAAGAGATCTACTACAGGCTTTTGTATTTTTCTTGGTGTGCCTCTGATTAGTTGGAAAGCGCAAAAACAAAGTACTGTTTCACAAAGTTCAATAGAGTCCGAGTATCATGCACTAGCCATGACCACCTATGAAGTTCTTTGGTTGATCACTTTGCTTGAAGAATTTCAAGTTAACTATGTTAAGCCCTAACTTTTTTATTTGATAATCAATCCACTTTATATATTGCCAAAAACCCAATTTTTTATGAGCAGATAAAACACTTAGAATCAGATTTACATTTTGTTCTGATAAGGTTGTTGAAAATACCATTCTTCCTATTTTTGTTCACAGCAAGATTCAACCGGTAAACATCTTTACCAAAGCTTTGTCTACCGATCAGTTTAAACTTCTTATGTACAAATAATACTCTCATCTTGAGGGTGTCTTAACTTATATACATGCATAGTATATACTAGAGTTTGCTGTATACATATGTAGTGTGATGTATATATAGTTGAGTTGTACAATTTGAAACACGATAACAGAAAATAACAGAACACTTTTATTCATCCATTCTTCCAGCTTCTTCTCTGACTTATCTTTTCCTCTCCGTTCATCTTCCACAATCGCACGAGTAGCAGATCTAGGTTTTATCACAATTCATTCCACATCAATAGCCCAAGGTATACGTGAGAAGATTGGTGCTCGCTGCAACTCATCGGACAATCCGGATAGATAAGAACCATGGAATACTGATTGCCACGCTTGAATTTAAGAGCATAAATTACAAATGACGTAGTGTTCGTAATGAGCTTGGTACTTTACATGACTCTTGGATCAATTTGATAAGTCTTTGAAATTCAAACATGCCTCCTAGATTACCAACCTTCTGCAAAAAAAACCTAACTACCATAGACTCGAATTATGGTTTACAAAACATTACAACACGTCCAAATGTCTAATATTACAAGTGAAAACAAATAGAAATGTCAATTGCCGCCGTTCGTGAAACGGGACTGGGTCCGTTTGAATGGCTCGAAAAGCTTTTTAAACAAAATGCTGTATTTCATGGTCTTTGAAACGGAGCAGTGATCCGTTGGAATGAGGGGTCTGCTAAACAGGGACACTAAAGATGGACTTCGTACCAGTGTTCCTCTATGTCGTCTGAATCAAGTGGCCCCTGTAATTGCGACTCCTGCACAACAACTTAACGATTTCATTCCAAAGGGACATCACTCTCTTTTGCAAGGGACATTACAGCAAATGTCCATACACTCCAAACTTATTTCCACTAAACTCCACACGCCTCAAAACGATTTGACTGTACCCTGAACCTGTTCTCCGTTAGCAAGAACTTCCCTAAAGCTCCACTAAATCCCATGCACAATTAATCACCATCCTTAACCCCACAAGTTAGCAAGGTCCGAGGAAGTGCTGGCCCTTGATGCACATCATGGACCCTCGATGGTCTATAAATACCTCTTACTTGAAGTTTTGCCTTGTACTGGAGGCAAATTAGGGAAATTATTAGCTGAATTCTTCTATACAAATCTAAGCTGCTTCCTCCCTAGTATGTGCAGCCTATTTCACAAGGAATTGAGGAATAGAAGAGCTAGGCTTTTGAGTTGCTCACGAGACTTGGATAGTTTCAGGAATGGCAACACCACATTTCTTCAAAAACCAACACTAACAGCTACATGTTCAACCACAGCATATTTTTCTTAGTGGTTGGAGAATTCTATGTATATAAGAAAGAGAGAATCTAGAAGACAAACAAGATAACCTAGCTTTTGCAATTTTCAGCAGCACTCTCCTCTTTCCCAAGTGCAACGACTAGTTTCTTTAAGATCGCTTCTGTTGGCTGGTGAGAGTTCTCCACAGCCTTTGCAATAGCTTGCCACTTCTCCCCATGCTTCGGTTCTGCAGCAATGCACCTCTTGAGTACTTCTTTCTGGTTGTCCTCAGTGCCATGCTGAAGTTCAAATTTGTAATACAGTGCCCAAAAATCACCAATATCAGGGGCCAGAGTCACTGCCCTGTTAAGCCAAGACCTAGCTTTATCCACCTTCCTGTCATGCCAGAACAACTTTGCCACAGCAGCAATAACATGCGGATCGTGATCACATTTTTTGAGAGCATCCATGCTCTTGGTTTTTCGTTGGGGACGTGGAACCATCTCTATGGAGGCTGCCCACAAAATACCACTATTGGGACACTCCTGCAATGCCTTTGCCATCAATATATCAGCTTCCTTCTTGTGTCCGTGCTTAGATTCAGCTCTTACAGCAGCAAGCCAGAGCTCAGGATTCTGAGGGTTCTTCTTTCTTGCCATTGTAAGAACTGCACGAGCTTTACTTAGTCCATTCATCTTCTCTTCGAGATTACCTAAGGAAAGCCAGAGGGTTATACAGTTAGGGCAATGCCTTAATCCTAATTCATAAGCTTCTTTAGCTTGCTCCATTTGACCTATTCGTTCCTCAAGCTGTCCAAGCATCAACCACAACTTAAAGAATGAAGGGAAGCGTTTTAATCCTTCATCAAGCAACCTCCTTTCCTCAGAGGTATTCCCCAACTCTCTCTCAACGATGGCTGATTTCATCCACACCCTTTCTGTTCCTCCTCTTTCACGAGCCTTAGCTAGAAGCATTCTTGCTCTCTCAGGCTCATGGTTCTCAAATTCAAGCTTGAAAGCTGCAAGCCAGATCTCCTCAGAGTTAGGAATTGCAGCATATGCTTCCTGCAGAATTGCCCGAGCTGCTGGCACATCCCCAGCAAGCCACTTTTCTTTAGCTCCCATAAGCCACAGAACCTCTGCCTGTGGCCTGTAAGTGACAGCTTTACGAAGTAAGGCATCCAGGGATTCTCTAGTTCCATGACTCTTTTCAAGCTGGGCAGCCTTGAGCCAAATGCTCTTCTTCGTTAAAAACACAGTGAGAGCATGAGCATATATGGCTCTAGCAGTCTCAATAGAACCCCGTTTCTTGCACTCCTCTGCATCTGCAACCCATGTCCTCTTCCTATCCTCTTCTTCCACTCCAATTCCAATTGTATTACTAATAATAGCTTGGCATGTAGCAACAGACCCTGCACGCTCAGCAGCCTCTGCTTCCTTCATCCACAATTCTCTATCAATCACCACACCTTCCCCTTGCAGAGCTCTTATACCCCTCTCAATGATCTTCCCTACCATTGAAATATTCCCATTAGCCTCTTCCAACTTTGCAGCTGTAATCCATATAGCAGGCTCCTTTGGCAGTCTCTCCCTTGCCTTATTAAGAACCTTCTTGGCATTGTCATATGTCTCCAATCTTGCTAGTGCAAGCCACAACTCAACATGCAAAGGACAACACTCCACAGCCCTGTGAAGCAACAACCTAGCATCCTCCTCATTGGCCAACTCAACGACTGCCTTCCAAAGCCTAACAGAATCAGGAATATTCTCTAACCCTTTCCTCAACACCCTACTTTTATTCGTACCATCATGCTCCAATTTCGCAGCTTGCATCCACAATTTCACCGAGTTGGGTATTGACTTAACTCCCCTAGCAATCACTGCCTTAGCTTCATCAGGACTTGCAAGCCGACAAGCCTCAATCCAAACATCCTCATTCTTAGGACACTCCTCGCACCCTTTTTGTATCAATTGCCTAGCAGCCTGAATCTTTCCAGCCACCTCCTCTAACCTGGCCGCAGCAATCCAACCCGGAGGATGTTTTGGGTTCGTCTGTATAACACTCTTAAGCAACAGCCTAGCCTTCTTAATATCAGAAACCTCAGCATCACTAGTAATTTTCATACTCTTTAAATCAGTCAAATACCCTTTCGGATCAACAACAGTCAACCCCGAAACAGAATCTGATAACCTATCAAGCTTAAGAGATAAAACAGTACCCCTTCCTTCACCAACAGCAGTCAAATCTGTAACAGGTGTCTGTGCCCAAGGCGTCTCAGTCCCACCTGCAGCCCGACTCTTCGGGTCCAATGCAGTAACATGCTCCTGCTCTTGCCTAGCTTTCTCCAACAAAGTATCCGGAACAGGCACAAAACTCTCAAACCTCTTTTTCTTATTCCGCAAAGAATAATCCCCGATTTCAGGTATACTCTCCCATTCTTGCACACTTAAAGTATGCAACTTTCTCTTCAAATCTGCGAATTGCTCTGTAATCTTCGGGTTTGAAGCTCTATATTTCTCAATCTCTTGTTTCAACCTAGCCTCTCTCCTATCTTTTCGTCTTGAATCCATTCTCTTATCAATTGCCTCCCAAACAGCATCAGCTTCCTTATCATCCTCGTCATATTCGGCTGAAGCAAAAAGACCCACATCATTCCCTTCAAATTCATCAAACTTCTGATTTTCATCATACCCCTTATCCTCTCCTTCATCCTCATCCTCCTCATCACCCAATTTTCCTCTCCCCCGGCCAGCACCGAGTGCTGAGGCAGGCGAACTACCAATAGTGGTAGCAGAACGGTCAGGGAGATCAGGGGCTGCACGAGCGGGACCGATATCGGACCGGGTAGTGAACCCGGTGGCCCCGCGGCCGAGACCGGCGACATAATTGGAAGGAGGCTTTGAATTGAGGAAGTCTAAGCGAGGTCTGGTCGGTGGAATCGAAGTAGGTGGGGGTTGGGTACCGCCGCACAAAGGGATATGTAGTGTTAGAGTTGAGTTTTGGAAAATACCCAATTGAGATAAGAAGGCGGCATCGTCATTAGGATTGAGAAGTTTGGGTTTTGAGGTGAGGATTAGACGTTGGAAAGATGTCGGAATTAGAGTCTTCTGGTGGATGGAGAGTCTGAGATTGTGGAGTGTGGTGGTGGTAGGGTTTAGATCTAGGGTTAGGGTTTTGCTATCAGGTTGGGAAATGTAGACCATGGCGTGAGCGTGAGAGAGAGAGAGAGGGAGAGGAAGAGAGAGAAACGAGGCTTTCAAGCGTTGGAAGGATACGTTCAGGGATGGGAGTGAACATGAAGAGAACTGGAGCTGTTGGAGTTTGGCGGTGAAGAACGATCATGGGAGTGGCTGCACTATATTTTTTTCTTTCTTTTTTCTTTTTCAATTGTAGATTAGATGATCTAAATTCAAATTTTCAGAATCTTTTGGTAAAAATAAATAAAAAAGAAAGAAAATTCTGAATCCGAATCCATACAACATCCTGATCCGACTCTTGTGTCCTATAAAACTCATAATATACGTTGTGTCTGATTTTTATTTGTTTTATTTTTTTTATTTTTTATTATTCGATTAATGCTGAATCTTAACTTATTTAATATTAATAGAATATTAGAGAAAATAAAAATTTCAATTCTTTTATTAGTTTTAAATTAAAAATCTTTTGAGGCCATCAGTCAAGTAAAGTCGAAAAAATAAATTAAATTGTAATCAATTGGGTAGATTTATTATAACTTAACAAATAAGAAAAAAACTAGAAATTTTTTAATTTGAGGCCTACCTATTAACTACTAACGGATACCATTATCAATTTTTTGAAATTAAACTTATTTTTCAAAATTATCCTTTTTCAATATTTTTAAAAAATGAAAAAAACTTATGTATTATAGATTTTACATTACCTTAAAGGTGCCTATGTACTCGATAATTACAATCAAATATTCGTAGTTCATTCCAAAAACTTTAGTGTATTGATTTATTTTAATTTTTAAAAATTCTCCAAGCTTATATTTTTAATCCATTTAGTTTCATGAGGAATTCTAAAAGGGCCTTAACTTGAGTATTTTATTTAAAAAAAAATCTGAGAAAACTTAACTTTGGAAAGGATTCGTTAACTTTTCTTTTTGAAAAAATAAATTTACTAAGTGAGAAAACATTTTTTTCAACCTTTTTTATTTACTTTTTTTAAAAAAAAATTCATGAAAGAAAACAGTTTTATGTTTCCTATAAAAAAAGATTCCTAAAAGGCTCTAAAAACTCTTTATTAAAAGGTTCCTTCTTTATTTTTTTTTTTTTGGCAAACAAATAACTAACTTAAACAAATTAATTAATTAATAAATAAACAAAGAAAAAGGTTGGACCTTATAATGGATCGGGTTGGATCCGATTAGGCAATAACCAAGTTGGGTCACAACTGGGTTTGATAGTGAAGCAACTGTGTTAACAATAAGGGTGGATGTAAGTCCCGTGTGGTTAGGACTTTGGTGTTGGCCATTGGTGGAGGTTTTAGCGTACGTTTAGCTTTGTTACTATGGACAAATGGGAATAAGGGTCGGCTAAGCAACTATTATATGCTCATCCATATGTTGCGATGTGTAGTGGAAATATAGATTGCGATTGAGTAGTTATAAGAGAGAAGCTATTATGAGAGAGAGGTAGTTGGAGAAGGCATTAACGGTGTCAAGTACAGACTATCGTGAAGCTACAACAGTGGATAGGTTGGTGGCATACGTCAGGTTGAGCAAGAGTAATCTAGCGTGCGACTATTGTAGGCGTTAGTCGACAACAAAGAAGGCATTAAAGGATGGTTAAGGATGGGTTATTCGATTGGTTGCAGTCACTATTACTACTGTCCGTAAGGGGTTCTACAATTGAGCGTCAGGGAATGAGGATGAAGCTACTCAATTGGTTGCATGTTGTACTGATGTTGGGCAGTTGGGGTTCGTCTTAGTCTAATGCATGGCTAGTTGGGTTTATGCTTAATATGGAGTTTTGTATGTAACAATAGACGATGGTTTTCTAGTTAACGTAGTAGCAGTGTGTGTGTGAGTCGCATAGTAAGAGCAAGAGAGGAACGGGGATTGGGGTTCGAATGTAGAGGGAAGATGCTTAATAGTGTTTTAGGTTTTCTGTTGCTACTGTTGTTTAAGTGTAGTGGACGAGCATGGAGTATGGTTTGTATAATTGGGGTCGATGGGCAACAGTGAAGTGGAGTTTCTAGCTTGTGTTTGGTTAAGGGTGAACGAATGGTGTTGTAGTTTATGCTGTTGGATTAGTTGTTGTCAAGTATATGAAGTTAGAGTTCCAAACGTCTATTATCATGAAGCACAGTCAAGGGATTGTTGAGGATGATGTGGTGAGAGAGAGGATAATTTAATGGGACTAAATCATATTTGCAGTAAGTGTATAATTAGTCTTTCTTTTTCATCTCGCACCGCGCAATCCCTATTTATAAAATTCAAAAACAAATCTTTTGGATCAAATTAAATATAAATCAATCAAGATCCAAAACTGTGAGCCAAGCAAGGGTACGTTTTTTATCAGGTTTTGTTCGACACCTTAACGGTTGGGGTTGGATAGGGGTTGGCTCAAGGGCAACTCACATTCGGGTTGGCCTTAACTGGTTGGCTCTTCACAATTGTCAACTCGACTTCAGCATTGTAAAGATAGCTGTTTTCTTGATTTGGTGCTTAGACTGGGGTACTACGAAGTGGTCGACTCTACGCGTCGGTTAATCACCTTGATAGCTTCCTAGAAGGTGTAGAAAGCAAAGTAGCTTGGCAGTTCAGACAGGGATAAACACTAATATTCAGTGTTTAACTTACCTCAGACAGCTCGACGAACCATCTAAGAAAGCCCTTAAGCTCGAGAACGAGTGATCGATCCTTGATCCCTATTATCCCCTCCGGGTTGTTTAAGATTTGGGATCAAGTTTGGTTCGACCTCATGTTCCTCGTCCTCGGAAGTGTAAGGTTAGAGATCGATAATGTTAAAAGAGTCTGAGACTCCATATCGTTCAAGTAATTCAATCCTATAAGCACTTTAAAAGGTTCATCGGCATTAGGAGAGAACTTACTCTTCCCCAAGTTTAGGAACTTGATCATTGCTGAGATGTATCTAGACCAAATCACCTAGTTGAAATTCTATCTTCCTCCATCCTCGGCTTCACTTCTCAAGCTTAGTATTAGCTCGGCTCAATTGCTCTACAACCTTTTAGTGTATAGCTTTGATGGCCTCTACTCTTTCTACGGCTAGCTAATCATCATCAAGCCTTGGCTAGGGTGCTTGGTCTATTGGGAGCTTAAGATTAAATCCATAAGCGACCTCAAATGGAGATATGCTTATTACGCTGTAGGTAGTCCTATTATAGGTGAACTCAATGATTGGCAGACATAGATCCCAGTCGGTTATATTTCATCCAACAACAACCCATAATAAAGTTCCTATAATTATATTAACAAATTTGGTTTGTCCATCGGTTTGTGGATCGCAAGACATGCTGTACAATAGCTTGGTTCCCATTCATCTCCATAGTGTCCTCCAAAAGTGGCTTATGAACTTAGGGTCTCTATCCAAAACAATGGTTCTAAGTACGCCATGAAGCTTGATCACCTCCTATAAGAAAAGAAAAGAGATAGTTGATACGTCATTAGTTTTGAAGCAGGATAAGAAATGTGCCATCTTACTAAATCGATCCATAACCACTGTGATGGAGTCCTTCCCTCAGGACATTCTCGCTAATCCTAACATAAAGTCCATACTTAGTCCGGACCATGGTTTGGTTAAGACTGGAAAAGGTAGATAATGTCCTTGCTTAACTTGGCTCTTCACCTTCCCATAGGTCGCACACCTTGTTACGCCCCGAAGCGGTAGAGTCGTAATAGCCCCGCCGTGTAAACCATCCTAAGATAGAAGTTGGCCTTACAACTGCTATCTTAGACCTGATCTACACAAGGCATCCACGACTAACCCGCTTTGAAGTAAACAGTTTGTAATTTAAGTAAATCATTTACCTAAGAAAATGAGGATATATATATATATATATATATACTGTAATTCAGTTATTGCAATTAAAGTTTACAATAATTCTCCGTAATATATTTCCTAGTTATTACATTATTCAGAAATGAAAAGTAATTCTAAAATAAAAGCTTAGACCTTAAAAATATGTGTTTGTTCTTCAATGTTTTTCCTCACTCCCCAGGATCCAGCAATTGCTAGCTTCAAAGTAGTTATTTGCCGCTTCTTAGCCAACACCTGCATGGCTCCTCCTGCGACTACCTTCGAACCATTGACTTTATCTTCGCCACAACCTCCTCTCCTGTCACTTAGTTCGACTAAGGATGAAGAAGGGACCATTTTGCAATCCTACGCTATCCCTT
This sequence comes from Lumnitzera racemosa, assembly GCA_024138005.1. Taxonomy (NCBI): domain Eukaryota; kingdom Viridiplantae; phylum Streptophyta; class Magnoliopsida; order Myrtales; family Combretaceae; genus Lumnitzera; species Lumnitzera racemosa. Next base: position 95,809,411 of record JAMXBC010000004.1, on the reverse strand, counting down.
TCGAAGGGGTCGATATTTGGCCGGAAAGTTCTAAGTTCCCCTAATGGGTTGCCATGTAGGTCCGATTATGATTATAGGTCGTATATTTGATTAGGTCTAGTTTAGGGTGATCAATCATTTCATATAAACCATATAATACAAGCCAAGACAACAGACAGAATCATAGCATCACTCATAATCAAGTACATGCACACATCCAACTATCTAACAAGCACGACCAATCATAATCTTAAGCTTCCAAAATACAGCAACGTATTAATCTCAACTTACCTCGACTCCTCGCTTACTCACTCGAGGTCCGATTTGCTCAGGTCATCGCCGATCATCCTTATAACACAAACGTGGTTTCAGTTTTTCATATAACCGTTATAGGTTCGTTTTATCCTATAATACTTATTGTTTATGTTTTGTTTAGGGTTTAATATGCCTAATTATCTAAGGCTTAAGTCTTTTACAATTATTCTAGGTTTGGGGTTAGGTTCGAGTTCGATTTCCGGATCAATTTCTAAATTAGGTTCTAGTTCGATTTGTAAGTATTGTTTTATACTCGAATCCTAGAAATTCGTTTCAACCCATAATGTAAAATTAATCACATTACTTCCCACTCTCCTAAATATCATCATTATCCCTAGTCAGTATTTTATTTCACCTGGTACACTTAAATCCGTATTAGTGTATCGAATTCACTCCTAATGTGAGAATTTTTTTTACATTTTTCATATAATTATATAAATTCAAGTCTTCCATCGATTTTATTATATATCCTTATTATTTATATAATATCAATATTTTATCCTAATATTTTCTATTTATTATATTTCTAATAATTACATATTATGCATTATCACCTATTATGTATATAATATACTTCTAATATTCCATCACTCTAATTACCATCTCTAAACATCAATTATCATTTCAAAATGTCTAAATTCATCGTAAATTAGCTTTTACATCTAATTATCCTAATTTACAAAATTAACTTACAATTTACTATTTTTCCCTATTACTCATTTATTACATAATTAACCTAATAATTACATCTAACACCCCGAATGCTACAAGTATCATACTCCATTAGATTTCAACATCCTAAAACATATACTTACTCACTAAATTAGTAATTAACCATTTAATTACTTTATTAACCCTAAATTACCCATTTTATGCCTCATTTTAGGGACTAAAAATTATCTAAAATTTTCAAAAATTAATTTTTGAAAATGGGCCTCATAGCACTGTTATATATCATCTAAGTAATCTACACAAAAATTTTGGGTTCAAAACTACACTCTTAAGGTCATTTATTTCTAAACTGAAACATGTTCGGTTTTGCATGATTTCTTAAGGACCCTATATTACGAGACATATTTTCATCAAAATAATATTTTTCCTAATAACTACATATGAAAATATTTTAGAATAACAAGTTTCATAATTTTTTAATAATATTTACTATTTTTAGAAAATTACACAAAATCGGGCTGGAAATCGAACTCACCGATTTGGGTGGCTCTGGCGACCATCGATGGCCATGGGTATATCGGCCCACCTGGGTGCTGCCACCACTGTGTGGTGGTGGTGGCCGTCCACTCCTAACTGCTCGTTGGGTTTGGGTTCTCCTTACAAGCCCCAACTACACAGTTTTCCTTTTCTTTTCTTTTTTTCTTTAGTTTTTCCCTTGAATTTTCGAGTCTCTCTATTTTTCTCAAATCCTTAACTGTCCAAAGGAGTTCTTTGAATTTTTTTCCTATTTATAGACGTTTAGGGAAATTATTGCGCATTAATTTGATTAGACAATTGCCTTATTTTCTTCCAATTTGACTTTTGTGTTGTTCTAATTTAATTGGCTAATTTTTTTCTTATTTTTCCCAGCTGCCATGACCTATATCTAGATCATTCCTTATTTTTCCTAATTTTTCTTTATTTTTCCTTAATTAATTATGAAGTTTCTTTAATTATTTCTTATTATTTTAGTACATTTCACGTATTTTAAGTAATTACGTGTATTTCTACATACATGTAAATTCATATATAGTACAAATAAATATTCCTAAGTATTATTTAGGTCATTTTATAATTTTTAGTATACATATAATTTATCTTTAGCGATTCATTAATTATCGGAATGCGTTTTCGATAAATAAAGAGTTATATTCTTAAAATTTGGAATTTTTATATTCTTTTATTTTATTACTTATTTTTTTAAATTCAAACTTACGAGATCATTTTATTAATAATTCTAGCTTTACTTTATAATTTAGATTCGATTGGGTCTTTCAACCGATCAAAACCTCGAATAGCTAATTTTGGGGTGTATATACCTTTCCAACACGAACTGCATATCTCTTATCATTCTCGGCTAAAAGAATCTCGTAGACAGTACTTCAAGGGTTCAGTGCTGGCCAAAGTGTCCTATTAATCCTCCTTTATGCGCCTCGTGTACTAACAATTCTCTCATGGAATAAATCAGGATACATAGCATCCTCTTTCTAAATAGATATCCATCTTCCCTATGATAGTTGTCCAATGTCCATCCTTCCTCATATTGGGAATAGATAGGACCAAAGATTGAGTCCTTAGCATACAAATTCTTTATGGTTGAAAAACCAAGTAGCCTTGTTTGTAGCTCAGTTAGAAGGGTATGTTGTCTCAATAGGGCATCAACCACTACATTGCTCCTTCCATTCTTATATTTTACGACATAAGAAAAACCCTCCATGAACTCGACTCATTTGGCTTGTCTTCAGGATAATTTCGATTAGCTCTTTAGATATCTTAAGGATTCATGATTAGTGTAAATTACAAATTCCTTTAGCGGTAGATAGTCTCGCTATACCGTTAGGGCTCAAATTAAGGAGTAGAACTCTTTGTCATAGATAGAGTAGTTGAATGGAGCTCCTCAAAATTTTTTACTAAAGTAAGCAATAGGTTAGCTTTTTTGCATCAACATAACACCTATGCCTAGTTCGGATGCATCACACTTTACTTCAAACACTTTGTCAAAGCTCGACAAAGCTAAGACGGGAGTTATAGTTAGCCTCTCCTCCACTTCCTTAAACTTATCTACTCTTTCTCTCCCCATTTGAATTCGACATTTTTCAGTGAGAGTTCAATGAGTGGGGTCACAATCGTATTGAAATTCTTTATGAATTTACAATAGAATAATGCCAAGCCATGCAAAACTCCTCACATCATCAGAACAGGTCGGCTCGGGCCATTCTATGATTGCTCTTATCTTCTCTTCATCAACTTAAATGCCACCTCCATACACAACAAACCCCAAGAAGATCACCTTAAGTCAATAAAAGTTACACTTCTTCAAATTGGCATAAAGTTGTTCAGCTTAAAGTTTTACAAAGACTCTTCAAAGATGCTCCTTATGAATCTCCAAGTCGAGGTTATATACCAAAATATCGCCAAAATAAACTACAACAAACCTTGCTAGGAATTCTCGAAGCACATGATTCATCAAACGAATAAATGTGCTCGACGCATTGGACAGTCTAAATGGCATTAGTAGCCATTCATGTAAGCCATGTCTTGTCTTGAATGCGGTCTTCCACTCATCACCTTCGCATATTTGAATTTGATGGTATCTAAATTTGAGGTCGATCTTGGAGAATATTCTTGCTTCACTTAACTCATCTAGCATATCATCAAGCCTGGGTATGGGATATCTGTACTTGATGGTGATTCAATTAATCGCTCAGCTATCCACATACATCATCCAAGAATCATCCTTCTTTGGCACCAACAAGGCTAGAACGGCATAGGGGCTAAGGGACTCATGCACATACCCTTTCTTCATAAGGTCATTTACTTGCTTCTACAACTCGGTAACTTGTTCAAGGTTTAGCCAATAGGCAGGCTTGTTTGGTAGTATGGCTCTTGACTATAGGTCAATTGTATGCTTGACGCCTCGAATTGGGGGTAGACCCTTCAGTAACTCCTTTTGAAACAGGTCAACAAATTCCTCTAGTAAGGTCTTTACCTCAATAGGTAACTCCTCCTCAAGTCTCTACTCCAAAATTCTTTTGACCAGTAGATAGGTTGGTCCTTTGAGCTCCATCTCTCTTCTCAGTTTGGCTTGGGTCAATATTAAGGCCTCCTTTTTCAAGGCTCGGCGCAGTTGGGACTGCATGACCTTTACCTACTCCGTAGTCATAGGGCTTAATTTCACCATCCTTCCTTCATGCTCTACCAAACATGTATTCCTTCTTCCATCATATATAATTGCCAGATCAAACATCCATGGTCGTCTAAGTAGAAAGTGGGATGCACTTATAGGTAGCACATCACAGAGCACTTCATCTCAATATTTGTTAATGCAAATTGGCATAGATATCTGCTCATTCACCTACAAGGCTCCTTTATCACTAAGCCAATGAAGCTTGTAAGGTTTTAGGTGGGGCATGGTTAAAAATTTCAACTGCTGGACCATAAATGCAGAGGCTGCATTAGTGTAGCTCCCATATCAACAATCAGTGTGCATAGTGACTCATTCACCTTGCATCCAATTTGGAAGAGATTTTCCCTTTGTTCATCTTCGGGTACTGGATTGACACTCATTATCCTCTTCAACACTAGAGCGGTCAACATAAAGTTTCCTTCCGCACTGTAGATAACTTCCTCCTCAAACAGCTCGATTTGTCCATCGTTTTTCAACTCCTCTACTTCTTCTTTAGTACTGTCGATCTCAACAGTCGGCACCTTGCCTCAAATCACCATTGTTCACTTGTTCAAACATTGAGCAGCCATGTGTCCAAATCCTTAGCATTTGAAACACTTGATCTCACTCGTCTTCCTCTTTGAACTCTGACCCTTCTCAAACTTTTTCGAGGGTTCCTTCTCTTTGGCTTGGGTAGTCAGCTCAATAGCTTTACTTAGTTTCATTCATACTGTTTTAACTACTGCCTAATTGGCTAACATGTGGTTGGAATCTTCCTGTTCGGTGCCTTTCTATCCTCTAGGCGGCTCGGATTGCATCATCAAGCATTCTAACGCCTAGGGTTTTTAAGAAATCCTTAATCTCATACTTTAACCCACTAATGAATAGAGATATTCAGTCTTCTAACTCTACGACTTCACATTGAATCATTAACATTTGGAATTCCTTAATGTAAGTGTCCACACTCGATCCTCCTTGTCTTAGTTCTTGTAGTCTCTTGAAGGCATCTTACAGATAATATCTTGGCACAAACTTTCGCTGCATAACTCCCTTCATTTCATCCCAACTCCTAATCTCTCATTCTCCTTCCCTTCTTCTAGTGGCTTACAAGTTCTTCCACCACAAGGCAATGTAACCAGTGAACTCCAACACAGCAAGTCTAACCTTTGCATTATCGGACACTTCATGGCATTTAAACTGCTTTTCAATCTTATTTACCCAATCTAAGTAGTCCTTGGCATCACTACTTCCAGAGAAACTCGAAATACGCATCCTCAATCCCTCTACTCTAAGGGCTCATACATTTCTTTCCTCATGCTTGTAGTATTCCCCTACCACATCATCTCCTTCTACTTCCTTTTCAATCTCTTCAAATGCTAGCCTTCATCTAGCATTCCTACCAATTCCTTCAGCTCGGGGTGGTCGAGTTGGGGCATTAACTCAACCAAATTGACCATTGTCTCATCCTTGTTGTTCGCGTTCCCTAATAGGGATATTTCTAGCTCGCTGCTTGTCTTCTTGGATAATAGTTATCAAACTAGCTACTAAGTTGGTAAGCCCATCCAAGAAGTCATCCACTGACTAAGGTGTGAAGCTTTTTTCTTATCCTTGGTCATGTCGAGTACCACTTTCTTAGTTTCCCAAAATTCCTTGAACACTTGAATTTGATATTGATGGTTACTTCACAATGATAATTACACAACAAACGAACAGTTGACCACATTCTATTTTGCGTATCAAAAACAGGGGAAAATAAAGCACCGAACAATTCTCAACTACTAAACTCCGGGGTTAACAATAGAATCGTTATCACATAAGAGTAGTAACAAACCACTCCAAGAACATAAAAAAAAAAAATTCCGACTTCGAATGTAGCCAAGTTTGATATTAAGATAATATGGATTCGTGGGTAAATACACGGACTCAATATCATACGTAACCAAAGGGGGTAGGTCCAAGCCATGAGATGGCTTGAAGAGTCAATGATAGTTAAGGGGTAAGCAGGGGTTCGCATACACTGACAATAGATATAATGCACCAACGCCTCATATGAGCTCGGGTCACACTTGATATGATACACAAGTATGGCTAAAAGACACTCACCACTAGTCTACGCTCAAATGGACTAGATAAGAGTAAGTAAAATGACACTTAGCTCAAGAGAGAGTAAAAAGTTCAATGTATTCCTCTATATATCTTACAGCTATTATATTATGCAAATATTTATAATACTCTGTTAGGGTAAGTCCTAAGCTACAAAAAATTACAAAAAAAAAAAATGGATCACTATTTGCTGAACAAAAAGGAGAATAATATGTAAGGAAAGCATGAAGTCGTGCATAAAGAATGTCCTCTGTCAAAAAGGACAGTATAGATGTTAGAAAGGACAACACGCGTATTATACTTAGTCTGCAATCCTAACAACATTGTAAGTCGAGCAAGGGTGTGTTTCTGATCAAGTTTTGTTTGTCATTAGTAGTTCGACGCCCTGACGGCTAGGGTTGGACAAGGGCAACTTACATTTAGGTCAGCTTCAGCTAGTCGGCTAAGATGGTTGTTTTCCTAATTTGGTGCTTAGATTAGGGTACTGTGAAGGGGTTGGCTCTACGTGTCGGCTAATCACCTCGGTAGCTTCTTGGAGGGTATGGAGAGCAAAGTAGCTCAACAGTTTGGATAGGGATAAACACTGTTCCTTAGTGTTTAACTCACCTTAAACAGCTTAGCGAACCATTTGAGAAAGCCCTCAGGCTCAAGAGCAAGTGATTGGTCCTTGATCTTTATTATGTTGGGTTAAAATCTTCTTAACTTTTTCTTTTTAGGCTTAATGTCTTCTTATATGTTAGACAATGAACTGTGATTGATGGATCAAAGCTAAGCATATCCTCATAAGACCAAGCTAATACATCTCAATATTTAGCCAATAATGTAGTCATTCCTGTTTTTTGTTCTTCTTTTAAGTTCCCTCTAATCTTCAGGTTCATAGGATTATCCTCATCCCTTACATTGACTATTTTAATTGGCTCATCAATAGAAATTCTACTCGATTCATGTTTTTACCATTTCTCTTATATATCACTGTGGTCATCAACATTACTCCTGATAACTAACCTAGTAGGACCGAAAGTGATATCGATATTCTCATTATTTACTTGCATAAGGTATCCCTAGTTTTCGTTTGAATCATTGGATATGGGCAAAATGTATAAAGAAAAGTGTATGTAAGTAAAGGAGAACTGACATAATAATAAAGGAAGGAAACTAACTAACATTTTATTGATTGTATGGAGGTAAAACACAAATGAGGCAAGAACCTACCTAATTTTTTTTAATGAAAAGGTTTGATGATAGAATTGGAATGATGACTATGGAAAAGAAAAATTTAAAGAATACTAAACTAAGGTTCACCCTTTACCCTAGAGAAGACCTATTGCCTTTCACAAAGGTAGAGAACCAATTATTTAAATGGTGCTAGAACTTATAAGATGAGTTTGTTGATCTTTTCTCTGCATATTTTAGGGCTTAAGTCTCTACTTGGATGAATGTCTCGGTTAACGGAGGGAAAGTCATCAAGCATGGTTCAACCTATCACCTTTCTTACCCTTTGCTTGTTTTTTATGAAATTCTTCTGTTGGAGTCGGGTTGTAACCAAGGCCATAGGTACCAATTTGGCTTTCCTTGAACTCTACCTTCTTGTTCTTTCCCCTGTTGGGACTGGTAATCATGCACACTTCTTCAAACATCTATAAACTAAACTCCTCTTGCCCTTCACTTTCTAAATAAGGTATGGTCATTTCTTTGTAAATCTCATAGTCTTGATCTCCTAAAATCGTAATCACCTAGCTATTTAAGATAAACTTTACTTTCTAATGCAAGCTCAAAGGTATAGCCCCAACTGCATGACTCCAGGGTCTTCCTAAAAGTAAGTTGAAAGACCTTGGAATGTCCATGACCTAGAATTGAATACTGAAGTTCTAAGGGTCAATACTCACAGGTAAGTTTATCTCGCTTATAATCTTTATTCTAGACCTATCAAAGGTCTTAATTGTTGTGGAACTAGGCTTAATTGTAGTCGTATCAATGCCTAGCAAATCCAAGGTGGTGAGTGAGCAGACATTCGATAATTATCCATTGTCGATGAGTACTCTAGTAATAATTATATCATTACTCCTTACCATTATGAAAAGTGGTTTTGTATGCTAATTCCCCTCTTCCCCTAACTCTTCAACTAAAAAAGAAATTTAGCCAATAATAAGGATAGAGTTAGTGATTAGTTTCATCTTCTCAGTTGGCATTTTATAAGGGACCTTAACCTCCCTTAAGGTATGAAATAGGGCTTCTCTATGGGATTTAGACGCAATCAATAGACTCATTAATGATATTTGTACTAGAGTCTTACTAAGTTGTTGCATGATCTTATACTTACTCGACTTGATCATCTCAGTAAAGGAAAATAACCCTTCTACATGTTTGACAATCTTATCACTTACCTCTTCTAAAATGCCTTTCTTCTCAACTCCTCCCTTAGGCGATAAATCCTTCTAGATTGAGTGCTTCCCCCTCACCAGAGAACCTGACTTATGCTGATTTACTGCCTAGTAACACCAAAAAATTATAAGGCTTCCTCGTTTAAATACTTACTCGACTTGAACATTTGGCTTGATGTTTGAATTTACCACGTTGACCATAGATTCCTTAGGCTTGCTAACTGCTAGTCTAGAAATGGAGGATGAAACAGATGGTCTTCAATTTAATAGCTCTTGAAGCTTATCGGAGGAGATGGCGCTTTCAATCTTGCACCCTGCTGCCACTACTTCAACAAAACTGGATGAGGCTTGCCTGATCAAATGGGAGAAATAGGGCCTTACTAAAGTATTAATAAAAGTTAATGTGAGCCCTTTCTTAATTGTGGGAATGGCTACCTTTGTAGCTAAGGATCTCCATCTTTGAGCATACTCTTTAAATGACTCATTATTCTTCTTCTGCAGGGCAACCAAATCCATCATAGTTGGAGTTACTTCCACGTTAAACCCATATTGTTCATAAAATGCCCTGGCGAGTTTCTCCCATGTATTTTTCTAATTTAAGTTGAGCTGGGCGTACCAAGTCAACGTCGAACCCATCAAACTATCTTAGAATGTCTGCACCATGAGTAGGTCCTGTTAAACATATTTACCCATCTTCCTTATGTACAACCTAGTATGGAGCTTGGGATACCCCGTCCCGTTATACTTTTTGAACTCTGGTACCTTAAACTTTTCAGGGTAAGCTCTAATTTCATATGTAGAAAAAATCAGTGATCTCAACCTGTTCAAATCCATCATATCCTCCAAGTGCCCTCATCTTCTCAGTTATCTACTAGGTTAACTTCCTTTCCATCTCTTTCAAACTATTTATACTAGGCCCTAAGTTAGCTATTATTGTCTTAGTTGGGGCTATATATGTATCTAGCTCGAATGTTAGGTTGACTTTTGGATAAACTCCTTTGACTTAAACGGGTCTTTTGAATAATTATCCTCTATTTCGGGAGCCTTAGTGTTCTTCCTATAACGGGCCTTGGAACTTTCCTCATTAGCCGGTATTGTGGCCCAAAGTAAAATGATGCTATCTGCTAGGAAACTCACTTGTTCTACCACTTTTCCATGGCCCTTTCTTTGGAGCTGAATCTTAACTCAATAGGGTCAATAATCTCGAGGTCATTGTCATCTCCTTAAGTGGTGGCCATTTTGGTTTAGGAACACGTTCTGATGAAACTTCTCTAAATGATTTGATATTTGGGAGCTATCTTGAAAACTGTTCAATAGGATAACTAGAACACAAAGTTATCACCTATCACATTTTTCTAAAACAAATATCAAATGTACAAATGCATAATTGATGGCACATAGATGCAATAAAAATTAAAATTGGCAAGAAACCCTTAATGTGGCAGAACCTAACTAAATTTTATTAGTCTTTGCAATTGTGAAGCTTTACATTACTTATTTCATTCAAAAAAGAATTCCTTAAAGAAAGAAATAAAAAAAAAAAAACTATGTTCTATTCTTCTTATGGTTATTAGGCTCATCTTGAGTCTTCTTCCTCTTCTAAATTTTAAGAGCCTCCACTTCTTTGTCCTTAATCTTTCTAAGTTATGCTTTTAATGCTTTTATCCTCTAATGATACTCCTCACAGTAAGTTTTCAACTCCTATTCTCTTTCACTTGCTTTCTCAAGTTTAGCTTTAACTTAGACTTCTTCTTTCTCCTTTGTCTCTTCCATATCTTTTAACTTCTTCAATTGGTGATAAAGAAGTCATTTGGTTGCCTGACTTTTGCCTAGTATCCCCATGGTGGTAGGAGTGGTCTTCTTTTTGTACCAAAGAGCTTGAATGCTTAAAAGTTTGGCCACCTTATCAGCCACCAACATGTTAAGGTCATGAAAGTCAAGTGAGACAGCTTCTAATGATGGCCTAGGAATCATGCCCTAAGTGAGCCCATTAGCTGGAATGTATCAAGTACTGAGGTTGAAGCCGATCAAAGGTATTGCTTTGAAACTTTCACATTCTCTTACCATTTCCCTGCTTGCAAACCACCTAGGCATCCAAAGCAATTCTTTGACTTTTGTCACATCCCAAAGCAGTAGAGTTATAACAGCCCCGCCGTGTAAACCATTTTAAGATAGAACTTAGCTTTATAACCGCTATCCTAAACCCGATCTACACAAGGCATCCACGACTAACCCGCTTTGAAGTAAACAGTTTGTAATTTAAATAAATCATTTACCTAAGAAAGTGAGAAAATATATATATACACTATAATTCAGTTATTACATTATTCAAAAATGAAAAATTCTAAAATAAAAGCTTAGACCTTAAAAATATATGTTTGTTCTTCAAGTGTTTTTCCTCACTCCCTAGGATCCAGCATTTGCTAGCTTCAAAGTAGTTGTATGCCGCTTCAAAGTAGTTGTATGCCGCTTCTTAGCCAGCACTTGCATTATGTCTATAGGGATGTGAGCAACCACAGCTCAGTAAATTAGGATGGAGGACTTAAAACTATATCATAAACATAACAAGGTTATCAATCAACTTATTAGGTGTAATACATGCTCAAGCAAATGCCATCGCACGACGTTGTCCGGCCCGTCTTGAGATTAAAGAAATTGCGCTCGCTCTAATCCAGGTTGAGGAGTTGCCGTTAATTGAACAGCTCACGACCAAACCTAGGCTTATGCAATGGAGACATCGCTCCTCCCGCAACTACCTTCGAACCATTGACTTTACCTTTGTTGTAACCTCCTCTCCTGTCACTTAATTCGACTAAGGATGAAGAAGGGACCATTATGCAATCATGTGCTATCCCTTTCGAAGGGGTCAGTATTTAGTCGGAGAATTCTAGGTTTCCCCCATGTAAGTCTGATTATGATTACAGGTTGTATATTTGATTAGGTCCAATTTAGGGTGATCAATCATTTCACACAAATCATATAATACAAGCCAAAACAATAAACAGAATCATAACATCACTCATAATCAAGCACATGCACATAATCAACTATCTAACAAGTACAACCAAGCATAATCTTAAGCTTCCAAAATACAGCAATGTATTAATCCCAACTTACCTGAACTCCTTGCTCATTCACTCGAGGTCTAATTCACTCAGGTCATCATCGATCATCCCTATAACACAAACATGGTTTCAGTTTTTCATATGACTATTATAAGTTGGTTTTATCCTATAACGCTTATTGTTATGTTTTGTTTAGGGTTTAATATATCCAATTATCTAGGTTTTCAAATCTTTTACAATTATTATAGGTTTAGGGTTAGGTTCGGGTTTAGTTTCCGCATCGATTTTTAAATTACGTTCTAGTTCGATTTTTAAATACTGTTTTATACCCGAACTCTAAAAACTTGTTTTTATTCATAATGTGAAATTAATCACTTTACTTCCAGATATCCTAAATACCTTAATTACCCCTAATCAGTATTTTATTATATCCAGTGCACTTAAATCTTTAATAGTGTATCAATTCATCTAATTACATAAATTCAAGTTTCCCATCAGATTTATCGTATATTTTTATTATTATCATAATAGCAATTTTTATTATAATATTTTCTATTTATTATATTTCTAATAATTACATATTATGTATTATCACTTATTATGTATATAATACACATCTAATATTTCTATCACTTTAACTACCATCTCCTAACATCAATTATTATTTCAAAATGTCTAAATTCATCCTAAATAAGATTTTACATCTAATTACCCTAATTTACAAAATTAACTTAAAATTTACTATTTTTCCTTATTACTCATTTACTACATAATTAACCTAATAATTACATCTAACACCCTAAATGCTACAATTATCATACTTCATTAGATTTCAACATCCTAAAACATATAATTATTTACTAAATTAGTAATTAACCATTTAATTACTTTATTAACCCTAAATTACCCATTTTATGCCTCATTTTATGGCTTAAAAATTATCTAAAATTTTCAAAAATTAATTTTTGAAAACGGGCTTCATAGCATTGTTCTATATTATCTAAATAATCTATACAAAAATTTTGGGCTCAAAACCACACTTCTAAGATTATTTATTTCTAAACCAAAATATGCTCAATTTTGTATGATTTCTTAAGAAATATATATTACGAGATATATTTTTATTAAAATAATATTTTTCCTGAAAAATAAATAGAAAAATATTCCATAAAAAAATTCATAATTTTCGAATAATATTTACTATTTTTACAAAATTACACAAAATCAGGATAGAAATCGAACTCACCGATTTTGGTGACTCCAGCCACTATCAATGGCCATGGGTGTGTTGTCCCTCCTGGGCACTGCCACCACCGTATGGTGGTAGTGGCCGTCCACTCCTAGCTGCTCATTAGGTCTAGGTTCTCCTTACAAACCCCAATTGCATAGTTTTCTTCTTTTTTTACCCAAATTTTTTTCTTCTAATTTCAATGCTCCTAATTTTTCTTTGATTTATAACTATCCAAATGAGCTATGTGATTTTTTCCCCTATTTATAGAGCTTTGTGGTAATTAATTTGTATTAAATTGGACAAAACATTACCCAAATCCTTTAATTTTTGGCTTTTGTATTGCTCTAATTTAATTGACTAATTTTTTTCTTATTTTCCCTAGTTGCCACGACCTAATTCTGGATCATTCCTTATTTTTTATGATTTTTTAAATTTTTTCTTAATTAATTATGAATTTTCTTTAATTATTTAGTATTATTTTAACACAATACGCATATTTTAAGTAATTACGCTTATTTTTACATACATTTAAATTCATATATAGTACAAATAAATATTTCTAAATATTATTTAGGTTATTCTATGATTTTTAGTATACATATGATTTATCTCTAGCGATTTGTTAATTATCGGAATGTATTTTACGCAGTTTCGATAAATAACAAGTTATATACTTAAAATTTGGAATTTTTATATTTTTTATTTTATTGCTTATTTTCTTAAATTCAAACTTATGGGATCATTTTACTAATATTTCTAGCTTTACTTATAATTTAGGCTCGATTACATCTTTCAGCAGATCGAAACCCCGAGTGACTGGTTGCGGGGCTTACAACTTTCAAACCCTAAAAGTATTGAACCTAATAACAGTTGGCTATATCTTTAGGCAGCTTAATTTGCTCTTCAAAAGACTTGATGAGGTCATATCGCTGTGTAAAGTTAGCCAGGTTGAAATCTAGTTGGTAGCTCCTCATGTGGCTAATGAACTAGACTACAAGTAAAGCCATATTAGTCTTCAAATCTCCGCATTTCTTCTTTTTGAGATGATTTAGTGAATGGATTTGTTCAGCCAAGAGAGCATGAACATATGACCTCCCTTCAAGAAATTAGGTTACCATTTCTATAACTTTGAAATGGACCCAGCATCTTTCATCAAAGAAAAGGATAGTATTAAAGACCATTAAGATATAGGCCATGACTTGGTGCTAGTGCTAAGTTTCCAGGTCTACACAAAAAACATTCTATTTATCTTTATGTTTCAGCTCGATAAAAAAACTAATCGATGACATCCTCCATCAAGATGGTCTTCCCTTGAACCAAAACCCGGTTTATCTCAGCTTTTCTAACTCCCAGCAACTTATCGAGCTTTATTTCAGTTTTTTTTAATTTAACTTATATTACTAAACATTAAATTAAGGAAACATTTTTAAAAATATATATTTAAAAAAAATTGAAGTTGTTAACCAGTTAAACTTGTAAAAAATGAAATTAACGTTTATGGGTAGAAAAACCCTAATTTAGTCATTGATCCGCATATTTTCTAATAAAATAATTTTTAGAAAAATAACCAAAAAAAGTAAGTTCAAGGGTTAACCTATTAAGACTAAGTCACCATGTAAAAATTAAAAGAAAAAAATCAAGAAATGTGCTTTATTTTCTTATATTTTTCTAAAAAAAAAACTAAGATATGTAATAACTCTTCTTTTAAATACATTTCACATGGTGATTTCATAGTATTTCCCTACATCTTTGGTTTTCTTTAAAGAAATTGATATTTAATTGAGTAAAATTTTGATTTCAAGGTTTGAATGTATTTTAGGATTGAAAATGACGAAAAGGAATCAAGTTTCACTCAATTTGGGGTTCAAATAAATGAGTTATGAAATTTTGAAGTTATATAAACAATAGGAGAAAGTGGCAAATTTTGGTAAAAAAGTTACACAATTTAGGACACAACTGTGTCCCCAGGCTGTGTCCATCTAGGAAGATTTTTTATGCTAAGGTCAGTAAGTTACACAACCTGGGGACACAACCTGGGGACACAACTGTATCCCAAGCTGTATCTGGTGATAAAAAAAAAAAAGAAACTTTACAATACGTTATAAAAGGACTTATGAGTGTTTCGCACAGAATTTTGGACATTCAAAATAGAAGAGACTTGAAGAGAAGGAGAAGAAAAAAGTGAAAGCAACACCTAGCTTTAAAATTGAAGAGATTTTTCATTAACAAAAGGGGTTTTTCATGTTTTATTTCTTTATTTTGTTGCAATTCGTTTTTAGTTTCATTATGATAGCTTAAGATTCTTGTATTCAGGATTGTAGAACCTAAGGTTTCATGTGATTATTAGATTTATTAATAATTTTCAATAAAATTTCTATCTTTTCTTGATTCAATTATGTTTTTTAATTGTTAATTGATATTTTTAGGATATTAATCTATGATATTATGCATGATGATTGAGAAATCACATGTGTAATGAGATCTTGACATAATTGGGGAGAATTACATGCGTACTTGGAGATAAAATATATATTTCTTCCGAAAAGTTGTTATTTTGTGTGGGAATTTATTATACATTAATGCAATTCTGAATTATATTATTAAGTGAAGAGATTCCGTTAAATAATTTTGGATTAGAGTTAATATGTTTGAGAAAAGTATTGGCTTTAATTGTAGATCCCCCGGTCAAGAATAATAGAGATTAAATTGGATACATTTTAAGCGGTCACATGTTAAACACTAGGAGAAATAATTTCTAAATACATTATTTGCCTTCTTGAAGTCGTTCTTAGTTTTATTGCTTTCTAGATTACTTAATCAAGTCTCATAATTAGGTTAGTTTGTTAATTTTAGTATTTTTAATTCATTCAAACCATCACAATTTTCCGGTTAGATAATAGAGCTAAGGTTAATATTAGTACTCGAAGTCTTTGAGGGATCGACTCGGACTCACACCTGCTATATTAAAACTGATAAGTGCATTTGCCTTGTATTAGTATGTAAAGATGTACAAAATATAAATAAAATGATTATTTATTTTTTTATTAAGAATTTCAAGAAAAAGAAAAAAAATTATTTTTTGACGATTGCTTCGAAAATACCTACATATTCACTAGTTGAGATCAAATTAATGTAGTTCTTTTTATAAATATTTAGTGGGTAGATTTTTTTATTTTTGAAAATCGAGCTAGATTTACGTTTATTTAACCATTCATTATTTTTTAAAAATACATTAAAAAATCTAATTTCATGAATCTAAGAAAACCCTAACTAACTAAATCTTTTTGAAAATCCCAATTAAGATTTTTATTATTTATATGTTTTTTTTAAAAGAACTCGCTACATGTCAAAAATATCTTTCCTAAATCCTATATGTAAGATACGTTAAAATACGATTTAAATACGTTTCTCCATATGTATCTTTTCTAAATCCCAACTGTAAAATATGTGTCTAAATATGTATCATTTCTAAATTCCATATGCAAGATACGTATCTCGGAGAAAAAATATACTATTTTTCAAAAATGCAATTTTTGTTAAAAATACAATATATAAAAAAAGAAATTGAAACTATTTAAAAAATATCAAACAATATGATGAAAATGTAATAAAAAAAAACCTATACTAAAAAAATAAATTAATTAGTGAAAACAATTAAATTAACCAATAAAATAAATTAATTTTTTTTACCTAATTTATAAAACCATACTTTAATTTGGATTTTCTATTTTTCGAGCCATACTCATTCCAACTTAATTTAGCCCAATAACCCTTTTAATAAATCTTAAGTCTATTTTAGCCCAATATAAGTTAGATAAAAAATCCACTTTATATTAAACTGGGTTAAAATATTTTAATAAAGCCCAATCCTTTAATGACTTAAGAATTTATTAATTTAAACACACACCGTTATCCGATTTGATATTAAATAACTCGACTTGATTCGATTTGACTAGACTCGACTTAATACAATTGGACTCAATTTGACACTTTATATTTTTTATTTTTTCTTCTTTTATTTTAATTTTTGCTTATTTTTTATTTATATTTATTATTACTATTTTTATTTATTTATTTATGGCTTAATAAAAATAATAAAATAAAATTGCAAAAATAAGGTATCTACAACTACTGAAGTTCGATTAGAACTTTGCTACAAAAATAAAAAAGATATCCATTTTTGCCAAACCCTACTTTGAACTAAATGAAAATTATTAACTTGAATAGCTAGTTAAGTTGTGTTTTATCTTAAAGAAGGATACCAACTTAAAAAGTTGACAAAAAGCCTTTCTTGAAAGGACGGGACAAAGGAATAGGAATAAGAATAAGAAGCCCATCTTAAAAGGATAAGGTAAAAGATAAGGAGGCTATCTTGAAAGGATAGGGCAAAGGTAAGGAGTTCCTATTTTGAAAGGATAGGACTAAAGATTTGGAGTGTCTATCTTGGAAGGATAGGGAAAAAGGATTAAGGGGCCTATCTTAGAAAGATAAGGCAAAATTTTAAGATGCCTATCTTAGAAGAATAGGACCAAAGTTTTAAAGAGGCCCTATCTTAAAAGGATAGGGCAAAAGTTTAGTGTACCTATCTTAGGAGCATAGGGCCAAAACCATTGGAGGTCAAATTAACTTATTTTGGTTTAGCAAAAAATCTAAAGGGGATAGATCTCTTCAAGATTTCTTATTTTGGTTTGGTGAATGATTCGAAGAGGATAAATCTCTTTGAGATTTCAAATAAACTTATTTTGGTTTGGTAGATGATCCGAAGAGAATGGATCTCTTCGAGATTTCTTGTTTTGATTTGATGGATAGATCTCTTCGAGATTTCTTATTTTGGTTTGGTGGATAATCCGACAAGGATAAATCTCTTAAAGATTTCTTGTTTTGGTTTAGTGGATGATTCAAAGAAGATAGATCTCTTCAAGATTTGCTTTAGTTTGTTGGATAATTTAAAGAAGATAGACTTCTTCAAGATTTGTTTTGGTTTGGTAGATAATTCGAATAGGATAATCTCTTTGAGATTTATTTTGGTTTAGTGGATAATCCAAAGAGGATAAATCTCTTTGAGATTTAAAAAAAAAACTCTTTAATTCCCCTAAATATCTCTTTTAGGTACTTTTAAGATCATTTTACCTGGGAATGGAGAATTTTGTAGATAGCAACAAATCGGCTTATCTCATGTTAACTCCTAATATTCACTCATTCAATCAGTAAAATATCACCAAGGCATTTCCTTTTTTTCTTCTTTCTCTTTTTTTTTTCTTCCTATAATAAGGTCTTCTTTATGATTGAAACCTTTTGCTTGACTATACCATGCTCATGCCTTAATTCTTCTTTTATCGCCACTAAGTCTCAATTTCTACCTCTCTATGATTCTTGAAAAATAAAATCTCTTTTCGAAAAATTAGATTAAATCATTAAGAACATTTGATTTCAATTTATTTAATGACTCAAATTCATAGGTAAGTGTTTGATGCTTAAGTGTATGAGGTTAGGAAATATAGTACACAAGAATTGATTGGTAAAGTGTTTATTGGTCGATGACCATTTGAATTTGAGAACATTCATGGATATCAACTTTACTTGTAATCGATGAAAGATTAACTACAAACAATTCTCAAGAAAAATTGGAATCTTTATTGAACTCAGTTTTCATGAATAACACAATTTGACTGCATCTAAATTCATAAGTCCCCTTAACTTTAGGTCATCCATTTCTATCAATACTAATGCACTTCCGGATAATAACCCTTTTACTACATAAGGGCCTTCATAATTCAAAGCAAACTTACCCTTAGGGTCTTTTGCATTCAACAATACTTTCTTCAACACCAAGTCTCCTTCCTTGAAGTACCTCGGGCGTACTTTCTTATTAAAAGCTCAAATCATTCTCTATTAGTAACATTGACCATGACATATTGCTGCAAGCCTCCTTTGATCTAGGAGATTTAAATGTTCCATTTGCTTTGTTACCCACTCTACTTCATTGAGCTAAATTTCCACTAACACTAAGAACAAAGGTATTTCTACCTCCATTGGTAGTACCGCTTTAGTTCCATAGAACAATGAATAAGGTGTTACACCCGTAGAGGTTCTGACTGAGGTTATATAAGCCATAAGAGCAAAGGGAAGCATCTTATGCTAGTTTTTATGAATGATTGTCATCTTCTTAATGATTCTCTTGATATTCTTATTAGCAGCTTCAACTGCCTTGTTCATCTAAGGTCAATACGGAGTTAAGTTTCTATGATTGGTCTTGAACTGGTTGTACACTTCAGCCATCAGCTTATCGTTCAAATTTGACCCGTTGTTTGTAATAATAGACTCAGGTGCACCGTATCTTGCAATGATATCTCTTTTTAGGAACCTGACTACTACTCCTTTGGTCACCATAGCATATAATACTGCTTCTACCCATTTGGTAAAATAGTCGATCACAACTAAAATAAATCTATGCCCGTTTGAAGCCGTTGGAGAAATTGGTCCAATCATATCCATTCCCCACATTGAGAAAGGCCAAGGAGCTGATAACGCATGTAATTCTTGGGGAGGAGTGTTGATTTTGTTAGCGTAGATCTGACATAAGTAATAGTACCTCACGTGTTTAATACAATCTGATTCCATTCTCATCTAAAAATATCCCATCCTTATGATTTTCTTAGCTAACATGTATCCATTCATATGAGAACCACAAACTCCCTCATGCACTTCTTTCATTAATTTTTTAGCTTCTTCTTCATCCACACACCTTAGCAATGTTGTATCAGGGGATCTTTTGTACAACGTAGCTCCACTTAATAGAAAATAAGTAGGTAATCTCCTTAAAGCTTTTCTATCTTTTTTATCAGCTTCATCAGGGAATTCACCCATTTGAAGTAACTTTTTGATATCATAATACTAAGGCTTCTTCGATTCTTCCTTTTCAACTATTAAGCAAAAAGTCGGCTTTTTCTCTACCTCAATTTTCAGGGGTTAGATTTCTATCTCATTCATAATTTTCACCATTGATGATAACGTGGCTAGTGCATTAACAAATTGATTTTAGGTTCTTGGAATGTAAGTGAATGAAATTGTTTTGAATCTTTCAATCAACTTGCGTTACTACTCTTGATAAGATATTAACTCCTCGCCTTTCGTCTTATATTCTTCGAAGATCTGGATAATTATAAGAGAAGAATCTCCATACACTTCAAGCCTTTGTATTCCCATATCTAACACCGTTTTGAGCCCCAAAATGTAAGCCTCATATTCTGCTATGTTGTTCGTATATGGAAATGCTAATCTTGTTGTCATAAGGAAATGATTACCCACAGGTGATACCAATACTGCTCTTATCCTACATTTAAACAAATTAGTTGCTCCATCAAAATACATTCTCTATTTCGATTTCTCGCTATTCAATTCATTCGCCACTATCACATTTTCATTAGGAAACTGAGCTTCCGTACCATCATCTTCATCTTCTAGTGGATATTTTGCTAATTGATCAGCTATTGCTTGCCCTTTGACTGAACTCTAACTTACATACTTGATATCAAATTCAGAGAGCAGCATCTGCCATTTCGATATTCTCCCAATCAATGCTAGCTTTTTAGCTAAATACCTCAATAGGTCATGTTTTGTCAAAAAACTCTACTAAGTAATAAAGAGTATTACCTAAGCCTGTGCATCACCTATATTAAGGCACAACATTTTCTTTCTACTTTTGAGTATTTTTGTTCTCCTTTTGTAAATTTCTTGCTCAAGTAATAAATAGGATACTCTTTTCTATCTGTTTCATTTTTCTACCCCAGCATACATCCCATCAATTCATGAAGAATCATCAAGTAAAGAATTAATGGTCATCCTGATGTAGGAGTGACCAACACCAGCGGGTTCATGAGATATTCCTTGATTTCAGCAAATGCTTTCTCACATTCTTGAATACATTCTATCATTGCATTCTTCCTCAAAAGTTTGAATAATGGCTTGCATCTATCAATTAGTTGTGATATGAATCGAGTAATGTAATTCAACCTCCTCAACAATCCCTAAACTTCTTTTATAGTCTTCAGTGCAAGTATGTTTATGATTGCCTTAACTTTATCTAGGTCCACTTTAATTCCTTTTCTATTGATCACAAAACCCAACAATTTGCCCAAAGTTACTCTAAAGGTGCACTTTTCTAGATATAATTTCAATTAAAACTTCCTCAACCACTCAAATAGGTTACGTAAAACATCAACATGATTCTCACCCTTCTTGGATTTGGCAATCATATCATCTACATAAACTTCAATTTCCTAATGCATCATGTTATGAAATAAGGCTACCATAGTATGTTGATAAGTTGCCCCAGCGTTCTTCAACTCAAAAGCCATCACGTAATAACAAAACATTCCCTAAGTGGTAATGAAGGTGGTTTTTATTTTATCTTCTTCTATCATCTTGATTTGATTATATCTCGATAAACCATCTATAAATGAGAAAAAAATGATTTTCAGTGGTGTTGTTCACCAATATGTTAATGTGTGGTAAAGGGAAGTTATCCTTAGGTGTCACTTAGTTTAAATCACAAAAGTCTACACATATCCTAACTTTCCTATTTTTTTTAGCACTGGCACCACATTAACTACCCATTCGGGATAATCCAACACTTCTATGAACCCAACTTCTAGTAATTTCTTTACTTCTTCTTTTATCTTAAAAAGTATATTTGGCTTAAACCACCTAAGCTTTTGCCTTTTCAATTTAATATCTTCTCTTGTTGGCAACTTATGAACTACGATTGATGGATCCAAACCAAGCATGTCCTCATAAGACCGGGCAAATACAAACATGATAACTCCTGTTTTTGATCATACATTAAATTACTGCCAATTTTTAAGTTCCAAGGATTCTCTTCTATCCCCAAAATTAATCACAACCATTGGTTCATCAATAATCACTCTAACCTGTTCAAATCGATGCTAACACTCTTGTATTTCACTTGAAGCCTCAATATCATCTCCAACATTTGACCCAACAAGGCCAAAAGTGGTATTGGTACTTTCATCGTTTACAGGCACGAGATATCCATTATGTTCATCATTTTTATCGGATCTGAAGAGTAAAGGAAAAAAGGATAATGAATAAATAAAAAGGAAGAATTGATAGAAAGAAAGGAACTAATTTTATTGAATGAATTCAAATTGTCTAAAAGAAAAGGCCTAACTAATCAGACTAATTATGAAATCGAATGCTCCTAATTGATCTAATATTGCTTTTCTACAAAGACCTATTAACGGGAACAGAAAACTAGTTGCATAAGAAAACTGGGACACTAATATCTTTCTTCTCGTTTGAATCGAGACTACATTATTGAGCTAAAGCCTTAGATAAATTGGTTACTTCAGGTTCTTAAACACTAGCCGATATTGGGAATGTCTGACGGATGTTTAGAAAATCCATGTGAGCGTGGTACAGGTGATCTTCTCTCTTGCCTTTGGTTTTAGCTTTTATTTCTTAGATTTCCTCTTTTATAGTTTTATATCCAAGCTCGAACGTTCCAATCTACTACTTAGTTTGTTCCGAGCAACTCCGCACCCCTTATCTTGAAACTTCAATCATGTTGACCTCATAAAAAATCTGTAATTCTGGTTCGAATACTTCAGCAATGATCATGTTGATTGAGTGTCTATGATCTAGTAGAAGATTGTTACCTACGTTAGGAGTGAGAGTCTTAATGAATTCCAATCGCACCAACTTTACATCAATAAGATCTTAGATCTTATGTTTGAGTCTCTATACTGGTTCGTAGAATGCCTTACTTGCCCCAAATGATAATCACAATGAAGCTCCGGGTTATAATCCCTTGGTTTTTGTCCCTCCTTCAGTATTTCAAACATCAAGAGATTTTCTTTCCTTAATTGTACAAGAACCTGGCTTAGAGGAATGGGTATATGAGTAAACTGTCTCCTTTGTGGGCGATTATTCTGATTCGAATTCAATGGGGGATTAGATCCTCCAGTCATGGCTATCGAGCCTGCAGGTCTAATAAGGTTATCGATATTGACAATACTTACAGTAGTTTCTTTGGCTTTATTGGAAAATCTCACAGGAGGTGTCTTCCTCTCAGCCGCTTCAAGATTAAAAAGCCTTCCAGTACCAGTAACTTCCTCAATTCGGTACCCTAAGGCTATAATTTCTACAAAGTTAAAAGTAGGGTGTCCGACCAGATGTTGGTAGTATAGGCTTCCAAGAGTGTTGACAAAAGCGAAAGTCAAATCCTTTTCTGTTAAGGGTAAAGTCACCTTAGCAGCCATGCCCCTCCATCTCTGAGCATATTCCTTAAAGCTTTCGTTGGCCTTCTTTCACAAATTATTCAAATCCTACATGAATGAAGCTACCTTGATATTGAACTTATATTAGTTATAGAAAGCTCGGGCTAACTTATCCCATGTATCAATCTCATTCAAGTCCAGTTGGGCATACCAAGTTAAGGTGAGCCCAATCAAGCTATCTTGAAAGATTTAGACCATTACCTTATCATACTTCGTATATTTCTCCATTTTTCTAACCTAGTGTAAAGCTTCGGGTAGCCGGTCCCATCATACTTCTTAAATTCTGGCAACTTAAATATTTCCTAGAAATCATCGTCTTCATACGTCGGTAAATTAATCATTCCCATCAGCTCAAATCCGTTAACCATTTCTAGGGTTTTCATATTCTTGTTTAACTTCAATATAAACTTCCTTTCCATCTCTCGGTGTTTCTCTTCAATCTCATTACTCCATATCTCAGCATTGGGAATTGATTTTGCATCTTCTAATTCAAGGGGAAGGACCGCTTCTTCATTTTAATCCAAGTTGACTTAAGACCCTTATCTGTCATTGAGAATTCCAATAACTTAAGTAAGAGCCTAGATTTGTTCAGCTATGTTGCTCAAGTTTTCTTATAAGGTTACAACTCTCGAGTTAGGCTCAATTTGACTAACGTTTCCAGTACCTTGACTTAACATTCTTGCCTTAGATAGAGTGAATATCGGGTTTTTAGTTGAGTCAGCTCATTTGAGTGCTATTTTTAAAATCCTAAACAAAAACCCAAGTTTTAGACATTTTTGTGAACTAAAATTTTTGTCATATTTTTGCTTCTTCTTTTTTTTTAGTTGTTTTTTTTTGTCATTTTTTTATTTAAAAGGTAACTATCAAGAAATAAAAAAAAAAAGAGCAAAAGATTGTGCAATCAATAAAGATTTTCATTTAATGAAGCTGCAAATTTATTAATAATCATAAAATCCAACCTATAAAACGGACTAAAAGAAAAAAAAAACCCTAACTAATCCTCCTAAAAACTCAAATCCTATATCTATAAGAGCCAATGGATCTGGCTAGGATGGGCTTAATCAACTTCTCTCGTAAGCCTTCGGATTGTAGCATCTCTTTCTTGAATCTTACTCCTTAAGAATTGATTTGCTTCCAGCAATCTCTCATTCTCCATCTTTAACTCTTCAATGATTCTTTTGCATTCTTGGAACTGGGCTTCAACTCTGGCCCATATGGTGTTTCGGTAGGCTTGCTTGGTAAGTGAAAGATATGTTAGCTCTAGCTTTGGCTCATGTCTAAATACGTCTGGAGCTTCATACCGTATCTTTCTCGTTTTCTTCAATTGATCATAGATGAAACGCTTAGTAACCCGGTATTCTTGGACTTTGGCCTTCAATGTTCTCACATTAACTATTTTCTTAACTTCCCTCTGCTCCCACAGCTTCACAAGTTCTATTAGTCGTTGACTCAAAATAGTAATGGGTAAACAAGGATCTTATTAATTCAACATAACATCTTCTAAGGAGTCTCTATATGCTATCTCTTAAAGGGAACCTAACTATCTAGTAATCCAAGCCAAGAAATATTCTGTACAACTTGTAATACCGATAAGAGGGACCCCTGCATAATCGATGCACCCTAAAATGGCTTGAGTACAGTTACTCTACCTGGCTATACACGTAAAATCTATTGGCTGCATTTTACTTATGATTGATACCCATCCTTTAAATTAAGCTTCATTTGGTACCTTAAGGTGACGTGCAAAATCATTAATTAGGTTCATATTTTCAGTCATGGATACTCTAAGAAAATTCCCTCCATACCCTTGTATGTGATTGAGAAACCATACGGTAAAGACTGTAAGGTTAGCTGTAAAGTACCTATGCCCCTACTTCTTTAAATGGATAAGTGTCTTGAATTTCTTTACCAATAATGCCAGTATATAGGACTTACCAGCTAAGAATTAGGTTACTAGCTCGGTTATCCTATAATGGACTTGACCGTATTTGAAGGGAAATAGCACGGTCTCGAATATTGCTATAATAAAGGAATTTACCCTCTTCTTGGCCCACAATTCCTATCGCCCACAGAAGATCTGATGATGTTTCCGATAGGTGCTTAGGCTCGATAACCATTCTACTAGTCTTAAGATGCTGAAACACTTCTTGCCCTCTGAAGATAAGAATGGCGCTAGGGCTGCCTTTTTGACTCCTAGCAAGGTCATGAAAGCTTTCTCGGGCTACACTCTGAGATCTGGGACGGTTATGTTTGCTTCGAGAGGTAGGGCACTAAGTAATTGTGAATATTTTTCTAAAGTGGGCGTCAACACATGTGGCCTGAACTTGAAAGCTATAGATTCTAGATCCTAATAATGGATAAGGGCTTGAATTAGAGGCCATTAAAGCTGGACCCGCATGGAGGATATGACTGGTCCAATCTTCTTGCAAATGTGATCTTGCTTGGTTGGTGGAAGCTAATTCAACTAATCTTTCAAGATAGCCTTGGGGAAAGAATACTTATCCAACCATACCTCATGGATGGGCACGAGATTGACACTACCCTAACTTTCCATATCTATATTACATAAAAACATGAAATTATGTAATTATTTACAATAAAACCACTAAATTTACAATAAAACTAGATATGATATTAATGATTTTATAGCTTTTTCAAAAAAAAAAAATTAATTACGTAGCCTTTTACTTACTAAGAGACAATAAAAAGAAAACACATATAATACAAGAAATAAAATAATCACATAGAAATAAGTATAAAAAAAATCAAATATATAAAAAATGCAGTATGCTACACACGCATATAATGCAATAGGGGGGCGGTAATTAATAAATTATATGAATTATTATGAACTCGTGATTGGAGAATACCCTTATATATAAGTATATTCAAAATAAGATTTAAAAAAAAATGAAGCTCGTGAGTACTTACATATAAGAGTTACTAATTTCTTTTAATTTCCCCTTTTTTGAAAAAGAACATTTAACAGATCCTAAATTAATCAAGTTTTTCCTATAATTTAAAAACAAATACCCCTTTGTCAAAAAGAATGATGCAGGAAGGTTTAGTCTATAGGTCTCAGACCCTGTAGCTTTAAGGCTTTCCAAAGAAAAGCCTAGTAAGCTATATAGAAGCCAAAGTGGGCTCACCTATCACCGCCAAGCAGGGGTAAAGATCCCAACCACTTGAAGATTACACAATAGCAGCGCATCTTAAGTTCCTAAAGTGGCCTAAGTCCGACCACATCTAAGGATGCAAATGATTATTAAAATAAAACCCCCCAAATTCCTAAATATAGGCCCATTAGGCCAAGTTTTTCTTAAGGCCTACATTACTAAAAACCAGTTAATACAATTATAATACAATTTAAAAGAAAAAGAAAAATAATACAAGAAGCCCATCAATTAATTTTTAATTCTTACATGCCTAGCTCGCTAAGCAGTCTTAGTAAAGTCGTCAATTTTGTCGAGCTCTATTTTAGTTTTCCTTAATTTAATCTATATTAAGCTCAACTCACTTAATATAAATTACTTGACATTAAATTAAGGAAATATTATTCTTAAAAAATGCTTTGAAAAAAAAATCTTTTTTAAAAAAAATTTGGAGTTGCCAACTAGTTAAACCAGTAAAAAATGAAATTAGGATTTTCGGGTGAGAAAACCTTAATTTGGCTACTGATCTACATATTTTCTAAGAAAATAATTTTTAGAAAAATAACCAAAAAAAATAAATTCGAGGGGGCTAACCTATTAAGACTAAGTCACCATATAAAAATAAAAAAATCAATTAATAGGCTTTATTTTCTTATATATTTTTTTAAAAAAACTAAGATATGTAAAGATGTACAAATATAAATAAAATAAATTTTTATTATTTTTTATTATGAATTTCAAGAAAAAGAAAAAAAAATATTTTTTGGACGTCTACCTCAAAGATGCTTACATAGCCGCTAGTCGGAATCAAATTAACGTAGTTCTTTTTATAAAATATCTTTTTATTATAAATGGGCGTGTGGAGTTTGTGTGTTCTAGGGACTACTGTGTGTATTGATGAGATGGACTAGTTGTACAGGGATAATTATGGAGTTGTGTTGGGAATTTGTAAGAAAAAGGTCCTTAAGTCCACCATCAAATTCTTATTTATAATACCTACAATTGAATTTTTCGTATCTCTTTTTATCTCAACAAACCCTATATATGATATCGAATCTTAGACTTTGTTTTTAGAAACTCTACTTTAATTTAAGCTTTTTATTTTTCGGCCCCAACTCAGTCCAACTTAATTTAGCCTAATAACCCTCTTAATAAATCCTAAATCTATTTTAACCTAATATAATTTAGATAAAAAATCCACTTTATATCAAATTAGGCTAAAATATTTTAATGAAGTCTGATCCTTTAATAACTTAAGAATTTATTAATTTAAACACACATCGTTATTCGATTTAATCCCAAATGACTTGACTCGACTCGACTTAACTCTCCTCAACTCGATTCGACTCAACTGGACTCAACTTAATTCAATTTAACTAGACTTGACTTGACCTATACGACTGGACTCAACTTGACTCAAAACAGGCTAGTGGCCTAACGGATAAGCATTGAAATATTGGATTGGATTTAATTTGAGGTCGTGGGTTTAAGGCTCACTAGGTATCTATGTCTTTTATTTTTCTATTTTTTTATAAAAGCAAGATAAATAAATAGGATTCATATCTAATTAAAATTATTTGCATCTAGTTTGATTTTATTAAATCGGATTTGAATTAATTTAGATCTGATTTAATCATTATCAAATCAGATACAATAGATATAATTAGATATGATTTGATTTGGACCTTAAAAACACGTGCATAAAGAAAAAAAAAAAAAGAGGAGACACAGCAGAAAAAGACCACCTTAACACAGCAATAATTTAGCGACTAAACACAGTCACACAAACAGCCCACTGTTATAATACCCTTCAAGATTGCATACGTCTAACGATTACTGTTGTAGAATTCTTCAGAACAACTACTGATGCAGCGAATAGGACAACAGTACGGTAGACAGTAGCGAATAGGACAACAGCACGGTAGACAGTAGCGAATAGGATAGTAGTACGGTAGACAGTAGCGAACAGGACAGCAATGAACAGGACAGCAGCACAACAGACAATAGCGAACCAGATAGTAGCACGGCGGACAACAACGAACAGGACAACAGCACAGTGGACATCAGCGAACAGGATAGCAGCATGGTAGACAGCAGCGAACAGGATAGCAGTATGACAAACAGCAGCGAACAGAATAGGCGAACAGCAGCGAAGCAAACTCAGACAATAATTCGACACCGATAGGCACACGCAACAGCAACTCCGTTATACACCGGCCATCGTCCTTCACTACGTAATCAAAGAAGTTCAGGTTTGTTTCTTTCCAGTTTCGAAATTGTTTGTTTAATTGTTTATTTATTATTATTATATTATTATTATTATTATTATTTAGATCTTTAGTTATTGAATATAACATATACGAATATAAACATATTAGTTTTAGGAGATTTTATTCCTAGTCTTTTAT
The DNA here is from genome assembly GCA_024138005.1 of Lumnitzera racemosa. NCBI lineage: Eukaryota > Viridiplantae > Streptophyta > Magnoliopsida > Myrtales > Combretaceae > Lumnitzera > Lumnitzera racemosa. The sequence continues at coordinate 95,780,602 of JAMXBC010000004.1, read as the reverse complement.
ATATAGATAATTGTTTAATAATAATAATATATGTATATGTATCTATTAGTTTAGGTATTCTTCTTTTAACATTAGTTTTTCTTGATTAGATAAGTTAAGTATTGATTTAAGTGAATGTATATTTTATGTTAGTTTAGGAGTTATTAGGATTGGTTATTTTTGTTATGATTTGATCTTGTTTAAGGATTTGTCATATAGAAAGTTTTTTTTTTTTTTAAGTAAAAGTTGATAAAAAATCCTTTTTAAATTTTAGGGCTTTTAGCGAAATTTTTTTATAAAACAATAACATTCAAGAATTAGGACCCTTTTTGTAAAAAAAAAAAGCTTTGCTTTGCAGGTACATAATAGTGGTTTTTAATTATTGTCTATAACTTGTCTTATTTATTTATTTTTATTTCACTTAGTATGTGCAGTTATTTTTAAGATTTGTACTATTTTTTTTTTTGTCATGTCTTTAATTGCTAGTAATTAGTTATAGCATTAGTGTCTAGTGAACATATGTTAAGTTAAGCTTTAGTTTATTTATTTTTTATTATTTTTTTAGATTTATATTTTCAAAATGATATTTTTATAAAATCTTGTTTTTTGCATATTGTATTAATTTAGAAAAATTGCATTAGCCATGTTAGGGTTTTCTAGGTAAAAAAATCATTTTGATGTTCATAAAATAAAAAAAAAATTAATTAACTTATTTTTTATGGCAAAACATCTTTTCCATAGTTAGGCTTGTTTTCCATAATTTAGATATATTTTTCATAGTTTAGATGTTTTTTCCATAGTTTAGGTTTTTTTTCTATAATTCAGACATCTTTTCTATGGTTTGAACATTTTTTCTTTGCTTTAGACATTTTTTCTATTATTTAGATTTTTTTTGTATGGTTTAAACATATTTTCATAGTTTAAATTTCTTTTATATGGTTTAAGCATTGTTTCTATGGTTAGACATCTTTTCTATGTTTGGACATCTTTTCTATGGTTAAATGCCTTTTCCATGATTTAGGCTTCTTTTCTATAGTTTGTGTATCTTTTCTATTGTTTAGTTTTTTTTTTTTTTTTATAATTCAGACATCTTTTCTATAATCTAGATTTTTTTATTCTATGGTTTAGACATCTTTTCTATGGTTAGGAAATATTTCTCTCTTTTTTTAATGTTTTAAACATCTTTTCTATATAAAATATTCATCATGTAGAACATTGCATATTTCATAAAAATTGCATATTTCATAAAATCTTTAAGTTTTTTCTTGAAAATAAAAAAAATTATCACTTAGTTATTTTTAAATAAAAATTTTAATTTGGGACTTTCAAAAATTAGGTTTTTAGGTTTTTTTTTTTATAATTAGGAATAAAAATTAGGCTTCTAGGAATTTTTCTTAATAAAAATAAAATGGTTAATAAAAACGCAAATTCTACTAATCATTTTTTATAAAAAGAACCAACACATTAAAGTTTTCGGAAAAAACTACGATTGTCTAATCTTGACTAGCAGGTATGTAGGCATCTCGAGGTAACGATAAAATATGCAGAAACTTAGGTTCTTTTTTCTTTTGATTTTATTTATTTATTTATTTTTAAATATTAAAATTAGAAAAATAATCCTAATTTTGGTAAATAGATAGTGATACCCGTTAAGGGTTTAATAAGTTAGCCCCTGAACTTGGAGCCTTCTGGTTCTTCATTTAAAATTGAAATCAAAGACCGGTAGCCACATCGTAATCAATCCACCCAATTGGTTACGATTTCTTTTTTTCTTTTCCCGACTTCGGTTGGGTGGCAACTCAAAAGATTATTTTCAATAAAAAACCGGAATTTCTCAATTTCTTTAGTTGAGGATTAATATTAAATGAGTTAGGGTTTAATATTAATCGGGAAAAGAGAAATCAATTTTTAAATAAAAGAAATCGAAAAATCAGGCTCGGCACTTATTTTAATGTCATTTCCAATTTTCTAATTAATATTAAACCATAACCTATTTAATATTAATTCTTAACTAAAGAAAATGGAAAATTCCGATTCTTTTTTTAATTTTAGATTGAAAATCTTTTAGAATCGCCATCCGACTGGAGTTAGAAAAATGGATAAATTGTAATTAATTAGGTAGAGTGACTACAACTAAGCTATTAGTCCTCGATTTTAAATTGATAAGAAAAAAAAAATTGAATTCGAGGGTTACTTATTTACCTTAACGGGTATTATTGAAAATTTCCAAAATTAGGCTTATTTTTCAAATTTATTTTTTTAATATTCTAAAAAAAGGAAAAAAACCTAAGTTTTTATAGATTTTACATCATCCCGAAGGTATGTGCATACCTGCTAGTCGGGATCAAATGTTTCTAGTTCATTCCAAAAACTTTAATATGTTAGTTTATTTTAATTTTTAAAAATTCTCCAGGTTTACATTTTTAATCCATTTAGTTAAGGCCCTTTTAGAATTTCTCGTGAAACTAAATGGATTGAAAATGTAGTTAGAGTTCCAAGTGTCTATTATCATGAAGTATGGTCAGGGGGCTGTTGAGGATGTTTTGGTAAGAGAGAAGATGGTTTAGTGGGATTAAATCGTGTTTGTTGTAAGTGTATAATTAGTCTTTTATTTTCATCTTGCATCGTATGATCCCTATTTATAAAATTCAAAAACAAATCTTTTGAATTAAATCAAATATAAATTGATAAAGATCTAAACTAGATTTGAATTATATAAATCTTGATTTTATTGAATGTAACATTATTGTATCAGATTCGTCTCCTATCAATAATTATTCAATCATGATTCTTTTAGATCTGTTCAAAACAACTCAACCCAATTAAAACTTTTTTGTGAATTTCTTTCTTTTATTGAAAATTTTCTATTTTTTTATCATTTTCCTTTTTTTTTTATTTTTTGAATTAGGACTCTTTAAAAACAAAAGTTAAAACTACGAGGGTGTAAACATAAAGTGTCTACAATATATACATATCTGTAAGACATAAATTTTTTTCTCTTCTAAAAATTTTTTAACTTCACATGCATTCTTAATATGAAATTCTATTTATAATTCTCTTTTTGGGAAAAGGAAATAAAAATTGTGTCTTTTAAAAATAATCATGAAAAAGTGTCTTTTAAAAAATAATCTTAAAAATATTGCACATAAAATCATTTTTTGAAAATGCAATTTTAAAAAGAATCAAAATTAGTTTTTGTAAAGCTGAGTTCGTTCATTTAAAATAAAATTAGTTTTTCAAAATACAAATTTATAATGAATGAGCTTAAATTTGAGTTTTGAACAATTGATTTTAGGAAGGTTATAATGCATCTGACCACTTAAGTGATAGTATAAGTTTAATAAAGGTTAAGGGAATTAAATAAAAATAAGCTTTTCAAAAGTCAATTTAATATTAAAATTTAATTATTTGACCTTTAAAAAAACTAATTTTAGTTCATTTTAAGTCGCATTTTCAAAAACCAATTTTAAATGCGATATATTTGGGATTACTTTCAAAAAGACACTATTTTTAGGATTATTTTTAAAAAATGCAATACTAATTTCCTTTTCCCTTTTTTTCTATACCAAAAGATTTTTATTTGCACTTGATTAATAATTTTAAATGTATATCTATAAATATGCTCATTGATTTTTATGACATAAACTACGGTTAGCACTTAACAAATTGAAGGGAAAATCGAAATAAAATAAAATGTATGTAAAGAAGAGAGAATGGCTATCAAGACTTAAAAGGCTTTCATCTTATGAGTTGAAACCCTTTCCTTTTTCTGTTTTTTATATACTTTTAACTAAAAAAGTATTACATTTTTATTTATTAATATTATTTAATAATTTTTATGGGGTGAGCATAAAGTACTTTAAACCATCTACCCTATATTATTTAAAAGCATAGGCTATGGAATGGGTATAAAGTATGAAAATACCATGCTTGTACCTTACCTATTAGAGTAGGTTTTGGAAAATTACTATCTAAAATTTCTCATGCGACCTTGGGTAATTGTTAGGAAACTATCTAATCAAGAAGGGCACAAGTGAGTATATAGTATGATTGGTTTACTTATTCACCCTTATCACAAATTGCATGAATTTTCTATTCTTTTTCTTTAAACTTTTTTTTATATTTTATTTTTTATGCTTAATTTATCTAGAAACCATCAAGCAATATATATATATAATATATATATATAAATAATTGCACCTAAATGCCAATTACAAGGTTAATTTTAGTTTGTTTTTACCAAGATTCTTTATAATAGGCACTATTTAAAAAATACATATCGTAGAAAATTGATTATATAATTTATGGGAAAAAATAAAGAAAAGCATGTGCCAATTTTTTGTGACTCTCATTACAGAAAATCAAAATATATTTTTTCTCAAGAAAAATCAAACAAACAAAGAATATTATGTTATCAATTTTGTTGCCATGTTAGTTATTATATTTCTTTTATTTAATTTTACATTATTGTTCAAATAATTCTGTTAAGAAATATAGAGACTCTTAATGATATTACTAAACAAGAAAATCCATGTTCATTAAAGGAAAAAAATTACTATATCTAAGGATAGATATAATACATTTTCTTAATTATGTTAATTAGCAAACTTCCTTTTTGTTTCTTTTAGCAATTTGGGACCAGAGACTCACAAAGACACTACTATTATATTCAGATAAGGGAATGGCATTTCCCTATTACATTGTTTAGTTTGTTTTTAAGTCTCGAAATCATGATTCCTAAGAAAAGTTAAGTAATAAGGATTCCTTCCACTCACCAAATAATCCCAATTCTGATCTTAGATTAGCATCCTCCTTCCTTTTCCCTTTCCCTTTCCCTTACCCTTTCAAAAATACCCTCTCCATTCTCTCTCTCTCTTTCTCTATGAGACAATACAGATTGCCATATATTACTACCACTAATGACCATGCTGCTACCACCAGCCACCGTTATCACTACCACCAATAATACAGAACACCATAATAACTATTGTTGTCCTTTTTTTTTTCTTGCAAGTTCAATTCAAAATCTACAAGAAATTATGGTTTCAAAGAAAAAATCCTATGAAATGAGAGATTCAACTTGGTTGTTCTCTTTTACACAAATCAATTTGAATATGACGATTAAATATGTATAGTATGATTACGTCTTGTTAAGAGAAAGAAAGAAATTAAAAAAAAAAAAAGAATAAAAGAAAGATCTATATTGGCCAAGAAGATGAGTCAATGAGATTTAGAAAAGAAAATGGGCCAAGTATAGAAGAGTGAGGAAGATGGTGGTGCAGTTGGAAAGATAAAGAAAGAAAACAAAAGGAAGAGAAAGAAAGTTTTGGATGGATTGTAAGGAAGATTGGTAGGAGTGATGTTTGTATTGGAAAGAAACAAAAGAAAAAGGAAAAAGAATAAGGTAGAGAGAGAGAGAGAGAGATATGGTATCAAAAGGAGAAAAAAAGGAAAGAAGAATATGAAGAAGTGTAATATTGCCTCTTAATTTTTATTACGATTTTATTCCGTATTCATCTTTTTGTTTAACTAAACGATGTAATTCTCATTCCGTCCTTATTCTACTCTCAATGAATTTCAATTTCATTCCCTACTCATATCATTTTGTGAATTAAATGAGCCATACAAGAGAAAATCCATTATGCATTAACTTTATTGTAGCTATTGCTTACTATTTTTCTTCATCGATTCCTTTGATTGATTATACTTTCACTTTACATTTTTCCTTTAATGCCTATTCATCTTTATAAGAAAATGATATTTTGAATGAAAAGACATATTTCTTTTTTGATGTTTCATGAAAAGCTTAGACCCTTGAAGAAATTTATAAACAAAATGACTGCTTTAGGTAATTTTCAACTAACTAGAATGATTAGGTGTAATCACTTAGAAGGGGCTTTGAAGATTTCTTAAAGTAGGGTTTTTCCTTTGTTCTTCCACATAATGCTTTTAGATTGAATTTTATATTGATATGTTTATTTTTATTCAAGTTTGTTAAATAAGATGGTTTGATTTTGTCTATAATTAAATAAAGAGAAAAGTATAAAAACGTTCTCAACGTTTATCTCATTTTCTATTTTAGTCCTTGATGTTTTAAAATTTTCATTTAAATTCTTAATATTTACAAAAATTTATACATAAGTTTTTTTAATTGACGGCGGTAGATTTTAAATTAGAGAAGTATAAAAATGTTCTTAAAATTTACTTCTTTTTCTATTTTAATCTTTAATGTTTCAAAATTTTCATTTAAGTTCTCAATATTTGCAAAAATTTACAAAATAGTCTTTTTAATTGATGGCGTTAAACTATCATTTATATATTGATAGGTAACAACATTCTATTGGTCCATATATTTCTTTTAAATATATAACATAATAAAATATGAAACATTAATTAAGGTATTAAAAAAGTTATAGAAAAATATTAAGAAATAATGAAAAATTATCAAAAAACTAGAAAAATGAAAAATATGTAAAATTGAAGAGAAAACATTTACTAAGATAATATATTTATATACATATATATATTAATATTAATTTTAATAAATTAATAATATAAAAATTGCTAAAAATGGGAAAATATATATATAAAAAACACAAACTCGACCATCAAAAGGCATGGGAGGCCAGCGGCTTTTATTAATTTAGTTTAAAATTAATATTAATATATACATGTATCTAAGTATATATATATTACTAAATGTATTATCTTAGTAATTTTTCTTAGTTTTATAGATTTTTTTATTATTTATTTTTCCAAATTTTTTATAAATTTTCATTATTTTTTAATATTTTTGTATAAATTTTTAATTAATTAATTTTAATATTTTATTATATTAGTTATATAAAGGAAATACGTAGACTAATAGAATATTTCTACGTATCAATGTATAAATAATAATTTAATGTTATCAGTTAAAAGGATTAATTTATAAATTTTTATAGATGTCAAGGATTATTGAAATGAAAATTTTGAAACATTAAGGACTAAAATAGAAAAAAAAAAAGAAAAAGTAAATGTTGAAGACATTTTTGTACTTTTCCAATTTAAAATATAATATCATCAATTAAAAAGAATCATTTGTAAACTTGAACAAATGTTAAGGATTTAAATGAAAATTTTGAGACGTTAAGCATCAAAATAAAAAATAAAGTAAATGTTGAGAACCTTTTTGTATTTTTTGGACTATTTAGTTGGAAATGACACAAAGACATGGGTTTAGGTCGTTTATATAGTACAGAAAATTATATATTATATACATGAAACTTATAATCTTTTAGAAAACTATAATTGTAATATCACTCATTTATAATCATCATAGATTATGTAAGGAATATCCTCATTTACAATTTGCATTGATTTGCTAATTTTGGTTTCCTTACTAAAATGTTTCCGAAAAAAATTAGTTTTTCTATAGTTTACTCAATGTAATCGTTGGTAATATTTTAATTATTCTTGCTCTTCCATAAACAAAACAAAAACATTTTTGTATATTTCCTTGCTTTAAAAAAAGAAGAAGCTAAATTAGTGTACATCATAATATATTCTTAAGATTGCAAATTATGTGCAAGTACACATGATCGGTGAACATTTATAAGGTACATGAATAATTTAGTTACCTATATTTTTATGTATTTAAGTGATAAACATTGTCATTCTAATATAATGCAAATTGGGATCAAATCTTGATATCAACATTAAAACTGAAATGATTATACTAAAATTTTACATTTTTATCTTAATTTTATCATGCTATTATATTAAATTTTGTACATGTAGTGAACATGCAAATCTGCTAGTCTATAGTATTAAACTCTTGGATGGTTTTGGTGTCTTACATGTGTAAAAAACTATATGCCTAGTTTATTTACTACCATATAATCCATATACAGGTATACCTTGCACCTTACTCTCACTACCCAAAGCCATCAGTTATTATTTTGGGCAATGTTTACTCTCCATTTTTTTTCTTCTCGACTCCAATACCCAAAGCCCTATAACCAAAGATCTTTTACTCTTGAATCGAAATTCACCATTTAACTTTGCCCTTTGATATTCCAAGACCTCTTGTAGTCCATTTACTTAGAGAAAATAAAGAGGGAATAAAATATCTATTCGCTCTTAACTTTTGATTACTTTATTTATTTAAAAAATGGGTAAGAAATCTAATTTCCAAAGACTTTTCTATTCATAATACATTAGAAATAGTTGTTGATTAAAATAAAATGAAAATTTTTATTCCCTCTATAAGGGGAAAAAAAGTTCAAATAATGTAACTATTGTACTTTCCTTAATATTGTGATTAAATAACATTTAGTTATTTTTAAAAATGACTAAATGAGGGGAAATTAGTAATTTTAGTTATATTCTCAACTTAATAATGAGTGAAGTAAACATAGAAATAATCATTTCTTGCAATGAGAATTTACATGAAGTTTAACAAAAAATGAAAATTTTTATTCCTCTATAGAGGGAATAAGAAGTTAAATAGTATAACCATTGTACTCTTGTTAACACTGTAATTAAATAACATTTAGTTATTTTCCAAAATGACCAAATAAGGACAAACTGGTACTTTTAATTATATTCTCAATTTAATACAACAAATCAATGAGTAAAGTAAACATTGAAATAAATACTTCCTATAATAAAAATTTACATAAAGTAAATACTGAAATGGAAATTTCTAACATATTCTTAATAATAATCATTTTTAAGACAACTTTTCCACTCCTTATCTATTTTACTCTAGAAAGTAAATGTGTTGTTAAATAAAGTTAGAGAAAGCAAACTTTGACTCTAATCTTGTTAATGTAAGTCTCTTGCCATTACTCTACCTTCTTGTCTTGTCTCTCTATTGTTGAATTTTTTATATCTAATTGTATTCTTTATTTGTTTTTTGTTTAAGGGATTATGAAGGAAGATAAGGATAAGATTATTTGAGAAGCCTATTCTCCTAACTGGAGAGATCTCGATGGTTGTAACTTACTTGCCTCTTTTTCCAATTCTATTATTTCTTTTATATGTCAAATACATGTAGATCATTATTTTTGTTATGGATTAACAGTTTTCTCGTCTTTACAATTTCTAAATTGTATACAACCACTATATTTTGTGTAATTCAAATTAAAAGAAAACATTACATGTGATAATTTTCACGCTATTTTAGTGTTTTCTTCACATATGCTCAATTGACTATAACGTTTCCTCTTATCCTTAGAAAACAACCTTGTCCTTAAGGTTGTAGTAGCATAAAGTTGTTATTATATTGTCTAGTCTTCATAAGTTGCATCTTTTGGTTTAAACTAAGCCACTGAAGTAAAGCCTATTGTTTTTTAATCACATGCTTGCAAACAACACATGTGTTTGATATATTCAAAGGTTGTAAAATAGGATGACTCTCAATCACTTATATATGATGGTAAAATCTAAAGAAGGAAAGTCAGACCCTTGAGCTTTCTTTAAGATAGCATGATAGACATTATGAATTTTAGCTTCTTAAGGTGACTTTATCTCATAGGCAGAAGCACCCACTCTATTAAGCATGCAAAAAAAAAATAAAAATAAAAATAAAAAACCCCCATAAAATTTCTTTGAAAGTTTGTAAGTAAACTAATATCTAAGAGACACGTGTTTGTATGGTTATAATTTCACAAAGACCATATCACCAAGTTGAAATTTTTCACATATGAGCGATGCTTATCTACATTCGCCTTCATTCTATACTGTGCTCTTTCCAAATGTCCTATAATTGAGTCAACAACTCATCTTGAGTGCTTAATTTTTTATCAATAATATCTAGCTAAGATGTCTCTTTAAAGTAGGAAAAAACTATAGAAGGAGGTCTACCATAAAATGCTTTGAAAGGACTCAAGGAGTCATATTAGTGCCATTATGATAAGATGTGTAAAGTGAATTTAGTCCATGGCAAAAAGTTGACCCACTTTTGAGGGGTATCCATCATAAAGAACCAAAGATACTATTGAATCACTCTATTGATTACTTCTATATGGTGATCCATTTGAGGATGGTAAGTACTAAGCATTACTCATCTTTGAACTAGTCTCATTCAATATGAAAGGATCTTGCCAAGAATGACTCATAAAGATTGAGTCTTTATCAAACAAATAGATCTTAGAAAACTATGAAACCATCATATTAACAAAAAGATGAGCAACTTTTCCAAGCTGTAAAGTTACATCTATGAGACCATGTGGCAATACTTAGAGTCTAGCAAATAAGACAAGAATCATTGTATATCCTTGTGACTTTATTAAACAAGTTACAAAATTCATGCTAATATCCTCCTAAATTCTATTCAAAATTGGTAGATGATCTAATAAGCTAGCATGTAATTGAGTAGAATATTTAACATATTAGCAAGTTTGACACTTGTAAACAAAATAATCAAATATCATATCCCATGCTCATTGAAAAATTTTAGTAACCAATCTCTTAAATGTTTTATCTCTACAAAAAAATCAAGCACTTCAGGAAATATATCACTTAGTTAATAATTGAGGTATCAATGATAACTATGGCACTAAGAACACTTTGTTTTGATAAAATAGTAAGCCATTCTTCTAATGTTATTGTCTCCTCAGAGTATGACAAACTTTTAAATCTTGAATAACATGAGGGAAAGCTAGTAAAGTCTTATTTTCTCACTTCAAGTCGTCTACATAAGAGAAAAGAGACATAAAGACATTGAAGGGGAATCCTCAAACTATCTTAAGAGTAAGTCAAGTACTTGGTTATCACACCATATTCTATAAATAGTAACATAGTCATAACCAATGAGTTTTGCTAAAAACTTTTGTTGTTTTGATGTTTGAATGACTTGATTTAAGATCTCCTTTAAGTTTCTATGATATATTCACCACTTCTTGATAGCCTTAACAATTGTGTAAAACTCCTTTAGATGCATTGAGGCTTTTCTATATGTGTGAAGCTAGTTTCTTACTAAAATAAGCTACTGTATGTGATGCATCTCAAGGATAGACACAAGAGAATGCACCAAAGGAAGCTCAAACAAAAAAGGGAAAAATTAGCAAACCCAAATGCAACCATTAGACATGACCTAACAACCAGTCTACACAACCTAACATTGGCTTAATATGACGTACAAGCCGATATTAAGGTCACTTGCCACTATTCTTTACCAAGGAGTAGATAAGAGATAAGGTAAAGAGAGCGAGGCTCTTAATGAAAGGAAATTCTTTAAAATTCAACTAATGATGTCTGTAGTTTATAAAAATAGGTCATATTAAAAGGGTAAATTACATAATAATTTACAAGAAATTCCTAGTAGATATTGAAAAAGCACAAATAGAGAAAGGAATGAAGAATCTGCCAAAAAAGCATTGTCTTAGGATTGCATGTCGAGTATACGTATTGTCCTCCAGTTAGCCATTTTGACAAAATGGTTATTATCGTGCTCAACTAGTCTCTAGTAAAAAGGAAGCCCTGGTCCTCATAAAACTCAACAACTAGTTGGATCATCTTAGCAAGGGATGAGAAAGTATAAGTTAAATTGGTTGACTTGATTTAAATCCGGTTGGGTTAATAAAGACAACGACTTGATGAACTTACTCAACAGTTGGGTAGTTTATGGAAAAGTTTAGTCATGGTACCTTAGTCCTGCTAACTTGTTCTAAAATATGTTCGTAGTAGTCTTGGCTATAATGAAAGTCTTGTATTTAGGTCTAGTGAAGTGTAATTAACCTTAAACATGGTAGAAATCTTCATCCTTAAGTGGCTCTTAAGCTTAGATATGTCAGGTTAGACCTTGTAATACCTGAGTTTGGCTTCGAATAATAGGTTTAGGTTATTGATTCGTATCATCTTCCCCAAGGTTTGGGAGTTCTAACCTCAAATCAGCGGGCTTTCCTTCATTCTTTTCTTCTTTTACTAGATGGTTGGGAATTAGGTCGGATATATTAAAAGTTGAAGAAACACTATATTCTCCAAGCAACTCGATTTGGTAGGCATTATATTTGATCTTTTTCAAAACCTTGAATAGTCTGTCATCTTGAGGTGATAATTTGTTGTTTCGTATGTATGGATACCTTTCTCCATTGAGATGGATCCAAACTAAGTTGCTTGATTGAAACTAATAGCTCGACAACCATGACTACTGATCCGGTACTGCCTTTCCTTGAACTTATCAATCTGCTTGGTTACATGTTAGTGTAGCTTGTAGACTTCTCGAGCTTTGTCAACTCCAAACCAATTTTCCTTAGGAACTACTAAGGTACCTCTCTAGCAGAAAAGACAAATTCTGTACAATTAGCTAAGATTTAGCCAAGCCGAGGTGCCGAGTAGGGGTTTTGAGTAGAAGTTTGAGGTAGAAGTGGATTCGTTTAAGAAGGAGTGGCTAAGGGTTTGTGTAAGATCTATCTCTCAACTTATTGACACCACTACAATCAAGCAAGTGGTTGATTCAATTAGGGCCAAGCAGGCATACAGAGTTTGACTATCATCAGGGCGTTCTTCCAGTTAGCACATAATTTCTGAGAGATGTATAGTCACTCAGCATAGCATAGGGAGTTGATCGACAGCAAGGAGCAACTTAGCATAGCATAGGGAGTTGATCGACAGCAAGGAGCAACTTAGCCTTAATAAGGGTTGGCTAGAGCAAGAAGATCCGCCTTGTTAGTACTTCCAATCCTTAGGGTCAATTGCAAGTTAAAGGTCTAGTAGCCTCATTCCTATTATTCCCTCAAGGTTGATTTAGATTTGGGATCAAATCCAGCTGGTCTTCGTTCAGTTCTTCTTTAGGGTGATAAGGATTGAAGTTAGCAATGTTGAAAGTGTTCAAGACCCCATAATCTTTGGGTAGCTCCAATCTATAAGTGTTGTTGTTGATTCCTAGAGGAATCTGAAGGGTCCTTCAACCTATGCGAACAACTTATTCTTCCTCTTACTTGGAAACCTTTCCTTGCTTAAGTGTAGCCATATTAGGTATCCAGGCTGAAACTGTTTCAACGTTGTTACCTTAGCCTTTTCTTGCATTTTTCTAGTAACTTGGTCAATCTGTCAAATAACTTTATCATAAATGTGTTACAAGAACTATGATCAAGTTCTTACGTCAGGGTCTTCTTGCTGGATATGGGTACAAGGGTGTAATTAAAGGTAGCTCAGGATTAATACCATAGACAACTTCGAAGGGAGTCTGCTTGGTAGTGTTATGCATTGTATGGTTGTAAGCGAATTCTACTATGGGTAAACAAACGTCCCAATCAACTAAGTTCTTACCCACTATAGCTCAGAGCAATGATCTCAAAGTACGATTGACTACCTCTATTTAGCTATCAGTTTGGTGGTGACAAGAAGTGTTGTACAGTAGTTTAGTCCTCATCTAACGTCACATAGTTCTCCAAAAATGGCTCAAGAGCTTTGGATCTCTGTATGAGACTATACTTCTCAGCATGCTGTATAACCGAACAATTTCCTACAAAAAGAGAGAAGCAATAGCCAAAGCATCGTTAGTCTTAGAATAAGAAACAAAGTATGCAATCTTACTGAATCTATCTAAGATGATCATTACGGAATCTTTACCTCAAGCAATTCTTAGTAATCCGATAACAAAGTCCATGTTCAACTCTATCCAAGGTCTTATTGGGACAGGTAAAGGCATTACTTTCCTTTATTCTGCTTGGCACTTGGCCCTCTTACATACGATACAACCCTCAATAATTCAGTGCATGGTTAGCCTCATTCTTGTACAAAAGAATTGTCCACTCAGCAGCTCATATGTTCTTCTCTCCCCAAAATGCCATGAGAGTCCTCTACTGTAGGCTTCTTTGATGAGCAACTCTCTTATTGAACAAGTTGTCACACATAACTTTCTACTTCAAAACAAGTAAACACCTTTCACATGATAATCATCTATTGCTCTTTCATTCGTACATTGCCCAAGTATAGGTCCGAAATGTAGGTCTTAGGAATTCTATTCTTTGATACTTACAAACCCAAACAACCTAGTCTACAGTTTAGTAAAGAGTACATGCCTTCTTGAAAGAGCATCTGCAACTACATTGTTCTTCTCTTATTTATACTTAATCACAAAATTGAATCCTTCAAGGAATTTAATTTACCTTGCTTTTCGTTCAACAGTTTAACTTTACTTTGGAGGTACCTCGAAGAATCATGGTTGGTATAGATGATAAATTCTCTCGGAAATAGGTAATGTTACCATACTTAGAGCATTCGGATAAGAGGTAAGAGTTTTTTGTCATATACGGAGTAGTTCAATTGAGATCCTCTGAACTTCTCACTATGGTAGACAATTAGTTGGCCTTCCTGCATTAAGACAACGCCTATACCAATGCTTGACGCATCACATTCTAACTTAAATATCTTTTTGAAATCAAGTAAAGTTAGTATTAGAAATCAATCTTTCCTTCACTTCAGCAAAACTCCTTTCCTCTTTTTCTCCCCATTTAAATTTGATGTTCTTGTTTGTCAATACGATCAAGGATGTAGTTATGGTATTGAAATTCCTAATAAATCTTCTATAAAAAGATACTAGTCCATGAAAACTTCTTACCTCAACATAAGTAATTGAAGTTGGCCACTCGATAGTTGCTCGGATATTCTCTTCATCCACTCGTAAGCCTCCTCCTCTAACTACATAACCTAGAAATATCACTTCTTCCTAGCAAAAGCAACTCTTTTTCAAATTGCCGAATAATCTCTTGACTTGGAGTGAATCTAATATGGCACTAAGATGTTAACAATGATACGGCTTGCCGACACTTTATATTAGGATGTCATTAAAGTACACCATGATATACTTCCCGATCAGTTTTTGTAGTACATGGTTTATTAGTCGCATGAAGGTGTTCGGGCCATTTGATAAGCCAAATGGCATTACTATCCACTCGTAGAGTCCATGTCGAGTTTTGAATGTAGTCTTCCACTCATCTCTCAACCTCATTTAAATCTAATGGTAGCTAGACTTTCGATTAGTCTTGCCGAAGACCTTAGCTCCACTAAATTCATCCAGTATGTCATCCAACCTAGGAATAGGATACCTGTACATGATTGTAATCTTGTTTATGGCTCTACGATCAACACTCATTTGCCAGGTACCATCATTTTTTGACATTAGGAGTGTTGGCACAGTATAAGGGTTGAGACTTTCCCTTACATAACCCTTTTCCAACAATTCATTGACTTATCTTTAAAGTTTAGTAGCTTGTTCAGGATTCATCCAATAAGCTGGTTTGTTCAGCAATGCATTACTTGATGCCTTAAAATGGTGGTAATGCTTTTAACAACTATTATGGAAATAAGTCGACATATTCATTCAACAGCTCCTTAACCTCTATAAGTAGTTCAACCCATTCCTTCAACTCTAATAATTGCCCGACTAACAAGAAGGTCAGCACGTTAGCTTTAATAACCTCTTGGAGTTCGGCTCTACTTAGTACCAAAGCCTTCTTTGATCCATGAATAAGTTTAGCTTATAAATTGCTAACTTGACTCAACGTCATGGGGTTCAATGTAATCTTTTTTCCATCCTTCTCGAACACATAGGTGTTCCTACATCTATCATGGATAACTCTTCAATCATAAAGCCAAGGTTGTCCTATTAACTCATGCGAGGTACACATTAGTAGTACATTACGAAGAATTTCATCAAAATAATTTCCATTTGAGATTGGTAGTAATACTTATCGTGTGATATGTAGTGTTCCCTTCTCATTTAGCCAGTGCAACTTGTACGGCTTTGGATGTAAAATAGTTAGCAACTTTAGCTTCTTGATCAGGTTGGTGGATGTCATATTGATGTAGCTACTACTATCTACAATGAGTGCACACAATTGGTCACTCACCTTACATGTGATATGGAATAAGTTCTCGCTCTGCTCCTCCTCATGCGAGGGTCCTAAACTCATTGTATATTAAACGAGTAGGATCAATTGATCCAGGTCCTCGGCAAACACATCTTCCTCAACTAATTCATTCTCTTAAGTGTTCTCTTTCTCAAAAACAATTTCTTCCTCAGGTTCCTCGTTAGTATTATCCACTTCAAGCTTCGAGAGGTCTTCGTTGATGACTATAGTTAGTTGATTTGGACACTTAGCAGTCATATGCCTAAACCCTTAGCATTTGAAATATTTGATTTGGTTCATCTTTGATCTAGATCCCTATCTTTGCTTATATGTTCAGGTTGGCATGTCACTTCAAGTATGTTTGGTTTAGGCATCTACCTTCCTGGTAGGTTTAATACTGGTTAGGTCTGGTAATTTCCTTATCTAGGTCGATTTGACTGTCTAGGTTAGCTTATTAAAGGTCAGATTGGCATTCTATTCCTTCTCTATCTTTCCACTTGTTAGGTTATTCATATAGCCTCATCTAGTATGGTAAATTGCTGTAGTTTCATAATGTCTCGGATATCACTCCTTAAATTAGTAAGGAACCTAGAGACTGTTCACTTGACAGTTCCTCTACTTTACAACAAATTAAGCATTTGGAATTCTTGAACATATTTGTCAACAGTTTAGTATCCTTGTCTCAACTCTTAAAACCAAGCAAAAGTATCTTGTAAATTAGTATCGATACAAACTTGTTTCTGAGTATTCTCTTCATCTCAAGCCTAGTATTAATCTCCCTGTATCTTTCTGGTCTTCTCATGACTTAAAAGTTCTTCCACTGCATGGTAGCATATCTTGAGAACTCAATAGCAGTAATTTATACTTTCTCGTAGTCTTCATACTGGTAATAATCAAAGACACGCTCTACCTTTTCCTCTTAATCCAAATAATTATCTATACTTTCAGACCTATTGAAACTCGGGACCTGAAGCTTCACATGGTCGATAGCTAGGGGTACTCTAACTCGCTCTTCTTCTTCTTTAAACTCTTCTTCAATATCATCCATATCTGCCAAGTCAAGTCTTCTTCTCACTCATCTGCCTACTCCTTCAACTTGAACATGTTGAATGGGATTTTGACCTCTAACAGGTTGAGCAACATGAAGGGTATTATGCACAAACTCAGCAGGTTAATAGGCTATCGTATGAACAGCTCTGGTCAACTCAACTAGGTGGTTAGCCACCTCATCAAGTCTCTCACCTGTACCTTTAGGGGTACCTTAAGGTTGTTGGCTATGGAGGACAACACTACTATTGTCATCCTTAATACTAACATTGACACTTAGGTCTATCATTTCCCTCAACAATTTCAATTTCAATCTTCAAGTTTGAGCTACAATTGACACTGTTTCTCTAAATCTAACAACACAACATACTCTTCACACTATCAGCTAGTTATGTCATAATACAACAACAATACTAACGAATAAATCACTTACATTAACTAGCTCTATTTTCGGATGTTTAAAACAAAGTAACAAAAAGCACTACTTTATAGTTCATAAACACAAACCTACCTAAAGAAACCTCTGCTCTAATACCAAGATGATGCAGACTGAAGCTGAGAACAGATAAGGCCAATTGTAGGGACGGGTCCAAGCTTACCAAAAGCTTGAAATGAGTTATGGGAAGCATGCGAAAGAATAGAAAAGAAAAAGGTATAAGCAAACCTATGAACAGTTCCAAAGGAAATGATGCACCATTGGAACTTCTAAGGGCTCACAACACAGCTCAATATGACGCACGAGTTAATCCAGTGACGTTACTTAGCGCCTAGCCTTACTTAAGGGTTAGAGTGAAATGAAGTAATCAAACAAGCTAATGAGTGTAGTGTTTACAAACGGGGTAAAAACTCAGTATATTGATGATAGTGATAATAATTAGTGGCTACAATAGGTATTTATATCTAAGAAATTAGGGCAACTTGCTTAAAAATGGAAAGATAAAAAAGGTAGTACTCAAAAGAAGTAGATTACTAAGGGGGTGCCATGGACACTACAATTAAAGTGAATATCCTATACGGAGGATTCTATCACATAGTTGCTTAGACACATGGCTTGCTTTGGTTTAGTGACTCTCTAGCAAAAAAGACAAATTTTATATGGTCAATTGGGATTCTATCGAAGCTAAGGTGCTGAGTAAAGGTTCCAAGTAAAAGTTCAGGGTAGAAGTAGACTTGTCTAAGAAGAAGGAGTGGCTAAGGGTTCATGTAAGATTGATCTTTCGATTTATTAGTACCAATGTAGTCGAGCAAGCGTGCATAATTCAACTATCATCAGGGAATTCTTCCAGTCGACACATAATTTCTTAGATATGTGCAATTACTCAACATGGCATAAGGAGTAACTCGGCCTTGGCAGGGGTTGGTTAGAGCATGAGGATTCGCGTCGTTAGTCCTTTTAATTCGTAAGCTCGACTGCGAGTTAAAGGCCTAGTAGCTTGATTCCTATCAATAATGGAGTTCTTATAGCTTCTCAAATGTGTCCTATAGGTAAGACTCAAGGATAAACTTCCCTTTCAATAGCCTCTTCATCTCTTTCTCAACTCGTGACACCACATTTATCGTCTTTCCTTTTAGTAGTAATCAAGTTCTTCTACCACATGGCCACATATCCTGAGAATTTAAGGGTAGAAAGGCAGACCTTGATATCATCAACATATTGGTAGCAATTGAATACCTTCTTAACCTTTTCTTCCCATTCAAAATACTCATTTACATGTCCACTTTCAAAGAAAGTTGGAATTTAGACCTTGACATTGTCAAGGCTTTGAAGAGTTCAATGACCTTATTCCTCGACCTTGTAATAATCATCATCATCTTCTTCTACCTCCTAATCCACTTCCTCAACATCATCTAACATAAGTCTTCTCCTAACAGGTCTCTTTACTCCTCCAGCTTAGGCATTTTGAACTCAATAATTAGGTTGGCTTATATGGACATCACCACGATCATAAGCTTCATTGGCTCACACATTGTTTTGTTCAACTCTAATAGGTCATCCATTGTCCCTCATAGTAATCAAGCCTTCCATCATATTGTAAGTTTGCAAAGTTTCTCAGCGATGGACCTCAAAGTATGACTCCTTGTTGGCTTCAGCCTTAAGCTCTACTCTCAATATTTTTTTATAGCGACTCTAATACTCAAATTCAACATCCTGAGTTGCTTGAAGACAACGACTATATAGAAATAGGAAAACTTCTTTAGCTAAATTGAACTTGGTATACTTAAAACCGCATTTCAAAACCACCATTCACATTCAATCTACTAAAACTTGTAGTTTCAACATTCTACTACTACAACTACCACCATCTCAACAATCCAACAACCAACGGTGTTGACTTACATTACAACAACCTATACTATGTTTTTGAGTATGTAAAACAGAGTAACCCTTTGAACAACACACTAGTTACCTACAACTACTCTCATTGTAACATACAACTTCTATACTATCACTTAGCACTTAGTCAGCTCCAATACTCTCATAACCTAACATAGCCCCACATACTCACTACAATAGCTATGAAAGGAACACATAAACTACTATCATCACATACATAAAAACTTCATTGCACTTCATATGTTCCTTTGTTGAAACTATGCTCTAGTATCAGCAAAGATGATGCGTCTTAGGATTGGAACATGAGAGAGCACCAAAGGAAGCTCAAACAGAAAAGGGAAAAACTAGCAAGCCTAAATTGAACCCATTGGACATGACCTACCAACTAATCCGTAGAGCTTAACATAAGCTTGACATGATCTACATGCCTATATTTGGGTCACTTGTTACTACTCTTTACTAAGGAGTAGATAAGAGTTAAGGTAAAGAGAGCGAATGTTATGTAATGGGTCTTCAAAACCAAGGATGAGGCAATCAAGGGTCAAATGGGTATGAAGAACAGGGAGTGAAACAGGGGTTTTGACAGTGAATATGTATAGATGTCATGTATTAAGACATAAACATAATCAGGGTTCAAGCTCGAAATAGGGTTCAATACAACTTATGAACACTAAATATCACTCGGGATTCAAATGAGGGTTAGATACAAATCACTAACTAGCTCAAATGAGGGTTCATCACAATCTTAGGGTTAAGATTGATAAGAACATAAGAAAGATTAAAGAGTAATTTAGCACTCAATAATCCAGCAAACGTAAGCTCTAGGAGCTTAAAAACAACCTCACTCAAAAGAGCAAAGTTTCAGGTGTAATCACTGTGTGTATACTCTTTACTCTATTGATGATATCTATATCTTTCTCTAGATATCTCTATCTATATGGCTGCTTACAAAAGGTTGCTATTTATAGCAAGTCCTAAAATCTTTGTGGCAAAATTGTAAATAATGAATTAGGCCTTAAACCTTAAAGAATTGGCCTATAAATAAAACAAAGAAAACATGTACAAGAATATAAAATTGTGTATTTAATAGAAGAAGTCGGCATGTAGTCATTTGGTGTGTGATAGAAAGGGTGAGATCCAAATTGGGCGGGATCGACAATTAGATATTGGGTTCGAGAAGGAGTCCATGAAGTCTCGTAGTGCTTGGTTGAGACACCTAAAAGGTTTGTCTATAATTTCCAAGTTCTAAAATTAGTCGATACTAGTCTATTTATGCCATGTTGAGTAGATCTTAGGCCTCCAACTCTCGACAACGTGATCTTTCAGCTGCTCAGCAGACGACAAACTCATTACAACAAGAGTCAATCGGCCTTAGCTTGGGGATAATCGTAGGCTAATTCCTATTAGTAAGGCTCTTAATGAAAGGAAATTCTTTGAAATTCAACTGATGATGCTTGTAGTTTACAAAAATATACCTTATATATCGGGCACTAAGGTCACAATGGAAGGAAAAGTCTAAAAAGATAAATTACATAATCATTTATAAGAGATTCCTAGTACATATCCAAAAAGGGAAAAATAGACAAATGAGTAAATTATCTATCAGAAAAGTAACGTCTTAGGATTACGTGCAAGGACACGTGTTGTCCTCCAGTTGGCCATTCTAACAAAAATGGTGATTAGCATGATCGACTAGTCTTTAGTGAAAAGGAACCTCAGGTCCTTAAAAAGCTCTACAATTAGTTAGATCAACTCGGCAGCGAGTAAGAATGTACAAGTTAGATCAACTGATTTGATCTGGATTGGGTCAAGTTTGTGAGGACAACAACTAGGTAGACTTACTTGATGGCTGGGTGGCTTATGGCAAAGTTAGGCCTTTTGACACACTTGGTCTTGTCGTCTTGTTTAGGAGCAAGTTTATAATAGTCATAACTATGACTAAAATCCTATACTCAGGTCTGATGAAGTGTAATTGGCCTCAGATAAGGTGGAAATCTTCATCATTAAGTAGCTCTCAAGCTAAGACACATCAAGTTAGACCTTTTAGTTCTCTAGCTTGGCTTCGAGTAATAAACTTAAGGTGTTGATTCCTATCAGTATGTGACTTATGTAACAAGACCACACCTACACTTACCCTAGGTGCATTAACCTCAATTATAAATTGCCTAGAGAATTTTGCTATGACCAAAATGGGAGCACTGATTAAAGCTTTTTTAAGTCATTTAAAAGCTTGAGTTATATGAGTAGTCTGCTTAAAGCTATCATTTTGCAACATATCATGATAGGGGTTGCAATCATTTCATATCCTCTTACAAAATGCTTATGGTATCTAGAAAATCCTAAGAAAGCTCTTAATTACTTAACATATTTTGTTAAGGACCAATTTTCAACTGTATCAACTTTAGATGGATCAAGAGAGACACTTTTCATTGAAACATTAAGATCAAAGTAGTTAAGAGTCCTTCTTAAATGAGCATATATTTTCCTCTAAATAAAAATTATTGTCACTTAATATCTGCACTATTTTGGAAAAATCCTTTATATGCTCCTACATGCTCTTACTACATACTAGGATATCATAAAAAAATAAAATAATAATGAATTTCCTAAGGAGTGGTTGAAAAGTTTTGTTTATTATTAATTGAAAGTTTATGGTGCATTGCTCAAACCAAAAAGGCATTACCAATAATTGCTAATTAACCTCATGTGTAGCAAAGACAGTCTTTTCAATGTCATCTTGATGCATTCTAACTTGGTGATAACCAAGTGGCAAGTCTAACTTTAGAAAAAAATTGAGACACCATGTGAATCATTTAACAATTCATTTATTGTTGGTATAAGGAACTCTCCTTTCACTATTACCTGATTTAAAGCACGATAGTCCATACAAAATCTCTAACATCTATTCCTTTTTCTTTGTTAACAATATAGGGGATGAAAAAAGATTAATATTGGGTTCAATAACACCTTGTTTCAACATGTCTTACACTTATTCCTCTATTTCATCTTTTAAAAATTGTAGATATCTATATGGTTTCACATTCACAGGTGAAGTTCTATCTTTTAAATGAACTAAATACTCGATAAATCACATTATATTATCTTAAATACGTCAAAAAATCTACCCAATACTTATTTGATGATAGTATTGATGACATTATTCTTAAATGCATTACTCTCTACTAACCAAGCCACCACTTACAAATTGAAAAGCACTACTTAGGATTCTACCATACACTTAAACTGATGGTGAGACACTTGGTTGACTTCTACCACCTCAACTCCACGTATTAGAAGAACATAAAGGTGTCTTGAAATTGTATACTTGTACTTACTAATCCACATCACAACATTTACCTTTATACTCTATTTTACTATCATTGCCAATTATAACCTGAAACTTAGTATAATAGCTAATGCCAAATGCTTTGCTATTTGACTTTGTAGAAAGTTGAGCATGCTTCCTAAATCAACAAGTACTAAAACTAATTGCTTATTCAAATAACCTCAAAATTTGATTGCCCTTGGCATCATATCACCAAATAATACATGAAAACTAATAATACCCACATCATGTATAATACCCTCTTGGAGAACCTCCTCTAAATTGTCATGCATCTTAGCATCTTCTATTGTATCATCGTCATAGTTTTACACTTGTGATTTTGATTATATTTTTCATCACAATTAAAGCAAAGTTCTTACTCCCTTCTAGAAGTCATTTTTGCTTAGGTGAGTTTTCTAATAGGAATAGATGGTTTTGAAGTAATGTTTAATGAATTTTGAGAAATGGATGTGTTCATGGGGTGAGAAGGAAAAAAGTTTAGCAAATCGAAGTGGTTTATGAGAAAAAGTTAGTGTTTGGTTTAGAAACGAATGAAGTGTATTGTTGGCAAAAAGAACATTGCTCATTAAATTTATGTTCATGAATATTTGCTAATGAAATTGATTGCATTAAATTTGAGGGTTTGGTTCCCTGGAGTTCTTTAAGGATCATAAGATTTAAGTTAGAAATGAAGTAACTTAGCAAGAAGATATTAGAAAGTCCAAAAATCCCATTGGATATAGATTTGAATTCTAATTGATGTTCAACAACAAATCTATGTTGGATCAACTCAAAAAGGGTATCTCGGACATCTTTATACTTAGATGGACTAGATCTCATTGTTAGAGCATGTACAAAATTACTCTAAGTACTTCAACAATTATTCTTATGTATTCATTAGTACCATTTGTGATGCCTGATCTTCCATAGTAAATTGTGAAATAGCAATTGTTTGATTTTCATATATACATTGAAAATTAAAGATCTACCTTAATGGGTCTTTTCTACAAAATTTTAGAATTTCTAATTTGATCCCTTTCAAAAGGTGGTCTCCGTGATTATAAAATGATAACCCATTGTTATTGACATGCTAAACAAAATTTAGATAAAGAAAATGACTCTGATTCACCTCTAATTTCTTTAGTTGCTTAGCGAAATCTTAGACAAAATTATAAAAAAAATTTCATGTTGGTGTTGCTATTATTGAATAGCTAATAATATGTTTATAATAGTCTCATATTTGATGCATCATCAAAGGATCTAGTTTTGGGTGCCATTGACATATATAAGAGCACCAATTTGTTTTGCCCAAACTATCATTAAGCTTAACAATCAAAGTCCTTTTACTACTGATTTATAACTCACCATTTAGCCTTTCCCCTTGATATTGTAGAGACTAAAAAAATAAAGTTAGAGAAAGTAAAGCCTAACCCTAATCTTGTTGAATTTTTTTTATCTCTAATTGTATTATTTATTTGTTTTATGTTTGTGAAAGGGATTATGAGGGAAGATGAAGATAGGCTAATTTGAGAAAGCTAACTCTCCTAACTTAAGAAATATCAATCGAGAAATCCCACTTTTCTAACTTAAGAAATATTGAGTGTTACAACTTGATTACCCCCTTTTTTATTTTGTTTTTTCTTTTATATGTTGTATACATATAGATATCTTATATTTGTTATGGTTTAACTAGTTTTCCTGTCTTTATACTTTTTAAACTGTGTATAACTACTATCCTTTGTGTAATTCGTACTAAAATAAATCACCACATATTGTGGTCTTCATGCTATTTTGGTGTTTTCATTAAGCATGCTCCTTCATCAATCACATTCTTTCTCCATTTTTTTTCTTACTTCTTGTTTATTTAATTATTTATTATTTTTATAAGATTCATAATGTAAATGTGACAGCTGCTAGTTAACAAAATGTACCATGTTTATGATATTTATGTAATTTCACAAATCTACCGAATAAAACTTTCTTTGTGACAACTTTTATCCCATGAATCTAGTGAGATGAATTGAATCATAATATTTGCTTAGGGTACCCTCTATGTAAACCCATGAGGCCATTCCCTGCATAAGCAGGATGGTTTTGTGTGTGTATTTTTTTTTCTTTTGGTGGTGGTGCTTTTTTTTTTTAGAGGGTAGGGGGAAGGTAAGGGAGGTGGTCGAGGTGAGTTATTAACACGTTTTTATATGCAAAATTTTATAGTAATATATGAACCTATCTGTAAACTTAAATATTAGTATTTTTTTAATCCATTACCTTTCTTTCTTTTTTTTCCATCCATGAACATTGAATTTCAAAATAACCTTTATGGCGCAACAACGATCCGAATTTGGCTTTAACCAAGGTTGAAGAAACCATAATGCTACATAAGAAGGAACATTTGTTCATTGGATGACAATGTTGTAGTAATTTGGTAGAATGGTGTGTATGGGGAGCTTTCCGATGCTATAGCCAATCATGTTGCAAGTGGTAGGTGGTATCAGATGTTAATAAGATTAGTTGATTTCGAATTTTCAAAATTTGCACTAAGGTATAATTATGTATTTATCATGAAAACTATTTAGAACTTTTATTGAGTATATTAGAGATTTTGTGTTATATAGTATCTTATAATTTTTCATTTAGGAAAGTTGTTTTATATGTACCTTATTTGTAAAATATGGAAAAAAAAAACCCAAGCTGCTCAATTTATAAATATCATTATTTTAGATTTTTTGTTTTTGGTATGGTAACATGACATTAAATTATTATTTTAGATTGATTCTCTATTAGACAATTAAAATACTTATCACATTTCAATTTTAAGTAAGTACGTGATTTTTCTATATTTTTGTTGCTATTTTGTGTTTTTCTTATTAAGAATGAATGATTAGAATATTTTGAAAGGGGAAAAAAAAAACAAGAAACTTAAAAAGAAAAAGCTTACAAACTAAGTTTCTTTAGTAACTTTAGTCAATATATGAATTAAATAATGGATTGAAAAATCTATTTAGTTTTGTATTATAAAAATACAATAACCAAACAATACCAAATTATAGTAATCAACAAAAGCTGTGCTTATTAACATTATTTTTTGTGGCAAAACCATTATTGTTGATGTGAATAACTTTGGGATTATTCTCTATTTTGTTATCGGATCGGACATTCTCTAGTTGAAGTAAGAAAATTTTCTACATATATCTTAGTTTTTTATGAATAACCTTTAATACTTATCATTTAAGGCTTTCTACAGTAATGTCATGTGAGTGGAACATCATGATAAATCACATCCGATTTTAGTAAATCATATCATGAATAGTAAAATGAAAGTTTTCAATAACTTTATTTTTACTAAATTCCAGTAAATTATACCTATCAACAGTAAAAATCAACGTGTTTAGAGCTTTTTTTTTATGATTTATGGTATGATTTATTGAAAGTAGATGTAATTTACTATAACGTTACAATAATATAACATTACTATAAAATTTTCCTTAAGAGTTCATATATATATATATATATATATCGTAGAGCATAATTTTGATAATTAGGCTTTTAACCTAATTTAATGCCATAGATCGATATCTTGGGCTAGTAATAAAGCTTAGGAAATAGGCTCGATTAAGGATGTTTTAGAGAGATTTGCTTTGGTAGGCTTAGAATGAGGTTTGTCGAACTGAATTTTTTGCTCTCGGTCTTATTCGATTATCTTATGCATGAAAAGTAGTCTTGAAGATGGCTTTTTTGATCTCATTTGGCTTTAATAGACATTAAGGGAGCCCATACATGCTCTAAGCTTATTAATGGACTTTTTTTAGTTATTATAAGTGGTTAGATAAATTTAAGATTATATTTAAGCCCATAAAGGCTAAATGAGAGGATAAGTTTTATAATAGGTCTGAATCTTATCCATTCATTTTAAAGCTATCGAACAGATAATATTTACCTCTAAACTCCCTAAATAGGATGTTTCTCCTCTCATTTGTTTTATTTACAATATTGAAAAGTTTGAGATAAATATTGAAACTTTGCTAAAATCACTTATCGGAAGATCAAATAGACAATTTATCAAAAAAAATTCAAGAATAGTAAAAAACATGGATACATGCACATAAGATATCGAATTTGCTTGTTCTTCTCTTCACTAGACCTAAGGCCGAGTTGAACCTGAGTTAAACTTGAGTTGAACCCGCTGGGTCACGAGCATGGGGTCCCTTGAATTGAGACTAGCTTGGCTAAGGTTGGTTTAGCTAGTGAATCATTTTTTTCCCACCTCTCTTGAGGGGTATCATTTTTTTCGAGTGGATCCTTATATAAAAAATGTGAGTATTAACCTATCTAAATTTAAAATATGGAAAAAAAATTCCATTTGATAGTTAATATTTTTACAATATTACGTCGCATATTGGTATTGTAACATACATTGATAAATTGTGTTATACATAAGATATAATAAGGATGTGCCTATTAAATTTCAAACGATGTGCAAAACTAAATTTTTTGGTTACGCTGCGTTAGTTGTAGCCTAATATCCATTACACAAGATTTGACCATTGTAATTCTAATTTAATTTTTATTTTTTTTAAAGAAAAACTTTAGTTTGTTGATTAGTTTTTACATTCGAGAAAACCTGTTATGTTTATATGATTAGCCATTTTATTTTATTTTATTTTGTAAAAAGTTGATTAAGGCTTTTTTTTAAAAAAGAAAAATCTAGTCTAAGTGTTGGATACGTAAAATAGAAAGAAAAAAAACCCATTAAATAAGCCTTTTTTTTTAACATGACTTAGGTCAAATTGGCTGGTTGAGTCGCCGATTCACCAACTGGTGTCATCGACCCATCAGTTTAGGCGGGTTGACAACAATGACCAAAATGGACTCACTAGTCCAGGAGGTTCAATAACAGGCTGTACTCGACCCCATGGTTCTAGGCTGGGTTGACAAATTGTCGGGTCAGTTTCCGTTCAGATTTTGGCCTTCCTTAAATCTACTCCTAATAACATCCTTTTACATGCTATTAGCTTAAGACATCTTTATGATCGACCGATACACCTATTACACATAATTGACCAGTTGCAATACCTCTATCATATGGTGAAACATTAACCAAAACTTAAAGTAAACTAAAGAATTTCTTAGACAGGAAATAATGTCCGATTTGGTGTCTCTGAAAAACTTCATATTTAAAGCCTTTGTTCGATTCATATTGTATAGGAAAATGAGAAGCCTTGTTGATGTATTTATCCTGTCTATTTCACTTCCACAATATGGATTCAAATCTCTAAAACTCTTATATGGAAATAGAGTTAGAATCATATTTCATTTTTGGGAAATAATAAAAATAATTTGAAAAAGAATCATAAATGAGAAAATAAGTAAAAATTAAAAAAAAAAAGAGGATTTTCTCATTATCAGACACCAACTATAATCTTAGAGGTATGAATATTGATTTTCTAATTAATAGTTGTAATAGTAGCTGAAAATAAATAAATAAAAAATTTAAAGTTACAAAGATTAATAAGGTGAATTCAGATTGTACAAAAGTTCATAACTTAAATCTTCTACATGAAATTGTTCAATATGAAGCTAAAATGGTGAGGTATTATCTCATTATAACTTAAGTCATTTATTTATTTTTTTCAATATAACAATTTTTACTTTTCTTACAAGGAAATTAAATCTCAACTGTAAAAATGAGAAAAAATTATAACATTCATGATAGTTTATTTCTTTAAGTTATATGCAATTCAAAGTTAATAAATGGAATTACCATAGCAATTAATGGTAATAATGACACAATAAATATAATAATGGTAATAATTAAAAAAGATACTATATATAGAAGTAATCATTTTTAAGGGTAATCGACATTTATAAACTTAACAAAATGATATAATTGCATGATTATTATAAAATTTTATATAGTATAATATAGAAATAATAATATTTTCAAGCGCAATATAGAAATTAAAAAAGACACCAAGCCCCCTCTTTCACTTTAATAATATAGATATTCATTAACAAGAGATTAACGATGATTATATTTTTTTACATTTTGGTGTTTATACTTTAGTTTTAAATACACTTTAGTATCTATAATTTAGTTATGATATATTTTAGTATTTGATCACATATTAATTTGTAACAAATTAATTTCTATTTTTTCTTAATTGATAAATTATTTCAAAATTAAAAAGACCTATCTCACTCCATATTTTTCAGGTGCATAGCTTTTGCATCCAATGTCCTATTTTAGTAAATTTTATATTATTCCAAAACTCATAAGATGTACTTTTATTTAAAAACAAGATTTTATAGCCATCTTTAAACTAGTTAAACCATGTAAACTTAAAATGATCATAACTGGCAAAATATTTGACATTTGGTCTTAAAAACGTAAATTTTGTAACTCATTAAACAATAAGAACCACATAATATAACATTTTGCAATGTCTCTTGCCTTATTTCAATATTAACTTTTCAAATTTAACCATTTCATAATTTGTAAAAGGACATTACTATTGGAAAGTTCATATTGTAAAATATTTAAAAGTTATTAGTTTGACTTAAAAAGATACATTCAAAAATTGTCCTTTTTACTTAAACAAGCTCGTTTGAGTTTTTTTTTTTGAAAATTAATATGATTTTAAGATTATGATCATTATAAAATTTTAAGGTGCATAAATCATTATAATCTTATAATTTAATGATCACATTAATGAGCATAAAAATTTACAAATAATAAAAAATATTTTAAAAAATTAGTAAAATTATAAAATAAAGAACATGATTACAACATATGTGTTAGATATTTCTCATATATTTTGATGATAACAAAAATAGTTAAAAGCTAATGAATATTTAAAAGTGCAAATTTATGGAAGGATTTATAGAAAATTTAATTTTGCAAAATTAAGTTGTATTCAGAAGTTTATTTAGAAACTTTAAAAACAAAAGGTTAATATTTTTCAAAAGCTTATTTAGAAACTTTAGAAATAAAAGGCTAATATTCTTCAGAAACTTGTTCGGAAAGTAAGTTTGGAACTATAACGTTGAAAATAGCTTTAAATTAGATTCGAATTAATTAAGGTTTAACTCCATTAGATTAGGTATATTAGGAGAATACACTTAATCTCGTTTCACTCAAGATAGAGTTAAGATTCATGAGATTATCTTTTGAGCAAATTAATTTTTTAAAAATTAAGTTATACACAAGAATGGATAAAAATAAGGTTGAATCAAATTTTATGGAAATTTAAATCTTGAATATGAATAGAAATTTCTAATAAGGAATATTATCTCGACAATTTCAAATCAGAAGCAAATCCGATGGTTATCCGATTGTCATAAGATACGGAGAGTTGTTTTTTAAATTTAAATAACCAAGATCCTCTCAAAATATCCAAGGAGTATATTAAATAACTAACAATTGAATAAATATGGAAGTGACGATAATCTTTATCTAATTAGCCGTTAGTTTATATATAAAAGAGAGAAGATTCAAAATGTTTAAGTACCACTTTGGAAACATCTCTCAAAAAACCAAAATATTGAGATCAGATTATACCTTTTAAATAGTCACAGAAAGTAGGTCAGATGCTTCTCCAAAAAGTTCTACTAAAGTAAATTATTCAACATTCATCATTTCTCTTTTTGAATAAAATTAATTGAGATTTATACTTTTATTCTCATTTGTAATCTGTAATTCTTATTTGTTATTTAAGTGTTGAGACAAATACATTTGTACTATATAATTCTGTATTAGCTTAAATTATTGAAAGGATAGATAAATAGAGTAGAGTATTATAAAGTTTATGTATGACAAGTATTGTAATTTTTGTGATTTGATTTAATGGATTAGGTGAAAAAGTACTAGTAAAGTAGACCGAGTTCTCAGTAATTGAGTTAGAAGAGAATAGTAAGCAAAAGGTCGAAACTCTATGAAATCTCTACTTGATATTCTCTTTCCTTACTTTTTTTTAATTTGCTTTATTAATTATTGTATGTTAAATTATTAAATTGCTACTGTTCACCATTATAAGTTTTTAAGAGAGATAATTTTATTATGTTTATATCGAAAAAGTTTTCAAAAGTTTAAAGATATTAATTAACTTTCCTCTTTTGCTATCTTATACGGGACCAATAATTTGAATGTCATTTGAAATAAACATAAATAAATTCATAAAAATAAAGTTAATTGTAATGTATGAAAAAAAATGCAAAATTTAAATAACATTTGCAACCTATGTAGGAGTACTAAAAATAATGAATGTAAAAATAGATAAAAACATAAGAATTATGAAAATAAAAGAGCAATATAAGAAAAGCTTGAAGTAATTACATAATTATTTTCACTTTCTTTCTCATGACAATTCATTATTTCTAAAATAAAAAAAAAATATTTAAAGATCTAGACATGTATACCTAAAAAATAAATAATTTTCATCTATATAATTTTGGTTTAAAATAATACTTTCTAAGTAGCTTATAATATAAGCTTTTCGACGGTTATATAGTTGTAATCATATAATGTTTGGTGTATAAGCTATGAGATTAAAAAATGATAAAAATCAGCATCAAGACATTACCAAACATATGATAATATATTATATAATAACGGTTTATTATCCGGTAAGTTTAAAAGTTCATGTTTTTGGCCACATAATTTACTAATTATAACTATTTAAGAATTTTATTTAATTTGAATACCTAAAACACATAATAGATGTTGTTCTCAAATAAAAGTATATCTTAAGACTACAATAAAATAAGATTTGCTAGAATTAGAAATCTCATGTAAAAATCGTGCATGGTTGAAATTATTGGATATGAATAAATTTTCTAATTTATATTAATTTAGAAAAACTAGAAATTAATTTTGAATAAGTTAACAAGTGAATAAACACTAAAATGCTCCAAAACTAAACTATAGGCAATGAAATGCAATAATAAACTACAATATATACATTAAAATAGAAATAAGTGTGATGTTTGTTAACTTTATTGTTAAGAAATACTCTAAATTAAAACTAAATTGAAGAAATGAGTATTAAATCATAAAAAAATAAAAGTTCGGAACTAAATTGTTAAAAATTGAAAGTATAAACAATTTTATTGTCTTTGCCCCTATATCCATCACTAACTAAGAAGTTGACTAATAATTTTTCGTAATATGCATCGGAGTCATAACATGATACCATTTATCTATTAAAATAATTATCGATCACTTATTTTTCTAAAATGAAACAATCTAAAGATGTTATAATAGTTATACTTTTTCAAGTTAATAAAATTTATGAATTTATACTTTTTCACAATTTAGGATCTTAAAATTTCATATTTATAATATAATGGTTGGTACTTTTCAAAACCTAATCTTATTATCATTAGAGAAATATCAAATTATGGACCACAAGAGAAAACACTACAGACCTATGGCGAAAACAATCCACTCATAGTCCAAACCTGTTGGCCAAAAAAAAAAAAGCAAAGAAAAGAAAAGAAAAGAAAAAGTCCAAAACTGGGGAGAGTATCCGGGGAATTGCTTATTTATTTATTTCTTCTTGAGTCTATAAAAATATAGATATTTGAACTAACCAATTAGAATCTCCCAGGAAGCAAGCGTCCGGTTTTATTGCAGTGATAAAACAAATCCTTTCCTCATATTTTACTTCTGAACAGTTGTGCTGCAACCTCGAAATCACCATCCAAGAGGATTTTAAGTAGCCCGTCCATTCTCCGTCGCATTCCGTTGACTGTGTTTGCGATAATAACTTATTAAAAAATTATTATATATTTACATATATTAAATTATTTATAAATTAAAAAATATAAAAATAAAATAAAAACTTCTTATTAGAAACTCCTACCGCGTGGACCGCATTTTAATATTTTTCCGAAATTAAAACCTTACCTTAGACTTGCTTTATGGCTGTCAAAAATGAAATGAGTACAAATTTGCTGTTAGTTAACCCGGAGAGAATTAGAATTTCAATCATTTTCTACTTCTTATGAAGATGTTCGCTTAACTTTTTGTTACAAAATCGTAATTTTGTAAGAATTTTTATTATATGAAATCATATAATAATGATTCCTTAATTTAACTAAGGACCATCATTGTCGTCGCTACCATCATTACTGTCGACTATCACCATCACTACCTTTACTATTATCATTACCGCTACTATTATTGTCACTATTACCAGCACTATCACTATTATTACTACTACTATCATTATTATCATTATTGCCATTGCTACCATCGTCGTTGCCACTGTTACTATTTTTAACTACCGTTACCGCCACCCTTACTATCATCGCCATTACTACCACTATCATTGATTACAATTACCATTACCACTGTAACCACCAACCATCGTAACCACCAACCACCGTACCTATCGTAATTATTGTTACTATTATTACTATTAACTACTATTGCCATAATCATTGCTATTATCTTCGTTGCCTTCACCGTGATTGAAAAAGAAAATGGATCAAGAATAATTTAGTTATTAAAGTTATATTATATATCTATTCTTAAATTACTTATAAATTCAATTAAATAAATTAATATATATTAAATATTTATTTTATTCATTAAAAATTTTAATTATATTCTCTCTCATTTTATTTTATAAAATAAACAAATTGTTAAGGAAATGGAATGTAATAAGAAAAAACTTTTGTTTATATATTTGAAATGAAAATAGAAAAGGGTGAAAATAAAAGAAGTTATAGGAAACATTTTTACTTTTAATTTTTCTTTACTTTTAAAGAAAAAAGTATGGAGATAATATAAAATTATTAAAATATCTCTAAAAGTTAAAAGAATAAAGTTTACTTTATATTTTGATACTTCCCATGCAATCAAACAACATTAAAAGGAAAGTTTTTTTTTTTTCGGCTAAATGAAAAGGAAACATTCCATCTTATTTCTTTCCATTTCCACATGAATAAAATAAATAAATAAATAAATAAAAACCTTAATTTCCTTTAATTTCATTTTTTCCCTTTTCTTTTTCCCATATATTTCCACTTTTATTGGAATTCCAAACACTAGTTTAGAGTTTCCTTGCTTACATTACAAAGAGCAAGACAGGCCCCACATGCATCTGTAAGACTTAGACCCTTATTCCTGTCTTATTCTTTCCCTTCTCCTTCAGATCTGAAAACTCAAGTCTTTTTGCTGTTTGTGTCCAAAAGACTCAAACTTGGAACTCTTTCCAGATTATACACAACATATATTTACAAGGGTATGTTTCATTTTGTGCTGGTGTCTAAATAGTGTAAGCGTAACAGGTGAAGAAGGAGATGGGGCTTGTGAGTGTTGAAGAAAATGGGAAAGGAGACACCTTGGGATTTAAGAACAAGTATAGGAGAATGGACTCTGAAGTCAACGATGATGAGTTTGATGATCCTATTCCCCAGCATCAATTGAATAGAAGCCAGAGTACTAAGAAATATGTGTTTGCTTGTGCTGTTTTGGCTTCTCTCAATTCTGTTCTTCTTGGCTATGGTAATTTTCATGTTTCAGTTCCCTCTTCCTCTGTGTTTCTTTGTGGATTTGTGCTAAGATGATAATGTTTTAGCAGTTAGAGATAATTGTGATAAATCCTTGAACCTGCTTTTTTTAATTCTCTCTAAATTATGATCATTCCTTTTTTGTTGACCGTATAAGTGTCGGTGAAAATTAAAAAAAAATTCTAGATTTGGTAAGTTAAGCCCATTATATTGGTACGGATCAATGTTGTTTAATATTTTTTGATAAAAATGGGTGTTGTTGAAAAGACGGATCTTGTGCATTTTCACAATTGAATGTCTCATAGTTCCAATTATTTGTAAGATGCTAATGTAATGTACAGAGATAATGAACTTGGCTAAGAATGTTCTTCTTAATACATATCTTATGATTAGGCAAGTGGGATTTATGTATTCTATAGGGAAGTCAAGCCTGCTGAATCTTCTGCAGAACCAGTGCTTCTTTAAATCTTGAACGTTTGCCTTTTCTTGTGACCATGGCAAATGGCTTGTTATGATAATATGTGATGCAAGAACTTATGTTGGGCCATAAATGATAACGTGAAAAGCTAATTAATGCTTAAGAGAATATGAATATGAATATCACAGGAAGATTGCAGCATATGGTAGAAAAGGAAGATTATCAGATTTTTAAATGATGTGTGGAGTAGCATTGAGAATTTTGAGTTAATTTGTGATAATGTTCTCTTTTCTTGAATTGTATTTGGTTCTTTCTGTCTTATTTAATTTTCTTAATGAATAGCATGTCAATCCCCATGTTTGGCACTTTGAGTCCAGGATATGTTTTTTTCTTTTCATGAAAAAACATTTTTTGGAACTTCATTGATATTTTTGTAACGAGAGCTCTATAGTTGTCAAATATTATTATAGTAGTCTCAGCATTAAGTGATGATGGCAATTGTTGGCCACCAGTGGTGGTGATTAGCAACATTAGAAAATGTAAAAAAAAAAAAAATGGTGAGGTGATTTCCTATCTTTTAAAATGGAAATTTATTTTCCTTATATTCTATTGACATTTCCATGATGATTTACTATCATTACCACCCTCGCTTTGATCAGTCTAATAGGAGAGTGGACTAATAGGTCATTTGCATCTTTGATGTGCTGAAATTTTTAAGCTTAACTAAAATGCTGAAATTCTGTGCTAATATTTCTTCTTCTACTTTTGTGCAGATGTGGGAGTAATGAGTGGAGCCATTTTATTCATTCAGGAAGATCTCAAAATAACGGAGGTTCAACAGGAAGTCCTTGTTGGTTGTTTGAGCATTGTTTCGATTCTTGGTAGCTTAGGTGGTGGCAAAACATCAGATGTTATTGGCAGAAAGTGGACCATGGCTTTTGCTGCTGCCGTTTTCCAGCTAGGTGCTGCTGTCATGACTCTAGCTCAATCATTTCAAGTATTAATGATCGGAAGATTCCTGGCTGGGATTGGAATTGGCTTTGGAGTCATGATTGCTCCTGTTTATATTGTTGAGATCTCACCCTCCACTGATAGGGGCTCGCTCACCTCATTTCCTGAGATTTTCATCAACTTAGGAATCCTACTTGGTTATGTATCGAATTATGCATTCTCAGGCCTTTCAGTTCACCTAAACTGGAGGGTGATGCTTGCTGTTGGAATACTGCCCTCCCTTTTCATTGCTTTTGCACTTTTCGTCATCCCTGAATCACCAAGATGGTTGGTCATGCAAAACCGAATTGATGAAGCAAGATTAGTGCTATTAAAAACAAATGAAAATGAGACAGAAGCAGAGGAGAGGCTTGCAGAAATACAGCTGGCTGCAGGAATAGGTGACGCGGAGAGGTATGAAGATAAAGCTGTGTGGCGTGAATTGTTGAATCCTTCTCCTTCTCTCCGTCGAATACTTATTGCTGGTTTAGGAATCCAGTGCTTCCAACAGATTACAGGAATAGATGCAACAGTTTATTATAGCCCGGAAATCTTCAAAGATGCGGGGATTAAGGATGATTCCAATCTCCTTGCTGCAACAGTTGCTGTAGGAGTTTCAAAGACTGCATTCATATTGGTTGCAATAATTCTTATTGATAAACTCGGTAGAAAGCCCTTGCTATACGTAAGCACTATTGGAATGACTGTTTGTCTGTTCAGTTTGGGGCTAGCCCTCACTTTCTTAAAGGGAAGCCAAGCCGGAATTGCTTTATGTATTCTAGCCGTATGTGGGAATGTAGCTTTCTTTTCGGTAGGGGTTGGACCCATCTGCTGGGTTTTGACATCTGAAATCTTCCCACTAAGGTTACGTGCACAAGCAGGAGCTCTTGGGGCGGTTGGTAATCGCGTATGTAGTGGGATAATTGCCATGTCTTTCCTCTCAGTTTCTCGTGCCATCACAGTAGCAGGAACATTCTTCATCTTCTTTGCCATTTCAGCTCTTTCGATTGCCTTTGTTTATGCATGTGTTCCTGAGACCAAAGGTAAATCTTTAGAGCAAATTGAGATGGTATTTCAAGACCAAAGTGATTGGAAAGAAAGTGAAGTGGAGATGGGGGATGCCGAACATCTTGTGCAGTGATAGACAGTCAACTGATCGGAACTTTGGTGAAATTGTATATCTTGCATCTAATGATCAACGTCATGGCATGTACCTTCAAACTCCATTTTACTACCGTTGCCAATCAAAACATGAAACTTAAGCACTGGTATAACAGGTAACCCCAGATGCTTTGCTATTTGACTTTGTAGAAAGTTGTGCATGCTTAATGAGTCAACAACCACTGAAATTGGCTGCTTTTGCAAATAACCTTGAAATTTGATTTTCCTCAGCGTCATAGCACCAAACATTGCATGAAAACTAATAGTACCCTTATAATGTATAATCTCCTCTTGGAGAACCCCTTCTAAATTGTCTTGCATCTCAGCATCTTCTAATGCATCATTGTTATCAACAATTAAAGTCAGGAACATAACTTTACAATTATGATTTTAATTATATTTGTCATCGTAATTAAAGCAAAGTCCTTGCTCCCTTCTGGCAATAATTTTTGCTTGGGTAGGTTTTCTGATAGGGTTGGATGGTTTTGTGGCAGTGTTTAGTGCATTTTGAGAAATGGATGTGTTTATGGGTTGAGAATGAAAAAGGTTTAGCAAATTAAACTGGTTTATGAGAAAAGGTTGATGTGTTTGGTTTGGAAAGGGATGAAGTGTACCGTTGGCAAAAAGATAATTGCTCGTTGAATTTGTCTTCATGAATTTTCGCTAATGAAATTGGTTGCATCAAATTTGAGGGTTTGGCTATTTGAAGTTTTTTACAAGTCATAAGATATAAGCCAGAAATAAAGTAATTTAGCAAGAAGCTATCAAAAAATCCAACAACCCTATAGGATATGGATTTGAATTCTGATTGATATTCAGTAACAAATCAGTGTCCGATCGACTTAGATATTGTGTCTTGGATATCGTCATACTCAGATAGACCAAATCTCCCTTCTAGAGCACAAAGAAAATTACTTCGGATACTTAAATTAGTTGTGTGTATCCATTGGTATTATTGGATGCCTGATCTTCCATAGCAAATAGGGGAATAACAATTCTCTGATTTTTAGGTATATGATGAAAATTAAAGAATGTTTTACTTTGAAGATCCCCTCTAACAGGTCTTTTTCACAAAATGTTGGAGTTTCTAATTTGATCCCTTTCAAAGGTTGTCTCCATGGGATAGACTCATTTTTATTATTATGTTGAATATAATTTGAATTAGGACTCTGATTCACCTCTAGTTTCTCTAGTTGCTTAGTCAAATCTTGGGGAGATTTATGAAAATTTTGTTCATGTTGGTGTTGCTAGTGTTAAAGAGCCAATAACATGTTTTTAATAGTCTCCATATCTGGTGCATCGCTAGTTTTAGTATTAGGTGCCATTGATATAAGTGAGAGCACCAATTTATTTGGCCCAACTATGATTAGCCTAACAATCAAAGCCCTTTCAATCCTGAACCAATTTACCGTCTAGCCTTGCCTCTTGATGTTGCCTAGACCCTCATAAAATAGAGTTAGAAAAAGCAAACCATTAACCTGATCTTGTCAACATAACTCTCTCTCTCTCTCTCTCTCTCTCTCTCTCACATGTCTCTTTATTGTTGAATTTGTGATTTCTAACTGTATTATTTATTTGTTCTGTATTTGTGCAAAGGATTATGGAGAAAGATGGAGATATACTGATTCAAGAGGCTCACTCTCGTAACCTGTGAAACTTATAGACGGTTACAACTTGCCTACCCCCTTTCCAAATTTTGTATTTCTTTTATATGTTGTATACATGTAATTCTGTCATATTTGTTATGGTGAAACTAGTTTTCCATGCCTTTACAATTTTTAAACCATGTATGTCTTTTGTGTAATTTGCATTAGGAGAAATCATTACATGTAATTGTCTTCATGTCGTTTTGGTGTTTTCTTCGCAATTGCTCCTTACGTTTGTCACATCCTTTCTCCAATATTATTTTAAAAATTTTAACTTCTCATTTATTTAATTATTTATTATTTTTATAGCACTCATAATACTGCAACATCTGTTAATCAACAGAACATATTGATATTGGTTACTGGACGTAGTCTAACAAGCCTATCGGGCTTAGGGCCCTGTCCCCATGAGACAGCTGCTCGGCACGCAAGATTGATGGGACACCGCATTGTTGAGACGATCCAACGTTACCCTAGGGCAGATGGCTTGAACCCTTGATCGACCCTGGTCGGTGGACCCAAAACCTCTTTGACTCTAATAGCAAAGTGGCGGCACACCATCTCTTACGAGCCGGTTACTTTGACTCTACTGCATAACACTTACAACGCATTAATTACAATGTGACAACTAGCGTCTCACCTTATATCGGCTGGTATGATCGAAGTGTACGCAATCGTACGCCACTAGTAGGAAAAGATGGGTAGAAAGCTCGAAGGTAATCTTTTCTTTTGCCAATGTCGAAAGATCTTGTCAAAGCTCTAAAAATCAAGGGATGTTACCTCCCTATATGGACTAGAAAAGCTATGTAGCCATAAGTTCATATATACTCCTTCACATATGACTTAAGGGGCAAGCTATTGCTTATAAACTAGGCTACTAAGTTACTTATTTTAGTCCTCATTTTCTCCCTCTTTTCCTGTTTGACTTAAGTATGCCCGATAGCCTCTTGGTCTATTTTGCAGGGTGTACCCTCCCTGACCCAGTGATAGGCGTACCCTTAGAGCAAGCTTACAACCCTCAAGAAGGCTTGATAAACTCTATTGGCACAGGATCTAAGATGACATTTTCACACCATCTGTAAGAAAATTAGATAAGCTAGATCGGCCTTCAAGCTAACTTGGATATTATTGAGGAGCTCCATAACCTCATGGGAACATAGGTAAGGGTCAAACAACATCTAAGTAATGGAGCATATAGTTTAAGAATGTTAGATCAATATGAAATTCTTAGAATGTGGAATGCGAACTACCTTTAAATGCAGTTTTCCCAATCGTAATGAAGTTTGCACCTTTTACGAAATTCCTAGAATGTGGAATGTGAACTACCTTTAAATGCACTTCTCAATCGCAATGAAGTTTGCAACTTTTAAAGATTTTTTTTCTTGATCTTAATAAGGCCTCTTTAGGTTACATCGGGCAAAACGTCGCTACCCTAACAACTTACATCTGGTAATGTCATGGATGGGGTGCTAAAATGCCCACTACATTCAAGAAACTCCCATCGGCCTCTTTAGGCTAACTTGATTGGAATACTACTAGCCTGACTCATAAAAGGTAACTTTGACAAAATGCTTAGTAATTCCCACCTACCCTTCTAGGATAACTTGGCTGGAATACTATTAGCTCGATTTGCAAAAGGGTAACTCTAAAAAAGTCCTTAAGCACAAAAGAGTAACTCTAACAAAATGCTCGGCAACTCCTCCCTGCCTCTTTAGGCTAATTGTCTAGAATACCACCAACCTAGCTTGCAAAAGGGTAACTCTAACAAAGTGCTTGGTGGCTTTGACAAGGTATTTAGTAACTCCCATTGATATCTTTAGGATAACTTGCTTGGAATACCATTAACTTGGCTTGGAAAAGGGTACTTCAATGAAGTGCTCAATAACTACTACCTCCCTCTTTAGGCCAACCTAGCTGGAGCATCATTGGTGTAACTTGCAAGATGATAACTCTAATGAAGTGCTTGGTAACTTCTACCAGCCTCTTTAGGGTAACTTAGCTCGAGCACAACCGACTTGACCCAAAAAAGGGTAATTTCGATGAAGTGCTTATAATTCTTACTTGCCTCTCTAGACTAACCTGGTTGGAACACCATTGGCCCAACTTATACGATAATAACTTTGATAAAATGCTCAATAACTCCCATTGCCTCTCTAAGCTAACTTAGTTGGAATACCACTGGTACAGCTTGCAAATGGGTAACTTTAACAACTTTTTTAGTGACCTCTTAAGGTTCTCCTCAAGGCAATCTCATTGGAACCCTACCTAACTAAGTGCTTTGCCAACATGGTGAATACCCATTTGAAAAATTACCTAAGACCTCTCTAGGCCAACTTGATTCGTACCTTACTAGTCCCGTCTTGTTAATTTTTCTTAATTATAAGGAAGGCATCTCAATGGTTAAGAAAGATCCCTAACACCTCCTGATGCATATTTAGGGTTGTATACATGGAGGCTACACCACAAATAACAGAAATAAGAAAATAAAAGGGTGGAGGGGGGGGGGGGGGGGGGGGGGGGAGGGAGGGGGGAGGGTTAGTAAATTTGGGCAACTATAAATCCTGTATGACACATCAATTGATTTTACTTGGCCTACAATTCACTGTATGTTACTCATTAATCCGAACTACAGGGTTACTCATTATTACTTCTTACTAAAGTAAATAGATAAGAGTTGAGAGATAAATGAGAACATTAAGGTTGCTTGAAAAGGAAACTTGTAATAATCGATAATGTAATGATGTGTTGTTTGCATACAAGTAAATGATGTTTATATACTAGCTTTACTAAGGTTACAAGGTATACATGAAAAAGAAAAAAGAGTAATTTACAAATGGAATACATGAAACATACTAAAAAAAAAAAAGCAAAATGGACAAAGAATATTCTATATAGAAAAGTAAGGAATTTTTCTAGAATGTTGTACTAGAAGACACATTTGAAGAGGCAGTTGGAGGCTTATAGTGTGGTTGGCTAAGTTATGACAAATTCTGAGGTCACTTGGCAGTTGTAAGATCCTACTTAGATGAGGTCTGAAGACAGCCAGTAGTAAGAGCTAACCTGATTTGGTTTAAGTCAAAGCTCGGGTATTAAATGGCATTTTGATCTTCTTCTAGGTCGAGTGTCTCAGTAGCTTAGCTCAGTCTGACATCTAAAGTTAGTCAGTTAGGATATTTCTTAGATCATGGTAAGAGCTTGGTAATAGGTATGACTGCTTGGTAGATTGGCATATATGTTTGGCAGGTCAGAAACTATGTTAGCACCTACAAGGGTTTGTCACTCAGGTTGGCAATAGTGTAAAAGATGTCGGTCGGAATAGAAATTCTCATCTTGAATGAGGTATTGAGCTAGTATTCTTAGTGTGAGTCCTTGCAGTCCTTTAGCTTAGCTTCTTATGACTGGTCCAAGGAGTTAGTTTTTATCATTTGCCTAAGGGTCGAAAAGATTTATCCTCAAATTTGAAGATATTTTAGGACCTTGCTTTGTCCTAATATCTATTGGGTCTTTTTTTGGTCGATGGGGAATCAGGTCAGACACATTGAAGATGGAGGAAACATTATAGTTCTTGAGCAATTCAATCTAATAAGTGATTCAATTGATCTTCTTTAGGACCTTAAATGGACCATTAGCCCTTGGAGATTGCTTACTTTGTCTTGACTAAGTTGAATTCATAATTGAACTTAGTAATCTTTCTTGCCATAGAATGATGTAGTTCTTGTAATTCTTAGGTTTGGGCAACTCTAAATTGACTCTCTTCAGTAGTTACGGGGCTATCGATCAAATCTATAGAAATAATGGGATTTACGCTGTAGACGACCTCGAAAGGAGTGTTCCTAGTGGTACTGTAGACAGTTCGGTTATACGTAAACTTTATAACTGGTAGATACAAATCCCAATTTTGTTAAATTCTTTCTTACAACAACTTGGAGTAAATTGCTTGGCATCTTGTTCACCACTTTAATTTAGCCATCAATTTGAGAGTGATTACTAAAGCAAAACACAAGTTTAGTTCCAAGTCTTTTCTAAAATGTCTTTAAAAAATAAGTCAAGAATTTTGTATCTTGATATGAGACAATAATCTTCATCATTCCATGCAACTCGAATAACTTCTTATAAAAATAAATCGGAAATATATAAAGTGCCATTAGTTTGATGGTACGGGATGGAGTGTGCAATTTTGTTGAAGTAGTTTACTACAACAAAGGTCGAATCCTCTTCATTAGATGTTTGGGGCAACCCTTGGATAAAGTCCATGCTAAGGTTAGCCCAAGGTGAGGTTGGTGTAGGTAAAGACATATATACTTTCCGTGTGGCTCTCTCTTTCCTTTAGTCCTCTTATACACTTCGTAACTACTGATTACTCTATGGACATCCTTGGCCAGACTAGGCCAATGAAAGTTTTCTTTTAATTGGTCGCCTGTTTTATTCTCTCCAACATGATTGGATAATCCATTACTATGAGTTTCTCTTATTGATAGCTCGTGCATGGAATAGCTTAGTATGTATGGCCTTCTTTCTTTGAACAGATAGCCATACTTATGATAATATATTTCAATAGTAACTCCTTCTTTGCACTACTTAAGAATAGGACCAAAATGGGGGATGTGAGCAACTGTTCGGTGATAAGTGAAAACCTTAGTAATTTTGTCTATAGGGTGGTTAATAAGGTTTGCTAACATGATAAGGCATCTACGACTATGTTGGCATTTTCTTTCTTATGCCGAATCACATAACAAAAACCTTCCATAAATTCTAACAATTTTGCTTACCTCTTTAGAAGTTTGTTCTAATTAATAAGATGCTTTAAGGACTTATGATTCATATAGATTACAAACTCTCAAGGTAACAAATAATGTTGCAAAATAGTAAGAGCACGAAAAAGAGAGTACAACTCTTTTTCACACATAGAATAGTACAGTGCGACACCATTGATCTTTTCATTATGGTAAGCATTTGGTCGACGTTCCTATATTAAGACTGCACCATGCCAATACCTGATGCATCATATTCCAATTTAAATAGTTTGTCAAAATTTGGTAGGATAAGATAGGGGCAATAGTAAGCTTCTCCTCTTTGATTTCCTTAAAGCTCTATTCAACCTGGTCATTCCATCGAAATCTTTACACTTCTTCATTAGTTTGGTCAAGAAGGTTGCAATAGTATTAAAATTTTTAATTAATCACTTGTAGAAAGAAGCAAGACCATGAAAACTTCATATTTTAGTGATATTTTTCTACGTTGGCCATTCTAAGACAACTCAAACCTTTTCCTCATCTACTTGGACTCTTTCTCTAGATATTACATACCCAAGAAAAACAACTTCACTTCGACAAAACATACATTTTTTTAGGTTCCTATGTAACTTCTCAACTCGTAAAATGTCAAAAACAACTTGAAGATATTTAATATGGTTGTTCAATTGGCACTGTATACTAATATGTCATCAAAGTACATGACCATACATCTTTTGATTAGATGATGCAGTACATGGTTCATAAGCCGTATAAATGTGCTTGGTGCATTTGTAAGTTTGAATGGTATAACCAATCACTCATAAATGCTATGCCTAGCCTTGAAAGTAGTCTTTCATTCATCATTAGGCCTTATGCGAATTTGGTGTTAATCACTTCATAAATCAATCTTCGAGAATATATTGGTGCAATAAAGCTCATCTAAAATGTTATCGAACCATGGTATTAAGTATCTGCATTCGATTGTAATACGGTTTATAGCTTAGTTATCGATGCACATGCATTACGAATTCTTCTTTAGGACGAGCAAAGCTACCATAACCTTGTTCTATCAACTCATCTACTTGCCTTTTCAACTTAGTAGCCTGCTTAAGATTCATTTTGTAGGCAGGTTGGTTTGGTAGGGCTATGCTTGACTATAGATCAATATAGTGTTTTGTCCTTTGGATTGGGGGTAGTCCCTAATGCAATTCTTTGGGGAATAGGTTGAAAAATTTATCAATCAATCTTTGCATCAAGGACATCTTCCAGATTTCTCATCTCTAACAATCTTTTGATCAATAAAAATATAGGCTCATTAGCCTTCTTAGCAGCTCGAAGCTCTCTTTTGCTCATTATTAAGGCTTTTTTCTTACT
Source organism: Lumnitzera racemosa (assembly GCA_024138005.1). Lineage (NCBI taxonomy): Eukaryota > Viridiplantae > Streptophyta > Magnoliopsida > Myrtales > Combretaceae > Lumnitzera > Lumnitzera racemosa. Next base: position 95,736,238 of record JAMXBC010000004.1, on the reverse strand, counting down.
AGCTTGGGTAAGCTGGTTATAAGTCTCATTAACTTAGTTTGGTGTCATGGATTGTAGCATAATTTTTTTTTTCCATCCTTGACAAAGGTATAGGTGTTTTTATATTTGTCGTGAGTGATATGTTGGTTGAATAACTACAGTCTTCCAAGTAACAAATGTAAAGCTCCCATAGGGATGATATCATACATCACTTCGTCCTTATACACGTTCCTAATATTAAAAGGCATGGATACTTTTTTAGTAGCATGTAGAGTGCCCTTATCTTGAAGCCAGTGTATTTTATAAGGTTTGGGATGTTTAGAGGTCAACAATTCTAACCTCTGCACAAAGGATTAGACAACAATGTTGGTACGACTTTCTTCATCTATAATGATGGTGTATAACTACCCTTTAATGGCACATTTTGTATGGAACAAAATTCTCTTTAATCTTCTTTGGAGCTCGACAAGGAGCTTAACACTCATCTTGGTTCTAGTGTCATCATCTCTCCTTGGTTCACATAAATACAGGTCTCTTCTTCCTCTTCAAATTCAACTCGTCTAACATTTTTCTCCTCCTCTAACTTACTCTTGTCGGTACTATTTACTACATCTTCTTGAAACACCATAGCATGTTGGTTCAAACAATCAATAGCCATGTGTTCAAAATCTAAACATTTGAAGCACTTTATTTTGGTTGTTTTCCATTCAGAGGTCTGTCCTTTCTTATTTATCCTCAAAGTTGGCTTATTTGCAACTCGGCTCTTCTAGCCTACTCGGTTATCATCAGGTTAGTCATATTTTTCCTCGGCTCAACATGAGCAAGTCGATACGGAATAGAAGTTCAAGAAAAACTAAGCCCAGGTTTGTTCGAGGCATTTCTTCTTTGCTTTTTGACCCTTTGCACTATCTTAATAGCCTCCTCCAGTATATACAATCTTTTTATTTCCACAACATTGTGAATCTTATATATGAGTCCATAAATGAACCACAATATAGTATGGGCTTCAAGTTCTTCTACATTTGCTCGAATCATCAACATCTAGAATTCTTTAACATATTCATCAACAAATCAACTTCCTTGGCAAAACTCTTGCAACTTAGCAAATTTGTCATTTAGTTAAGTTTTAGGTACAAATCATTCCCTTAACAATCTTTTCATCTCTTTCCAAGTTCGCACACTTCGTCTTCCATCTCTTGCTCTAGTTGTATTCAGATTCTTCCACCATATGGTTACATATTTAAAAAATTTAAGTGCAACATGTTGCACCATAACGACATCAATATACTCATAATAGTCAAATACTTTCTCTACTTTTTCTTTCCATTCTAAATATTCATTTGCATATCTGTTTTTATTGAATAGTAGGATTTGGACCTTGACATTATTAAATCTTCAAAAGGCTCGGCGTTTTTACTCGTGTCTGATAATATTCAACATCTTCTTCTTCCTTTCCATCATTCTCTAAATCCACACCCTTAATATCCTCTTCGATCTCCTTTAACACTAGCCTTCATTTAATAGTTCCATCCGTAACTCCTCCAACTTGATGGGGTTGAATTAGGCGATAAGCTCGCCAACCTTGGCCATATTGTCTCTTAAGAATATTCTTAGGTGGGTGATGATGAGGTACACCTTGTAGTTGCTGCTTGTTAACTTACATTGTAGTAACTAGAATTTTAATAAAATTGGTAAATCTATTAAGTTTATCATTGATTAACCCAGGGGTATTATTATTATTTTGACCTCGACTAGTATGAGCACCATTACTTAAGTCACAAATAACACCTTAAACACTTGAATTGGATATAGTATAATACTTCTCCAATAAGTTGTATTGCTATTGTTTTGACCTCAACCAATATGAGCACCACTACTCAGGTCACTAATAATACCTTGAACACTCGAATTCGACATAGTATAACATTTCTCCAATAGGTCGATAACACAATACATAACAAACACTTCTACTTACTACTAAAACCTTACTAACACACTCTAACAACTTCGATACCCAACACACTTACAATTACCACAGGAATGAACATGATTTGTTTTTGTAGTGAAAAATAGAGCAAAATAGAGTAACAATAAGAAACTACACTTACCAATGCACAAATCTTCACTAGAACACACTACAGTAGCTATGGAAGCAACATAACAGCCATTAATAACAAACATGAACCAAAACTCCATTGTAATTTACATACTTCCTCTCGGAACCGTGCTCTGAAATTAGTAAAGCTAATGTGTCTTTGGAGTTGTACATATGGAAGCCGCACCATAACTAATAAAAACAATAAAATAAAAGAGGGGGTTGGGGGAGGGGAGGAGGAGTTGTTTAGCAAATCCGAGAAGCTACCAATCGGATATGATACATCAGTTGATCATACTCCATCTACAATTCGTTGGATGTGACTTACTAGTTCGAATTATAGGGTTACTTACCACTACTCCTTGTAAAAAAGAATAAATAAGAGTAAGGGTTGCTAAGAAAGAAAACTTGTAATAATTGATAATGTAATGATGTTTTGTTTGTGTACAAGTAAATAAGGTTTATATATTAGCCCCATTAGGATTACAAGACATACATGAAAAAGACAAAAGGATAATTTATAAATGAAATATATGAAACATACTAAAAAGAGCAAAAAAGACAGAATATTCTGTATAGAAAAACAAGAAGTCCTTTCAAAATGTTGTGTTAGAAGATACTTTTCAAAAGAGGGTTGAAGGCTTGTAGTGTGGTTAGCTAAATTGTAATGAATTTTAAGGCTGCTTAACAGTTGTAGGATCTTACTTAGATGAGGTCCAAAGAAAGCCAGCAGTCAAAGTTGACTCGATCTGGCTTAGGTTAGAGCTCGGGTATTGAAGAGCATTCTAATCTTCTCTAAGTCAGGTGTATCGGTAGCTTGTCTCGATCTAATGTTTGAAGTTGGTCGGCTCAAACATTGCCTAGATCACGGTAAGAGCTCAATAATAGGCATGACTACTTGACAAATCAGCATATATGTTTGGCAGGTTGGAAACTGTGTTGGCACTTATGAAGGTTCGACACTCAAGTTGACAATAGTGTAAAAAGATGAAGGTCGTAATAGGAATACTTGTCTTAAATGAGGTTTTGAGTTGGTATTTTCCGTGTGAGTCCTTATAATTCTCTAACTCAATTGCACATAACTGATTCGAGGAGTTGATTCCTATCACTCCCTCATGCCAAATAGGCTAAAAGCTTCATCACTCAAGCACAATTGAACGCATGCAAAATTACAAAAGATACAAGAAGTTGAGAATTTGACAAGTTCAAAATCAAAGTAGATGATAAAAAGGAAGCAGGAGAAACATGGAAAAAAAAACCACTCCTTTCATCAATGAAGGGTTAAAAAAACAAGTGCTCTCTTCCTTTCCAAGCACAGTCTTCCTCGACTTGCTTGCTTGGAGCATCCTTAGCTCTTTCACAAGCATTAGCAGCAACATCCGTGGCTTTCTCCTCTCTATCTCCCCCCTCTTCATCCTTAACAGCAGCAGGATCAGGCAAATGGCTCGAGTTAATGCTTCAATGGAAAGTAGAAATCTTTGCGTGGGCAAACTGAATCCCTTCAAAGGTCTTCCTTTATAGCATATCGAGGTCCTCCCCTTCCTCAAAATCTTTATGGCCCTACGCCTTAGCATTCTGAACTTAAGTTTGCTTCCAGCTGACCGACCCTTGCCTACAAAGCCTGCACCTATCACTTGGCCCCTTCATACTTCACCCTCCTAGCATCAACATGATTAGATAGCTCCTGATGCCGGCACTCCAAATCCCGCACTTGATTTTTTGTGTCAAGCTTGGCTGTGTTCTCACGATAAACCAGACCTTGCACGACAGTGAGCTCCTCTTCCATCATTTTTCGCAATTCCTCCACCTCGGCAATCTTCTGTAGGATCTTGTCCTCAATCTTCTCGTTGGAGCTCTCTACCTTCTCCAACTTCTACAGCAAAATTTCAAATTTTTCAGCAAGACTTTAATATAAAGAATAAAGACGTCGATGCTTTTCAGAAAGATCCCCAAAATAAGATTTACCCACCTAACCTGGTTTAGCTCACCTTCGAGGGTCTCCACATTAGCGCAAGAACCTACATCTGCAACAAGTCAACATTAGCAAAGTACAAAAACAAAGCCTAAATACAGGAAACCTGAAAACAAATACCAACCTTATATAACTCATTCAAAATAAATTCGTTAACTTTGAAATCACGAACCCCTCGCAAAGCATGTCTAGCCGTCACCCAATCAATTTTCCAGCACCAGCCTCCCAGTCTTATCATCCAAAGGTAGTCCTCTTCATGAATATCCCACATAGGTTGAAATATAACCCTTTGGATATCTTGGACTTGAGCAAGATCCCCAAAAGGTACCTCCGGCTCAGCCTTATGCTCCTCATCAGCATGCATTAAGGGCAATTGCTCCACCGACCAGGACTCAAGGTCCACTACCAGCTCAATTGAAGAACGCTTGTCTAGACGTCAACTAGGGTCTTGTTGCCACGCAGACCTTTGCACAACTACTACGTTCTTTAGTGGAATCCCCATAGGAACGTCTTCATCAACACTATCCCTTATAATGGCGACATAAGCACTGGGAGCTCCACTAAGCAAAGAAACACCAGCAACTTCAGAAGTCACTTTCCTCTTCGGTACTGACTTCTTCGCCTTCCCCGTAAAGGTGCACGCCAAAAGATCCTTCATAAAAGGGCTCCTCATATCTGTACTTGCAAACACACAAGTAACATATTAGTCAGTCGAAAAAAAAAAAATGAAAATAAAAGTACCGTAGTGAGGGTTTAGTACATAGATACAGTACCTATCGAAAAATATTACGAAAATAAATCTCGAGTGAAAGTTAATACGATAATATGGTGGTGAAGTCGCATACGGACTATCTGAATTTTTTTACACTGAAATCGCATGTGTCCTATGCAACTTCAGTATAAATTTTTTATAAAAGATTACAACTTTAGTTTAATATATTTTTTTTAATTTTGACTTCATTGCAAGTTTTTATCATACCTAAACGAATGTGCGGTGAAAATTGCATGGCTTAATGCGACTTTAATAATTGTGTGGGTTTTTTTTTTTCGTTCTAATAGGAATGTCAAATACTTATATTTTAGATAAAAAATCTATTTATTCATTAATATCATATGCACGTATGATAAGAGTGTAATAAAAAATAAAATTTAAATAATATCTAGATACATCAGTTGCTATTACAATTAGAATATAAAAAAAAATCCAGAAAATAAAATCTAATGCCAATCCTTACACCGACCAAAAAACGCCCCATATTTAGATAATAGTGATAGTTGTCTCTTAGAAGGATCCGTAAAAGGCTCAACCGGCGAGTCTGAAAAGTCTTTAGGTGGAACAAGGCTAACATGTAGAGGTAAATAGTGTTGGGTGACCCTTTCACTAATGGTGGAGCTCTGTGAGTGCGTAGAATGTCTTTTGCGGGGCACTGCTAGCATATCATGGAATGGCTGATGAAACGGTGGTGTAACATATGAAGCTCCTAAGCTGGAACCAATCTAACCTAAGTCAATGGAATGTTACCTCGTAGATAGAACATTTGAATCTCTTTGACCCCTTCCTTGTTTGACCACAGTCTAACCTCCCCCAATACAAATTCTATCACGTGATGGTTAAGGTGCAACTGGCTCTAGCTGCTTAGGCTAGGCACCTTCATTAGGTAGTAGATGGTGTGGAAATAGATGGTGCAAGATAATACCACCGTAGTCATCTAAAAACTGCAAGCCACCTTTAACGATTTGGTAGGCTAATTTTATATCATCAGACAATTGAACTGACTGAAGGGTGTCGACCTACATAAGAGAAAAATAATTAACAATAATACTACATGATAAATAGGGTTATATATAGATTGTTATATTGATTATCGTCATCTCTGATGGGCATCAACTCGTAGTGGGCACCACCTTTGTACTATGTTGGATGTCTATGAACAATTTCTACCCTAGCAGTGGTAATCCCAGTACTATTGCATATTCTGTTAAAAAAATGGGCATAATTTGACTTCTTATTTATCTTTAATTACTTCATTAGCTCCCTATCATACTTCACTCTTAGGTTACCTCTTACAATATTTTTATGTGCGTAAACAATGATTTTCACATAATCTACCATCTTACCTCTAATTATTATATGAGTTATCATTAAGTTAGCGAAAACTCCATGTAGCAATTAAGCTCCATGTAGCAATTACATTCCACTCACTAAAATTAACACTTTTAACCAACATATCATCATTATACAACTTCCATCTTTAAAAGATCCTTAATCGACTACATTACCCATGTTAAATAACTAATATTTTTACTACTATCATCAACAACTAAATACAATTTTTCTAAACTACTATTTTTACTACGTTACTCGCACTAAATAACTAACCAATTCTTGTAAAACCTTCAGTATCTAGACACCAATATGTTAGTGAGACTAAGAGATTTGTGCATACATAATTTTTTGTGAGAGATTCTATGAGTGAGAAATGAAGGAGAAGGCTGATTTAGGAGTATATATTGGCACTAAAGTTGCTTGCACCCTATGCGACTTCAGTGTAAAAAAATTCGGGGAACATGCGACTTTACTACTATATTCTCGTATTAACTTATTTTTGTGTTATTTTTTGCTAAGTACTGTATTTATGTACCAATCTCACCATACTAAACATGAGGCTTGCAACAAATAGAACGACTCCACTGTTAGTGGTGAGATGAAAGGTAGTAGACTCTTTAGCTAGGGAGCCTACCCTAACATGTCACTAATGCCATAAATTGCAAAATCGAACTTGACGGACACTCTCTACCAACTTCTCCTCAACCACAAACTTGTCTATAGCAACCTTTGCATCCCAATAGATGCCCAATTGAAACTCTAACCCCTTTCCTAAATTTTTGGTAGCAACATCATCATTCGATGCCAACTCATCAACACGGGCATCTTAATGGGCTACACTCAATGAGTCCAAAAGTTAACTTAGCTTGTATACTCCACAGCAGAGAAGCTATCCTTCCACTTTTTGATTGAATCATCTAGCTCATCAAACTACTTTTGCCTTAGGTTAGCACCTAACTTAGACCAACCCATGTTAGGCATTTGCAAGGAATAAAAATACCAAAAGAGGATAAGTGTAGCCTCCAAATAGAAATGTCGAAAAATGGCCTTGAAGGCAACTAAAAGCCAAATGGAATTAGGAAAAATGTCGAAAAATGCCAACTCATGATTGCTTGATAGGATTACCTTCAATCCCTTAAGCAATCACCAAAGGTATCCTTTAGAAGTCCCATTACCTACTCCACTCCAATGGAAATGGTAAGCCCATTCGGAGATAAACACTCTTAACCTTTGTAAATAAAGCAATTGCCTCGTTTGCCCCTACCCTATTATCGAGGTTGATATCTTATGCAATTAAATATACTCCATCATTACTGGTTTCTCTATCTTATTGAAGCATTGTTTCAACTTTGGAGAAATTATTTGGAGCACCCTCAATTCCCTTGCAATCGCCTTGAAAGGTGGAGAAACCAGCCTTTCCTGCCCATCATTGCACTGCCTACGACTAAGTTCGACAGAGGCAAGATGAGTTGTGCCTACTAAATATACTTAAAAGATGATTGCTCTAAAAACAAATAAGCTTCTCTCTCTTTTTTCCCCAACAGTAAAAAATAGCATGAAGTGGAGAGAAATAGGACCAAAAACCCTTTTACAAACCCTATCAAGCTTTGCAAGCATGCTAAAGGCCCGAAAACCGAACTAATGAATATAAAATCCAATAGGCCCAACAACAAATAAGATCAGAACACATGTCTCATGTCTAACTTTTTATGGGTGACGTTAGGTTACGACAAATCAAGCTCCAGCGCAAGCATTAAATGTAAGAATATAAAATTCTTTATGTACACAATTTAACCAACTTAGTAAAGTTACCTAAGCAACTCAACCCTAATAGAAAAATCTAGAATGAAAGAAGAGAAGACAGGGAAGGTAGACAACAAAATTATAAGACAAGGCGTCACATATCCATCTAAATCAAAAAGCGAAGTAGTACTTATATTATTAAGGTTGGTATACTAACCCGGTTAATCACAAGAACATTACAAAGGACATTATAAGTGTCAAAACAATGTGGCTTGTCTCATTACAATCAAAGCCAAATGACACTTATGTCAACATCAAAGTCAGTGTATTAGCTTAGTATTTATGGAAACCCTATGAAAGCTATCACTCTGGAAAGTACAATTAATCACTTTAAGTTAGCTTTCAACTCCTACCATTAAACTGCTCCGACATACCTTCAGCAACAATTGGCTCCCAATAAATCGAACAACCCATTTCATCAAAACTTAGTTGAGCATATTGTTGGAACATTGCTCGACCTTCTGTAACCATTGGAAGTAGTCCTTATGCCATCCTAAAACTGCCTAGATGAACTACCTTCATTGTGATGCATAGGCTGGTAGAATGATGGCAGGGATGAAAACACTCTTATAGAACACATCCCCACCAATTAGGGCCACAGTTAATCTAAAGTACAAAGTAGAGGCCTCTTCACAGTTGGAAAACCACTCCATGATGGGGTTTTTATAATTTCATACCCTTCGTATTTGATCATTTTCACATGGCTATGTATGGAGACAAGGGACCCCTTGCTTGCAACAATTTTCTTAAATAAGTAAGGTGACCGTCTTGAATCTCTTCCTAAACAGCATGAAAGAAGCTAGAGTGTGATGAACTGTATAATAAACAGACAACCTTGCTTCAATAAGGCGAGAAAGCAAAGAGCTACACTGCTTGAAGAAGGCATCTACTAGTAAACAAACCTCTCAACATGAAATATGAGACAAGTACCCCCCAAATTGATAAATAGGAGCAGTGAAAGCGAATTGTCAAGGGTGTCTATGATGAAACAAGAAACAGGAACCCTAAACTAGCTATCGAGCAACTACGTAGTGACAAGGGGCTCTAAAGTATGGAAGAATAGCAATCTCCTCTGTACAACCTAAGCTACTTGCTCTTAGCCCGCATATCTAAGGCCGGCCAACAACTACCTCCTTAGCTTTCTTTATCCCAATACTAGAAGAAAGGGATAGTAGGCATAGAGGTCTCAAACAGGATGATAGCCTCACCATGAAATAGGAAATAGGAAGTAGAAGTAGAATTAGAAGCTTCGATAACCATAGTTATCAAAATCGCAATTTCACTGTTCATAGAATCATATAGTATTATATAAAATTGGTAAAATTATAAAATTTCAGAAAAATATATCAAAGTTCATAATTTTATTAAAATTCTACACATAAATGATTTTACTTTCATTTTAATTAAGAAAAATATCATAAAATCATAAACTCGTAGAATTTTATTGTTGATTCGCGATTTTAACAACTATACTATGAATAAGGATAAGAGAGGAACCTAAATAGATGAAAATAGCTTCTCCTGGCCATTAAAGCAACCAACCAATTAGTCAGCCAATCCCTAGAAGGAGACTCAACCACAAACCAGATAGGAATCTTTCTTACCTAGGTAAACTAGGTTGCCTCTCGCAAAAGGTTGGTTAAACTCAAGGGATACCTAGCAAGACTGGCCCCTTCGGTGACTTAACCTCATATAAGGACCATGCAGAACCTAAATTTGTAATGGAGGTGAGATGTGAAGCAAAAGCTTCACACTTAGAGGCCAAGAAAGTAGCATGCACCATTGACGACAACTTTGGGAATGAAATGCAAAGCAAAGTCTCCATTAGAAAAACAGCCCAGATAATTTGCTGCAAGGTGGAAAAGAACATTCTTAGAGATATTAGTAGTTGAGACTGAGAGATACAATACCATAAAAGAGGAAACAAAACATTGCAAGTTATGAGGACCATTGAAAATGGTCATTTATACTTATATTTAAAGGTAATTTTGTTTGTGTTTCAATTGTAATTCTTGAGTATGTTAGGTGATTTAATGCTTAATCGTGCATTAATTGGTGTTTAGATCTTGTTTGATGGGTTTTTGATGAATTGAAGATGATTTGGTGGAGTTTTAGAGCTTATTGAGAATCATATTTGTGAGAGGATTGGTCTTGAGTGAATATTATGTCAAAATTTCTAAAGGGAATTTATTTTACGATTGAAGCGTAGCTAATATCATAAGCATGATCCTTACCCATAAACATTAGGTCTTCTAATTTTGAGAACTTCGAGTTAAAGTAAGAATCAAGCCTGAAAAGCATGTTCGTGATTATGGGGTATGATCATATTATTTTTCGTGAATTTTCTTATTCTTAAGAGATTCTTGTAACCTTAAGTCATGTCATTATACATAAGGGTTCATGTTAGAGTTCGAAGGGAGAGAAAAGGAATTAGTTTAGTGAGTAGAAAAAGTTAAGGTCTTAGTAAGGGTTGTTCTATTTTTCTTTTTCCTCGATAATGTTTTGATTATTTGTTGTTAATATTTGTTATTGAGCCCTAGTTTATATGTAACAAATTTCCTCTATTTAATTCAATTTATAATTTCTTGTTATTGATATATAATTGCATGAGCTTTATTTGCTCTTTGAATTAATATTACCTAGGCTATCGGTTTATATCTTATTTCATATTAAAAGTGAGAAATTGACCTATTGTGAATAAATTTGTGTAATTGAAAATAGTTAAGGTAGAGCGGTAGAACTAAGAAATCAACTATAATAGTTTTTTCGAATTAGGGTAATATGATAATATAATTCATGGAGTTTAATATGATTTTGATATATTATGTCAAGGAAGAAATTTCGTTAGACATAATTGGGATTAAAAGTTAATTTGAGAAGAAATTCTAGTTAAATTTATTAAAAGAATTCTTAATGTCTAATTAATAAGATTGAGATTCAAAGTTACATGGTTTAGCTAGTAAATAATGGAATACTAGGATTTATGATTTCTTAATAATCTTTATTGTTTAGTTTATTTAAAATTTTTTTTATTTTCTTCTAAATTTTTAGGTTAGTTTAGTTATTTAGATTCAATAGGTTTAATCATTTATGCTTAATTGGTATGTTAGATAATAGCACAATAAGGAAAACTATTAGTATTTTAATTAGGCCTTTTTTTTTATAAGAAAACGATATTCGAACTCAAATTTATGGTAGTGAAAGTGAATTAAATGCTGCATTTATGGACTAAACGATACAATTGGTAGTTGAAGCATCGTAAAGAACACAGTATCTATAACGGTAAGCAACAAATCCGTTTTTCACACACGTGGCACAATTACAATTACCAAGGTCACTATACCAATCAACTATATAGTAACGGTGACCGAACCAATTCATCCAGAGCAATCATTCTCAAGGACACAAATCCATCAAATAGCGTTACAACAAAAGATAGCGGAGTCACATCAAATTCAGTATCAAATGACACAAACAAAAACCCCGACAAAGCCTAAAATAAAACAACATGCCCCTTAAGCTCAACTGGGAACCTAGGGAGGGCAAGGAGGATACACCTGCCTTTGCCAGAAAGTAGATCGAACCGAAAACACGTTGGAAACACCCCTGCCTGGCATCACGAAAGCCTACTCTTATCACTGCTCTGCTCCGATGATTGGTTGAACACCATATTGTTGGACAGCTCCAACCCCGATCAACCCCCGATCGGTGGACCATAGACCACTTCTACTGCAATAGCAAAGTGGTGGTACACCCATGCGAGCATAGGAAGAATTGTCTACTTTGCAGACCGCTCTAAGTTGACTGTATAACATTTACACCATATTAACCGTGATGTGACTATTAGTCACTCAGTCCACACCGACTAGTATGGCCGAAGGGTAGGGAACCGTATAGCAATGGTAGGGCAAAATATATAAAAGCTCGAGGATAATAATATCTTTGGTAGATATTAGAATAGTCGTACTAAAATTCTTAAATCTAAAGGTATAGGATTGAATCTTTAAAAAATATTAAATTACCTATTTTAATTCTTGTTTTATTTTATATTTTTTATTTAACTTAAATATCGAAATAATCATATTCAATAATATTTCAACATAATAGTTTATCCTATAACTCTATTGGCACATGATCTAGAGAAACATAATGTTTATGGTATTTATCATTATAATATATAATTTTAAAAATTTTTATGATTTATTCTTTTTCAATATTCTTTTTTTTTTGCCGTCATATATTTTTCATATTTCCTTTTCTTTTCTAATTGTACTCTGTTGTATTATCTTTTCTCATTTGTACCTTTCCAATATTCTTTTTTTTTTCTTTGTACCTTCTCTTTATTTCTTTTTTCCAATCGTACTCTTTAGTACTGTCTTTTTCTAATATTAATAATAATACACATATTTTTTTAACTTATAATAGTTTCTTCTTCATTTTTTTCCCTCAAGAACTAAAATTAACATGCAAATGTAATTATAGAAAGGGTTTGGGAAACAACAAAACCGTGCTAATTGAATGTATTGAGGAAAAAAAAAAATAAGAAGTGCAAAACCACATAGTATTTAAAAGACATAATGGACAAATGATAAATGTCATCTCGTAACTTTTCTTCTATCTTCAAAACTCCGGCCAAATACTCTCAAAAAATATAATAGACCTAGGAAAAGAAAAAAAAAAAAAAGGAAGACAATAAGACATAGATTGCCAATTTTTGAAATTCCTCTTTTTGCTAATGTAATTATCTTTTATCATTTGTTCCTTCTCATTGCTCTTTTTGTTCCTTTGTACCTTCTTCCTATTTCTTTTTTTTCCATGGTACTGTTGGGTATTATCCTATTCTAATAACACTACATATTTTGTTGACTTATGATAATTTCTTCTTTTTTTTTTCCTCAAAAGATAAAATTGACATGGAAATTTAATTATAAAAAACATTTTGGGAAACAAGATCTGTGCAAATTAAATGTGTTGCAAAAAGAAAAAAAAAAAAGCGCAAGACCACACAAAATTTAAAAGAAATTATGGTGAAATGGTAACAGTCATCTCTTAACACCTTTTTTTTTTTTTAAAACTTCAAAACTATGAGCAAATTTTGAGTTTCATCTTTTATCTTACCATTCGTTTTTATTTTTTAAAATCTAAATTGATAAAATCACAGTTTATTTAATGATTTAAATTTAAAAACATACAAATTAAAGATAAGATGGGTGACGAGATCGATTCTTTACAAAACTTAGAATGGGACGGTAGAGAAATTCATAAGACAAAGAATATCATTTTTCGATATTCCTTTTTGTTGCTATTGTACCTTTTTTGAATTTCCATTTCTTCTATCACACTTTTTGGTATTATCTTTTCTTGTTTGTACATTTTCACTATTCTTTTTTTTTTTCCTTTGTGTATTTTTTTATTTGTACTCTTTTGTATCATTCTTTCCCTAATAATAATACATATTTTGTTAACTTAGAATAATTTCTTCTTTTTTCTTCAAAAACTAAAATTGACATGCAAATTTGATTATAAAAAGGTTTTGGGAAACAACAAAATCTGTGTAAATAGAATATATTAAAAGAAAACGTGCATAACCACGCAGCATTTTAGAAGACGTTATGAACAAATGGTAACCGTCATCTCCTAACTTTTCTTTTATCCTCATAGCTCCAAGTAAACACCCTCAAATAATAATATAGACTTTGTAAGGGAAAAAGAAAGAAAGAAAGAAAAAGAAAAGGAAGAAAGACAATAAAATGTAGATTACCATTCTTTACCTTTTTAATCATTGCAACTGCAATGCCCAACAATTTGAAGCATTACAACTCACCTTGTGTCTCAATCATCCACTAACATGTTAGGTATAATCATTATTAAAATCTCCAAAATACTTGTTATAGTTTCAAAATATACTTAAAAAATTTAATCCTCAAATGAATCAAGATAACCATGAAATAAAAGTTATAAAAATCTTAAATAAGGATTTACTAATTATATGAGAAAACTTTAACTATTCTAACTTAATTATTTTCCATAAAATTGAAATTCTAGTCGCCACTCTCTAACCTATAAGTTTGATGATTATATCAAATATATATATATATATATATATAACCAAACTTTATAATTTTTGTAGACACCTTATTTTTGCCACCCCCCCTCTCTTTTTATTTTTCAAAATTTTTAAGATAGGGTGAGGGGTTCTAGTTTAGGAAATATAAAAAAAAATACAAAATTTAGAAAAATTTACAAAAAATAGGAAAATTTAGAAAATACAAAAAAAATATAAAATTTAGAAAATTACAAAAAAAAGAAACTTAGAAAAACTACAAAAAAAAATTAGAAAAAATACAAAAAAATAAAAATTCTGGAAAAAGCACAAAATTAGAAATTTTAGGAAATTTAAATAAGTTTTTAATAAGTTTTAGGTGTTAATAAAAAAGGGTTGTTCCGCATGGGTTTAGATTCAAATCTAATTTAGGCTGATCTTATTAATATATGCAATTAATTGCATATATATTTAAGATACAACCCAACAACTTAACAGTTAAGTATTTGGATATTGCATTGGGTTTAGCTAGGAAGTCCTAGGTTCAAAACTCACCAAGGACATAAAAATGCTTTCATCACCATGTGTTAAGGGTTCATTGTACCATCATTGTACCATGTATCTTGACAAATGGTACTCATTAATTAGGTGGCGGCTAACGTGGCGCCATGTATCCTTGACACGTCAACTACCTCTCACTAGGTTAGTTGCCTTATGTTATTATAGGTTATATAGGTTACGTGGCATGATGCCACTGGAGAATACAGCTGATGGTCAACTGCCTCTCCCTTTCCTTCTCTTTCTCCCCAATTCCCCCTCTTTATTGTGCAAAACTCACTTAGGGTCATCACTTTAAACCTATTTTTGACTCGATTTTCTTGGTGATTTTACTAAATTAATAGTGAAATCATGAAGATGGCGTGGAACACTTCAAATTGATACCAATAGGATGTCCAGATTCATGCATTTAAATGATGAAATTGAGTCTTGAAATCAGAAAGAAATGTTAACATCTAGAAGCTTACCTTGATTTGATTTGGGCCATTTTAACGAAAACCGAACTTATTTCTAGTCATTTTAAGCAAGAATGAACAATAGAAGATGGATTTATGGATTTCATTCATCAAAATCAAGATGCATCTCATTAATTTTGAAATCAAATGCATCAAAAACCCACAAAATGGAGCTTGTGATTTTGATGTGTTTTTTACCTTCCATGTTATGCTTAAGCTCCAACACTATAAATTAGAGCTCGAATAAGCAGTCTGGAAAAGAAGAAAAACTCAGAATCAATCTCTCTTAAGCTTACTCACTTACTTTCTCTCTCTAGCTGACTGCATCGTCTTTCTCTCTCTCTCTCTCCAACTACCTTCGAAGCATACCACCATCCTAGCTAATCTCCTCACAACCCTAGCAACTGAACCTAGTCCATCTTACCCCTTGTCATAGCACTTAGCCACTTTATCCTATCTTCCTCTGTTGAACCCTAACCACTACTACCTTCTTAACTTTAACCATTGCCTAAACGGCCACTAACGAGCAAGGCATCCATCTTAACCACTGCCCCATCCCCCAAATCCCAATTTGAAACACATAAAAACATAACTCCTTGCTCGAATTGGTGGTTAGAGCAAGCCTAAGCATTTGTGCAAGTTGTTGTCGCTAAGGAGTTGACCACAGCTCGCTGGAGCTCTAAGTTCGAATTGACCTTACTCGAGATCCGTGCACTAACTTAGTTTCCCACCTACGTATACTCCTTAATTTGGCCTTAGTTTGTATTTAGTTGTTTCATTTATTTCTTTTATATATATTGTTTGTAATTGAGATGTAAATGTAACCTAAAAAAAAAACGAAAAAAAGAAAAGGAAAAACCAAAAAAAGAAAAAAAGTAGAATAGCTTAGTTTATTTTCTCAATTGAAATCTAAAAAAATTATTATAAAATAAAATATAAATAATAGTTTTATAACTCAGAAAAATTTACTTTCCAAAGAAATCAACCCTTTTCCAACAGTAGGATTTCTTCAAAACTTTTCAAATTAATAAAACACTACCAATTAAGGCCCTCTAGAATTTTCCTTAAATAAATTCGAATTGAATTAAAATGTAAAGTTAACATTTTTTTAAAAAATTAAAACAAATTCAACACTAAATTTTTATAAAAAGAACTACGTATATTTGATCCCGAATAACGGGTATATAGGTATTTACGAAGCAACGATAAAAACAAAAAAACCCATTTTTTCCATTTTAGTTTAGTTTTACTCGATTTAACTTAATTTATTTCGTTTCATTGGACAATATTTGAGAGGTGATTTTAAAGTCTAAAATTCGAAAATTGATGATATTCATAAGAGTTTAAAAGGCTTAACCCTCGAACTCAATTTTTGGTTCTTAAAAACTATTTATAAAATTGGTTTTTAGTTTATTTATTTATTTTTTCAAAAAGACCAGTGGCTAAATTATAATTTGTAGACACTCAATTTTTGCTCTCTTTATTTTATTTTATTTTATTTCATTTTTAGAATAAGATAAAGGGTCCTAAATTAGAAAAAAACCAACAAATAAGAAATTTAGGAAAAAATACAAAAAAATGTAAATTTTTGGAAAAATTACAAAAAAGAAGAAAAATTGAAAATAGGAAAATATAAAAATGGTAGAGAATTTAGAAGATTACAAAAAATAAGGAAATTTCAAATACAAAAAAATATGAAAATTGGAAAAAAATCACAAAAATTGAAAAATATAAAATGATAATAATAAAAATAAAATAAGATTCTCGAATTAGCCGAACTAGAATGTTAAGCTTGCTCAAGGAAGGCCTTCGTCTTTAAGAATTAGTTAAGTTTGAATTTACCTCGAATCAGTTTCCCATTTGAAATTAGGCTAGACCATCTTCAATGGTTATAAGTTTTTCTTTTGACAGCATGTTGAGAAATTGTCCGTTGGTGTAGTAGTTAGAGTACGCATTTGCTTGTGCAAGGTTACGGGAGTGAGACTCATCTAAGGTATTTTACACCTCTTTTGTTTTCTTCATCGAACTAGATACGTGTCAACCTTCTATTGGTTAACCTGACTTATTTTCTTTCTTGTTCCTAAATTTCCCTTTCTTTCTTGCACAAAACACGTATGGGGTGTCCATTTTGAAGCCTTTTTTGATTAAGTTTTCTTTGTGACCTCACTAAATTAATGGTGAAATCACGAAGTACAATTGGTATACTACGTTTTAGACTTATGAATAGCTTCATTGCCGTCATTTAATCTCGCGAAAATTAGATTGAAAAATGGAAAAAAACTTAAGTGTGCCAATTTGAAAAATCCATGATTCAAGCAATTTTGTGATTTCTTAATTTCCTAAGTGTTAAAATAGGAAAGAGTGAGGCAAGAGTGAGACTAAGGAACATATTTTAATAGCAAATTTCATTCAACATTCAACTCTTTCTTCAAATCTGAAATCAAAGCTTGATCAAAAACCCGTTCTTGAATCAATGACAATTTAATCCTTTCCTTGATTGTTCAAGCAAGAATTTGTATAAATGATGGCTCCAGCCTTTGATTCTAACATGACTTCTCACCATCATACTTTCCCTTTCTTCCTCGACCACTCTCTCTCTCTCTCTTCACACCACCGCCACTTCTCTCTTTCTCTTTGAAACACCATTTTAGCCATTGTAGTGTAGTGAAACAACCCCACCACAGGACTCATAGCACCTCCAAACCTAAAGCCACTCCTCCCTCGTCCCTTAAGAACCACCTACGGTGGCAACACGTAACCACCATTGTCAGCCACTTTGTACCACTACCTAAATGCCAACCAAATGCCACAGTGTTGAACCTACACTCCCTAACCCCAATTAGAAACAGATGAAAACCACTTTCCCTACTTTTTTTGGTAGCTAAATCTAGCTAAAACACCCCTCCAAGCAGTTGCCATCTTCCCTCCAAGTGACTGGTCCGACCTAACAACCTCCGATCAACCCAATGACTTGACTAAGATCTGTGCCTACAACTCAAGTCTGATCCGCATCCCCAACTTGTTCAAGCTCGGCATGTCTTTTTCTTTCATTAATTGTATTATTTTTATTGCTTAATTATTTATTTATTTAGTTTACTTCTTGTAATATGTAAATGCAAATGTCAAAAAAAAATAATTAAAAGAGAAAATGGGAAAAAATAAAAATAAAAAAGGAAGAAAAGAAAAAAAGTATTCTATTTATTTATTTATTTTATTATTTTTTTAGTTCAATAGAAATAAATAAAATAGAACAAGTAATAAAAAACAAGATAATATAATAAAAATAAAATAAATAAATAGGTTTGTAAATAAAAATCATTTTGTCACTTAGAAAAATCGAGTTTTCCAAAATAAAAATAAATTGACCTTTTACAAATTAGGACTATTTTAGATTTTCTAAAAATAAAACCCCGATTAGGACCTTTTATAAAAATTCCTTAAATAAATTGAACCGGGCAAAAACGTAAACCTAATCTCTTTTCAAAAATTAAAATCATATCAACTCATTAAAGTTTTATAAAAAGAACTACATACATTTGATCTTGAATAGTAGGTACATCGGTACTTACGTACTTACGGGGTGACAGTAAAAAATGAAAAAACTTGATTTTCATTTTTTAATTTAGATTACTCAAGTTATCTAATTTGGTTAAATAATTGGGTTTTATTTTATAGAATTAAAAGGTAATTTTTAAGGTTAAAATTAAATTTGGAAAGTTAATAGTACCCATAAGAGTTTAAAATCCTAACCTTTGAATTTAGATATCGAGTTTTAAAACTATTTTTGAAAATTGGTTTTTATTGTTAGACTAATAGGTAAGTTATAACAAAGCTATCCAATTGGTGATAACTTAACTCTTTTTCCTGACTCTGGTTAGATAGCAACTTCAAAGACGTTTTAAAAATCGGTTTTCTTTAAACCCTAGTTGATGGTCAATATTAAGTGGGTAAGGTTTAGTATTTATCGGTTTAAAGAAGAATAATTTGTAAAAAAAAAAAAGGGAGGAAAAAACCAGGCTTGACATAACTGTTATGCCCCGAAGTCGCGAAGTCGCAAAGTCGCAACAGTCCCGCCGTGTAAACCATTCTATGATAGTAACTGGCCTCACAGTGCCTACCATAGAGATAATCTACACAAGGCGTCGACGACTCCTCGCTTTGAAGTAAACAGTTCGAGTAATAATTATACTTCAAAAAGACTAACCTCTGGATAATTATAAGACGGCATAGTACTTGAAGTGTTCACAAATCAGAACCTGCAAAAGGATCTATAAAGGTATGAGCAACTAAAGCCCAGTAAGTTGAATTGGAGACTCATGAATGCATACAAGCACAAACAGAGTTATCAAACAATTATTTTCATGCAATGCGACAATCAAGTGTCATCGCACAACGTAGTCCGGTCCGTTGTGAAATCAGAGAAATTTCACTCGCTCCAATCCGGGTTGAGGAGTTCCATGTTATGCAGCAGCTCACAACCAAACCCAGGCTTGTGCAATGGAGACCTCGCTCCTCCCGCGACTACCTTTGAACCATTGACTCCATCCCCACCGCGACCTCCTCTCCTGTCACTTAGTTCGACTGAGGATGAAGAAGGGACCGTTTTGCAATCCTGCGCTATCCCTTTCGAAGGGGTCGGTATTTGGTTGGAGAGTCCTATGATCGCCTAACGGGTTGCAATGCATGACATTTTCGGTTATTAGGGTCGACTGAGATTAAATGCCGGTTAGGGTGTTCAACAAGTTCATACCAATTCAATCAGTCACAAAGTCATTCACAGTACAAATTCCAGCACGAATTCAATACATCAAGCACATGCGCAAACTATTTACAATCACAATCATATACAAGTCTAAGTCTCCGAGTACTACGAAACTAGTACTCTATTACAATAAGCAATAACCCAACTTACCTGAATTTGCTCAATCGTTCGATCCTCTAGTCGCGAGTTGATTTGTTCCTGAGTGTCCTATAATACAAATAGGTTCTTTTAGTACTTATATTTTATGGATTCCTATTCTAATTTATAATGTAACTCATTTTCCTCATGTATTCCTACAACGTATTAATAATTCGTTGTATTTTATTTCGGGGTTCGGTTCCTAAACTAGATTCTAGTTTTAATTCCTAAGTCGTAATTAGGCTCGAATCCCAATGTGACATTAATCACATTATGTTTGGGTATTCAAATACTCTATTAGGTCGTAATTTTGGTATTCTAACTATTCGGTACACGCTAACCCTAATTGAGGTATCGGATTTATTCCCGATGTGTAAAAATCTTACATTTTAAGATATTTACTTACAATTAAATATTATTTCAGATTTATTATTTTTCTGATTTCAATTATAATATTATCTAATAACCTTATTTTTTTTAGATTTATTAATTTACATTTTCACATATTACTAATTTATTATATTACTTACCTAATTGCCCTAATTAACCATACTTAGTACCTAAAGGCTAGGATTAAGGTTCCACTGCAGAGATTAACTTCCTTAAACCTCTAATTAAGATCCAAATCAGTAATTAACATCCTAATCACTTAATTAACCCTTAATCACCCAATTTTACCATCATTTTAGGGCTAAAAATTAACTTAAAAATTTCGAAAATTAATTTTAAAAAAATGGCTTCATAGCACTGTTATACATCAAATGAGCATCCTACAGAAAAATTTTGAACTCCAAACTACATCCCTAAGCCTATTTATTTTCCGGTTTACTAATGCTCGGTTTTGACCAATTTGTTAGGGATCCTATATTTCCAGATCTAATTAAAATAAACCAATATTTTTCCCTAAATATACATACAATAAAACCTCAGAATAACAAGTTTCATAATTTTCTAGATAAAATAAATAATTTTACAAAATTATACAAAAATCGGGTGAATAAATGACTAACCGGTCCGAAGCTTTTGGGCCGTCCAAACCCGGTCCAATGTTGTCGGCCGGTCCAGGCGGTGGGTCTACTGTAGGGTGGTGGTGGTGGTTCGGTCCCAGGTGGTGGTGGGTGGTGGTTTTAGTTCACCTTGCTAATCTGCACAGTTTTCTTTTTTTTTTTTTCTGGAATTTCTCTCGATTTTTGTTGTGTTTCGATTTTTCTCAGATCACAAACTAGCCAAATGACTTCTGAGAATTTTTTCCTTATTTATAGACAAATGTGACAATTAATGTGCATTAATTTGATGGGATTTTTGCCCCATTTTCTTGATTTTAGGCTTTTAGTTTGTCAAATTCTTATTGGTTAATTTTTTTCTTTTTAGTCCACGACCTGACCTTGTTGCAGTTATCTTATCCTGATTTTTTCTGATTTTTTTTATAATTATTTTGTATTTTTCTTTAATTATTTACTTAGTTTTCGGCCTATTTTAGCAATTACGCGTATTTTTATCTACACGTAAATACATGTAGGGTACACGTGAACATTCCTAAATATTCTTTTGGTCATTCTAAAATTTTTAGTACACATATAATTTATCTCTAGTAATTTTTTAGTTTTTTTCATGACACTTTTCGCCTTTTCGGTAATTAGCAGTTATTATGCTTAAAATTTGAAAATTTTATAGTCTCCTATTTTACTACTTACTTTCTTAAATTTAAGTTTACAGGGTCATTTTTACTAATATTCCGCTCAATAGTTTCTAATTTGGGTTTGATCGGATCCTTTAACCGATCGCCCTAAACCTTGGGTTCTAAGTTCAATCCTACGGTTACTTGGCTTGGCTTTAGGGCTTACAATAACCAATCCACTAAATTGGTTATAGTTTAATTCTTTTTCCCGAATTCGGTTAGATAGCGACTTCAAAATATTTTTTCAAAAAGAAATTAAAGAACTGGTTTTATTTAAATCTTAGTCGATGGTTAGTATTTAGCATGTAGGGTTTAATATTGATAGGTTCAAAGAAGATTACTTTTAAAAAACTGGAAAAAATCAAGCTTGACAAATTCTACTTAGGTACTTGCGTTTGAAAATATGAAATGAGATAAGTTGAAACTTAGTATGGAATATGACATATACACACATAGGATAATCTTCCAATCACATAAACATATACAATTGCAGAATGCGATAATGCAACAACCATTTATTTATCATATTTATTTTAATCGAGCAAGCAATATAGGGAACTTATGACCCTAGCACACATATATAATAATACCATATAGTATTAATGTTGAGGACTCAACATCCTAAAAACTAAGAAACTCTTAAATCTACTAGAGTATTTCCATATGGGACTTTACTTGGGATACTTTGTGTAGGGATTGTCAAGGTGCTACCTTAAGATCATCAGTCCTCTCAGTCCTTTGGGCTTAGTTGTCACAACCCAAAGCAATAGAGTCATAATAGTCTCATTGTGTAAATCATTTTAGGATAGAAGTTGACCTTATAACCATTATCTTAAACTTAATTTATATAAGATTTTCACTACTAACACATTTTGAAGTAAATATTTCATAAATTAAACAATTTATTTACTTAAGAAAGTATGCAAAAATATGCACTGGGATTTAATTATTATAATTAATGTTTGCATGATTTTGTAACATATTCTTACTTAAGTAATACCTTATTTAACAATAGAAGAATCTAAATTAAGAACTAAAACCTTAGAAATACATTTGTTCTTTAGTTTTTATTTTCTCACTCTCCAAGATCCAACGATAGTTAGCTTTAGGGTAGTTATGATGCCGCTTCCAAGCTAACACCTACAATAATATTTATAAGTAAGTGAGTAACTAATCGCTCAGTAAGTTAGGACAAAGACTTAAAACTATGCATCAATCATTAAAAGGGTTATCAAGAAGTTATTTTAATGCAATGTAATAAACAAATGTCATTGTATAATATTATTTGGTTTGTCGTAAGGTTAGAGAAATTGCATCTACTTTAATCTAAGTTGAGGAGTTTAGCGCATATTTCAATAGCTCATGACTAACCCCATACTTATGCAATGAGATACCGTTTCTCTCGTGATTACTTTCGAACCACTACCTTCACTCTTACCGTAACCTCCTCTCTTATTACTTAGTTCAACTAAGAATAAAAAAAGGACCGTTATACTTTCTAGTGCTATTCCTTTTGAAAGGGTTAGTATTTAGTTGGATAACCCTAAACATCTCCTCTAATGGGTTGTAATGCATGTCTGATTTAGATTTATAAGTCATACATTTAATTAAGTTTAGTTTAAGGTGTTCAATCATTTTATGCAAAACAAATAATTATAGTCTAAAGTATTAAACTAGAATCATATAATCAAACTTAGAAACATGCATACACAGAAATGCATACAATCAAAATATCCAATAATACAACCAAGTATAATCTTAAGTTTTTGAATGCTATAAAATGGTACTTCGAAATACAGTAACATATTAATCCCAAATTTACCTAGACTTCTCACTTGCTTACTTAAAGTGCAACTCACAACAAGCCGCCACCAATAATCCCTATGAAACAAATATTTTTTTAGTTTTTATATGACTACCATAGATTAATCTTATTTTGTAATTTAAATTATTAGCCTTAGTTTAAGGTCTTATTATATTTAGTTATTCTAGTTTATGTCCCTTGGGATTACTTCTCTTGTTCAATTAACTTTTGAATTTACATTTTGGTTATTATAGATTCTAGTTTATCTTTTGGTTACCATTTATTTACAATTCTCATAAATGTCTTTTAACCCTTTTCTTACAATTAATTCAGGTAAATATAACTTTTGGTTCGTGTTTTAACCAACTCTCTAATATACTTCTATTAGCCTTAATTCTGATTCTACTTCTCAATCCGTATTTGGGAATTATCCACATTGTAACATAACCACTCATATGTGTATGCGTTCGTGCATACGTGCGTATGTGTTAGCTTTTAATCATTAGTTTCAATTTAAAATTATAATTTTACTCAATTGCTCAAGTTCTATTATCTATAACCAAGCTAGTTCTAAACTAGTTTCTAATTCAGTTCTTGAATTAAATTTTAATTTAGTTTCTAATTATGGGTTTTATATGTAAACTCTAGGAATTCCTTCTGAACTAATATGTGAAATTCATTTAACTATACATGGATATCCTAAATCTCTTATCTAACTCCTAACTAATATTTTGGTTGGTACGGTACATTCTACTCCTAACTTAACTATTGAATTTACTCCCGATGTGAGAATAACTTATATTTTTCATATAAATTCTTAAATTTTTATTCCAAATTAGATTTATAATATTCTCCTATTATTATAATATTATCAATTTAGCTTAACATTTTCCACTTATTTAATCTTCCTATTTCACATCTTACCTATTGATACTTAAATTACACAAAGAGCATACATCTAACATCTTCAACACTATAATTATTATCTCTCATCATCAACTAATATTCCAAGACATCTAATTACACCTTAAATCAGAATTTAAACAAATTAACCTTAAATCATAAAATTTAACTTAGATATACCTTTTTACCTATTACTTCTTTATATTTATTTATTATATAATATGTACAATACATACAACTAACATCTCAAACTCTACAAATATCTTCAGCCACTAACATCCAAGGATATCTAATTCTATACCTAATAAAATTTTTTACCAAATTAATATTAAATTACAAAATTAAGCCCATTAATTGCCTTTTATGCATGATTTTAGGGTCTAAAAATTATGTAAAATTATAAAAAATAAATTTTCAGAAAAACTCTTCATAGCCTTATTATAAATACCATAAATCGTTTATATAAAAATTTTGAAGTCACAACTACACTATTAAGGTCATTTAAATTAAAATTGAAAACTAGCTTAAGCTTAGGGATTTCTTAAGAACAATATGTCTTAAGACCTAATTTTATCAAATTGATATTTTTTTTTCTATATCTCCATACAAAAATATCCCAAAATACCAAATTTCATAATTTTCCATAAATATTTGATATTTTTAATAAATTAAACAAAAATTAAAAGGGAATTCGAACTTACAGGCATTGACAGCTCTGGCCACCGTTGGTTACCTTTCCCTTGTTGGTTGGTCTGGGCATTGCCTCCACTGTCTAGTGGTGATGGTCGTTCACTCTCAAGCAATTATTCGATTTGGTTTCTAATCTAATGCCCTAAAGGTACATTAATTTGTCTATTTTTTTTCTAAAAATACTCTCTGATCTCTTCTTAATCTCTCTCTAATTTTTTTTGGACTCACAATTGACCAAAAATGGATTTTGGAAGGGGTTAACTGAATTTATAGTATGGGTTAGGGTTTTCCTTTAATTTACTTATTGCCAAATGTCACTTATCTTTTTCTTTTTTACTTTCTAAATATCTAATTCCTATTTAGTAATTTTTTCTCTTTTATTCTTAGCTTGTCATGCCCCATTTCTAGACCATTCTACATTTTCCCACAATTTTCTTAATTTTTCTTTAATTATCCTTAATTAATTTAGTATTATTTAACATATTTTTATTTTAAGTAATTTTAGGTATTTTTACTTATAAGTAAATGCAAATATAGTACAAATAAATACTCATAAATATTATTTATGTTATTTTATGATTTTTGGTATGCATATCATTTATCTCTATGATTTATTAATTATTGAAACTCGTTTTACATATTTTTGATAAATAATGGATAATATATATATAACTTAATATTATAATATTTAATTATTTATTTTCCTAAATCCAAACTTACGAGATCACTTTTACTAATATTCTTAGCTCTGTCATAAAATTTGGGCTCGATTGAAGAACTTATTCGATTATCCTAAATTTTACGTATCGAGTCACGAACACCTAATTGTAGGACTTACGTTAGTTAAGCACACACAACACAGTACAATTAAGGTCAAACAATTATTTAATCTAATTTTATCATGTAGCTTAACAACCTTAAACAAACAAGTAAGCATCTTGTAACTAGATCAGTTGTAGCATTGGAATCTTACTATATAATACTTGTAGAACCTAATAACTGATCAAACACCAAATTCATAATTTCTCTAATAACCTATTACTATCTCACACTAGCCTCTTAAATACTAGATTATAATTAGATTTTAATATATATTACAAGTAGTTAATAAGGACTTTTCTATAGTCTCATTCTTATTTTTTATAAGATCAATCCTACCCTCTATCTTGTTTTTGATTTATATTCCTTTAAATTTGAACATTGAATAAATTATGAATTCAATGATTGAGAGCTAAACTAGTATAATACCCCAGAAAAAAAAGGAATATAAAAGAATAAAGTTATAAAAATAGAATAAATGATGATTAAGTTATAATAAGGAGTATTAAGGTCTCAAGCAATAGTTTAATAAGGAATAATATTGCAAGTACATAAGTTTCATGACCTAGCTAGTACGTAATATACATTACGTTATTTTCTATAAACTTATTCAGATTTCTTGGCGTTAATGACTAGGACTCTTCTACTACAAATCTAGGAAATTCTCAAGGTACGTCAAGTATTTTATTAAAACTTATTAATTTTTAGAGGAAAAAGTTAGATTGATTCTAAATCCCTCTTGGTAGTGTAACTCATCTGAAGAAAGGAATTGCAAGGCTTACATAATCTTCAGAGATTTCCAATGGTAAGTGAAGATTCAATTATAAAATTTATGTTTTGATTAAATTTAAGTGATACGCATTGATATTTTAGGGTTATGCGTTGATCAGTTGTAGGAAAATAAAGAAATCGAAAGAATCATTAAAATCAACGTAAAGTATCCCTTATATAGTAGATTTTTCTTATAATCTTTTCATTTAAGAAGATTATGATAATGATTTAGTCGTTAAAGTGATAAAAGTAATGGAAAAGTTTGACATTGATGGAGTAAGTATTGAATTTGAATTAAGGGATTAGAGATGTGGAATTTGTGATGCATTGCTAATGAGGTTTTTGTTGAGGAGTTGGATTGTTTTGAATAATTTAAGGGTGTTTTGATCCATGTATTGAGATGTTGGAGGATAAAACATGGTTAGAAAGGTTTTAAGCGAAAAAAAAAGTTTTTACCAAAAAGTTACATAACCAAAAAATACGATCGTCTCCTTTGTTATGTCCCTTGCAATAGGTGATGTAGGTTGGTAAACTAAAAAGTTACACGACTAAAAAACACGATCGTGTCCCTTGTAGTAGTGAAGTATAACTTAGTAAGTTACACGGCTAAAAAAACACAATTGTATCCTTGATCGTGTCATAGGCTTTGCTCCTTTAAGTTGAGTTTTTACTCTTCTTTTTGTTATTCTTTTGTCACCTTTACCCCATTTAATATATCATTAAATGAATTTAAAGAGATTTAAATGGTGTAAAATTGAGTTTTAGCTAAGAGACAATGTTTATTCAATATTTAAATAAGTTTAATAAGTATTTATTATTTCTAGGATTTAAAACTATGCTTGATTCGTCGGTAACAGATTTCAAATATCAAGATATGTGACACTTGCTTGTTGTATGTGAGTGTTAGGATAACAAAAACTAAAATTATTTAAGTGTATATCTATCTTATGTATTTTTTTGTTGTTTGTGTTTGGCTTAACTTAGGGGCTTGGAGTGATAGATTCTTAAGGGGCAACCGTGATGATCCTTTCAACACGTCTTTTCGTGTTGTTCTTAGTGAAGTTTTGCTTAGAAATGATCTAAGGTAGATCTAGGATATTGTAAAAGGGTCCAAAGAAGTATGCCTAAATGCTAGGTTGTGATACGAATTGTGATGTGATTGAGTCCTGAAGACCATTATTGTGTGTTTGTATGACTAGCTTAAAAGTTAAGATAATTAAACAAATTATGTGAATTACTTGTTTTGCATTTAAACATATGTAAATATGTATTGTTTGATCATGCATGTGTGGTCGTGTGTTACGCATTGGGCTTCTGCTTACTTTATTATATTTTCAATTGCAAGACTCGTAGTTGTACTGTTTGACTTCAATAACTTATGGAACTAATTGTTATTGCCTTAGGAATAGGAAGAGTGAGGACGACGTATGGTATTGAAGAACATCCTAAGAAATTAAATAATAAAATTATTTAGTCTTATATGGTAATGATGATTGATTGGGTTTCAATATTTCTTAATTAGAAGTTATTATAGCATTATTTGAAGATTTAGTTGTATAAGATTGTTTGAAGACTTTTATAGTATTACTTGGAGATTTTATTTAGATGTTATACCTAATGTGTTATTAGTGACTAGGGATATGTAGTTATCTATAAAGTTCTTGGTTTTAGAGTGTTACAGATAAAGTGGTATCAGAGTATAGGTTATGAAACCGTGAAAAAATAAAAATAATAATAAGTAATAAATCAATAAGACAGTTTAATGATGAGAGGGGTAGAGTATGGGCTTGGTTTGACCTTAAGAAGAAATTTATATTTTGAATTGATAGTTACATGAAATTATATTATTTGATATTATTTATTTTGAATTTTTCATTTAATTATTTAAGACTAACAGATGTCTATATCATTGTCTAGTTATTTTGAAGGTTAAACAAATAATAGTATAATACTTGGAAGTAGAGATATATAGGAAAAAACAGAATTAGATAGTAAAAGATATGAACCTTTACCATATAAAAAAATACCATTAAGGTTAAATGTTTATTATTAAATGGCTTGGAGAGATATATACTACAGGTAAAATATCTTATGATTATGGAATTTATAACTATAAAAGCGTATTAGGTTGACCTGTAATTTTGATTAGTGAATAGAAGAAGGAACAATAATGATGATAATGTAATAAATAGTAGCTAATGATAATACCATTGAGATTCATGTAAATGCATAAACCATTACAAAACTATTGTTGACCAATATATTATAAAACATGAAATTAATAAGATATTTAGGAAATGGGAAAATTCAAAATGATTATAAATAGTCTTAATTAATAGCATAAGTATAACAAAGTAAGAAACAAAAGTATTTTTGGAAGAAAATACAATGGACAAAACATAACTCTTATACAAAATTATTGACTACTAAATGACTATATGGAAAATTGAAAATCGTCACAATAGTAAATATAGTACAAATACATTTAAATATTATAAGAATATCTACGTATTCATAACTATATGCGTATTCATAACTATATGCCAATTTTTCTTAGATGACCAATATAGGGCAAATTAAGAAACTACTAAATGGAAATTTAAAAATAAAAAACAACCAATTATATTGAATAGAAGAGTGTGAAATAAAGAATCAGAATCATAAACCAATCACCAAAAAATCTATTATAATTTCTTTAAACAAATATAAAGTCCATTTTAACTACATTTCATATGAATGGAGACATTATAAGAACATAATAATAACTAGCAATAATAATAAAAATATTAACAACACTAATACTAATAATTAGGTATCTTAACAATAACAACGATACCAATAACAATAGTAAAGCTTTCTCACTAGACCATCTATGGTAAGCAGTAACGCAACGATAACAAATAGTTTATTGAGTTCTAACTAATAATGATAATAATAAAGTTTAATGGGATGTTTCGTATGTACATTAATGTACGTATACATGCGATGGGGCTAACGAGTTCCTTTTCTGTCTTATGTTTGGTCCAAGTCATGTTAAATATGTAAGTGTTGTCAATGGTGTCGTCGTGTTGTGTTGCGTTTATTGTACAAGTTAAGTTAGGTTATCGGTCATATCTTGGTCGAGTCAAATCATGTCTTATTACGTATTGGGCCATATCTATGTATACGTGTATTGAGACGTCTTATATATAAACCATTCAACATTAACTAAAGGCAACAAAAGCATAAAACTATTCAATTGATAACTATCAAATAATTAATCTACAACAAAATCTTAGAAGTAAACAAAGTAAACCTATAAATTTAATGGGAACAATAAGTAACAATAATTATAGTGATAGTAAAAAGCAATGAAGTATAGTAAGAAATTTAACAAAATCTTTAAAACTCAATTAAACAACTCTAAGTGCATCAAATATTTCAACTCCATCATAATCTATAATCATAATAATTATTGTAATATAGTAAAATCAATCAAATGTATGTACACCAAAAGCATGAAGTTAGCAATAAGTGTATTCTTTTTAATTTAATAGCTTGAGCTTGACGCAAGTCCTATGAGAATGGGTAACTCGATATTAAATTATGGTAGTAGTAGTAAAAGTATCAAACAACGAGAACTCTTAAAATAGATGGTTGAGGATGGTTGGTGGAGAGAAGAATTTAATAAACTCTGGAAGTATAAACTTTCTTCTGTAGAGTTATAGAATTGTTCAAAGATTATAAAATCTAAAAGATAAGGACTCCTGCTATTTGATTAGATCTCTAATATATTGGGAGTTATAGAATGATGATGGAAATGAGGTTGTAAGAAATGTTTTGGGTATAGCTCCTGTTGTTAATGTTGTAATTATTCATCCAGTGTCGATAGTATTATAATTAAATGTTTAATAAATGGGAGGTGGATGATACAAGAAGGTAAGATGAAGAAAATATTTAAATATAAAATAGATAAAAGAAGAAAACACAAGGTTTAAGTTAAATTTACTGAGTTATAAGGTATTATAAATTTATTTGGTTATATGGTGAATTTAGTGCAAGTTAATCGACAAGTAGAGGAGTAGTGAGAAAGTAATATGAGATAAATGGAAGGAAGTTATTGCGAGGTTGAAAAGACTTAAGCAATTTAGTGATTGAGATTAAAGTCTATGTTCGAGTTAGAAAGAGAAAGAATTGGGTATTTAGGTGTAATTGTGGATACTTAAGATAATCTAGAGAAAGAGAAAATGAATTTATTCGTATGCTAAGGTGTAGTAGAGTAACTACAATGAATAAGAGGGTACTTTAGAACCAATAGTTGATATTCTCAAGCTACTAAAGTTGGAGCTCTCAAATAAATAAAAGGAGTTTAGTTGTTAGAAGTTGGCTTAGAGAAAAATATTACTTTTTGAGAGAAATTAGTCATAGTCCGATATTATTATGAAAGTAATCCATGTAATCTTGAGTTCTTTGAATCAAAGTGGGCTAAGGATCAAGTTACGTTGAGCCATAACAATGAAGATAAGTTATAGGGAAAAATGATCAAAATTCCATAGTTAAATTATAATAAGAGTACCACAACAGAAAACGGGCTAAAGAAGAAACCTTAAGTAATTGAAG
Organism: Lumnitzera racemosa; assembly: GCA_024138005.1. NCBI lineage: Eukaryota > Viridiplantae > Streptophyta > Magnoliopsida > Myrtales > Combretaceae > Lumnitzera > Lumnitzera racemosa. Next base: position 95,705,062 of record JAMXBC010000004.1, on the reverse strand, counting down.
ATTTATGATAATAATAGGAGATTTAGTGGATAGTAGATAACAATTTTAGGAATTATCTTGTAACAAGATAGACAATCAGATATGTAAAGGTGATCTTAAGAAGAAGAAATAATTAAAAAGTAAGGCTCAAAGGAGCAACTTACCTTAAAGTCCAAGAAAATTGTGGAAATAAGTCTTTGAAGCTATCCCAATGTTTAAGCAACTTTCGAGGATGAAAGTTGTGTGAAGAGGGGGAGAATATAATACCTTAGAAAAAAAAAAGGAATATAAAAAAATAAAGTTATAAAAATAGAATAAAGGATGATTAAGTTATAAGTAAAGGGGTATTAAGTTCTTTAAGCAATGGTTTAATGAGAGATAATGTTGAAAGTATATAAGTTTCTTAACCTAGCTAGTACGTAGTATATATTACATTATTTCCTATAAACTTATTCAAACTTCTTAGCGTTAACAAATAGGACTTTTCAACTACAAATTTAAAAAACTCTTAAGGTACATCAAGTATTTTATTAAAACTTATTGGTTTTAGAGAAAAAGTTAAATTGATTTTAAATTTCTTTTGGTAGTGTCACTCATCTGAGGAAAAGAATCGCAAGGCTTACATAATCTTTGGAGACTTCCAATGGTAAATGAAAAGTCAATTATAGAATTTAGGTTTTAATTAAATTTAAGTGATATGTATTGATATTTTAGGGCTGTGCATTGATCAATTGTGGGAAAACAAAGAACTTTAAAGAATTATTAAAATTAAGGTAAAGTATCCTTTACATTGTAGATTTTTCTTGTAATCTTTTCATTTAAGAAGATTATGGTAATGATTTAATCGTTAAAATGATAAAAGTAATGGAAAAGTTTGATATTAATGGAGTAAGCATTGAATTTTAATTAAGGGTTTAAAGATGTGGAATTGTGAAGCATTGCTAATGAGGTTTTTGTTGAGAAGTCGTATTGTTTTTAATAATTTAAGGGTATTTTGATTCATGTGTTGCGATATTAGAGGATGAAATAGGGTTAGAAAGGTTTTAGGGAGAAAAAAAAGGTTTTGACTAGAAAGTTATATGGTCAAAAGATACAATCATGTCCCTGGTCGTATCCTTTGCAGTAGTAAAGAATAACCTAGTAAGTTGCACAGCCAAAAGATATGATCATGTCCTTGACCTTATCATAAGCTTTGCTCATTTAAGTTGAGTTTTTGCTCTTCTTTTTGTTTATTCCTTTATTATCTGTAAACCTCCTTTAATGTACCATTAAGTGAATTTAAGGAGATTTAAATGGTATAAAAATGAATTTTAGTTAAGAGACACTGTTTATCCAATATTTAAAAAGCTTAATGAACATTTATTATTTATAAGATTTAAAGTTAGGCTTGATCCCTTAGTAATGAATTCCAAATATCAAGGTACGTAATACTTGTTTATTGTATGTAAGTGTTAAAGATAGCAAAAATTAAAATTATTTAAATGTATATCCAACTTATGTATCTTTTTGTTATTTGTGTTTGGCTCGTTCTAGGGGCCTAGAATAGCAGATCCTTAAGGGGCAACTGCAATGATCCCTATGACTTGTCCTTAGTAGAGTCTTGCTTGAAAATGATTTAGGGTAGATCTAAGATGTTGTAGAGGGGCTCGAAGAGGCATGCCCAACATTAGGTTGCAGAGGATATGAATTGTGATATGATCGAGTTGTGAGGACCATTATTGTGTTTTTGTGTGATTACCTTAAAAGTAAAGATAATTAAATAAATTGTGTGAATTACTTGTTTTGTATTTAAACACATATGAATTTGATCATGCGTGTGTGGTTATATGTTACGTACTGGGCTTCAGCTCACTTTATTATATTTTAAGTTGCATGACTCATAGTTGTACTGCTTGACTTCAATAATTTATGGATCTAATTGTTCCTGGCTTGAGAATGAGAAGAGTAGGGACGACGTATAATATTGAAGAATATCTTAAGAAATTAAATGATAAGGTTATTTAGTCTTATGTGGTAACGATGATTGATTGGGTTTTAATATTTCTTAACTAAAATTTCTTCTAACATTATTTAAAGATTTAATTGTATAAGATTGTTTGGAGACTTTTATAGTAGTACTTGGAGTTTTTAGTTAGATTTTATGTCTAATGTATCATTAGTGACTAGGGATAGATGGTGGTTTGTGACGTCCTTAGTTATGGGGTGTTACGACTAGTCTCATCAAATTGGAGGATAGGATCATAGAAGCTTTTAGTTAATGAATTCTTAATTATTAATCAAATAAGTTTTGCGAAATAAGGATTTAAAATAAAAAGAGAAAGAAAGGCTCTATGTGTGAAAGAGAACACTGACCATGCTCAATACTATAGGTCATTTTCTTCCCTAGCACAGCTTAAAACCTACTTTTGCATAGTCGTGCATACTACCTTAGATTTGACCCTTTGTGATTCACTTCTTCGAAACACCCCTTCCTACACCAAAACATTATCAACACTCCAAAAATATCTTTTAAACACCATCCCAACAATTAAATTAATCTCCTCTTCAATTCATTCATCATTAATCCAAATGCATATTAATGGACCTTAATCTTCATACCAAAAGCTTCCTCAATTATTAATACTTAATTATGAAAACAAAAACTTGATCCAAATTAAGGAGATTAAGGTAGAACTAACTTTTTAATCAACAAGATAATCAATCACGAAGACATTTTCAATGAGATGTCTTAGACCAAAAATTTGGTAAAAACGAATTTCCAATTCAATAGGGAATGGAACTTATCATGAATCATCATATAGGGACTTGCATTTGATTTCCATCCCTCAACCTTATGGAAATAGATGTAGACTTGATCTGGATTGAATTCCCGCAAAAAATTTGTCTAATAAAGTCGTGCACATGAGAGGTGTGAGGTGAAGAATAAGGGTTGCCTTACTTTTGTTTTTATTTTTATAAAGTAGAGGGATGAGGAAGTTTCTAACTATCTATATGACCATATTACCCCCACAAGTAATGGTCAATTACATACAATACCAACCTTAATGCCTAATAATATTTTCTTAATCCTTCCCCTATTTATTTTATTTATCAATTTTTTCTTTTATACCTTAACCCGCAAATTTTCCTTCCATTTATTTTATTTTTCTAAGGTTTTACAACAACTTTTCAATTATACCACTTGATAATAATGCAACTTCAAAAAACGAGATAGTTATTTTTTAAAAGAAAAAGAAAATTCCGGACACATGTTACCTTTGAAGAAGGAAAAAAAAGCCCAAACATTACATAGATGCAACCCAACAGATGAAACAACTGCATACAATCGTCACAATTTTCTGACCTCGCGACTGAATAATAAACAAAAGCCTTATATTCGTTAGAATAAAACATCCTTTTCGAAGCATTACGTATCACCCTTTCGAATTTCCCAACGAACAAGAAGACAAACGCAAATAAATAAATAAATAAATTAAATAAAATATAAAAATAAAAGAATAAAAGATAATTGCTTCCATTTTAGATATTGTTATTGGAAATTTTCCAGAGTCTCATCCACTATTTTTATAAGCCTAATATTGTTTCTTATCACATCATTCATTTAATATTTATTAAATCTAAACCATTAAATCGATTGTGTCGTCAACCATTGAGATGTAATAAATATTATATAAATAGTGAGATAAAGGGTGGTACCTATCCCGTAAAATAGTAGACGGGACCTTAGAAGTTATTATTATTGATTCATTTATGTTATTTTATCTCTTAGCACAATTCATTCCTATTTTGGGAAAAAAAACTCATTTTCATTTCTTATAATGTTTATATCACAAGAGTACTGTACACATTTTTATTTGAAAAGAACAGGTTCGGAATTATTAGAAGAACTCCTAATGGAAGAAGAAGTTATTCTTTCTCTAATCTTCCAAAGATCTTATTGTACTTCGTAGAGTTATATAGAAGAAAGAATTGGTATTTTGACGTTACTTTTATTAATGATCTAATCAATTATAAATGGGATTGCTTATTAGATCATGAAAATGTAAATTACTCTTAAATAATTAAATGAAGAGATAATTTTTATATGAAATGCATGTAGAGTAAAGGTTAATTATTTGAGTATTCAATTTTTCTTCGAGTCTTGGCAAGGGAAAGAAATTGAGTTTTAGATAGATATATAGGTAAAGCCGTGTGCAATGAAAAATGCAAACACGGTATGGGGAAGGACTTTTGTTACCTATTTCTTTCTATTTTTAAAAATAAAAATTTGATTTTTAAAAGTAAGCGACCATCTTTCACACAAGCAATGCTCTTATAGGTATAATGTCTTTTTGTTTAATTTTAATCACAAGCAGCAATCATAGTTTATGAACCGCCCATGCAGTTAATTTTTGTATTTTTCTACTTTATATCTCATGGCTCATTCTTTCTATTTCCAGTATAAGGAGATGTAGTTACTGTCTTCATAATATGGATATTTTACATGTATTATGTTCAATCTGTCATTTATGTACCGCAAGTTCTACGCATATAATTTTGTATTGAAAAGATTCAAAATGTTGCAATGCCAAAGAATTTTTTTTTTCCTGTTTTGATTATTATTATTCTCTTAACTTTTGGAGTACCAAAGAATTTTTCTTTTTGAATTTTTTTTTGCTTTTTTCATTCATGTCAGAATGTTGAAGGTTATGCTATAATAACATTGACGTTATAGCCTCCATTCTCACTCTCTATGACTCTATTTATTTTCCTGCGACGCCTTCAATCCCATATTGATGCGATGCCAAGAGGTAAAAAGATTTATATGCATAAAAGTATATTTTATGTTCCTATTTCTAGGTCCATGTACTAAATCTAAATTAGCAATTGTAAGAGGCTAAAAATTGTTTCGTGGGCTTTAAGCCTAATAATAACTTGGGTTGGTTCTTTAGGCTAAGTGATGGGACTAAGAAAATCAAATTGATAAAATAGGATAACTCCGGAAGATGTGGTATGGTAGGCTTGGAGTAAGGATTGTTGGATCAGCCTATTCACTTTAACCTTTCTTAGAGAAGCTTATGTAAATAAAGAGGCTTGTCATGGGCTTGGACCAAACATAAGCCTATGAAGGAATCTATTAACATGAGGACTTATCTCGACTATTGATTGTCAAAGTGATCTAACAAACATCCTCGATAGACAAAGTCTACAAATCTCCAAGAGCCCCTTCTCATTTGGACCCTTTTTTAGAGATCAAAGAAACATCATTGTGTTGTTACACTATCACACGTGTATTCGAACTCCTTGAGATTGCGTCATCCTTCTCCTTGTCTCTTTCTCTCTATGTCTCCCCTTGCATGTCATTACCAAGTCACTCTTCTGGAGCCACGTACATAGTACATGAAACACTTTTGAATATGAGGGGTAGAATCTCTTACAATCCTCATAACCGGCTTTTCTCTCCATATAAGGTTGAAATGTAAATTTACGGATATCATCAAAGACTTGGAATAAGGATTGTGTAGGCTGATTTTCTACCCATGCCATTACCTTAGATAGATGAGTTTGGGATTGTCTTAAACATTCGGTGAAGAGGTGAATGCCTTTATTGCTCATACATGAATAATTGGATGAATACCAAGTTGATGTCGGAATATATGATATTATGGCCATTTGAGTGCACTGATGCGTGATGATATAAATCCAACTATTGGTAGAAGGAGCCTAAGTAAAAAGGTGCTAAAGCTAAGCACTCGCCTTTAGCTACATGAATGGCCACCGCAAATAGTTGTAGGCTTACACCTTCCTCGGGACCTCCTAAAAAACATGTGCAAATAACTACAATGCAACAAATGCCATAAGCTCATAACTGTCAAGAGAAAAAGAGATATTATACTATCACGATGTATTGGCATAAAGGAGTATTAGCATAAAGGAGGCTTGTCTAAAGATAGATAAATACCACAAGATATGGTATGCAGAAGAATTCCCATCCCTATACTATCACATTTAGCATACAGGGTATTACTGGTCGTCAATGTCCAAAGATACATCTCAAGTGCAAATGCATTGTCCTAAGTGTTTTAAATTGCTTGATGTGAGAGAATGCAATTTTGTAGCAAGTGCTGGAGATTGGCAACATTCATATATTGATTATTTGAAGAAGAACGCATTACCTATTAATAGTACAAATGCTAATCTCATGAAAAGAAGGCGAGAAAATTCCTTATGCATGAAATGAGTTATACGTAGTTTCATTTGTAGGTAAACCCCTTAGATGTGTGGCACTTCCTGAAATGAATGCAATATTGTCTAAAGCACGTGCTAGAGATTGTGGGGAACATCAAGGAGGAAGAAAGTTGTATCACCACTTACTTGACAAGGGTTACTATTAGCCAACTATGGAATTAGATGCCTTTAACTTTACAAAGAAGTGTGTCACTTATCAATGACATGGTGATGCAGTATATGCCCTTATAGTTGTGCTTCATAGTTTGACAACCCCATGGCCTTTCCATACATTGGCATTTGATTTGATCAAACCAATATACCTACCTTCCAATAGAAGCATTTAGATCCTAATAGGAACTAAGTACTTTACTAAATGGGTATAGGCTATTCATTTGAAAAAGGTGACAGGACCAGTAATGGTAAGTTTCATAAAGGAGTATATCATATGAAAATTTGGCATTCAAAAGCATATACTGTAGAATAACGGAACTCCTTTCATTAATCCATAAGTATGACAATTGTTGGCTTCCTATGATATTAACCATATCAAGTCTACGCCTTATTACCCTAATGGAAATGGCTAGGTGGAAGCTACAAATAAGAACCTACTAAAAGTGCTTAGTTGTATGATGTACGATAATCACAAAGAATGGCATGACAAGCTACTACTAATACTTTGGGTGTATAGAACTTCAAATCGAGGACCAATACAAGGAACACCCTTCTCTTTAATTCATGGGTCTAAGGCCATAGTACTGATAGAAGTCCTAGTCCCTTCTGCATGTTTGTAGATCAACATTGAGATAGAACCAAACATTCTTTGCATGATGGACTTAGAAGTATTAGATGAATGGCGAGATATTTCCAAGCAAGACCTTACTAACTACCAACAATGCCTGAGTGTTGCCTATGACCGATTAGTTAGAAAACACTCCTTGCAATAAGGCGATGTTATCCATCATGTAGCATACCATGTATGCCAAGGTATACTAGCCTTGAAATTTCCACCTAAGTAGACCCTTCATTGTTGAGAAAGCTCATGATTGTAGATATTGCAATCTTCGAAACCTAAGGATTGATGCTATTACTTCCCCATTCAACTTTCAATATGTTAAGAAATTTCATTTATATTAGTTTGATGTACTTATACGTAATGAAATTTACAATTGTTGTAAGTACTAACACATGACTATGCTGACTAGTAGATACATTGTCTCCTAAGCACATGGCATAATGCCTTCATGTTAACAAAAAGAATTTCGATTTATCTAAGCATATCTTATTCATCCAGGTTACGTATTCATGATAAAATAGTTAAGTAATAGGTAGTAGCCTTTAACTAGCAATGAAATGCTTTTAAATATCACTACTAACACATGACTATGAAAAATATTGTGATGGCTCATTGCTTGTAAGCAAGAGAATTGTTGTAATGTGCAAGATCCTGTTAAAGGCTTAATAGGCCAACAAGTGACATCAATTGCGTTATACAAATGTCATATTGTTGCTGCTAAGTACGATATCTCTTGATTTGCAAAATAATTAGGGAAAAAAAAAGAGAGAGAGAAGGCAATCAAATTTCTTGTAACAAAGTTGTTCAATTATAAACATGATAAAATAGTTCAAGTACTAGAAATAAAAAAAAAAAAAAGAAAGAAAGAAAAAAAGAGTAGGTACATGAACAAAAAACAAAGATAGGTAGATTCCATTAAGGGCAACAATCTAAACAGATTGTTGACTCAAGGTCCATATCACCCAACATCTCCTTTACTTTACGATCCAATTCCTTAAAGTACCTTCCAATGCTTGAATTTGTATCACCACCTCATCCTGGTGTCTTATGGTAGCATAATAACTCAGCAATTTTTTAACCTTCTCAACAATATACTCTAAGCTACCAACCTTAAGCTTCAAAAGATGAGCTCCCTTGATACACCTAACCAGCTGCTCTAACTTATCATCTGATAAAGAATTCCAAGGTTTCTCAAGTAGGAGTGTAGCTTACCCTAACATTTTCATCATAATACTAGCTAGCTTTGTTCCTAACGTGGGAGATTCAATCCAAAAATTATTATTCATTTTATTAAGACTTTCTAATGGCACTAATAAATGAGAAGGCACCATAAATCCATAGAAAGAAACAATGTCATTCGCTATCATCATTGCATCACAAGTTACTACCATGTTTGCTACCCTATCTCATATAGACATGTTAGCAGCTAGGGGAGAGAGATACTAGGAGATGAAACAAGCAAAGCAATATATGTGGGTGGTGGAACAACCTCAATAGTTGGAAGGGTACCTAAAGGAACATCAATTGATGCAATATTGATCTTGCTATAGGTCCCTGATTAAAGTAAAGAATTAGTACGTTTTCCATTCTCATCCTTCGCAAGGTGTATGGATTCTGAGTCAATTTTTGCCATCTTATCTATTTGTAAATTTGCTTCATCTTCATCTTTAGGCGAATTTTGTACCTTTTCATCTATTGGTGAATTCTCTCCATCTTCATCGACATACTTTGAAGAGTTTTCATAATCCACTAACTCTTTCTTTGTTTTTATCTTCCTCATCTATAGTAACCTCTTGAACATGATGATTTACCGAGCGAAGTTGCTTACCAACATCGTATCAATGAGGAAAAGGATGTATGATAGTAGGATGAAAGTTTGAGATTGCAATACTTTCTAAATAACCACTAGTTGAAGCTTAAGCTATGTCAACTCTCTATTCAACCTAAAAAAAAAAAATGAGTGCCACTTAAAAGATATGCCTGTGGAAAAAGAAAAAAAAAAAGAAGGAAGAAGTAGCTAATAGAAGTAAAGTTGTCTAAGAATATTACCTTATGGATGCATGCTCGCTTGACTTGCTTGGTATTTGATAAAGGAGGTAGTGAATGACGGACTTTTGATTTAGACTAAAGATTACTAGATGGCTTTGATGACTTTAGTGGAAGGTGTAGATAAAACTCATACCTATAGATAGTCGGCACTGCTAAAGTGTCACCTACTATAACATATGCTTATTCATGAAATCTCTCCATATAACTTGCCTAATAAGTTGACTGATCGTTAGTAGCTACTCTGATACAATTGGTAGAGGGAAAAAATAGTTGCCATATATGCGGGTACATTTCTTTAGCACCCTTTGGAGATAGTAGCTTGTAATAATGGTTGTGGTCTTTTGTTGGTGAAATTAGGTGAGGTATACCATAACCTTTCTCTTTACATAGGGTTGAAGTCGAATTAGCAGCAACCCTATGTAGAGAGTATACCATAACCTTTCTCTCTAGAAAACATTTAGTGGAGTCTTTGATGTCCTTAATATCTTGCATTTGGTAAATATCTAGGAGTACACCACAAAATAAATCCCACATTAAAAGAATGTAAGCTCTTACAGTTGTCAACTAAAGATTCTAGGTTCAATTCTTAGTAGAGTCACCGAATGCAGAGGGGATTCAATTGCGATGGTCATGTGTGTGCTACATGAGTCTTGTGCTGTATGTGGCCTTAGAGGAGTATTTGGTAATGCCATGCAATGGGGAGACTTAGAGAGAAAGAGGCAGGGAGGAGTAGGTAATCTCAGAGAGCTTGAATGCATGTATGACAATGCAACGATACAAAGATGTTTCTCTGATCTCTAAACAAGTATCTAAATGAAGAGGAGCTCTTGGAAGTTTATGGAGTCTGGCCATCTAGGACATCCGTCAAATTACTTCACTTTGATAATCAACAATCGAGATGAGTTCTAATGTTAATGGAATCCTCCATGGGTTTATGTTAGGTCTAAGCCCATGACAAGCCTTTTTATATGTATGAGTTTTCTTAAGAAAGGTTGAGAGTAAATGAGTCAATTCAATGGTCCCTATTTTAAGCCTACCATACTGTATCTTCCTAAATCAGCCCATTTTATGGATTTGACTCTTTGGACCCTATTACTTAACCTAAAGAACCAACCTACGTTATTATTAGGCTTCAAGCCTATAAAACCATTTTAAGCTCCTTATAACAATTACTTAGTTTTGGTTTTCAAAGAATACTTTATGTACCTATTAAAGGAAAATATAGATTTATTGTAAAAATGTTTCAAAAATTAAAAAAAAAAAAAAAACCAGAGACCAATGTACAAAACAATGAAACAAGCATTAAAGATTGATATACCAATGGAACATAAATCATTTTTTCCCCTTTTCCATACATTATCTCTGGCAAGTTCTAAAGCTGGCAACCATGTATTCGAACCACTTCATTTTGCTATGGCAAATCTAAACCTTCATTGAGATTGGTATAATATATATGATTTATAAAATTTAACATTCCGAAGATAATATAAATGCATACATATCAACTATACTATATATTATCTTTATTTAGAAAATTTTAACCCTATATATACATATATATATCTATATACATATTATACATATAATAAGGTACATAACATTAATGACCGTGGTGAATGTTCATTTTATGGTAGCCTATATTCGATATTTTATATTTACATTACAATATTAAGTCTCTTCGATGTTTTTTGATAAAGAATTTACATAAATGCATATCACAAAAGAAATTCTTAGGATATATTTTAAAATTCTTTATTGCTCATATTCATTCTTTTCTAATCTAAATCATGTATATGCATATGTATGTATATATAAAAACTGTAGACACCTTATTTTTCTCTCTTACAATTTTGTTTCTAGAAAATTTAGAAAACTACAAAGAAAATAAAGAAAGAAAAATACAAAAAAAAAGGAAAAATTAGAAAAATACAAAAAATTGAAAATTTAGAAAATTAATAATAATAATAATAATAATAATAATAATAATAATAATAATAATAATAATAATAATAATAATAATAATAATAATAATAATAATAATAATAATAATAATTTATAGATAGTTTAATAGAATAGAATTTTTAATTTAGTTTTATTGTTTTTTAAGGCCTTAATGATAATAAGAGGGGAGGGCTGTTCGGATCGAGCTTAGATTTAAATCTAATTTAGCCGACTTAGTCTATATGTGCAATTTGATTACACATATGAACAAGGTATAGGCCAATGACTTAACGGTTTACTAGTTTGACTTAACATTGTATATGGCTTAAAAGTCCTAGGTTCAAATCTAAAATGCCTTTATTTTTTCCTTTACAAAACATACTGTATGTATCAAAGGACCACATAGATGACACATGGCACTTTATGATGGGCTACATTACCCACGACACAGACATGTATCGTATGCACACAACATAAGTATGGACACGTGTCAGCCACATGCCATGATATGCCATCATCAACGTCATGGGACACGTGGCACAATATTATTTGACCACACGGTTGATGTAGCGCCATATCAGTACCCTCTTTCTCTCTCTTTCCCCCATCTTTCTCCTCTTTCTTTTCTTTCCCACTGTTTCTAATAGGAACCTTGATTGGATATCTTACTTTCGAGCTATTTTTTATCCTTTTATCTTCATGATTTCACCAAGTTAATGGTGAAAATCACAAATATCACATGGGATACTATGTATCTAGACCCAGATATTGTCCATCTAAAGGATCGAATTGACTCTAGAAAGTTGAGAGAAATTCGAACCCATAGTTAAAGTTTAATCCTGAATGAGCTTAATTTAAGTTGTTGACTATAAAATCTAATCTTATGTTTGCTTGTTTTAGTAAGAGCAAGCGCTGAAGGATTCATTTTGACCATCGAAAGCACTTAAAATTGTGTTATTTCCATTAAATTCGAAATTACCATTTATTGAGAATTTTGGATTTATGATAGTTGATGACATTTCAAGGTTAAGTGATTGCAGATTTGTACAAAAGGGAGCTTAGGGATGTGTTTGAATAGAAAGCAATCTTCGAAATAGCCCCTTACATACCCAATTTGAAGCTCTCTCTCTCTACAAGGTTCCATGGCTGACACTATCTCTCTCTAAAAATCCATGCTTTACGATTGTTTTCCAAGTGAAATAAAAGCCCTAAAAGCTTACCTACACCCTTAAGATTCAAACCTAAGCTGCCCCAACATCTACCGTAGCTTCTTAAGCCTCTACGCACCAAACCCTAACTGCTTATGTGGTTACCATGTGAACATACCTCACTGCTCCTTATTGACCTAAATTGACACCACCACTATGACTACTACCCTTTGAAAACCATGACCTAATCCCCCTATTGCACTTAGCAACCCACACCACGTGTAACCTAACTCTATGGCCACCTTTTACTCTAACGACGGCCTAAAATACTTCCATTGGCTAAGGTAATCGGCCAACCCTCCACCCCTAAAGTCCAATCCTAAACTCATGAAAACGCCTTCACCCTTATGAAAAAGCCATCGAATCGAGTTGGAGCGACCCTTTGCAGTTGTTGCTCCTTCCCTTTGTGTGCAACCCGATTGGATACCCAAAGTCTAACCTAACCCCACATCCAAAATCGCAGTTCGAAATGTACCTATTGACCCGTGAGCTCCCCTTGGTTTGGATGATTCGTTCCTTTATTTATTTAGTTTTTTTTTTCTCATTTACTTATTTGTTTAATGTAATTGTAATTGTATAAAAAAAGGAAAAGAAACAAAAAAAAAGGAAAAAGAAAAATAAGAAATAAAAGAAAAACAAAATAAAATAAAAGAAAGAAAAAGCTTATTTTTATTTTTATTTACTTTTACGTTGTAGTCAAAATAAAAGGAAAAAATAATAATAAATAATTAAAAATAATAAAATAGAAAATAAAAATAAATAAATAATAATTTTTTATCACTTAGAAAAACCTTTTTCCAAATAAAAATAAATAAATAAACCCATTTTCAAAATTAGGCCACTTTAGAATTTTTTCAAAAAGTAAAACTCTAATCACGATCCTTTAGAAAATTTCTTTAATTAACATTAAATCAGGTGAAAAACATAAACCCAATCCTTTTCTTTACTAAAATCAACCAACTTGTCTAAAATTTTCACGAAAGAATTATGTATGTCTTATCTTGAATAATAAGTACATAGGTGCTTACAAGGTGACGTAAAAAACAAAGAAAATTTAGTTTTTTTTTTCCACTTTTAGTTTAGATTATTTAATTTGGTAAAAAATTAAAAATAATTTTCCTTTTTTTAGCTTAGAATTATTTAATTCAAAGTAATTTTAATAAATTAAGTTGCTATTCTAAAAAGTGATTTTAGGAATTAAATCCAAATTTGGAAAGTTGATGGTATCTGTAAGGATTTAAAAAATCTAACCCCTCAAATCAATCTTTGGTCTTTCGAAAAACTTTTTTTTAAAAAAATCAGTTTTTCTCATGCAAACCAGTGTCTAGATCAAAGCCAAATCTACTCATTTGGTTTTAACCTAAATCATTTCTCGACCTCGATCCTATAGCAACTCTAAAAAGTTTACAAAATTCTTTTTAAATAAAAAGCCTTAGTTTTCCTTAAGCCTTAGTCAAAGATCAATATTGAATGTGTATGGTTTAATTTTGATTAGTTTAGAGAAAACTCTTAAAATCTGAGAAAAAATCAGGCTCAACAGGATAGCAACTCTAATAGAGACGTCAAGAGAGTTAGCCATCTTACTTTCCAAATTTAGAATTACTTTTTGAAGTCACCTTATTGAGTGTAATTTATTTATTTACTCGTTATTATTTTTTACATTTGTATCTAGTTGTACTAACTATTTTACTTTCTATATTACATTTGTGTAGTAGGAACGATCAAACCTGGACTGTATTAAGACCTTAGGACTCAGGGGCCATTGTATAGACTTCAAATGCTGTGATGTAACAATACTCAAGGTTGATTAGGCCACCCCTACTTAAGCTTAATGTGACAAATGAAAGTGTTTTCCAAAAATAAGTAAGGTTACAAAGCTTAAGGACATTTTAGAACTTACCCTAATTGTATATACTCCTCTTTAAGCATAAGTTAATACATTACTAAAGAATTGCAACCTTACTAACGTTGAAGAGTTTTAATACAATCGATTTTTGAAAATAATAGTAGGGTTGCAACTTAAGGAATAATGTATTAACCTGAATGATTCTAACATCTACATATTTCCATGTACATTCTTTTATTTCATTAATAATTGATTCTTGGCTATGAAATGTTTAGGTGTAAAATGGCAGATAACCGATCAAATAATAGAAAAACTGATAAGCTATTGGACATCTCTAGAAATCGTGAGCAATTGTTGAAGGAAGAAATTGCCTATCTAAAGGAGAAACTCAAATGCTCTGAAGCTTACAACTAGGCCTTAAGGGCCCTTCTAGGATAAGTCATTGGGGAAACCCATAAAATGTTGAAAGACCTTAAGACTCGTCTGCGAGACTTAATTTAGAGTTTTTCCAATTCATATCTAGAGAGCTTAGAATAAATGTCAAGTTTTGAGAATAAGTGTTAAGCCTTCTTTCTTTGTTTTCTATACTCTAATTCTTCAAAGTAATAAAAAGGTTCTCTTTTGGTTTAACATTTTTCATTTTCTAATATTTCCTTCTTTGTAAATAAATGCTTTGATGGAATTCATCTAACCAATCTCCTCTCCCCCTCAAGGAAATGCAAATAATTGACTTGTTTATTTTTTCAGTTTTTGTAAAATAAAACTTTATCTTTCTCTCTCATACAAAAAAAAACAAAAAAAAAGGAAAAAAGAAAAGGAAAGTTACTAATTGGTAAGGAATTCTTCCAACCAAGTTCACACAATTGATGTTAAGATCACCTCCTTGGAAAAGACGGTACGTTAGATGACCCAACAGTTGTAGATTTTGTTTCCTATAACTACCACTCTTTAAGTGTCTTAAGATTCAAGTTTAGAAAAAACACTTTCAAACCTAGAAGAAAAAGTAGCGATACTATAGAAGAGCATTATAGACTTAGAAATGGCAATGGCTAGATAATGAAAGTAAAGTGGCACAAAGAGAAAAGAGCTAAGGATAAGTGGGAGAAGGAAAACCCAAGGAGCTTGGAGGAGAGAATTCACTCAACTAAAGATCTCAATGACCAAAATCTTTCATCATGTAAAGGAAGCAAGGATCATAGCCTGTGAAGCCCCTATTCTAAATTACAAACCATACAACTTTGACCTAAAAGCACAATGCGACTATCATATGAGTTAGAAGGAACACTACTAAAAACTGCTAGAGATTGAAAAACAAGATTCAAGACCTGATTGATGTTAAGTTCATTCAGTTGGAGCTTCAACAAGTTGGTCCTTCTTCAAGTCACGAGGGTAGTTCAATTGAATCACCTAAAGCTCTAATTCTTTTGAGTATACTAATACCTTCTAACAAGCTTATAGGCCGTCTTAAGTAGTTAGATGCTTAAATGGAGCAAATTAAGGTAAGGGCAAAGAAGAATCAAATTCTTTTAAATTAAATCTGTAATATATTCATGTTTTGAATTGCTTTATAACATCGGGAATAAGATTATCTTTGTTTACCTTTTGAATTGGGTGACTGCAGTTTAATTAATATTAAGGCAAATGAACGTACATTTTGGTATCTTATATGGAAGGTCTAGAATGAAAAGAGACAAATTATATCCCATACATTAACCTTAAACACTTTAAGAGTTGAATAACACAGTAGTAAGGATGTTTTAGACTTATTCCTTAAAAGAGATTCACTTTGAATTTGATATGTCGATTAAAATGAAGCTAGTCATTCATTTTCAAATCCCAAATAAGATTATCTATTGTTAACCTTATTGGACCAATTTGAAGAATTTTCAAATTTAAATCCTATCAAGAACCACCCTACAATAGGGTAGTTTGAAGGTTAGGGTCATTGATTAAGAGAGAAGGATAAAATTGGTTTGTGTTTGCCTTAGTACTGTTAATTTAAAGAAAAATTTTATTTTTGATAATTTATTTTTTTTTTTAAAGAAGAGACAAAAATCCTTTTCAAATACCTCAAGCCTACACATACCTCACCTGAGCCTATGAGCTTGGAATCCATGGGTTTAGGGTTTTGAATCTCTTAAAGATAAAGACTTGGCAATATAAATATTCACTTTTTAGGCCGAAGGAAAAGAGAAGAGCAAGAAATAATAGGGCAACATAATAAATTAGGAAAGAATGGGCAACAATTGAAAAAAAAAAATACATATATATATAATGAAAAAAAAAAAGAGAAAAAGCTTGAAAATTTGGAGAGAAGCTCCCAACCGAAGAAAAGCCCCAACTGAAGAAAGCCTAGAAAATGTAAGGCACATAATTAAATCCCAAACATTTCTATGAAACACAAAGCTCTCATGCCCATTATGAATCTCATGCCTAACCTAAAAACATAAGCCCTACATATCCATCCCAAATAATAAGACATAAAGCCTCCATTCCTTATCACAAATGCAAGGCCTCCTTACCCACAATACCTCCTACACTCAATAAAAGCTCTTCCAATCTTAAAAAATAATTTATCTTTAATAAAAATTGTTTTTAAAACTGGGGTAAGCATACTTCTAATTTATCCTAAAGGTTCTTAACTTGTATACTTAGGATAAATAAAAGTATTTCTTTCAAAATAGGCCTTCTCATTAGTCCTTTTTGAAACCTTTCGACTAAAATCCTAAATTCATAATGTTGAACCGAAAAAGACCTAACAGATTGATAAAAAGGAGTGTCATTTACAAAACGGATTATAATTTTTGGGTCTGTAGTCAAGAACATAATTTAGATTGAAAGTTTGCAAGGAAGCCCTATTTGACTAGACTAATCTTAAGTTACGTTTTCCTAAGGAAAGGAATGTTTAAAATCACAAGGCTTCACAAGGAAGCCCAACATTAGGATTGAGAGCATTGAAATGCCCTAAATGGTTATTAAAGAAGAGGATGGCTATAACACTTGCTTCTTAAATAAAAATTTATACTTGTTAGTAAACTTTTTTAAAAAGAGAGAGAGAGAGAAAATAAAAGAAGAAGAAGAAGAAGAAGAAGAAGAGAGAAAGTAAAGGTTTGTCATAAGTTTTTTGTTCATTTTCATATCTATGTCGGCTCAAGCAACCGGACTTTCAATTTAGGTCATCTGTCTCCTTTTTAATGTGGTCATACTTTTTAAGCTAATCATATTAATCTAAATCATTAAAGGACCTAATCTTTGATGCCTTTTTGTCATAAATGGTTTTTACCAGATTCCTCGTAAATATTTTCAAGTCAAGAAGTTTTTCAAACTAGTTATGTTCCTTCCTTTGCCTCTTCAATCCTTTGTTAAGTCTCTTTTAGGGTTTTAGCCAACTCAAGGAGCGCTATCTCATGTCATAAATTCATCCTTTTTGAGATTCTAGCCTGCTCTTAAAGTGCTATCCCATCTTCAATTCTCTTTTAGAGTCTTAGCTAACTCAAAGAGCACTGTCCTATATCATAAATTCATCCTTTTTAGGGTTTTAGCTAACTCTTAGAGCGTTATCTCATTTTCAATTTTTTTAAGGTCTTAGCTAGCTTAAGGGGCATTGTCCCGTGTCATAAATTCATCCTTTTTAGGGTTTTAATTAGCTCTTAGAGCACTGTCCCATGTTTAATTCTCTTTTAGGGTTTTAGCCAGCTTTCAAAAGCGCTATCCTAACTCATTTCCCTTAGGATCTTAGCCACCAATCAATCCTCCTTATGGAGTTCTTAACAAGTTCATTGGGCACTTCTTTTCATCAATCTTTATTTAGGGTCTTAACGAGCCTATAGGGCACTTCCTTTCACCACTTTCTATTCAGGGTTTTAGAAAGCCCATAGGGCATTTCCCCTTTAGTCTCTCCTTCTTAAGATCTTAGCCAACCCGTAGATTGCTTCTCTTTTACCCATTTCTTTTAGCGAGCCCATAGGGTACTTGTCTTCACTAATTTTTTTTAGTAAGACCATAAGGTTCTTCTCTTCACCAATTTGTTGCAACGAGCCCATAAAGCGCTTTTCTTCACCAATTTCCTTTAGCAAGCCCATACAATGATTTTTTTTTTCACCAATTTTTTTTAGCGATCCCATAACATGTTTCTCCTCACTAATTTTTTGTAGTAAGCCCATAGGGCACTATTTTTCACTAATTTTTTTTTTAGTGAGCCCATAGGGCACTTTCGTTCACTATTTCTTTTAGTAAACCCATAAGTCGCCTCCCTAATTCCAATTTAGAGTTACTAGTCTCATAGAGATGCTCTTGCTTAGGTTAGTAAGCTTAAAAAAGCACAACCAGGTTTTCCCAAATTGATTTCATTTCAGGGTTAGTAGTTCCCTGAAGACACTCTCGCCTAAGTTAGTGAGTTCAAAAGAGTATGACTAGGTATCTTAAATTGATTCCAATTTAAAGTTACTAGTTCCTTAGAGGCACTCTTGCCGAGGTTAGTGAGGTTAGAAGAGCATGATTAGTTTTTTCCAAATCGATTTCAATTTAAGGTTGCCAGCCCCCTAAAGATGCTCTCGCCTAGGTTAGTGAGCTTAGAAGAGCACGACTAGGTATTTTCAAATTGATTCCAATTTAAGATTGCTAGTCTCCTAAATACACTTCCGCTTAGGTTAGTGAACTTAGAAGACGATTAGGTTTTTTTAAATTGATTCCAATTTAGGGTTATGAGCTTAAAAGAGCACAACTAGGTTTTTCCAAATCAATTCTAATTTATGGTTGCTAATCCCCTAGAGATGCTCTTGCTTAGGTTAGTGAGCTCAGAAGAGCATAACCAGGTTTTTCAAATTGATTCATTTAGGGTTGCTAATCCCTAAAAGACACTCCAACTCATTTTAATCAATTCATAAGGGCACAACTAGATTTCAAACCAAATTTTCTAGCCATCTCCTAGGGAGCTAAACTCTTCTAAAACTCACCTTTATGTTTCAGCAAGCTTTTAGAGCGCTTTTACCCTCTTTTACCTTTTCGTCAAATCCTTAGTAGACCAAACCTAGGGTAGCTAGCTAATTATAGGGCTCCTTAGGACAAATCTATCCCCAACATAAAGATAGTATCATGTTTGTTTTTATAGCAAAGTTTTATTCAAACTTTACTATAAAGAGGGGCAGTTATAAACAATCTATTTTTTCCTTCTTATAATTTTATTTTTAGAATAGGGTAAGGGGTCTTAATTTAGAAAAAAACACAAAAAAATAGAAAATTTAGAAAAGTACAAAAAAAAAATAGAAAAATTAGAAAAAATACAAAAAATAGAAAATTTAAGGAAAATTTAGAAAATTAAAAAAATAAGTAAATAATAAAATCTATAGATAGTTTAATATAATAGAATTTTTAATTTAGTTTTATTGTTATTTTAGCCATTAATGATAATAAGAGGGGAAGGATGTTGTGCTTGGGTTTAGATTTAAATTTATCTTGGGCTGACCTAGTTCATATGTGTAATTTGATTGTATAAATGGATAAAATATAGGTCAACGGCCTAATGGTTTAACACTTTAACTTAACATTGCTTATGGCTTAAAGGTCCAAGATTTGAATCTCACCAAAGGTAAAAAATGCCTTTTATTTTTTCCATCACAAAATACACCACTACGTGTCAAAGGGCCACATGGATGACATATGGCACTTTGTGATTAGGCCTCATCACCCATGCTATTGACAGGTGTCGCATGCACACAACACAAGCACAGACACGTGTCATCCATGTACCATAATATTATTCAACCACACAGTTGACATGGCACTATGTCAATACATTCTTTCTCCTTTTTTCCCCATCTTTTTCCTCTATCCTTTATTTCCCACTATTTTTTGTGCTTACCTCGGTTAGATAAGTCACTTTTGAGCTATTTTTTATCCTTTTTTCTTTGTAATGTCACCATGTTAATGGTGAAATCATAAAGATCACATTAGATACTATGGATCTATACCCAAATATCATCTAAATTAATCATTCAGAGGATTGAATTATCTCTAGAAAGTTGAGAGAAATTTGGATCCATAGTTAAAGTTCAATCCTGACTTAGCTTGATTCAAGCTATTGACTATAAAATCAAAGCTTATGTTTGCTTGTTTTAGCAAGAGCAAGCTTTGAGGGATTCATTTTGACTATTGAAAGCACTTAAAATTATGTTATTTTCATTAAATTTGAAATTAAATCCTACAACACCCATGTATTGAGAATTTTAGATTTATGATAATTGATGACTTTTAAAGGTTAAGCAATTGCAGATTCGTATAAAAGGGAGCTTAGGGATGCATTTGAATGGGAAGCAATCTTCTACATACCCCCTTTCATACCCAAATCGAAGCTCTCTCTCTGTAAGGTTCCATGGCCAGCGCTATCTCTCTTTAAAAATCTATGCTCTAGGATTATTTTCAAAATGAAATAAAACCCCCCAAAGCTTGCCCATACCCTTAAGATTCGAACCTAAGTCACCTCAACATTCGCTGTAGCTGCTAGAGCCTCCACTTACCAAACCCTAACTACTAGTGCGACCACTACGCAAACACACCTCACCGTTCCTTATCGACCTAAACTAACCCCACCACCATGACCACAACGCTTTGAAAACTACGAACCAATCCCCCTCTTGCACCCAACAGCCCACATTACGTACAACCCAACTCCATCAACACCTTCCACTTCAACGATCGCCTAAAATACTTCCATTGGCCTAGGCATTCGGCCCACCACTCCCTACCTAAGTCTAATCCTAAACTCACTAAAATGCCTTCACCCTTACGAAAAAGCCACCAAATCGAGTTAGAGTAACCCTTTGCAATAGTTACTCCTTCCCTTTGTGCACAACTTGGATTCGACCTAGTCGGATCCCCAAAGTTTGACCCAAGTTTACATCTAAAATCGTAGTTTGAACTACGCCTACCGACTCGTGAAGCTCCCCTTGGTTCGATTGTTTTGTTCTTTTATTTATTTAGTTTTTTTTTTCTTTTCTCATTTACTTATTTATTCAAGCAATTGTAATTGTATAAAAAAAAATGAAAAGAAAACAATAAAAAAGGAAAAAGAAAAAGAAGGAAGAAAAGAAAAAGAGAGGAAAAAGAAAATAAAAAAATGCGGAAAGAAATAGCTTAGTTTTATTTTTATTTATTTTTACGTTGCAGCCATAATAAAGGGAAAAATAATAACAAACAATTAAAAAATAATGAAATAGAAAATAGAACTAAATAAATAATAAAGTTCTTTTATCACTTAGAAAAATCTTTTTCTAAATAAACAAAAATGAATACGCATTTTCAAAATTAGGGTACTTTAAAATTTTCCATAAAATAAAACACTAATTAAGACCCTTTAGAAAATTTCGTTAATTAACATCAAATCGGGTAAAAAATATAAACCTAACCTTTTTCTTTACTAAAATTAACTAACTCGCCTAAAATTTTGAGAAAAATATTACATACATTTGATCTCGAATAGTAGGCATATAGGCACCTATGGAGCGACGTAAAAAATGGAGAAAATTTAGTTTTTTTTTCTCCACTTTTAGTTTGGATCATTCAATTTGGTAAAAAATGAAAAAGTAATTTTCCTTTTTTTTTTTTAGCATATAATTATTCAATTTAATGTAATTTTAATAAATTAAGTTGTTATTCTAAAAGGTGATTTTAGGAATCAAATCCAAATTTGGAAAGTTGATGGTATTCGTAAAGGTTTAAAAAATCTAACCCTTGGACTCAATCTCTAGTCTTTTAAAAAACCATTTTTCAAAAAAATCGGTTTTCCTCATGCAAACCACTATCTAGATCAAATCCAGATTACCCATTTGGTTTTGACCTAAACCATTTCCCAACCTCTATCGGGTGACAACTCCAAAAAGTTTATAAAATTCTTTTTAAAGAAAAAGTCTTAGTTTTGCTTAAGCCCTAGTCAAGGATTAATATTAAACAGGTAAGGTTTAATATTAATCAATTTAGGAAAAACTTATAAAAACTGGGAAAAAATCAAGCTCGAAACAAATATATCTAATCTTTATGCTTTACAACATTTTGTAGTCGTGGTTCATTAGGGGAAAAGGGTAAAAGTATAGCATTTCAAATAATGATTTAGCTGGGTAAGGAAAAAAAGAGAGTGAAAAATAGGCATTTCATTGGTATGGTCATAACATCAAAATTCATATGTAGTAATTATATATGAATTTTGTTTTTCAAATTTTACATTCATCAAATCTTAAATTATAGTTCATGTTAAAACAAATAAATAATACCTATATTTGTAGTTAATTCTAAGTTTGAGTTTCACAAGAAATCCCTTAATGACTCTCTAAAATATCATATCTTGAGAGAGCATAAATATAATGGGTTGTTTGCCTTCAACTTTTGCGGATGCCCTGTCAATTAATATATCAAAAGATGTCTAATGGTTAAAACCAACACATAAATTAGCAATTTGAACTCTCTTAAAAAGAATAGCTATTTAAATAGCTATCACTATTAAAGTTGCCTACTCCACAAAAGAGAATAATAATGGAATCAACCATTTTCATTAGAACATTTAAATAACTTTTACGATATTTGTTTAGAGCAAAAGAATGTTTATATATAATTGAGATTTTTGTTTACCCATTATGTGGGCTCGTAACTAATATAAATCTATAAACCTACCAAATAAAACTTTCTTTATGACAACTCTCACCTATGATTACATCGAGATGAATTGAATCATTATATATGTGAGCCCTATAATCCTGCGTTGTTGCTCAAGTGAGAAATTTAAAGCATAAGTGAAATTAATCCGAATGACCTAAAGGTTTATGAGTAGTCTTGAAACATTACTTGAAGACACTTTATGGATTTGGATTTCGAAAACACAATGAAAATAATAATATTATAACTAAATAGTGTAATTTAACTAAATACATATTATTTATCGTAGACGCATAGAATAGGTTCTATTAATTCATAAACATTTGAAAATAAATTATATATATAATAAAATTATTATATGACATGAAATAATATATAAAATATATGTATATACTCCATATGTAAATGTTATGAGAAATTATAAACCCGTAATTAGTTAAAATATCCAAATGACAACATTTTAAGTTAAAGAAAGCTAAGTAAATTCATAGAAATTAAGAAAAAATAATAAAATAATACTTAAGGTAGCTAGATTAAGTAGAATTGGGCATGTGGAATGTAGGAGATAGGTGTTAATGAGTGAAGACAACATAAACATGCAATTAGTCATGTAAAAACCCAATTTTTAAAAGAGAGAGAGAAAGTAAATTTATTTTGGTACTCCAAAATAGCTTCAAAAATCTAGAAATGCTCTCCAATATTTCCTACATGCTATTGATGATTTGGGAAATTTTAGTTTAGGATTAGGTGATTAAAGAAGAAAATTAAGAAAAATTTATAAAGATTAGTGTGTAAATGGGGATTAGAAGGGAACGTGTAATAGAAGAGCAATTGGGAATTAATTACCACCACTAGAAGCAACACCCAGCCCCTAGCTGTATTGATAAGGTGAGGGGCAATCGAAGGTGGTTGGGGCTCCATCTTCTGATGAGATCCCAATTTAATCTAATTTTATATAATTTTGTAAAAATATGAAAACTACCTAGAAAATTATAAAAAAAATTATTCCTAGAAATTTTCATAAATAGAATCTAGAAAAAAAGTATTATTTTGTAAAAATTTAATAGTTTTAGTATACGTAATTAAGAAATCAACAATACCAAGCACCTTTTGATGTTGAAATAAATAAGTCTAATGACGTAATTTTTACTTTGAAATTTTTCTACAAACTTTTCTATATTTATACTAAAATGTTATGAAGAGATTTTTCACAAAATTATTTTCTATAATTTTTATGAATTTGTAAGCCTTAATTTGTGATTAAAATGATGTTTTTGATAAAAACTATTGTCTTACTCTTTAAGACCTCATTTGGGTTCTAAATTCCATTGTTTATTGAAGTATTTTGTGGTATTTGGATGATGTTGAAAGAGGTTATATTAAGAGAAGTTAACAAAATCAAGTATAAGCCCTTATATGAATAACTTTGTGATATGTGATTCGGAGAAATCGATGAGTCTTGATGTGATATACTAAGAATTTGGATATGACGAAGTTGAAAAGTATGGATTGGAGTGTTATCTTGGTTAGTCTTGATTGGAGTTAGAAGTAAGTGAACCAATTAATTGATTATAAGAAAATTGAGTGAAGGCAGATGATAATTCAAAGGATTCTATAAATAAGTTTTACACTAGAATGATATTAAGATGGAGAGTTAAAAGCAAAACCTATGAATAAAATATAAAAATAGGGGATTCATAAGCTTAGTCAAATGATAATTTTGTTAAAAACTCAATAGATAATGGAGTTAGAAGGTATCTTAGAGGAAGTGAAGGTAAATGTTTTATTGGATATTGATTTAGAGGTTTAGTTAGAGACAAAATTCAAAGAGAAGTATAGACAAGGGAAGCTTAGAGGATGAGTCAGAAGGTGAACTCTTAAGAAACTTGAAATTGACTAGGCTTAAAGGATAGCTCAGAGTATATCTTACCAAAAGATATGAAGTTGAGTAGAATACATGATCAGTTTACAAGATGCCTTATAGGGTACTTGAAGCGAAATACACGAGTGAGAGCACTTAGAAGTTTCCTTAGAAGGTAATCCGTAGGACATCTTTAGTATTTATTAAACTCAAATGATAATTTAGAGGTTCAACTTGTTAACCCCTTAACCCTTTTATGGCTCAAGGGATGACTGGGAAATTGCTAGTTTAAGAACTTTAAGGGTGACTTAACTTAAAACTTAGATCAGAAGATGTTTATTGAAAATCTTAGAATTTACCAATCTCAAAGGTTAACGTAGAGGCTAAATCTATAGTGAACTATAATGTCTATGTAGTGTAGAAAATATCTTAAAAGCTTCTTCAGTAAATATTTCAAGAGCATTTCTTAAATTGTATGCAGAATAAAGTACTACATCAAGATAAACATCAAGTGATCACCCACAAGGACAAGTGAACAACCGAGTAAGCAAGCAATTGAGTTCCAAGTAAGTGGGATCAATATTTCATTGTACTTTGGAGTATTGCTTAAGCAGACTTAGAGACCTTAGTATGTGTTATGTTTGTGATCGTAAGTTATTAGCCTGTGTATGTACAGTGCATATGCTTAGATATTATATTGCTATTATGGAGTATTAAACTTTATGTATCAGTTTCCTTATGGTATTACATTGATTGAATTGTGTGAAAATTTCTTGATCACCTTAAGAGGCAAACTAATTCAAACTTGACATAACTTCTAACTGAACCTGCATCACAACCTATTAGGGGAAACAACTAGAATTCTCGGACCAAGCATGAACCTTTCAATGAGGGTAGCAGAAATGGCCCTTTCCCCACTCTTAATTGAACTAAATGATAAGAGTGGGGGTTGCGACAATATTAGGTACCATGGTTCAAAGGAAGTCTTGGGCATCAAACTCCTCAAAACCTCGATTAGAACAAACACAATTTCTCTAATCTCATGATGATTGGTTAACTTTGTGTGATGATATTTACTTGAATATACATTGCATCTAATTAACCTTCTTGAAAACCTTGGTTACTTGATGACTGATATGTACTATTGTTTCCATCCTACTTATTGAGCAAATAGTCGCTCATTCCCTTACAGTCGTTTTACACACTTCTTAGTAGAATCATCGATATTACTTTAAGTTCCAAAAGACTAGAGCATGGGGTCAAAGAGTGAGATTCAAGACTGATGGTTTAAAATCTTAATTATTTGTCAAATTTACTAACTTATAAGGAAATTAATAAGGCCTGTACTGGTGACCCTTTGGTTTCTAACTATGAGTATTGTTGCTATGTTTTGCAACTTGTGGACTTCTATAAATACATTAAAAATTGCTTTATTTTCTTAGATCAATGTATTTTTAGAACTTTTTATTAAAATTGAGGTTTTTGTACTCCAAAAGATTTATAAAGCTTGATTTTCTTGTTATTTGAGTTGCAAAATTATTTTCTAAGGCCATTTTAAAAAAGTTGCATCGTAGGTTGACATCTATTAGACTTGGCTCAAAGTAGTGAAGTGGTAAATGCTTTATGTAAGCTATACCTATATTAGTAGCTGAAGGAGTTACCTTTTAGCTTAGGTTAGTTTATACGGTGGGATTGTTACGACTCTCTAGCTTGGGGCGTGACAATATACTCGAAGTTCCCTCTACCTGGACTTATGAGGTTACTCCCTAGTGGTTTATCTATTAATTTTATGTATTAAAGCTCTTTTATATGTAGAATTTTTAAATACTATGATGTATTTCTCATAATATCATAAACTTAAATTTTAGCTTTTTAAATTAATTATCCTTTACTTTCTTTTTTTTTCTTTTTCCTTAAACATTGAATTTCAAGAGATAATGCTTATTATGAGTAAGCTCATTTTGATTCGATAATTATGATTTTTTTTATAAATTGAATTTAATCATATGATTCAGTTTATAATTCTTCAAACTTATAAAAATGGTTCAATCTGGCTTGGTTCATGATTTGAATGCAACCTATATTATAAATTTTGCTAAGAGTTTTTAATATAATGTTGGACCGCTTATTTACTATTTTTTTTTCCTTGTGGACAATATGATTGTGCAAGAGATAAAAGCTCAAAGTGAAAGTAAGAAAAAATGTAAGAATGCATGATCCAATAAGAATGCATACATGTTCTATTATGTCACATTTGGTCTGTAGGAATCAATTGAGATGAAATCGTGATTCTGGGTTCTATTTCCATTCCTATGTTTGAAAGTATATTTTGAAGTTGCAATTACAATTCCATGGAATCAACTCTTCCACCATAAAGGAGGAATTCAATTTTTCTTTAAGAAAGCGGAATTGTGATTGATTTCCACTTCATTAATTATGAATAATTAAAATTACTTTATAACTTTCAAAAAAATTATATCATGTTATAATTAAGGGAAATTTCAATAAATAATTATATTTGAGCATTAGTGTCATTCCATTCCACCTAGCCATCTTTAGATGTAGGAAAGGATTTTTTATTTCGGTTCACATTCCAGACCATTCATTTATACCAAACGTGATATTAGATTAATTTTTAATATGTAGATAAATAGATTCTGATTAAAACAGTCACGTACTAGTCACACAAATATCATGTTACATGTAGTCTCAGACTAGTGACGTGGAGATGACACTTAATGGGATGATTGGAGAGAGAATAGCAGAGAGGAAGAATAGACAATCTTGAAGTTGCAAATACATAAGTGGCAAAAAAGAGAGAATAGACAATCTCAAAGTTTCAAATACATAAATGGTAGAAAAGAGAGCCTAAGGAACCTAGGATATTGACTTTGCTATTCTTGAGCAACTAAGATTGTTCTTTGCTTAAGCACTCGTTCGATCTTAGAGAATAGATATTTCATAGTGAAACAACATTTCTCTAATCACTAAGGTTGTGTCAAGTGAGGAGGAATAACTGAGTATTTATATGCTCTTGAGCATAATGACGTATGTCGAATCATCTAGGTGATCAATAGATATAATAAACTCACTCAATTTATGTTTATCATGAATGAGTTAGCTAATGGGCTTAAACTCGATAGCTTTCCTAATAGGTGTATAAGCTTACCTGAGAAAGGTTAGATGTAGACGGACTTATCTAACGATCCATGTTTTGAGCCAACTAAGCCAATCACCCCTAAATTATTCCTAGTATAGACTAAACTCTCTAACCTTAGTTACCTAACCCAAGAGTCAAGTTAGATAAATAGTAGGTTTAGCCCAATATAACAATATAATAAATTTACCTCTTTGCATTTTGCCCTTCGACCAAAATTCTTGGATAGAGTGTAAGCGTTTTTTGCATTAATTACTACTTTTGAATAATTAGGTTACTATTAGGCGCATGCACACTGTAAAGAGTTGTATTGCTGCTAAGTGCACTCATATAATTAAAGACTTCATGTAGTGCTAGCATTGCAACTTTATTTATCATATACCTTAGTATGTAAGCTTGCAATATTGTTCAATTGCAAGTATCACTCCCTAAAGGCAATATATTAAATAGATCTTCTTTGATGGATAACTTTCTTTGTATAAACATTTGAGTCTTCCCTTATTTAAATGAAGTCCTTAGAAAAAAGATTATGCATGTAGATAGCAGAGTAGGAGCAACATTAGGGTAGGAGGTAGATCTACCTAAGGTTAGGATAGTGGAATTAAATGGAGGAGCGGGCTTGTGTAAGGATGAAAAGTCACCTAGCTTGACTCTAACATTCCCTATTGCAAGGGTCGACTATTGTGTGGGTTGGGGGTAGGGGCTTATCACCCCCTTTTTGATAGAAAGCTTCCTTAATAGCTAAAGGGTTAGTTAAATGAGTTGAGGTAGTAGTGCCTGGCTGTACAACAACTATAGGAATTGGCAAACCCACACCCTATTGCATCACAGTAGTAGCAGCAATCCCAATTGGTGGGTGGATGGGGTAGTGGTGCGTTCATCACACCTTCTTTGATGGAAATCTTCCTGCATTACCCGCATTATCTATATGAGATCTAAAGGAGCCTCAATCATTGAATTGTCCTGACTAACGTTCTCAGGTGGTAGGAGTAGATTCTGCTCGGTAACCTCAACATTAGTGTTAAGCTCTTATAATGTGGTATCAGATGTGTTAGTTGTTTTCTTCTTAAGAGGTTCCATGTCTCTATTATTACTTTTCCCCAATAAAGTCACCAAAATATAAATGAGGTGCTTATGAACTAAGTAGTTATGTGTTAGTTATATGAGTATCACGTTACATGTAGGCTTAGAGTAGTGAAGTGGAGATGACATTTAATTGGATTATTGGAGAGAGAATAGTAAAGAGAAAGAATAGGCAATCTTGGAGTCTCGAATGTATAAGTGATAGAAAAAGGAGCCTAAGGAATCAAAGACGTCAACTTTACAATTCTTGAGCAATTGAGATCGTTCTTTGCTTGAACATTCATTTGATTTTAGAGAGTAGAGATTTTATAATGGAATATTGTTTTTCTGATAACTGGAGTTATGTAAAATGAGCATGAATGATTGAGTATTTATAAGTTTTTGAGTATGATGACATTTGTCAGATCATCTAATTGATTAATGGATGAGATGAAACCTACTCAATTTATATTTTTCTTAAATGAGATAGTTGATGAGTTCAAGATCAATAGCTTTCCTTATAAGTGTACGAGCTTACTTAAAAAAAGTTAGATACAGACGGATGGTGATCCAACAATTCTTATTTTGAGCTCACCAAGTCGATTCTCCTCGAATAATCTTAAATATAGATTAGACTCTTTAAACTATATTATTTAGCTCAAGAGTTAAGAGAGATAAATAGTGGGTTTGGCCTGGGATAATAAATTTGCCCCTTTACATAATTAAATAAATTGTAAAGATAATATATTAACAAGCATCATAGTGCTTATTAACGTGGTAAATAAATAAAAAAGAAAGAAAACCTTTTCAATATTTCATAAATTTAATTTTTTCATAAAAAGCCACAACTAAATTAGAAAATGTCTGGTAGGTATGGTTAAAAGATAAAAAATCACGGTTGTCGGTGGCTTTCAATCATCAATAAAGTAGCAGACAAATTATAGAGGAGCTTTCTGTCACTATAGGAAGTTTAGCGAGAAGGCATTCAAATGGTCGATACCTCATCTTCCCACACCCCACCACCACCCCTCTCTCTCTCTCTCTCTCTCTCTCTCTCTCTCTATATATATATATATATATATATATTCCTCCTAATTCAGTAATTATTTAATATTAGCAAGTGACGCATTTCGATTCGATTTGAGTAAAAACAACTAAAATCGACCGAACTGTAAATTGAATGAAATTTAAAAATAAATCAATTTATGGATTCGATTTGATGCAATTTATGACTTTCATAATTGTTTTTCCAGCTTCAACCCTTATCACGCAACATCCTTCCGAATCAGGCTTTAACCAAGGTCGAAGAAACCACAATGCCACATAAGAAGGAATATTTCTTCAATAGATAACAATGCTGTAGTAATTTGGTAGAATGCTGCGCACAGGGATCTGTTTGATGCTCTAAATTCATTTTGTACATGGTGGGATATTATTAGATGTTAAAACATTAGTCGTTTCCAAGTGTTCCTTTTTTTTTTTTTTTCCTCCTACAAAAAAATTATAATCATGTTTTCACCCTAAAACCTGCTTAAAACTTGTATCATGAATATTAGAGATTTTATGTTCTATAGTATCTTGTAATTTTTTAATAAAGGAAAGCGGCTATATATGTATCCTACTTTTAAAATATTGCTAATAAATATAATTAAAATTCATATATAATATAAGGAAAAAACATCCAAGCCGCTCAATTTTAGATTGATTCACTGATAGACAATGAAAATTTTTGTCACATTTCAAATTTAAGTCGGCGCTTAGTTTGTCTATATTCTATTTATTTATTTATTTATTTTTGTTGTTGTTTTGTGTTTTTCTTATTGATAATGAATTATTAGAATATTCGGAAAGGAAAATATAAAAGGAAAAGCACTATGAAGAAAAAGTTTACAAGCTAAGCTCCACAAGATAAATTGAAAGCTTATCATAATTTACGGGTACATACTTCATAACGCTTCTAAAAGGTTAAAATTTAAGTTTCGATCACAGTTCGCAAACCGACTTTCCGTCTTCGGAAATCTTGATAATTGAAGTCTTGTTCGGTCATATCATATAGGAAAATGAGAAGCTCGAGATCCCTTAATTTATTAACGTATTAATCTTGTCTTATAAAGATAAGAGGTTTTTTTTTTTTTTTTTTTCTTTTAAGTGAGAAATATCATTTAAGAAATAAAAGTCTAAAGAAGTCCAGAATCCAAACAAAAGAAAAGTTAACCTGGATTAACAACAAAAGGGTCCTGAACCACGCTACTATTATTTCTAATAACCAATTTAGATAAAAATAGCGGAACATGATTAAAAAAAAAAAGAAAAACATAACATTAGAGTGCTGAAGTCCTCTTTTGGCGAGATAGTTTGCTGCTATATTTGCATCATATTGGATCCTGCGAATGTACACATGATTAAAATGAGTAAGAAGAGTTCTACATTCTTATACGGTTGTGTGACATCTATCAATATCCACATTTTTATTCCATATCCAGTCATATGTTTGCTGAAAGTCCGTTTCATAAATAACATTCTTATATCCCCTTTGATCAGCAAGGTGAAATCCCTCCCTTAATGCCCATAATTCCACCTATAGAGGAGAGATACAAGATGGTACTATTCTGATCAGCAAATATAACACCAATAGCTGCGACATCTCTTCCTTCCACTACTGCTCTATCACAGTTAACCTTTACCCAATTCACAGGAGGTGTGGTCCGTTCATTAGTAAAGATGTGTACATAGCTATAATTATTCCCTTTTGTTAGGCGTCCAGCACTCGTTTGCTTTCTTGCGGATATTTTCAGCACAATCACCATTTCGTTGATTTTACCTTAAGATGATCATATTGCACTCTCTCCAAATTCCTTTTAAAGTGGCTAGGATGATCACTTCTTGTCGGGTGGCTACCTTTTTCCAGTCTAGTCTTGATTTGTCTTACAAAGTTTGCTTATCCAGCTCTTAAAATCAGCAGAGCTATGCACTTGGTCTACCATTTCTACTCCCATTCTCCTCTAGATGTGTCTACTCCACTCACAATATAGAAAAACATGTTAGACATTCTCATCTTCACGCCTACACAAAGGATAGATCCTACCAAAAGCTAGCTCTCTCTTTTGCAAATTATCCCCTATTGCCAATCCATTTTGGATAATTCTCCAGACCAATATTTGTGTACTCGGGTAAGTAGGAAGCTTCCAAATCAATCCCCATTTCTCCCTATTCCTATTTACCTCCGTTTCGTTGCATAGTTCAGAGTAGTCGCTTTATGCCGTAATCTCCCCATCGATTTCATAGGGCCATCTATTAACATCCTCTATTTCCTGATTGTTCTTCAGATAAAGTTCCCCTATCCTACTGCGAATCATGTCATCAAGCGGATACCTAATGGTATTTTCATTCCAACTAGATTCATTATCGTGCACTTGGTTGATTGTGATGATATCATCATATTTGTTTTGGG
The DNA here is from genome assembly GCA_024138005.1 of Lumnitzera racemosa. Classification (NCBI taxonomy): domain Eukaryota; kingdom Viridiplantae; phylum Streptophyta; class Magnoliopsida; order Myrtales; family Combretaceae; genus Lumnitzera; species Lumnitzera racemosa. The sequence continues at coordinate 95,672,862 of JAMXBC010000004.1, read as the reverse complement.
GGCCATATAACCAACTACTTTCCAAAATTTCATATTTCTCCCATTCTTGATGCACATGTGTAACCTCTCATTGACCCAGTTAGTGGCTTTCTTTAGTTCAGCAAAAAACTAAGACCCTTTTTAGCCCTACTTCTTTCAATATTGATTCTATACTTTTGACTTATTAGATTTGTCCACATTAATTTATTCTTTCTAAGTTTCCATGCCAGCTTTGCAAAGTTGACCTTGTTTCTTCTTCAAACATCCATGCGACCTAATCCTCCCTCCACCTTCGGCTGCTTCAATTTGGACCATCTAATCCAAATATAACTTCTTTACTTCTGGCATGCTTCGCCAAATGAAGCCTTGGTTGATTTTTTTCTACTTTATTTGCAAATCCTTACGACAATAAAATCACTTGGGAGTAATAGTTAACGATGCTCTCCAAGGTTGATGTAGCTAATAGCTTTTTCCCTACCATACTTAACATTTTAGCTTTTCATCCTGTTAGTTTCCGTTCTGTCTCTTTTTCTTTTCTTTTTTAAGAATGAAATTTATATCTCCACTTACAAGTTTCCCTCCTTCTCTAACTGGAACACCGAGGTACTTCCCAATATTAGTAGTTGGTTGTATGACAAAAATGCTAGAGATTTTGAACTTAACCGCTACAACTGTGCTCCTAGAAACAAAAAATAAAATTTTTGATAATTTACCTTTTGTCTAGATAAATTATTAAATCTTGTATTCTCATTAGTTGCTTCACCCATTGATAACTAATCATCTGCAAAAAAACAGATGTGGCAATATGCATGTTTGTTCCTCATAGGTGCAGCGGCTTCCATTTCTCATCTAAAACCGTAATCTGGATAATTCTGCTAAGAATCTCCATTGCCTAGATAAAGAGATCTGGCGACATGTCTCCCTATCATAGTCCTTTGTTAGCTTCAAACAGTTCTCATATAGATCCATTAAGTACAATCTCACATTGAACTGTAGAGAGACAAGTGCCAATAAGTTTGATCCAAGGCATTGGGAGGCTCAACGTGTGCAAGGCAATGAGGACAAAATCCAATTCCATCTGATCAAAAGATTTTTTCAAGTTTAGCTTCACTATCACCCGGTTTTTTTTTTTCTTTTCCTTTTTTTTTTTAACCCGTTTTCTTACTAAACGAGTGGAGGACTTCATGAAAGATAATAATGTTATCCCTTGCGGCTTTGCCTAGAATGAAGCGCGCTTATTTAGGGCTAATTATCTCATGGAGAATAGTACTCAATCTGTTCAGAAGGCATTTGTTAACTATCTTATACATCGTGGAACACCTATTAATTGGCTTGAAATTTTTCACTTTATTTGGCCCCACATATTTCACCTTGGAAAATGATGAAATAACCCTAAAAAGAATAACAAATGATGAAAGAAGTAAAAAAAAATAGAAAAAGAGGATTTTCTCATTGTTGAACACTAATTATAATCCTAGCAATGTAAACAATGGTTTCCCAATTAGATAGATTAAGTCCGATTCTCTTTTTTATAGATGACTGTAATAGTAGTTTGCATAATAATAATAACAAATATAATATAAAATAAAATAAAATTCTTATCAAGCTGTTATAGTTTAATAGTATTAGCACTGATTCTCTTATGAGATGGACCACATTTAATTCATGTGTAGTAGTTAGAAAAAAAAAAAGGAAATATATGCATTTAATCTTCAACCTTTAACACATTTTTTATTTTTAATTTAGTCCTCAACTTTTTTTTTTTTAATTTTAGTCATTAATATATTTTACTTTTGTTAAATAATTTCTTCAGTTAGAAAATGTTTACTTTTTCTCCTTCTTCAAATCTCAAAAGTTAAAACACTTTCAAAGCATGAATATTAAAACAAATTATTGAATTGAGTTGGTAATATTTGCAAACTCATTTATGACGTTCATTTTGAAGAATCACAACTTAAGTAATCAAAATATTATACTTGTTCAACTTAAATCAATAAAGGTAACATTCTATAGAAATAAGCAAAACTATCAAAATGTTAGGATGCATTGAAAAATGTCCTTATGCTTTTTTTGTGATTTTTTTTCCTTTTCATGTCATCGATACTTTCAAATCTTTTTCAATGTATCTTGATGTATAATTATGAGTTTTCCTCTCTCCAATTTGGCGTTGATATGTTTGAATTTAAATCTATGAGATTTAACTCCAAAAAGATTTAAACCCACTTCAAATTTTGAGAAAAATAATATTAAGTTAATTTCCCATATGTTTTAAATTGTCTTTATACTTTTTAACTTCATTTTATATAATTTGGAAATCTATTTAGCAGTTAGTGGGTAAAAAAAGGAGAAGAGTACACATTTAGACCTTAACTTTTACTGCTTTTTAAAATTCAATTCTCAATATTTTTTTTCTATTTAGCTATGATTGTTAAAATCGCAACTCAAAAATATGATTTTACGAGTTTATGATATTTTTCTTAGTTAAAATAGATGTAAAATAATTTATGTATAAACTTTAGTAAAATTATGAACTTTCATGTAAGATTTTACAAGTTTATAATTTTACAGATTTTATATGATTTTATATGATTTTATCAGTTCTATTCATTGAAATAAACAGTAAAATCATGATTTTGATAACCATGTATTCAACCATTAACGTTTTTTACTTTTGTCAAATAAGTCCTTCCATTTACAAAACATAACATATCTAATATAATGACTTATTTGATAAAAATTGATAACGTTTTGAGGATTGTAAAGAGTATGGGTTAAATGTGTACTTTTCCATAAAAAAAAAATCTAAATCCGTATTTAACAAAGGCGTTCGAATGCAAAAACCAAAAAATTGGGATTATTAGCAAATGAAAACAAAATTACATACATTAAACTTGGTTTTGATTTATGTGAAAGCATCGATGAGTGGTCAAATTGTGCTTCCATTTTTAACTACCAGGGCCAAACAATTACAATGGACCAAAATCTTGCTTTTTCAAAAGCTTCATCAAATTCTCGTTAAAGGTAGAACTATGGACTTTGCTATAAAAAACCAACAAACCCATTTTTTGATAGTTGATTTTGATTCATTATTGACATAGAGCAAAAGATAGAAAATATAGATAATAGTCATATGTTTATCTCTCTCCTTAAAAAAGGAAAATATAATAGAAAATATAGATAATAGTCATATGTTTATCTCTCTCCTTAAAAAAGGAAAATATAAAGTCCAAATCTTTGCATTTTAAGAAACCTTCCTCATATACATACATATACACACATACTTGTAAATAGGCATTCACAATGTATGTGCAAAAATTAAATATGTGAGCCTAATACAATTTAGAATATAATATAAAATAACTAAGTAAATTGTTGCATAAAATTAAACAAATTTAGAAAAAAAAAATGATAGTTTTATTCCATCATTACTATAAATTTAAAAAATCAAGCATGTGATGCTTATAAGGGGAAAGACATAATAACAGTAGTAATTAACATCAAACATATTATTTCATACTTTGGGGGCATAAAAATGGAAGAAATCAAAATTTAAAGATATCATATTTTTCTTCAAAGTTAGTGTAAATTGCAAATACACTTATTTATGTTTGCTTCATATGTACTTAAGCTCCTTATCATTAAAATCTTGCATTTTACCCCCTTATTTGGGCCCTTAACCCCCCATATGTTTACTTCATGTGTACTTAGCCCCCTTATTTGTGCACTTAGACCTTATATGCTTACTTCATGTGTAATTAGGCCCATTATCTTTTGAATTGTATACTTAAACTCCCAAATATTTGAAAAGATGAGCATCTAAACCTCTAAAATAGTCAAAATACACTCTTTTTTTTCTTTTGTTTAAATGTAAGAATTCAAAATTAAGGGGTTATGTACACATGAAATAAACATAAGGAGATGAAACTGCAAATTAACATTTGTTTTACTTTTAATTTTGGGAAGGAAAGATTACAACTACAATTAAAAAAAAAAAGTCATTGAGTAAATAAATAAATAAATGATTTAGTAAATATTACCAGACAAAAAGAAAGAAGTGAAATCTAGAGAATTTAAGTAAAATGTTCTTACAAAGAATTTATAAAATAAAAAAGTCTTCTATGTATATGTGGTCAAATCTCATTATTTTTCTGGTTCAAATTGCCTGGCATTCCAATTTAAATATTTTTGCCATCAATACTTTTCATAAAGATTGGGAAGGAGGATATTTCTTCAATTAAGCAATATCACAACATAGAGTTTAATTAAAAAGCATGAATTATGCTTTTTATATCTATCTATTTATTTATTCATTGAAGTTCTTTTTGTTTTTTTTTTTTCTAATTTAGTTGTGATCTTTCCTCGCTAATATTGAAAAAAAAAAAGAAAGTATGTCAAATTGTAAAGTTAACCTCTTATGTTTGATCCATATGCTATTAGCTCTCTAACATTTAAAATTGTGTGTTCAGATCCCTAAATCTTTCAAAAATTACATTTTGATTACTTCTAAGGGTTTAAATGCACATCTTTTTAAAGATGCTCATGATTTCAAAAATAAAAAATGGTAAGTGTACTTGAAGTAAATATAAGAGGGTTTAAGTGTACGAATTCAAAGATAAGGAGAATAAGTGGACATGGAGTAAATATACGAGGGTTTAAGTGCATGACTTCAAAAATAAATGGGCTAAATGTATATGAAGCAAATATAAGAGGGCATATTAGCAATATACCCCTTAAATTATCCAATTAACAAAGTATAATGAAAATTTACTTGTTTTTTGAGTTTTTGTTGCACTTCCTTATTATATAAAACTTTTATGTCTTATTTCCAATAAAACACAATGTAAAAGGGTAAAGAAGATAAAACTTTAATGTCTTATATTAAAGGAATTCAACTTAGATGTTGTAGCAACTTATTTGTAGCATTTAGTTTCTTGCACAAATATATAGGAGGATAAATATAGAAGTCATATTTTGTCTAATTGTGAATAACAAAAGAGAAAATTCAATATTTTTATTTCAATTATACCTTTTGTAGACCATAAACTAATTTAAGGAAGAATAATTTATAAGAAGTTTTTTTTTTCCAATTATGGGAGAAGACGGATTCTAACTCTTGTTTATCTCAATGGGAGACCAATGGCATGCTATTAGATTACAATGGCTTTAACAAAATTCTTTTGAGTCTACTCATAAATAGGATTCCATTAATAAATACATCTAGAGGTTGGATATGATATTATGTGAGTTGCATCTTCTTCTTATAATTTGACATTTTCAATTGATATTTTACTTATGTATAGACATTACTCTAAATAAATTACATATAATTTTCTATTGCTACATATGGTTGAATACATAAACCATGATTCGATAGCCTAATGTGAAATTGCTTTCACATATATCTAAAGGTAAGTTTACATTTTAACTTCGTTTTACGAAATTTGGAGGGAAAAAAGAAATCATTTTTATTCTAGGAATTAATGCATTAACTAAGTTTTGATAAAAAGTTAGATATATCATACTTAGAGTACTGTATAAACCATTCAAGCACATAATATTCCACATAAACATAACAAAGCATCCAATTTCAAAATCAATTTATGAGGTAGCAATTTAGATGATGAAATATGCTTTATGCAAGATATATTAAATTCGATGATTTTTCAAAATAAATTAAACTATATTTTGACTTACTTAATATTGGATCATATGATCGATATATATAACATAACTACACTTCCTATAAGCTTGATGTAAACTTGAATTCCAATGTATGGTCACCTTATATTTCACCTTAATAATCCATTTTTAGAGAAAAGCAGTACATAGTTGAATACTTAAACATCTTCCTTTCAATTGCAAGTTTCTGTCGTAAAACAAAATTCATCGAGATTTTAAAAAATAAGAGCACAATGCGCACTTTTACATAACATATTCTTAAGTATTAATACTTGAAAAATCAAATTGAATTTAAATTATAGAATATTGTAGAAGACTATTTTGGTAATTGAGCTTTTTCCTAATTTAATACCATAGATCAATATCTTAGGTTAGTGACAGAGCCTAGGAAATCAACCAGATTATGAATGTTTTGGAGAGATTTGACTTGATAGACTCAGAATAAGGATCATCAAACTAGATATTCCGCTCTCAGCCTTGTTCGGTTATCTCGCATGCAAAAATTAGACTCAAAAATGATTCTTTTAGACTTATTTAAGCTTTATTTGAGTTTCATTTGGTCTTATTGGGGCTTTAGGAGACTCAGTTGGTCTTTAAGCTTCATAATAATGGGTTTTTTTTAGTTGACAAAAGCCTTAAGCATATTTGGATCCATATCCAAGCCCATGAAGGCTAAAGGAGATGATAAGCTTCAATAAAGGAACTTAATTTTAGCCATTTATTTTAAAGCTTTTTGATGGATAAGATTAATTTCTAAACTCTATAAATAGGAGGCTTCTCTTCTTATTTGGTGGATTTAGAACATTAGCAAGCTTAAGACAAATACTAGAGCTTTACCGAAATTACTCCAAAGAGGATCAAATAAACAATTTGAACAAGAACAATCAATAGCACCAAGTTTGATCTACTGTCACACGTATACGTTTGAGATACTAAATTTGCCCGTTTTTCCTCTTATGCCTCTTCCTAATGACATCTCTCCACGTGTCATCAACTCAAGACTTCTCTTCGGTCGACTAGCATACTTGTTGTACATAGTCAGCCAACTATAGCAACCCTACCACACATTATTTGATGACTTCACTAAGAAAGGAGAGACTTGACAGAATGACACATTCATGCAACAAGACTAGAAATAATGGGCATGTCTAGGAATGCGAGAACCAATATGAGAAGGTTGAGCAAACCCAAGTAACACAAGATAGTAGTGTATAAACCATTGTGTAAGTAATAGGAATCGTGTAAGAACCCGGTACTATGTTAGCCTACGGAGTAGTGCAAGCACTTAGGATTGTGTAACCTCCCTCCACTGATGATTCACCTAAACTAAACACTGTATAAGAAAATACTTATATGATGAACTAGCTTTTATGTAATTCTTACAGCGAACAACAGTGTATTACCTAGTATGACCTTACCAATGCTAACTATGGCAACAGCTACTTTAGTGAATGCTCCTGCATTGTCGAGCTACTACCACAGGCACTTACTACTCACATCGCACTTGTTGGTGTATTGTCTAGGATGGTTGTATCTATACTAAGCATGTAAATCTCAAGATTTGTACGTCTTGCTATCATTACGGAAGATGCTTAGCAACATGAATAAGTTGTTAAACTGCTACGGAAGGTGAAAAAGGGTAATAAGAGGACCTTGCGCAACCACTACAGCACTTGACTTAAGCTCACTAAACACTTATAGTTGAGGAAACAAGGGCCACCATGGAGGGTCCTCCTCTTCGATGTGTATCTTAGAGTTGCTAATGACTAGCACAGTTTGCATCCCGTAACCTCATACCGATGCTCTACGTAGTGGCTAATCTTATGCCTGCTACTTCATCCTATGTGATGAAAGAAGACATAGAGAATTACTTGAGACAAATACAAGTAGCACCTTCAAAGTTGGAACAATCCCTTTATACTGTGTATGGTAAATACTCCATAAGCCTATGATGAGTAAGTGTAGCTAACATCACCACCTAATACCCTTTTGTGATCAAGCCATTAAAGCACCTTCTTAACAAGTGCCTTTTAACCACCATAGTATAGCTATCATCTTCACCATAGTACTCTATTCATGAGTAAAGACTAGGTGCAGCTAACATTGCCACCTATTATCCCTTAGCTAATAACCTTTATGAAATAAAATTGGCATAGCTAACATTGATGCTTGATCTAGTGCACTTAACACTACCACTATAATCTTAGACATGTAGATTTATTCAACATTACTGTCTAGTGTTCTTTAATCATGGGATCAAAGTGATCTTGACTATAATGAATCGAAGAGCTCCCACAGCAAGCTTGGAAGTCATAAGACCCTTTTGTAGAGTTGACATTGAAGCGATCTCATCCATGCATGATTGAAGCAATCATATCATGATAGTTGAAGTCACTTGAAAGAGGCATTTTCCTTTAAGCACACATTGGGTATAATACCCATTCTATGACATTATTAATAGGATTGAAGCACTCTCCGCTATGATAGGTCGAAGTGATCTTATAGCAAGCTTAGCAGTTGTAACGCTTTTCTGCAAAGTCAAGGTCGAAGCAACTTCATCTATGAACGATTAAAGCAATTGTATCATGGTAACTATAGTTGCTCGATAGAAGCATATGCTCCTGAGCATGCAACGGGTGCAATGCCCATTTTGCAACACTACTTTTAAGATTGAAGTAATCTTAACTGTGATGAGTCGAAGCGACTTTACAACAGGCTTGGCAATCGTAACACCTATTTACAAAACTTGAGGTTGAAGTAATCTCATCCAAGAATGATTAAAGCAGTCATATCATAGTAGTTATAGTTGCTTGATAGAATCATATGCTCCTAAGCACGCAGTAGGCATAATGCCCACTCTGCAACTTTCATAAGATCAGAGTGATTTCTATTATAAGGGGTTGAAGCAATATTATAGTAGAATTGATAGTCATAAAGCCTTTCTACGAAATTCAAGGTTGGAGAGACCTTAGCCATGAATGGTTTAAGTGATGACTTCATGGTAGTTGAAATCTTTTAGTAAAAACTGCTACTTTTGAGTATGCAACAAGCACAACTTCACTTTGCAACATTATTCATGAGATCAAAGTTATCTCAGCTGTGATAGGTTAAGGAGATCCTACAACAAGCTTGGTAGCCATAACTCTTTTTCGTAAAGTTGAGATCAAAGTGACCATATCTATGGATGATTGAAGCAATTAGACTATGGTAGCTGTAGTCATTAGGTAGAACCATATGCTCTTGAGTACATGGTAAGCATAGTGCCCATTTCTAAGACATTACTCACCTGATTGAAGCTCTCTCAGCTATGATGGGTTGAAGATCCTATAACAAGCTTAGTAGCCATAATACGTTTCTGTAAAACTTAATATTGAAACAATCTTATTTGTGAATGGTTGAAGTAATCACTTCATAATAGCCGCTCTCACTTGGGAGAAGCATCCGTTCCTAAGCATACAGTAGGACAATGCCTTTTTATAACCTTATGCAATCACAAAGTTGAAGCGACCTCGATTATCATGGATTAGAGCAATCTCATAGTATGCTTAATAACCATAATGCTACTTTATTAAATGAGGAGATCGGAACAATCTTTGTAGTGAAGGTTCAAAGTGACCCTATGATAGGCTTAGCCATTTTTGACGTCATTTCCTTTGAAGTAATCTTTGCTAAGTCTTGAGATTGGAGCTATTAGGGATGAAAGCAAGTGCACAAAGTTGAAGCAGCTTCATGATATACTCTACCTAATGATTCATGAAGTAGACGAGCAAGTGCAAAAGGATTTACATGATGAGATAAGGTAGTATCCTTTGAATCATGAGTAGCGTACCATCAACTAGGAGAGAAAAAAAGATACTTCAAAATGTCATGTCCAATTTTGAATGATTGACATCTTAACTTGAGAATGATTCACATAGTACTAAAGCTTCTATATGAAGCACTTAAATCTGAAACACCCCTTTAATCATGCTACATAAAAAATGATTGGAAGTTTTCCTGAACAGCACTGGTTCATCAACTTCTCTCACTCGACAAACTCTTAGCACTCTGGAGCAGTAACCTCATACATTTGGTATGGATTATTGTCTACGAACACTTGATTTCCTTCCTACTTCTAAATTTTAGTCCTGCACTTATAAGACACTTGAGTGACGTCGGTTCTCCTCAAAATTAATTGTTATTATTGTAAATCCTGACACCTAAAGTGAAGCTGGAACAATAATCTTGCACTTGTTGTGGATGAATGTATCCATGTGATTAGGCATGGTAATCCAAAGTGAGCACTTACGCATGTGGAAAGTCCAAATAGCTATCTCTCCTACTAGCTGTATGCCTTGGAAACTAGTCCTCCTTAGTAATGTTTCATTTCTTCATGTTGCTTGACTTTTTTTGAATTCTTACAAATACCTTCTTGAGCTAGTGAACATTAGCTTGGCATTTAATGCTGGTAATGATGCCTGGTTAACTCTCTTAGGTGATGTGACTTCCCATTTGTTGACGATGGAGCAGTCGAATAGATGCTTGACTATAGAATGGATCTTTTGATTAGATTCGAATGCCTACTCTATGCTTCTTAGGGTACTAGATGAAGACTCCTTAGATGTGTGACTTACTACTTGGCTCTATGTTTAATGGAACGAGAATCTAAGAAAAAGCTTAAAGTTAACTACAAGCCCATTAGATGTTGGGAATCTGCAGTAACACTTGGGTTAACTGAAGGCTTGAATGAATTATAAAATTTTGGGAATCTAGCTAATACTCAAAGTTAACCACGGGCCCATAAAGTCAATAGAGCTTGGCCTTAAAGTGAAAAAGCACAATGGGTTATTTGCCAAAAATAAAAGGAAAACAATGGTAATTATTATTATTTAAAAAAAAAGAAAAGAAAAGTTGAATACAAGTGGTCTGAAGGAAGCAAATATTAAGAATCGTAGGGCATTCAAGAATTATAATGATTTATGAAAATAAAATGACGATGGAAATCATGATCTAAAAAAATCTTCCTATAATTAAAGCCGCAATTGATCATGGAAAACAGACTCACATAAGGGATCAAGCCACCGCAGCGTGTGAATGCTACCAACCCTATCAGAAGATTGAAATATTTGTAGAATGGACTCCTTTTGACGAGATAAATAACATGGACCCATCGAAGAATGGCAAAAAAATCATATTGCTATAAGTGATGAAAAAAAAAAAAAGCATAGATATGTGTATGTGAAGGAGAAGAATCGAAGCCCATACTTTACTTTGGTTAAAAACAAAGTTACTATCGAGATAATTGACAACTTAGATGCGTGGATGTATTTATAGCTGGCTTGAAAAGATTCCAAGGATGAAGCTTGAAGATCTAAGTTTGGCATTGGATGAGCTAAAAAAAAGATTGCTGGCTGGAATTCAAAAAGATTTGAATCGAAAAGATTCTATGAAGCTTGATGGCCTTAAATGATGTTTGAATTAATCTATAAGGGGATAATGCAAAACGTTGTTGATTGTTTGCTTGGTTGACCTAATATTTTGGTTAATTTAGAAGGAGATTTGATTAAGTTTGCAAGAGACTTATCAATAGGAGAAAACATGAACTAACGTGAAAGAGGTCTGCTCCATATGACAAATTCCATTCGTGCAAGATAGTTCTAGACAATTGTGTGGCATCGACTAGTGTTTTCTTTTGTCAATGACCGGTTTAAGGCTTTCACATCCAAAGCTTCAGGCTACAGTCCATTTGTTATTAAATAGGCGTGTTCCATAAGGGTGCACTTTCATCGATGATTCCAAATGATATTATCTTTGTTCCTTCATAGAATATTTATAAGACCTGAGCGTGTTAAATTTTCTTTTCATATATGTATATGCGAAGAAAAAAGGAAAAACGCAGGGAGACCAGGTTCAAGAATTGCACATGTGGAGTAATGCAACAAGAAAAGTCTAGCAATTGTGGTAAAATAATTCCGCAAAATAATAATAATAATAATATTCCATTACCATTCGATGGAGATGTCCAACAAATTGTCTCTAGTACTTCCATGAAAAAAAGTGTAAATCCTGGATATATAGTTGAAGCTCAAATCAATACATATGCAGAGTTGCATTTACTAAGTCATCAAGAATTCACGTGGATTCAATCAAGAAAGAAAAAGAAGAAGAAGAAAAAAATAAAATGTTGGAAATGTGTGATCGAAGTATTACCTACATAAGCGTGGAGAAGAATACAATTCAAGTTATACCGTGTGCCACCTATGCAAGACTGAAACAGAACAATGAAAGGATTGAAAAGGAAAAAAAAAAAAAGAATCAAAATAGGAGATAATACAAATGTATATTATAGACAGATACTTAATCAAAAAGAAAGAAATTGATGAAAGAAATGCGATAGAGAGAAAGAAGTCAACGATTTGATATATATAGAAGTGACGAAGGCAAAAGTAAAGATAAAGATTAAAAGTCTAGATTTGATATTTTGATAGACTTTAACGATATTATTGGATCGAAGTCAGGATTTGAAATGAGATACGGAAAAGTTAGATTTAAAGATTTGAGGAAGAAATCCAAGGTGATGCAAAAAAGATATAAGAAACTGATCGTTGCCGATCAACGGTGAAGAAACAAATACAAGGTTACGTGTTTTTTTTCAACCTGCCACAAGGAAAAAAAAAAAAAGGAAAGAAAAAAAGCACACTAGGCATTGCACAAAACTTGAGCTTAGATCCATTAGATTCCTCACATATCCGATGAAGTATCGATATTCTCAAGAATATTAAGAGGATTAAGCTAAATTTAAAGATGAGGCATGTATAAGGAAATATGATGAGCATATAGGAAAGTAAAGCTATGAAAAATATGTGGAGATGATTTCTTGATACAGGATGCATGAAGGAAAGATAATAAAATTACCCGATAAGGTGCGACACGAGACAAATGTTGAGCTCACGTTTTCTTTCTCCCTAAGGGTATAGGAGCTTCCATTGGGATCACGAGGCAAAACTCAACATATCAATATATATATATATATATATATATATTTTCAATGTTGATGCGAATGCTTATACTTCGATCATGGAGGCATCTTTCCAAATGAAAAGTTTTCCATTGATCAGATTTAAGAACGGATTTAGCGCCTAAAGTAGAGCTCTATTTTTACCTTGCTGATATCCAGTCTGAAGATATTTGGTTTATTACAAATTTTACACAAGGCATGGCAACGTACCTCAAATCAATAATAAAGACTCTCTTTGCTACATGAAGTATTGACCAGTAAGGTCTTGATGAAATACAATCAAATGATTTGGAGTAGAAATTGCCCCCATATGATGTGCACTTGAAGCTTCTATTAGGGTGATGGAAGGTCAAATCAGCATGATATATGGAAAAAAATGGAGAGTTGATCAAGACATTTCTCATATTTTTATGGAAATAATGGCTTATTCTGAACATCTCAAAAGATTAAATTTGTAAAGAAAAACTAAAAAATCAAAGCAATATTGGTATGTTGGAGTCAACTCAATAGAAGAGATTATACATATAATGAAACGAAATCATTTTGCATAAAGGAAACCTATATGATATATAGAAACTGATTTAATATATTGTCGTGGGGCAATATCATTTCAGTAAGTTTAAAGCAATACGTGCAATTGAATGATGCCGTGAGCTTGTGTATTGAAGTAAAATAGATTTGCAGCATTGGCACTGGGCTCATGTGCTCCAATATATCAATAAAATCAAGTCTAAAGTTATGTGAGCTTACCTGATAATAGTACATCTACTTTATAGTGGGCATGCGCTAAGTAGTAACCTAACTATTTAAAGTAAGTGATTGATGAGAAATAAAGAGGAGTCGATATGAATTCTATGCAATGGATGCAAATCATTATCATAGGAACAATAAATCATTATAGAGTGGGTGATCATATGGAGGAATGGATTCCATGGTAACAAAACAGATACTAAGATATCATGCTTAGCTGATCAATAATTTGAAAGAAGCATCAATTCCATCTATATTATAATTGGTTAAGTAAGTAAAGCTAGCATCCAATATGTCTACACAATAGTTAAAGAAATAACTTCTAGAAATGTCCAAAACCTCTTGATTTTGTCAAAGGGTTTTTTAGTCGGGAGTAAAATCTAGATGATCATTTTGTTAGTTGGGGTTTTATACCAATTTAATGCCATGAACTAATATCTTAGGGTAGTGATAGAGGTTAGGAAATTGACTTGATTAAGGATGTTTTAAAGAGATCTAGCTAGATAGGCTTAGAATGGGGATTACTGGACTAGATATTCCGCTTCTGGCCTTACTTAGTTATCTTGCGTACGAAAAGTAGACTCAGAAATGATTCTTTTGGACTTATTTAAGCTTTATTTAGGTTTCTTTTGGTCATATTGGGCCTTCTAAAGGCTCAGTTGGTCTTTAAGCTTCATAATAATGATAATGGACTTTCTTTAGCGAACAAAAGCCTTAAGCATACTTCAACCCATATCTAAACCCATGACGGCTAAAGGAGAGGATAAACTTTAACAAAAGAACTCAATCTCAACCATCCCACTTAAAGCTATACGATAGATAAAATTAACCCCAAACTCTATAAATAGAAGGCCTCTCTTCTCATTTAGTGGATTTAGAACATCGATAGCTTGAGATAAATATTAGAGCCCTGCTGAAATTACTCTAAAGATCAAACAAGCAATTTGATCAAGAATGATTAAGAACACTAAGTTTGCTCCACTATCACATGCGTGTATTCAAGTTACTGAGTTTATCCATTCTTCCTCTTATGTCTCTTCCTAACGATATCCATCTACGTGTCATCAGCTAAAGATTTCTCCTAAGTTGACCGGCATACTTGTTGTACATGATCTGCTAGCTATAGCTACCTTACCACATAGAAACATTTCTTTTTTCCTCTGAAAATGATTATACTGAACTATATTTTTACAAGATCATATTCATAAATACCCAATAGATACTAATTGTATTGAATATATTCAATAGCTTTATCATCTACAAAAGAAAAAGTAGATATTAGAGAAAAGTAAAAGATATGCATAAAAAAAAATAACTCCATGTATTTACTTAATCGAATAGTAAACCTTATTATCATGAATTTCAAGGCATCTAATCTAGTTTTAACTTCTCCAATCAAACATGTGAAAAAATAAAAGTTCGCATATAAATTAGAAATCATGAAGTAATTTCATAAACAACACAAATGTAATCTAAGTGCAAAGTTATATAAAATAGATTGTTTGTAAAATCCACACAACATAAATGCTTGGAAAAGTAGAAAATAATAAAAAAAATATACATTCTTATACCATTTTGTAAAACCAATCAAAAGAAAACATAATGAATATCAAATCATTTGATAAATAAGAAGAAGTGATAAGATTCCTACATCTACTTTTAAAAACTAAAAGTTCCCACTGCTAACAAAATCATAATTTACTGAATTCAAAATGAAAAATACATCGCAAATATTTTCTTATCTTGTAACCTTTTTCTTCTTTTATGCAAAAAACGGTGGAATTGAAACCTCATCATTTTAAAAAAGAAACAAATAGAGAAGATAAAATGAGAGACAGAGTGGGTATAATGGATGGTAGATGTTTTGGTAAGTAGAGAAAATATTTAGATTTTCTTAATGTAACTTTGTGAAATAAGAAATTAAAACCGCTTAGGAAGAAAAAGAGAAAGAGTAGTGGTGTATTTTTAGGGGGTTAGGGTAGAGGGGAGGAGGGAGGGAACGCCGAAGTAATAGAGTCACAACAATCCCCCTATGGGAGCCATCCTAACTCAAAAGCCTTCACATCTACTGCCATAAACTTGGTTTGCATAAGACATACTCGATTACACAATTTTCAGTCATCCAACTCAATACCTGCATTTTCATTAAACTCTTATAATAATACACTAACTCATTTTGAAAAACCCTATGAAATAGTTTCTTAATACATATTCTTTAATATAAGACTTTATGCATACAAGGAAAACTTACAAGTTCAAATGGTTTTACATTCCATAATATCATATAGGTAGACTATGAAAAACTACTGGATTACTTGCAGTAGCCCAATTAGTTTCCTTAAAGACAAATAATACTTAAAAAAAGGAATGAAAGTCTAGTAGCATCTACATAAATTCCTCACTCTCTAGACCTATTAACTTCTAGGTTAAAATTTAGTGAAAGCTATGTATGTACTCTCATCTACAAAAAAGTTTATAGGAGAGTGAGCAACCATTGCTCAATAAATGGGATGGAGACAGAAGCATAAATATACTATAAACCAAGTAGTACTGTCAACCAAGTTAGTTGGATGTAATGTGTGATCAAGCAAATGCCATTATATGATGTTGCCAAGTTCGTTATGAGATTAGAAAAATTGCACCTACTTTAATATAGGTTTCAGGAGTTTCACAAGCTATGATGCCCTCATGACCAAACCTAAGTTTATGCAATGGAAATATCTCTTCCCTTGCGACTACCATGAACTAGCATCCTCAACCTTATGACGACTACTTCTCTTGTCACTTAGTTTAACTAAATGTGAGAAATGGATCATTTCAACTATCCCTTTCAAAAGGGTCAGTATTTGGTCTAAGAATCTTAATTGCCCCTTAATTGGTTGCAATGCATGTTAGGTTAAGAGTTAAGCCATCTATAGTTTAGTTAGGTTAAGGGTGATTAATCAATTTAAACAATATAGAAAATAACACTTCACCGGAACATCACAATCAATATTGAAACATTAATCAAAGACACATGGGTATACGCACAACCAATTAATTACAAGCAGAAACAAATACACACTCCAGTCGCCTAGTACCCCAAAATTGTACTTTAAAATGTGGTAAAGCATTGATTCCAACTTACCTAAAAGTCCTGTTTCTGAGCTAGTCATAGTCGTCAAGCTTAATTTCACCAAAAGTGCCTATATCATAATCAACATCTTTAGCACTTATTTAAGTTGTACAAATTAATAGTAGTTACTCATTAATCACAAGATTTATTTCATTAGCCTTCGTTTAGGTAACTATTATACCTAAGTCATTTTAGATCAAATCTTACCTAAGTTATCCTATTATTCATCCTCTAAATTAGCCTCTAAAACATCATCTAAATTTGGTTAGCTTAATGTTCTTAAGAAAACATCCTCTAACTTACTTCCTGAGTGTATTATAATTGTAATTACTCATGTTGTGGATTCTAGTCTCTTAACTAATGGAATGGTCTTAGCTAAGCGATAGTTACACCTAATTCCTTAATATACTACATATTACCTAGCTAAAACAAATAGTACTAATCTCATACTTAAATCCCATAAACACTATTTTCTCATATTCATAATATTTTCATTAAATATATTTATTTCTCTTTGCGCATAAGGCAAGATTTCTTAAGATCTAGTTAACTCTTTGAATTATAGAATTGATTGTGGGTTTTCTTCATTAGTGCAAGAGAAAGATTTTGGAGGTAGGATTATTGAATAAGACTAAGCTTAAACTTAGTTTTCCTAATTGTAAGAGATTTGAAGCTATTGTGAAGAATATGATTAAATTTGAAAACCAGTGTTGTTCTTAAAGGTATAAATAGTTGAATTTGCAGAAAGATTTCAGAGGAACTCCCTATCTCTCTCTAAGGTTTAACAATGCAATATAATGTCTTCTTTCGCTCACGATCTTGACCTTTCTGTAAATTTATGTTTTTGATGCTTATGAGAAGTTGCGAAGGCGAGAATTTCTATTTTGGATTAGTAATTGGTAGTGTTGTTGGTTATGGATTTCATGAGAGATTGAATCTAGGGTTGATGAGTGATGTTTTTAGAGAAAGGAAGGAAGAAACATCAAAAGGCAAGAACACAACCAGGAACTATAAGCAGGGTTCTGTACTATGTACCCTAGTAAAATTTTTAAACGTAAGAAATTTGAGAAAATTTAAGATGAAGGGATCATGATCAAGGTATACAGCCGTGATCCAAGACCCTAGAGTTTTGAAGAGGAACACGGCCTAGGTACATAGTCTTGGTAAAGGGCATGATCTAGACTATTAGTTTTTGTTAGGTTCACAGGTGTGTATCCCAACCGTAGTCCTTTCTGTTACCCTATTTCTTCATCTTAACCTAAGTTTAGTTTGATTTGGTTTAAGGTTCTAGTATAAACCCTTTAGGAAGCTTATAATAAGTTGTAGATTGTAACTAAAACAACTTTTATTTGTATTTTCATTATAGATTGATCTTCTAAATTAGAATCAATCAAATTCTATCATTAGACTTTAGGTAGATAACAACTGTGTATTGCTTATACTAGGCTAGTTTATATTCTTGTATAAATCTTAAAAATGAGTAATTGAATATCCGACCTAATTATTACTTATTGTTTATGTATGGCTCGGCCTAAGCACTCAGAGTAGTAGATCCCTAAAGAGCAACTATAATGATTGTTACGATACGTTGTCTTTAGTGGAGTTTACTTTGGAAATGATATGGAATGGATCTAGGTTGTTTAGATGGAGCCCATAGTGGTACGTCTAATGTTAAGTTGTTGTAAATGGGGCCTAAAGTAACTCACCCAACATAGGATTAAAGGGGCTTGAAAAGGCACACCTACAATAGGTTATAGCTAAGCTTGGAGATTCATGCTATTTATAGGATGTTGAGTCAGTTCATGTTGTGACGAGGGTAATGAGGACCTCCATGAAATGTATGTGTGGCTAATTTAAAGATAATTAAATTGTTGTGTATGATTTACCTGTTTGCATTTAAATACATGTGTTTATGGTGTCTATAATTGTTCACGCGAATGTGGTTGTGTATTACATATTAAGTTTCAGTTCACTCTTCTTTTTCCCATAGTTGTAGGTCATGAGGTTAGTTATTGAGACCTTATTAGTTATGCTTATTCAGCTGAATATGGGAATTATTATGGTTATGAGGACTTGAGAGATTGCTATTATCAAGGAGATCCATATAATGAAAACTAATATTATTATGATTATTATTATCAGTCTTAGGAGTTAGTGAATTGATGTTGATTTAATAGTTGCTTATGAGATGATGTTTAATTTTCATCTTCATGTTCTATTGAGAAGACTCTAGAATGTTAAATAGTTTTTAATTGCTTTTATGAGAGGTTTTCTTGTAGACTTTATGCACCTCTCACGGAATTATTAATTAATAAAATTAATATTCTTTATTTGAATGTGTTTTTGAGATTATAGATATCGAAACATAGCCCAACGTGTCAATAGAGAATTTAGGAACATGAGGAAGTCTATAACATCCAGAGTCTGAAGCGTTACAATAGATGTTGAGGAATTTAAGAAGACGAAGGGTGATTGTTTGATCTCCAGCAATCATAATATCAGATGCTATTTGGATAAGACAATAAGTATTCGACTGGGATGGTGTTTGGTCGGGGCGACACTTTCCCGAGTGAGATACGGTAATGGAGTTGTTTGACGATTGCTAGATTGATGATGGCGAAAATTTTGAAAGCTACCGAGTCTACTTCGCTGAAGGATTTTCTTTGGATTTTTTTTTTTTTTAAATTTATAGAGTGGAGTTGTGTTACAATCCATTCCTAATTAGACTATACAGAAGATAAGGTACTCAAATTTGTGTTAGTTGATACCGAATGAATTGATTGGAGAAGCAATATTCATTGAATGATGAAGCATTTGTATTTGTATAATAAGCTTGAGCGACATTCCAGGCGTCAGAAGATAGTTATGGTCCAATGAAATTATGCCAACTAGTTGGATTAGGGGTTTGTCTCAAAGTATTTAAAATGATTAGGTGTCAACATTTTACTTATGTTTATATTTTAATCATTATTGGAATCAAATTAACCCGTGACGTACGCATTCAAGTTTGTGCCCTAAGGTTATTTATATTTATATGATATATTTACTCTTCTTTGTTTTAGTTACTTACTTTAGTTTAATTATTATAATTATATTATATGTATATTTTTAGGGTTCACTACATTTACGTAGACATTTTTCTATAAATTGGACATACTTGTTGTACATATATATTCCTTACACGTTTCTTTGTTTCATTTTTATTAATTTATTATTCAAATAGTTTATCTTTATAAACTTGCCAACTATTATAAGAAAAATCATATGTTTTCGATAAATAATGAATAATTTTGTTATAGTCAATTTTTTTAATTATATTATTATTTCATTACTTCACTTTCAAAATCTCACCACACAATGCTACTTTGTCCAACTTTTATAGTCTCGTTACCAACTTTTGAGCTTTATCCAAGAACCCTCATACACTAATTTAGATACTAATGCCCAAAGTGCTAATTGGTAGTGAAGGAGGAAACATCTAGCCAATTAAGTGTCGGTTTTTGAATGGTTTTACATGCTAAATGCATATTACTTAATATAATCCTCTTGAGTAAACCTAGGTAAAGGCTGGTTCTGAACTGTAAACCAGTTCGGCTCGGTAGTGGTTGGACCAAACCGCCTTAGTGAACCGCTGAGCTTTAAGGACCTAAGTGGTTTACTTGAGCAAAATCACTCGAATTGGCAGTTCACAAACCACCGGGCTAACTTACCATTAAACCGGCAAGTCAGTCCGGTCGATTTACCTTTTGAAAAAAAAAAGAGAGAGAAAGAGAAAAAAGAGGCCATTAAGTCGAAAAAAATAATTGAATAATATCCAATAAGTTACTGTATATTAAAGTTACTTTATTTGTAATGGTGAATACTAATTTTTTTAAAAATAATATCATCAAATTAATAATAAATGACTAATCATAAGTTAATTATGTATTAATGATAAATAGAAAATTCAATTTCCGTCAATGTAAATTTTTTTTGTAAAACTTATCAAATATTAATAATTTGAATATGAGGAAAAAATAAAATTTGAGAGAAAAAAAAAGTTGGAAATTAATAAAAAAATAAGAAATTATTAATGAATTAATATATGTAAAAAAAGTAAAAGAATATCGCATTATTAAAAATTATTAATATATATATATAAGAAATTAATAAAATTAAAAAAAAATGGTTCAAGGGCCTCAAATCGACTCGAAACCACCTATTCATCGATTGGTTACTATTCACCGTGTCATCAATCCATGAATCGATGGTTTAGGGTCGGTTCGGCTTAGCGCCCAAGTCTACTCTAAAGTGCTAAATGAATATAAAATTTCAAATTGCCACTTCCTATTGCTAAGGGCTCCTACGCCATATTCATGTAGCATATGTTGCATTTAAACATCACTTGATAATTATTTAGCTAATATATGTATATTATATACATAATTAAGGTTTTATTAATTTATGGGTATGTAATTTATCATAATAAATATATTTGGTGAATATAAATCACTTTTGAATATTATTTTATATCATGTTGTTAGCTTTACTACTTAAATAATTTATATTTAAGAGTTGGTTGATTTTTTGTGAGACCTTAGCTAATCAATACAGACATGAGTTAAGATGTTTGATAGAATTTAAGGCTTTTGAAAAATCTTATTAGAATCGAGTCAAACTTTAGAATACGAATTTTGGCATTCTCCCCTTACTTAAATCCACAACACTTTCGTCATGGGATCAACTCTCTGCCCCTACCCTTCACCATAAGATCACTTACCCTATTTCTCTATTATCTAACTCTATACCAAGATTATCTCTGCTAGGACTTCAAGGCTTCTATAGGTATCACTTTACCTTCACCCTTACCCTTGCTATCAAGCCCTTATAGAGGGGGGACAAGTAGGATTATCTAAAATTTTCATATCATGTATGTACTCATGATACAAAATCTACCTTACAAGTTAAAAATTGCAAGACTCTAAATAATTATTTACTAAGGTTTCTAATTTTTAATATATTAACTTACTATAAAATATAAATAAGTATTGATATGCGATGTTCCACAATTTCTCAAAACCGTAGAGAATCAGTATCCTTACCAAATAATAAGATAAGATAAAACAATTTTAGAAATTACAAGAAATACTAAATTATACATAATCCTAACGTATAAATATTTTCTATATAAAATGTTTATGTATCAGCTGTACACATTTTAATTAACTCTACATTATCACATCTATCTTCAATTTGCACTCAGCACTTGAAATTCATCCCAATCTTAGCTTAAATGAACCTATAAAAGAAATTATAGGAGATTGGGTAAACCATAGCTCGGTGAGTTCGTTCCTCACCATTACTATTCAACCAACTTATCAAACATTATTAGTATACATTTAAGCTATCTATATATGAAATGAATGCATGCATGATGAATGTAAGCAACACATCTATAAGAGTTTAAAACTATGAAAAGTGTAAAATTATGTCATCTATACTTTGATTCGCCCAGGATACCTTACCTTATTTGCGTGAGGCTGCCTAGGGGCACCATCTCTCTAGGCGATACTCGACTATTACTTTAGTTGAGTAATAAATACTAATCCAAATAAGTAAACCTTAACTAGGGCCATCCATAATGCAAAGTCCCTCGGATATAACTAAATGAGTACTCTTGCTATCAACATATATCCAAGGCCTCACGGGTATAAATATGCGAATTCTTTCACAATTAAACTATATCCAAGGCCTTATGAGCACAATAAAGTAAGTCCTTTTGCTATCAATTGAAGATCTCATACTAACTTTACCTTAACAATAAAAATATCATTTATGAACACTATGAGCTCTAATAGAAATTGATAAAAATATGTTTAAGATTAGAAAAACATTTTTCAAAAATACTTCTCTAAAAAACTTACAAAACTAGTACTCTCCATCAATATACCAGTTGGGTCATACACATGCAACAAATATGACCAGTTATTTTAGTCAAATATTTATATTTACCGATTTAAGAGGGTGATCATACAGATAATAACACACAAGCAAAACAGTCATTTAGACGTACAAGTAATAACAACTAGTAAAACATCACGCAAATAATATGCATAAGTAGATAGTGGGTCATTAGAACTCCTTTACCTATATTAATGCTTATTCTCTAAGCCTTTGGAGGTTTTCAAAACTCGACAATTGAATGCTTAAAAGATAATAAAACTTATAAGTATTTTGAAAAACCTAACTCCTTAGTTAACTAATATTTACTGTAGTTTGTCTAATTTCTCACTATAACTTGAGTTGGACATGAATATGGTTTAACTTATGAAGGTAAATAGTAAACATATTTATATATTTGTAAATTATGGTATTTATGTATCTAATTATTTATTTCTCCCCATTATTTGCTTATGGGGTTAATTAACTTAGTTTTCTTAATTATTCTTCTCGGTTCATTTTAAATATTTAATCATGTGTAACTTTTTCATTATAACTCTAATTTTTATAATCTTATAGTCGATGCTTATCATTTTTGGACTTACGTTTACGTAGTGGGATCTATTGTGAACGTTAAAACCCGAATCTTCCTATATGGGTCTAAATTGCTATGAAATTGATTATTTTGATCTAAATAGTTTTATTTGTCTATTTTAAGCTTTTCTTTATTATTTTATGATATAATTAATTTCTAAATTCCATATATTTATAGTATTTTATTTTTTTTGTGACTATTTTATGTAGTTTTCATTATTTCTTCATATTTAAGTTACCATTTACATTAATTTTATTACTATCGTAATTTTTCCTAATTGATTAATTATTATTATTTTTTAATTATTTTGAAATTTTCAGTTCAATTAATTATTTAAGGTAAATTGCTAACATGGCATGTTCCAATTTATCTACATAGAAATTTGTTAATTTTCCTTATTTTTATATTTCTTAAGTTTTAGATTATTACTATATATATAAATACCTTTTATTGAGTTAAATAAGTATTTAATGTATTAATGTATATATATATATATTCCTTAGGTATATACATATAAATACATTTATATGTTATTATTATTTATTAAATATTTGATATTTCTCAAATTTTGGATTATTACATATATATTATATGTCATTTAATTAATTAATTAAATTATTATGGGCCTTTATTATCCTCTATGGTTTTCGGCCTATCATTCATATATAAATGTAAACATATTTTATGATATTATATTAATTAAATATATTAATTATGTATATACTTATATTCATATATATATATATATATATAGTACATATGTATCCTTAAGTATGTATGTATATTTATTATATAAGTATACATACTTGTACATATACTTGTATATATATTTATACTATACTATTATCATATGTATATCTATACATGTATACATATACGTATATATACATATCTATACTGTTAGTATTCTTATAATTATACGTATTTATGTACGTGTACATATAGACGTAGTTATATTTAATTTTATACATACTTTTATACACATTTATATTTTCTTAATGTATTCTTAAGGAATTTTCAATATATTATATATATACATACATATACACTTTTGGTTTTGTATATATTTAGATAAATACTTAATATTTCCTTTATCTAAGTTTATGTACATATTATGTATGTATGTATAGTGACGTATATATGTGTATTTTCATATATTCCTTATCCTTTTCTCTTATTTACTCCCTTATATGCATATGTATATTATGTATTCATACATATATATATACGTAAACCATACATATACTTGTATATATATACATATGTCCACTAATTCTATAATATATTCATATATATAAGTATGTATCCATATGTATAATAACATGTATACACATGTAAACAAAATTTTTAAAAGAATTAAATTATACATTCAAAATATAATAAATACATATAAGGTTTCTACTGTAATATCTTAAAATACATACTTCAGACATATCAAAGCAAAGTAATACATCAAATATAATACACACAATAATACATAAAGGAATGCACACAAATATAATTTACATAAAGGAATTAATACTAATAATAAATAAAGAATACATAATTACTTGGCTTGATATATTCTTGAAGAAACTCCTCCTTTGTCTACCTCCTTTAAGTGTTATTGTGATATAGAATGGTAGGTAAAATTGTGTATGGAATTTAGGTAGAAGAAAGTGGAGAGAAGTGAGAGAAAAAGAAATGAAAGAGATGGAAAACGGGGATCAATTTTTGGATCAAGAAGAGGGATGATATGTGTGATTTTCATACATTTATTTAAGATGATTCAAGAAGTTTAAAGGTGTTTGTAGATCCCACAAGTGGCTTACGGCAATAAGGGGTGAGGAAAGAGAAAAAAAGGAAAAGCAATGGACATTAAATAAATTAAAAAGGACATTTTGAGTTTTGGTCAAAATTAAATATTAATAGTATAATCATATTATGTATACGTAATAGTTTGTAATTTAGAAAGGAAAAAGAAGATAAAAAGGAAAATTAATGAAGTGGAGTAAAATAAGGGAGATAAGGAAATAATTAAATAAAATAAAATATAATTCTGAATTTCCTCCAATTATTTCTAATATTATAAATAATATTAAAAATAATTTATATTCAAATTATAAAGAAAGTTATAAGATATATACTATATATTAATTATATAACACATAAACAACAAATTAATGCTAAAATTAGATTTAGATAATTTAATTCATATAATACTAATTTATATGTATGTATATAATTTTTTAAAATAATACTATTATCAAATTTATTAATCAATTTAGTACTCTCACACTTAGTAGCATTTGGAAGTTATCTCTATTTATTCGTTAGTAATTTTATATGATTTGATATATTATTCAGTTATTTGGCTCAATTAAAGTTGTATCACTCTTATAGCAAATTAGTACATTTATAGGTATAAAGTTTGAGTCTTAAGGTTTTTATCATAGTCAAGTTCGATTTTTAGTATTTATACACATATAGGATTTAAGCTTTTCATACGCAATTAAGATTTTTATCAAGTTCGTGGTCAATCTCTTTCAATTACGTATATTTAGGATTTAAAGCTTTTGTACACGATTAGAGCTTTGACTAATAAGTTAAGGTTTTTCATATTTGTTTTGAGTTTCAAATTTAAAATTTTAATTGGTTTTTAACTTATTGACTAGGTTAACTAAGAAAAATCATCTACAGTACACAAGTTTGATTTTATATTAAAAAGACAAACTTTGTAGGGTTTACACTCGCCCTTTCCTCTTATCCTCTAAGATCGCCTCTTGTTAAGTGGCTTAACGATAGGATTTGCCCTTTAAAGATCATATTTTCCTTTTTCTTAAGATTCAAGTAAAGTCTTATTACAATACTACCTACAGTACAGTTGCCTCCTCTAGTAACTATGCTTTCCGCTTTGTGGCTACTCTTCCTCTCAAGCTTCATTTACATGAGCTTAATTATTAACAAAAACTATCCTTTTTCATTCATAGCACATCGAGTAGTATTTATGTGGCTTTTTTAGGTTGGAAATTCATGCTCTGATACCATTTGTCACAGGACAGAAAGTTAACCCCCTCCTTAAGTGCTCTTGCAGTACTCGACCTTCCTTTTCGTCATTATATTTGTTTAGATTATGGAAAGTGAGCCGACTTTTTTCCTTCCTATTTACCTAAGGTCGTTCTAGGTCTTTCTATCTTCAGGAGTGTCGACTGACATTGTCACCAATCCTGTATAATAGGAATGTCTAACTTCTTAATTAGTTTCGATCTCCTACAACCATCATTAGAAGAGCTGCATCAACTTTCAACTAGTTTACTCATGAGAGGCCAACCTAACTTCGAGATAGTACCTAAACCTACGAACAAATTACCATTTGACATAATTTACTTCACATTAAGCCTTAAGTTGAACACTCCCACTTCCTTTCAGAATATGGATTGTAAGCTCCACAACTAGCTATTTAAGGTTTCGATCGGTTGAAAGATCCGATCGAGTCTAAATTTTAAAGTATTGTTAGAAATATTAGTAAAAATGATCCTATAAACTTAAATTTAAGAAAATAAGTAATAAAATAGGAGGCTACAAAATTTTCAAATTTTAAGTATAATACTTGTTAATCATAAAAAAAGGCGAAAAGTGTAATTTAATAACTAATAAATTACTAAAGATAGAATATATGTATACGGAAAATCCTAGAATGACCTAAATAATAATTAAGAATGTTCACATGTACCCCACATGTATTTGCGTGTAGATAAAAATACGCGAAATTACTTAAATTGACCAAAAACTTAGTAAATAATTAAAGAAAATTATTAAATTAATTAAGAAAAATCAGAAAAAAAAATCAAAAGGATGAGGATTAATGAAAATATAGTCGTGACATGTTGGAATTTGAAAAAGAAAAATTATCCAATTAGAATTAAGCAACACAAAAGCAAAAAATCAAGGAAATGGGACAATGTCATGTCTAATTAATGCATATTGATTACCACAAAGCCCTATAAATAGTAAGAAAAATTCAAAAACTTATTTGGACAGTTAGAAATCAGAGAAAATTAGGGATAGGCGAAAATTGAGAAAAAAAAACTAAAGAAAAAAAAGAAGGAAAACTATGCAGTTAGGGCCACAAAGAAGAACCCAGACCCGACGAGCAAATGGGAGTGGACGGCCATCACCACCACATGGTGGTGGCAGTGCTCAGGTGAGCCGACACACCTATGGCCACCGACGGTACCTAAATCGGTGAGTTCGATTTTCAGCCCGATTTTGTGTAATTTTGTAACAATAGTAAAAATTCTTAGAAAATTATGAATTTTATTATTCTAGAATATTTTTGTATTTATTTTTTATGAAAAATATTATTTTGACGAAAATATGTCTTGTGATATAAGGTCCTTAAGAAATTGTGCAAAACCGAACATGTTTCGGTTTAGAAATAAATGACCTTAGGAGTGTAGTTTTGAACCCAAAATTTTTTTGTAGATTACTTAGATGATATAGAACAGTGCTATGAAGCCCATTTTCAAAAATTAATTTTTGAAAATTTTAGATAATTTTTAGGCCCTAAAATGAGTTATAAAATAGGTAATTTAGGGTTAATTAAGTAATTAAATGGTTAATTACTGATTTAGTGAATAAATATGTGTTTTAGGATGTTGAAATCTGATGGAGTATAATACTTGTAGCGTTTAGGGTGTTAGATGTAATTATTAGGTTAATTATGTAGTAAATAAGTAATATGGAAAAATAGTACATTTTAATTTAATTTTGTAAATTAGGGTAATTAGATGTAAAACCTGATTCAGGATGAAATTGATGTTTAGAGATGGTAATTAGAGTGATAGAAATATTAGAAGTGTATTATATATATAATAGGTGATAATGCATAATATGTAATTCTTGGAAATATAATAAATAGAAAATATTAGGATAAAAATTGATATTATATAAATAATAGGGATATATAATAAAACCGACGGAAGACTCGAATTTATATAATTATATGAAAGATGTAAAAATTTCTCACATCACGAATGAATTCGATATACTAATATGGATTTAAGTGTATTGGGTGGAATAAAATACTAATTAGAGGTAATGATTGTATTTAGGAGATCGGGAAGTAATGTGATTAATTTCACATTATGAGTTAAAACGAATTTCTAAGGTTTGAGTATAAAACAATATTGAGAAATCGAACTAGAACCTAATTTAG
Source organism: Lumnitzera racemosa (assembly GCA_024138005.1). Lineage (NCBI taxonomy): Eukaryota > Viridiplantae > Streptophyta > Magnoliopsida > Myrtales > Combretaceae > Lumnitzera > Lumnitzera racemosa. The sequence continues at coordinate 95,644,631 of JAMXBC010000004.1, read as the reverse complement.
AAATCGATGCGGAAACCGAATCCGAACCTAACCCTAAACCTAGAATAATTGTAAAAGACTTAAAACCTCGATAATTAGGTATATTAAACCCTAAACAAAACATAACAATAAGCGTTATAAGATAAAACGAACAATAGTTATATGAAAAACTGAAACCACGTTTGTGTTATAGGGATGATCGGCGATGGCTTGAGTAAGTCGGACTTCGAGTGAGTGAGCGAGGAGTCGAGGTAAGTTGGGATTAATACGATACTGTATTTTGGAGGCTTAAGATTATGCTTGGTTGTGCTTGTTACATAGTAGGATGTGTGCATGTGCTTGATTATGAGTGATGCTATGATTCTGTCTGTTGTCCTAGCTTGTATTGTAAGATTGGTATGAAATGATTTATCACCCTAAACTGGGCCTAATCAAATATACGACCTATAATCATAATTGAATCTACATGGCAACCCGTTAGGAGAACTTAGGACTCTTTGGCCAAATGCCGACCCCTTTGAAAAGGATAACGCAGGATTACAATTGGTCCTTTCTTCATCTTCAGTTGAACTAAGTGATAGGAGAGGAGGTCGTGGCGAGGGTGAAGTCAATGGTTCGAAGGTAGTCGCGGGAGGAGCGAGGTCTCTATTGCACAAGCCTGGGTTTGGTCGTGAGCTGTTGCATTAATGGCAACTCCTCAACCCGGATTAGAGTGGCCCAATTTCTCTAATTTCACGACGGGCCGAATAACGTCGTGTGACGGCATTTTCTTAAACATCATTACACCTAATAAGTTGATTGATAACCTTATTGTGTTTGTGGTATAGTTTTAAGTTGCTCACATCCATATAGACGTCGTACAGGTGCAGGCTAAGAAGCGGCAAAAGACTACTCTGAAGTTAGTGACTGTTGAATCTTGAGGAATGAGGAAAATTATTTGAAGAACGAACATATATTTTTAAGGTCTAAGTTTTTATTTTAGAATTATTTTTTATTTCTGGCTAATGTAATAACTAGGAAATATATTACGGAGAAATATTGTAAACGATATTTATACTAACTAAATTATAGTATATATATGTATTTTCTCACTTTCTTAGATAAATGATTTATTTAAATTATAAACTGTTTACTTTAAAGCGGATTAGTCGTAGACGCCTTATGTAGATCAGGTCTAAGATAGCGGTTATAAGGCCAACTTCTATCTTAGGATGGTTTATACGGCGGAGTTGTTATGATTCTACCGCTTCGAGGCATGACATGGATCATGACAAATACATAGTGGTGTCAAGAGGGTGATTGGATCACCATCCACCGGTGAGTCTAAAATTTGCATTGGATATTCATTTAATTGTTAAAAATATCAAATCAATTAAAAAAAAGTATTTCCTAAAGTTATTTTACATGTACTTTAATGTAGTAATTTTATTTTATTGAAATAATGATAATTTATAGTGCTTGCTTAAGAAAATGCTTTGTTCCAACGAATTTTAAATTAATTTTTCAAAATATTAAACGATGTTGTTGTAAGCTAAAAAATTTTGTACAACATATTCATATTATGTAATAAATTTTAGTATTAAGAATTTTTTTAATATCTTTATGTTTACTATTTATTAAAAATTATTTGACTATTGTTGGCAATTCTTCAAATTAAGAGAAATAATTATTTTTTAAAATAATTAATGATTAGAACCAATATGTGTCAATTTATGGTGAATAACAATGTTGATATATATTTTATATTACGATCTTAAGGATAAGTATAATTATTTAATTATTTATAGTTAATTTTTGGTTAAATCAAGCTAAAACTACTATTTTTGGAATGATAAATATATATATATATATATAACTATTATTATAGAACTTGTCAGTGTTACCAAATTTAGGATGACTCGAATGAATAATCTCAATTCGACTTAACTTTTTCATAGAATCTATTTGGTCTAATTGTGGTCAAACTCCCTATTTAACCCAATTTATTCATTTTACCCTTGATTCTCTCATATGTACGGATTAACTACTTGAGTTAGATCTAACAACACTGGTACTTTTCATGTTTAACACTTAACAACTATAATTTTATGGTTTTAACATATTTCCATGGATTTAACTGAGTACATATGCTGATTATTAAGAATTTTTTTTTTTTACTATTTTGTTAAATAAGATAAATGAGGTAATTCATATAATCGACGTTGTAACAAGAAAAATCTAAACTAATATTACATTTGATATGTTCTTTATTGGTCCTAACTAAGGTTGATTGAGAAATGGGAATTTTCTAAGAAAATATAGTAATTTGGCTAAATCAATAGACAAATCAAAGGAAGAATCAGAGAGTATACTTATAGGCCTTTGTGCAAGTTAGAGTTAGAGATTGAATTAGATGAAGTACCTAAGATTCTTATTTAGTTGGGATTAATGAAAAATGTCTAGTAGCATTCGCATGAAAATTTTTGGAATAAACCCGATTCATAGGATAATCTAGAGAATAGTTTAGAGAATAAATTAGAGGCTAAGTCAAAGGAAGTTTGGGATGAATATTCTCGTAAAGGATAACTTCAACTCATAAACCCCAAGTAAAAAGTAAGTTATTAATTATCTAGAATATACACATAAACTATAATTGACTTTGGAACTATACATCATTATTAGGTGAGATAGTTGAAGAGGAGCTTCATATCGATAAATAACTTTGGAATGATCAATAGGCCCTAGTAACTAGATACATATGTAGAGATTAGATCTATATCTACTTAATAAGGAGTGAGTTTTTCTTATCTTTGGCTATTGTGTAATGATTGAACTTGTTGTATGATGAGCTCTATAATATTTTATCTTGTGTATCAATGTTGATTGAACATGATTTGATAATGTGCTATTATTTAGAATTATGCTAACTTAGATAAAAATTAGGTATTAACCTCACCTCTTAAAGTGTTCACTTAAGTGAACTAGACATCGAATTATTAGAACTGGAAAAGCAAAAGGAAGTAAAGTAAAGGTTTGGCTAAAAGTTAAATAGATGAGCTTACTTGCTTTGCTTGGTGAATATTAAAGATGTGGTTGATACAATCGGGGTACTACACGGCACGAAAAGGATGTATAGGTTAGATTTCTCAAAACTTATACTTGTGATGGGATAAGTTTTAATTGAAAAACTAGGTTTTTGTACATATAGATTTAAATTGACCAATAATCTTAACCATGTTTTATGGTTAATGTTAAGTTGAATTACAACTAGGTTTTCTTGGATATAATATCTAGATGCTCAGATTTCATTTAACTAACCAAATGAGTGCTAGATTGGGTTACGATATCGATACTGATGCATGTTATGTGCATTAATATGATATATAATTGTTGTATTTTCTTTTGATTGGCTGATTGATATAATCTAACTTGAAAACTGTTATGCCTGTGTAATATATTTGGTTTTATTGCTACTTTTTTATCTACTCTTACTTAAGTAATAGTAAGCTAATGGGATAAAGTGTTTTATCCTTAGGTTTAGAAGTAAAAACTAGGTACCATCTATGGTAGATTATAAACTTTTGAGAGTGCTAATAGAGTTAACTATTTTAGAAAAGTTGAAATCTTACTGATCAAGTACAATTTGGACAATGATGTTTGGTTCCAATAAATGAAGTTTACAACATTTGAATATTTTGGATTTGTAAATATTATGTATATATTTAACTCAACAACCCAAAGCTAAACTCTTTTAGAGCACTAAATGTACAAAGTATGGCTTGTTATCAAAATTGTGTATAGTTAAAGTAGGTGATCATGTGTGGTGTTACATCCTATGTTATGTCGTAATGTGACATCCTCGATTCGAATTGCGAATTTTGATATTTTATTGACATTTTGGATATGTTATTATTTTAGTATTCTATTTCCCAAAATCTAAATTGTTGGAGTCACTTTGTCTAGTTTTATGGCTCTATTACCGATCTCAAATATAAACAAGTAACTTTTATGATTATTTTAAAATTTAGTGGCCAATGCCATAATTGTTAACTTATAGGGTCTCATATTTCACTCTCCTTATAATTAGTTTCGTCATCACAGCCATTGTATCTCAAGTTTCCATATGATGGCTATTTCTATAAACGCCATCAATTAAATTTTGGTAATGGTGCTTACTAACTTGTTGTGTACTATTGTAATTTAATCTTGTAAGATACAACATTTATCTATATTAACCATATTATTAAAAGTAAAGACAATCTATTTGGTGTCTTTAGTTTTTTTTTTTAACGATTTTGTTATTTATAATTTCATAATTACATCTTTATATTAAAAAGCTAATTTTCTATTTATAGTAATAGTTACAAGATATAATTGCAATTTTCGAAAAGGCACGTTTTAAGCATCTTTTACCTTTTTCAAAGCCTATCATCTCTCTCTCTCTCCCCCAAATCAATTTAGAGATTTTTCTCTTCTCTTCCTACATTTTCTACTTCCCTTTTTTCCCCATTCATTTATGTAAATGCTAGTTATGCTCACCCATAATTTTAGTTATTTTTTTTATTCACAATTTCTATTATAAAACTAATTACTTTTGTGAACTTTAGATTATGAATAGAGCCTTTTATAGTTATAGTAGTTTTTTTTTAAATTTTAGCATAATAAACCTATGTGCTCTTTTAACAAATTGTAATTAAAGAAATTAATTGATAATTAAATGGTTCTTTTATTTATTAAGCCATATGTTTCTTTGTCTTTTAAAATTCTAGCAAAAGAAAAAAATTTTTGTTTATTTCACAAATGTTAATCATAAAAAGTAATTGATTACTAAATTATAGGAATTTCTAAAAATTTATCTTCTTCTGCTTTTTCTTTTTTTAGAGCAACAAGAGTTGTATTCGTACTTCTTCAAGATACCAATGATAATAAATATGATTTTATACTCAATCTTCCATTTAAAATTCTTTACTCAACTAACCATTTCTGTGATACGAAAAAATTTCAAATATCAATTAATTTACAAAACTTTAAAATATGCTAAATTGCATTTATACATCTTCAAGATGATAATGATAATAAATATGATTTAATACTTGTTCTTCTATTTAGAATTCCTTTCAAACCATTTAACGACTCTTAACCATTCCTACATATAAAACACGATATTGAATATTTCAAATAGAGATTTTGACTTTTTTCCATATTTCTCTATCAAAATAGTTCTTTGAGTGAACCCTTTATATGTAAAGTATCCTAACATTATCCTTTCTTTTTTCTTTTCTTGGATCCTACCAATTACCATTGTCTTTGTTGTGTATTTCTTTACCATTTTAACTTTATTATGCAATTAATTATTTTCTTCTTTTTTTTTTCTATTTTGGAATTCCATTTGTTTACATATAATTTTATACTCATTTCATTTCATTTTTTAATATACTCAAATTAAGTGAGTTGTTATGGTGAGATTATAATTCCATGACTATTACCAAATAGAAAAATTATATTGTAATTTAATTATTGATTTCATTTCATTTGCAATTCCTTATCGAATCATTTCTTACATGCAAAATGTAATACCAAAAGTTCAAATAGTAATTTTGACATTTTTCCATATTCCTTTATTAAAACTCTTGCTTTGAATAAAGCCTATATATATAAAGCATCGTAGCATTATTTTTTCATATTTCCCTTTTTCAAAATCCAAAAATTGTTTAAAATATGTACTCTTTATCATTTTAACTTTATTATGCAATTAATTAAATCTATTTATTGTAGAAAGAAAACAAGAAAACTACATATTCGCTTTCCTATATTTCAAAAATGAGATGTAAAAAGAAATTAGATATGCATACCTTCTACCTTCTATGACAAAATTAAAAAAAAAAAATTAGATTTGATCCAAACCAATGTTTTGTCAAAGTTTTCAATTGTAAACTCAGTATTGTTGTAGTTTGTCTAAAAAGTTTGTATCTTTTTTCTACCTTTGGATACTATACATGCTGCTGATAATTGTTCTAACATCAAATGTAGTTTTATGATACAAGCATTTCCAAGAAGGTATCTAAAAATTAAGTTTATCTTTCCTATGTCTCAAAGTTTATTTTAGAACCATTGCAAGTATAGCATTATCCATATTGTATTGAATAAAATTAATGTTTATTGTATATTGAAAATGGTTTTGCTTTTTTCTTCTTTGTTTATATATGCGTTGCTAATACATACTTTAATGTTGCTAGCAATTTGCTCTTTGTACTTTAGTGAGGGGAAGAAAGAAGTTTAATATGGGGGAAAGCAGTCTAATATGGGGAAAGCAATGATGGCTACTATTTCCTTTAATAACATATATTCTTACTTAAGAAACGTAGGTTGTAATGAGAAATGGGATTAGATATGGCATTCGCCCACTATCTCATGTATTTAGCACTTGCTATAGCATATCACCCAAACTAATTTACCAATGAAAGATAATCTCTGTAAGAGGGGTATTGCAGTAAATCGAGAGTATTTTCTACAACAATGTACTAGAAGATGTTGAACATTTTTTTATGTGATGCCTTATTATTCGAAGAGCTTAGAGAATTTAGGGGTAGAAATTGATTCCAAATACCGATTGCCTAGATGTTTTCAATAATTGGATCAGGAAAAATGCTTATATTAGGAAGATGCCATGGAATGCAATTTTTCTTACCTAAAAGCTGTTGTGTTCCTCTTTGTGTTGAGGGGAATATAGAGGCAAAAAAATGTTTGAATATTTTGGACTTGAACAAATGTACAAGATTAGATGGGAATAATCTGAAAAGAAGCATACAAATGGTAGGCATTAGAGAATAGATAGAAGAAGGGAATCAACACATGGGAAAGATCATACTCTTAGGTACGACCTCTAGTGAGCTATATTAAATTGAATTGCAATATAGTAGCTTATTGGAAGGGCATAAAGGCAATAGTGATAGCAGTTGATGAAATTGGCAAGGATGAATTTTGGGAGGTGTGGTCAAGATATTGATTAGTCACCGGTAATGTAGGCTATAGTTTATACTATGTGTTTAGTAGTGGAAAAAGGATGGGAAAAGATCATTATTGAATATGACTGCTTAATGTTCGTAGACCTTGTGGAAAGAGGACGCATAGATCTTAATATAATCGTTATCTATTATTGTAGCAATCTTTTGAATAAATTTTCTTATATTCAATCTTGTAAGACCATCCATGAAGCTAATTGAGTAGTTAATGTGTTGATAAAGGAAGACCATAGGATGGATGTTAATACTTGGTGTTTAATGGACTTTAATTGTTTTTATAACTCTGGCTTTGATCAAAGTGTTGTTAGTGCCTAGCATATGGGGAGTGAAAATACTCAACCAGGCTAGTTTTATTGAATATGACTTGAGTTCTTGTTATGTTTTTGTAGGTTATTTTGGTTAACAAAGTTTCTACTTTACAAAAAAAAAAAAAATTCTTACATATACGGACAATTTATAAAGTTTGTCATATAATTTTTTTTTTTTTGCTAAAACATACTCCAATCAAGTTTGATGATTTATTTATGTTTGTTTTGTATATTGTTTTATATATTTTTCATGCGTTTACAGCCTTAAGAAATTATTGTATGTGCCCTTTAAAGAAAATTTGTTATTTTATTTACTTACTTTTGCCATTTTAAGAAACTCCATCTTCCATGCATTTTATATGCATTTTATCTATATATATTTTTTCTTTTCTTTTGTAATGAGTAATGTATATTATCATTCTACTGTCTTAATACTTAATTGTCATTGCAATTAATCCATTCAAAGAATCTTACTTCAAAATTAAGATAATAATTTGAGTTTTTTTCCTTAAAAAATTATCCTGCTTTTAAATCTTTAATTTATTTCTTAAAATGCTTCTCTTCATATGTTTCGAAACTTGTTTGTTTCATACAATGATTCATTAGTTAAATTTTTTTATGAAGCCGTCATAGTATCTTTATGCAATTTGAAAATGCAATCTGAAAATGCATTATTGGTATTCTTATATAGAATAATATTGCCATGTAATATTTTTATATAAGCTGTCACAATAACTATTTTTCCATTTCCCTACTATGAATTATGTAAATATTATATATTTCAATATGAATGGCTATTTTATATATGTGTACATGTTTTTTGACCATTCATTGTAAGTGTGTCAATGGTTAGTTTTACATTGTCATTATTACTAAATTAATATGTAATATCATAGTTTATTACAACATTAATATGTAGTATTATAGTTTCACCATTAAGCTATGTTGTATCATAATTTGACTGATTAATGTTTAATATGACATACATATAATAGATAGGATTTAAAAACTCATAATAAAAGAATTGAGTCGAACAACAATGTTTTGAATTTGAAAAATTTTAGTGTTTATTATTTTATGATTACAAAATGTAATGTTCTTTGTAAAATGAGAAGAGGTATTTCGAAAATTGAAGGAAAATTTATATTATGATAGAAGGAAAATTTACCACTTTATAATAATTATAATGACAACATGTAAGTGTATACAAAAGTATGACTAAAAGTTTATATTTTATCAATAAAAAAAGTTTAGAGAGGTGTAGAGTTTAATACTTAAGTTTTGACTTAAGATAACAGATAGATATAGTAGATAAAATTGATATAATAGATAAATAATAAAATTGATAAAATAGATATGGATGTGTATATATATAGATAGATATATAAAGTAAATAATAATGCATAATTGGTTTTTACTCCAAATTACTGGTAACTACATTTTTGGCTGTATTGCAAAAGAACTTATAATAGAATCCTTTTTAGTTTGTTTCAATAAAATTAAATATAATATGAAAGGATATATGAGTAATTTTATTGGATGAAAAGGAATGTATGGAGTCGAAAATACCTTAAATTCCTTTAATATATAGATAGATAAAGTAGATAAAACAAACATGGATGTATAGATATATAGATAGGTATACAAAATAAATGATAATTGAGTAATTGATGCTTACTCTAAATAACAATAATAACTACATTTTTTTAGCTAAATTCAAGAAAAATCCTTTAATGAAATCCTTTTTAGTTTGTTTCAATAAATTTAAATATAGTATAAAAGGAAATATAAGTAATTTTAACGAATAAATAGAATATAATATATATATATATATAGAGGGAGTTTTTATGGTAATACTAAAAAAAATACGTTACCGTAATACTAGTCAATTTAAACTATCAATTTAGTAATACTAAATTTGTACCATTTGTTCTATTAAAATAAGATAATATGTTACTTGGATAACATGTCACTAACTTTTATAAATGGGAAAGTAGGAGAAAGAATGTAACTTGGTAACCTTCTATATTGTTACGATAACGTTATATTGCTAGCAATAATATTGAGAAATCTAAATCTAAATAGACATATATAGATAAAGTAGATCAAATTGTCAAATTAGATATAGATGTGTAGATATATAAATAATATATAAAATAAATGATAATTAAGTGATTAGTAATTATTCTAGATAACCAGAATAGCTACATTTTTTATTTGGATTCCAAAAAGAACATTTCATAGAATCTTTTTGATTTGTTTCAATAAATTTAAATATAGTATACATGGACATATGAGAAATTTTAATGGACAAAAAGGATGTGGACTCCAAAACACTTTGTGTTCCCTTAATATTTAAAGGAACAAAATCATAAATTTCTAGCACTTGCAAAATGAAGAACTTCCAGATTAAGCAAAGATAATATTGAATATTTTAATCCACCAGCGTTAACAGCTGTATAGTAGTTTAGCGAAACATGTTAAGGTTTTGAATGAAAATATAATTATTAAGTAAGAAAGAAATCAAGCTAAATAGTATGAAAAATAAAATATTTTGTGAGGATACTTCCAATTAGTTAACACCCAATTTTAATGGTGAATATCTAGCATTACCTAAGGTCAGTTAAAAGTCATAAGTTGGATAGAATAATTTGAAAAGACCATTTAGGATAACTTATGCAACTAGATTTGTGTATAAGCAAATTTTGAATTGTGAACCAGTCTGAAAGGTCATCGAAGCGGTCCGATTAAAGGTGAGCAAGCTTGAACTGGTATATGAATTGTCGATCGACCAAACCTGTCGAATCGGTAGGTCAGCAAACCATTTGAACTGGCCCATTGAGTTGGCCTATCAATTCAAGCCAGTTTCGTACCTCCAATATTAAAATAATAATAATAATAATAACTTCACATGTTACATGTCTTCTTCTTCTATTTTTTTTCTTTTCCATTATACATCAATTACCATTACAAAATATAATTAATAATTATATTGTAATTTTGTTTTTCTCATATTGATAATTTATTTCAAAATCCGAATGTGAAATTTTAATCATTTGCAATTTGCAACATTTATCGCTTTAGTTAATCTTAATATTTTAAAATTAAGGTAACATTATGTTCACTTGGTCTTAATTAATTATCTCAGAGCGGAATAAAATTTGTAACTTCTTTTGCTTTACTTTATACGGATGTATGATATAAAATGCTATAATCATTTTGAGAAAAAAAAAAAAGAAAATGAGAGTGGGCAAAAAATTATTTGCAGTAATTCACTAAAATGTGAAAATAAAATTACAAGAAATTTGAAAAAAGAAAAGAAAAGAAAAGAGTAATTGGTTTAAGGACTAGCGAACCAACCTAAACCCTTACCTATCAAGAATCGAGACCAATTCAACCTTACATTGACTTGTAAATCTAAGATTCATGACCTATTTAGCTTTGTGCTTGTGTCTTTATATAACTCACCCATATAAGTGGTACATCACAAGCCAATTAAAATTTGGTGGTTGGGCATTGACCATAGTAATTGCTTTGGATTTTTTGTTTGTGTAAATTTAATGTTTTCTATTTTTATTTAATCATATGGCTATTTAGTAAAAAAAAAAAAGAAATCAAATTTTGAGAAAAAATGAAATATAAAATTATCATCTTTGTATATATGTTCATCACTAACTAGAAATGGACAATGATTTTCCATAACATGCAATCGAGTACATAACATCATACCAGTTAACTATTAAAATGATTATCGATTATGTAATTATTTTTCTAAAATGAAAGAATCGAAAGATGTCATAATGTCATAAATACACTTTAAAGTTCATATAGCAGTTTACGAAATTTATACATTTTCACAATTTAGTATCTCAAATTCTTATATCTATAATATTATGGTTAGACTTTTTAAAAACCTAATCTTATTACCATTACAAAGATATATCAAATTAAGAGCCATGAGCGACAATAATAGAGACCAATAGCGAAAAAGACCCATTCAAAGTCCAACCTGAGTTTGGCCCAAAAAAAAAAAAAAAAAAGTCCAAACCTGAGTAGAATACTGGAGGAATTGTTTATTTATTTATTTCTTCCAGAGTCTATAAAAATGTAGATATGTAGAGTAACCAATAAGAATCTCCCAGGAAGCGAGATGTCCAGTTTTATCGCGATGCCAAAATAAACACTTTCCTCACATTTTACTTCAGAACAGGTAGGTGTGCTGTAACCTTGAACTCACCATCCAAGCGTACTTTAAGTAGCCAGTCTTCATCACGTAATATTCACAATTTTGTGTTCCTTTTCCATCCTAGTGTTTTCGATATTAATTTATTAAAAAATTATTTTTTTATTATTATATTTATTAAATTGTTTATAAATATAAATATATAAAAAATAAAATAAATATCTTCTCGTTGAAATTTCTACCGCGTGGACAACATTTTAATATTTTTCCAAAATTAAAACCTTACCTTAGACTTTTCCTTTACTTACATTACAAAAAGCAAGACAGGACCCACACGCGTCTGTTAGACCCTTATTCCTGTCTTATTCTTTCCCTTCTCCTTCAGATCTGAAAACTCAAGTCTTTTTGCTCTTTTATGTCCAAAGACTCGTAACTCTTTCAAGGTTACACACAACATATATTTACAAGGGTATGTTTCATTCCGTGTAATTGGTGTCTAAATAGTGTAAGTGTAACAGGTGAAGAAGGAGATGGGGCTTGTGGGCGTTGAAGAAAATGGGAAAGGGGACACCTTGGGATTTAAGAACAAGTACAGGAGAATGGACTCTGAAGTCAACGATGATGAGGTTGATGATCCTAATCAACAGCATCAATCGAATAGAAGCCACAGTACTAAGAAATATGTGTTTGCTTGTGCCGTGTTAGCTTCTCTCAATTCTGTTCTTCTTGGCTATGGTAATTTTCATGTTTCAGACCCCCCTCCTTTTTATCTGTGTTTTTGTGTGGATTCGTGCTAAGATGATAATGTTTTAGCAGTTTGACATGTCTATGTGGACATAATTGTGATAAATCCTTCATCCTGCTTTCTTAATTCTCTCTAAATTATGATTATCCCTTTTGTTGACCGTACATAAGTGTCGGTGAAAAATAAAAACCTAGATTTGGTAACTTAAGCCCACTATATTAGTATCGGATCAATATTGTTTTACCTTTCTTGATAAAAAGGGTATTGTTGAAAAAACGGTTCTTGTGCGTTTTTTCATCATTGAGTGTCTCATAATTCCAATTATTAGTAAATCGCCAGTGTAATGTACAGAAACAATGAACTTGTCTAAGAATGCTCTTGTTAACACATATGTTATGTTTAGGGAAGTGCATTTATGTATTCTATCGGGTAGTCAAGCCTATTGAATTTTATGCAGAACCAGTTTTTGTTCAAATCTTGAACTATTATAAGCCTTTTCTTCTGACCATGGCAAATGGCATGTTATGATATATGTGTTGCAAGAACTTATGTTGGCTGTAAATGATAATATGAAAAACTTTTATAGTTGATGCTTAAGTGAACATGAATATCACGGGAGGATTGCAGCATATGGTAGAAAAGGAAGATTATCATATTTTTAAATGATGTGAGGAGTAGCATTGGAAATTTCGAGTTAATTTCCTAATAATTTTCTCTTTTCTTGAATTATATTTGTTTTTTTCTGTCTTATTAAATTTTCTTAACGAATAGTATCTCAATTGCCATGCTTGGCATTTTGAATCTAGGATATGTTTTTTTCGTGAAAAACCTTTTTTTTGGAACTTCAGTGATATTTTTGTAACGACAGCTTTGTAGCTGTCAAATGTTATTATAGTAGTCTTAGCATTAAGTGATGATTGCAATTGCCGGCCACCAGTGGTGGTGATTAGCGACAATTGAAATTGTTAAAAGAATATGGTGCAATTATTTCCTATTGTTAAAAATGGAAATTCATTTTCCTTATATTGTTTTGATATTTCCATGAAGGCTAACTCTCATTAGCACATTTGGTTTAACCTAGGGATGCAATCGAAATGGGTTTGGAGCTGGTTTTGTGAAATTTGAACTTGCCCTTATAGGGTTTACCTCCTATTTTCAAAACCTGATCCTATAGAATTGATTCAATAGATGTTCTAAGGGCGGGTTTTTATAAAATTTAGAATAGATCAAGGAGGGAATAGAATGGAAAGAAGTTAAGTACGATTAGAATGATATTTACTGACTTACACAATAATAAGATTTAAGAATCAAATGTGTTGTATAATGTAAAACTTGTATAAGATATATGTGTTGCATAAATTAAAAATAAATATTTTTGTTAATATATATATATATTTTTATTAGATTGGATGTAATTCAAAAACTCATCCTAATTCCTATAAAGCTTTGAATCATATCCTAAGACTCAACTTTAATGTTTTTATTGGGTTTGGTGGGTTGAGTACCTTATAACGATTGGCCCGGTTGCATCCTTACTTTGACCTTCACCACCCATTGTTAGTTGTCACTAAAAACCATTGGTAAGCCTAATCTCTAAAGATTACTATGATAACATTTGATAATCTAAGCTTCGAGCATGACAAATATATGCAAAAGTGGAAGTCTGGAAAACATTTGCCGCATAGGATACACACTTAGTATTTCTGAAAGCAGCAAGTTCCTGACCGAGTTCATGTTATTATATTAGTTATATTCATATTTTCATTTACTCTAATCTTATAACCCTGTTTTGACTTCATTTGGCATGACCTTCTTGATCAGTCCAATAGGAGAGTGGACTATTAGTCATCTGCATCTTTGAGTTGCTGAAATTTTTAAGTTTAATTAAAACGCTAAAATTCTGTGCTAATATTTCTTCTTCTACTTTTGTGCAGATGTGGGAGTAATGAGTGGAGCCATTTTATTCATTCAGGAAGATCTCAAAATAACGGAGGTTCAACAGGAAGTTCTTGTTGGTTGTTTGAGCATTGTTTCTATTCTTGGTAGCTTAAGTGGTGGCAAAACATCAGATATTATTGGCAGAAAATGGACCATGGCTTTTGCTGCTGCCATTTTCCAGCTAGGTGCTGCTATCATGACTCTAGCTCAATCATTTCAAGTATTAATGATCGGAAGATTCCTGGCTGGTATTGGAATTGGCTTTGGAGTCATGATTGCTCCTGTTTATATTGTTGAGATCTCACCCTCCACTGATAGGGGCTCTCTCACCTCATTTCCTGAGATTTTCATCAACTTAGGAATTCTGCTTGGTTATGTCTCGAATTATGCATTCTCAGGTCTTTCAGTTCACATAAGCTGGAGGGTGATGCTTGCTGTTGGAATACTGCCCTCCCTTTTCATTGCCTTTGCACTTTTCGTCATCCCTGAATCACCAAGATGGTTGGTCATGCAAAACCGAATTGATGAAGCAAGATCAGTGCTATTAAAAACAAATGAAAATGAGAGAGAAGTGGAGGAGAGGCTTGCAGAAATACAGCAGGCTGCAGGAATAGGTAATGTGGAGAAGTATGAAGATAAAGCTGTGTGGCGTGAATTTCTGAATCCTTCTCCTTCACTTCGTCGAATGCTTATCGCTGGTTTTGGAATCCAGTGCTTCCAACAGATTACAGGAATAGATGCAACAGTTTATTATAGCCCGGAAATCTTCCAAGATGCAGGGATTAAGGATGATTCCAGTGTCCTTGCGGTAACAGTTGCTGTAGGAGTTTCAAAGACAGTATGCAATTTGGTTGCAATAATTCTCATCGATAGACTTGGTAGAAAGCCCTTGCTATACATAAGCACTATTGGGATGACTGTTTGTCTGTTCGGTTTGGGGCTAACCCTCACTTTCCTAAAGGAAACCCAAGCCGGGATCGCTTTGTCCATTCTAGCCGTATGTGGGGATGTAGGTTTCTTTTCAGTAGGGGTTGGACCCATCTGTTGGGTTTTGACATCTGAAATCTTCCCACTAAGGCTACGTGCACAAGCAGGAGCCCTGGGGGCGGTTGGTAATCGGATATGTAGTGGGATAATTGCCATGTCTTTTCTCTCAGTTTCTGGTGCCATCACAGTAGGAGGAACATTCTTCATCTTGTTTGTCATTTCTGCTCTTTCGGTTGCCTTTGTTTATGCATGTGTTCCCGAGACAAAAGGTAAATCTTTAGAGCAAATCGAGATGGCATTTCAAGACCAAAGTGAATGGAAAGAAAGTGAAGTAGAGATGGGGGATGCTGAAAATCTTGTGCAGAGACAGGCAGGAAACTGACCAGAAACTCCATTCATCCGATATGTATAATGTTACATCAGATCTAATCGGTATTGAGCTAAATTTATCACGGTGTCAGAGCTTAGTAGATCTGGTGTGATTTTATATTTATCGGTCAATGGTTCTCAGTTTAAAAATCTCTCTTGTTGTCACTGATTGATCATACCACCAAACCAAGTTCTGGAATCTCCACAGCTGGTGATTCCGGATGATTTATTATAGTCTTCACAAGAGTTCATTCATCCCAAACGGCATTTATTGCATTTACAAGCGAAATAGTTGCAATATTTCTATACTCGGAAGCGGCGAAGAGGTTGTCTCCATGGAAGAATGTGCACGTCTTGCAGAGGAAAAGAATGCTTCTTATGTTGCCGCTGGAGTACCCACACTGTCATTATAGCACATAATTCATGTATTCATGCAGTTGTTTAGAGGGTGTATTCTTAGTTTCCGAATGCTAGCAGATCAGTTGCACGACTGAAAGATTTATCTTCAGATAATAAATAATAGTGATGTTGATCCAGGGTGCCAATCAGGCAACCACCATTTTATAGAGCTTCATGTGATTTTATTTTATGCTTATCTTTTATGCATTTCTTCTCAGAGCTCTAGTTCCTGTAGATGGGGCGGTCAATTTGGTACCGATTTCAGCCCTTCAATTTGGATAGTTCCTGTAGTTATATAAATAAAACTTAAAGCTTAAAATGGCAAATCAAACTCGTTTTAATCCATTTGTCAACGTGGTGGGTTTTAGATTCAACGTCTAAGCCCATTTATGAACTCATTTCAGGGATCCGACAAGCTAACTCATTTTTCGTATTTATAGTTCATTTTATACTTTATTCCCTACTTTATGCACTCTCTTCTCTAGTGTTTATCTTTGTACTCATATTTCTGGATGCTACTTAATTGATATCATCCGCTTTAATTCTAATTGTTGTAAGAATAGCACTTTCAAATTTTAACGTTGTGTTTGTTTGTGTGTGTGTGTCTATACATATATAGAGAGAGAGAGCCACCCGGGGTGGGGGTGGGGGGTTTGAGGAAGAGGACAGGGGGAGGGGGAGGAGGGGAGGTAGGTGTTGTTAGCTTTTGTATACAAACCAATATACAAGGCATATATCATTCGATCTCAACTTTATTGTTGAAGCAAATTAATATAATAATAACAAAAAAAATTGGATTGATATGTGAAATAGTTTTTATTTAAGTAAATTGAGACATGTCCCACCTTCTAAATATATATCTAAAATTTTTTTTCAAAATTTTTTATTTTTGAAGATTTCTCATTATGTCATCTCCAAGTTAAAAATAAAGCAAAACCTGTATTAGCCTTACTTTCTCACTTAACAAACATTTAAATTCAAAATTTCTTTTTATTCAACTTAGTAATTACAGTGGAAGTTGATATAACAATGAACCGTTTACAAAGTATCACGATTATAAACTTCTTTACAATTTAAAAACTTGTACCGGTATACATAATTGACTATAATGGCTATACTTAATCCTTTGCACGATAACACCATTGTGTTCCCTAGAAGAATTGCCTTCATGTAGTTAAACCATATTTTGCAACCAATGACTTCTTCCAAGAAACTATCTCTAACTAGATTTTTAAAGTTTTTTTGGCTTTATGATGCGATGCTTTAGATGACTCATCCTTAACCTAAAGATAAGACGACTTATTCTCTCAGCATACAATAAGCTTCCTCTCAGCTTACACTAAACTAAGTGAGAGTGGATAAATACACAACAAGAAGCATAGCTAATACCATAGGCTCATTAGTAGGTAATTAGTTAAATTATATTACGTTATCATTTCTTAGCTAAGAAATTAATGCAAATAATGTATTTCATGCTCATGCACATGATATATCGGTATCAATATCTTAACCCCGTCCAGTACTCATCTAATTAGTTGACATCCTTAAGAATTCTGATACAACATTCAGGAATCTACACAACAATAAGCAGTTACTTGAGAGTAGGACCCTCAAAACTTAGCCTAACAAAAAGCACATGAAGTGGATAAGAAATATAATTCTATATGCTAAAAAAATCCAGCTTTTATAAATCAAATTATTTACTTGGTAAACCCAGCTTTCAAAAGTCGAATAATTTGTTTATTAAAACCTAGCTTTGCTTTCACTTAAAACTTAGCTTAGTGAAATCTCAGTTTTATAAAAATTTGACCTATAGATCCTTTTCATGTCATACCATGAATGAATCAAGTGACATAATAAGCAATACCTAATAAATTCAAGCAAGCTTACTTATTACTTATTGACCTAACCTTTACTTTGTTTCATTATCTTCTTTAAGACCTCGATATTAGCTTCATTTAAGTGAACACCTTAAGAGATTGATTTAGTCCTTAATTTCATTTCCAAGTTAGCGTAAGTCTTAGCATATGTCATATGAACATCAAGCAACGTAACTACAACAACTAAGTCTAATATCAAATGATCATTCAATCAACAATAATTATAAAATGAAGCTGCACATAATTCATTAAGTAGCACATCAAACCCACAGCCTATCTTAGCTAAAACAAAACATAAAAAGGTATGCAAAGTTAGGAGTAGACATAAATCTACTCAAGGCACACAAATATCTACTTACTAGGCCCATTGATTTCTCCGAGAGTACCCATTAACACAAGCCTCTTCTCTTAGCTACTTCATCTAATGAGGATACAAGGTACCAAAATCAATTGCAACGTATGTGTATATTTTTAGATTGAAAATAGTTACTTTTACTTAGGATTTATGAGTTAAGTTTATCCTTTAAGAAAATATTTGTTCCAGACTTTCTCTAACTTAGCCTTTAAACTATATTTTGAATTATCCTCTAAACTAGATTAATTCTAAAGTTCCTAAATGAATTTTATATGACACATACTCTCAATCCATATAACTTAAAAGTCTCATTTACATATTTTGAATTAGTCTCTAGACCCAATTACATAAAAGTTACTAACTACAATCTTTGATTTAGTCTCTGATTTATTATTTGATTTGACCAAATTACTATATTTACTTATAAAACCTTCACTTTCTTATTTATTTCAACTTAGTATCAACATGAAATATAACAAAGTACTTACCTCATACTTCAACTACCAAATTACATAACTAGTATATATATATATATATATATATATATATATACCATATAAGTCATTTTATAGGCAAATCATATAAAATTTCAAAATAAATAATATTCATATCAGCTAATTCCTTGAAAAATACTATGAACTCATAAAAATGTATAATTTAAGATCTACTTATTGTAACTCTTAAATATGGTCAATACATATAATTTCTAAAACGATATAAGTGTAATATCACTAAAAATTAGCTTAAATTAATTAAATAACCAAATAAAATTACAAGATCCAAACTAAATACTTATTTAGTCATAATTATTTTTATATAAATTAAATATATTATATGTAGAATGTACCCATAAAAAACTTAGCTAAAAAAAATATTGTTTACTATTTTTAAAAATTAATGCAAAATTCATTGGAATAAGGCAATTTCTTAAGGAATCCATATATAAGTGCTTCTAATTTAAAAAATTTGGGTTAATATTTTGATTTTACACAAAAAAATCCCTAAGAATTACCAAATTTTATAATTTTTGAATATCGTTTGATATTTTTAGTAAATAACTAGTTTAAAAGTTAACAATAACATCATCTTACTGTCGAAGCTTCGACCATCGTTGGCTAAAAAGTAATGGTCAGCCAAACTACACCTATTGTTAGCCTTCAACCACGAAAACACCACTATGTCAGGTTGTGTGTAGCTTTAGGAATCCTATTTCTCGTTGTTTTTGCTATTATTTTGCTAATTTTTGTGTAAATTCTATACTTAAGGTATTTAGGAGGGTTTTGCTGTTTTCATTTGTCCAGAATGCTCCAAAACTCATCCAACATCAGAAATACAGGTGATGGAGTTGGAAAAAGCAATTCCAAGTGGCAATTCCTTAAGTAATTTAGTGTAATTCTAGTTAATATCATATATTCTTTATGGATAGCTCATCCTAATGTTTTTCTCATATTCCAGATGTGTACTACGCTAGTTCCACATATTTCCAAGTCGGTTTCTTTTTTTTTTTTTTAAATAATTTTCTAATAATTAAATACATTTTTTAGCTATTATTTGTTATATTATATTAATATTTTTACATATCGGGTACATATAATATAGTGCATATGGCAAAATTACATTATATGCTATTTAACTTGAGATATTATTTTTATAAATCAAATAATTTATCTTTAAGATCTAGTTATCTTTTGGAACTCAAATTTGAGTTTTCAATAATTATCGAGCAATCTCAATAAAATGTGTTTTATTAGAATTAAATATTTTATACTCTTTATTTTGAAAAAATAACCTTACTAGGGCTTTTTTGCTATCTTTTGTGATCTCATATTAAAATTTTACTTAATTCAGATAAGGTTTTTAGAAAGTCATAAATCTTACTGAATACCTTGACTTGTATCGACATCGAACAATTAGATTCTTGTTACACAACTAAACTTGTTTTTCAAGCTTCCTTAAATAAGTTTATATTGTGATTTCTTTAGGTATGATCTTTAGATCTTAAATGTAATAAAAGTGATCCATTATCTCAAGTTATGATAGTAGGTACAAATCGAGGTTTCGTAATATTTAGCCTAGATATAAGTGTTTTTTTTTTTATAATTTTTAATGTAATTTTATCACAAGTATTTAGAAATTGAAGATAATATATATATATATATATATAATTCATAGTAGATACACTCTCTTTATGATATCTTACCTCGTGCTTATTCTTAGTTAAATCAATGTTGGTACTTTTTTTCTCTCTCTCTTTATATATATATATATATATATATATATTTTGTGGTTATTGCAAGCATACTTAAATGGAGACTTCATAGTCATAGTATATTTATTTTATAAATATTTATTCGTTAAGGAGGTTTAATTCAAATGAAATATATTTATTAAATGGGTTACATTATAAGTTTATGTTTTTAAACCCGATGAATAAACTAATCGTATTACAAGTCGACATTCTTTAAATATGAATCCATTTAAGTCCAAATATAGAACACAACACATTAATATGAATTGTTAGCACATATTAATATGAATTGTTAGCTCTATCCATAGAATGTAACTCTTTGGGGAAAGCCTTATCAACCATGATGGTAGAATAGCACTTTTGGGCTGCCTATGATTACGTCTATATGCTCACATAATAGTTTGAACAATTACCGATTTGTTTCTATTGGACAAAGGGTTATCATAAATCAGTATGAAATGATGAAACGGGGATAAATTCCTGCGATACAAAATCCACATTATTCGGGTTTTCGTGCTTATGGTTCAATAGCATAGTAAAGCACCTCTTCTTTTCTTTTTCTTTTTCTTTTTTCTCCAAATAGTAGTACTCCAAAAACAAATTCTTGAAAAATTTCATGACAAGTTTGGTGTTTTCTTTCGTTTCCTGTATCCCTAAATACAACTCTGTCCCGAAATCATTTAAAGTTAAGGGCAGATCACAACTATGCTTTCATATTTCCATGAGATTTTACTAATATTTAAGAATAAGTGAAAGGTTAGAGTTCCTTCTTATTTGACCAAACTAAACTTCATCGAGAGATGGATGCCTGAGCTTGTTTATAAGGGATAGTTCCCTTGCACAGTCATGTACTTTTTTCCTTTCTTTTTTTCGTTTTTTTAAATGAAACTGGAGTCATATTGGATCAAATATGAATTCTTCTCATAAAAAAGTTTTTTCTTTTTGTTAATTAAGATTTTCCCTATGGATATAATAGTGTGAGCTGTTATATGATATCCAACTCGTTCGAACTTAATATTTATTTGATAGGATAATATCCTATAGGACTTGAGATGGCTAATAAAACGTTAAAACTCTATAGGGATTTCAATGGATTTTGAGATAAAATAAATATCTAATATGGTTAAATTCACTAAATCCTGTTAATTTTAAATTATATTTATAAAAGTATGATTCAAACATCATTCTCGGGCATGTCATTTGCATTGATAATTAATAATATTATAATTTACTTGAAGAAAGAATAATATAAAGTATATTTGTCTTAGTAGGTAGATTTCGGATTTGAGTGAAAAATGAAAGAGTAATGAGATGGTTAGATTTATAAAACTAATCCAAAGTCTATCACAAGTGCATTACTACGCTTAGCTTATCATCTGTGATTGTTGGGTAATTGATCAATACCCTTGAAAATATAAACCCATTGTATATTCCAATATTAGAGTTGTGTTCTTTAAAGTTGTATTTCTAAAGGTTTTTTAAGGATGGTTTGTATCTTATCTATATCTTATTTTTATTTGTTTTATATCTAATCTGTATTAGTTTGAAATTTAATGTTTCAAAAATTATCTTATTTATTCCTTATTTGTTTCCATTTTATTGTTACGAAAAAAAGTAATGATTGAAATGTCAAAATTAAGAAATAAAAATTTACGTATTTTTAAGAGAAAATATTAAAAAAAATACATTTTATACATTCGATATTGTAATTCCCCACATCTCCAACATGCTAACTTTTTGTGTAGAGCACATACTTTATAGAAAATATGCTCTTAAGCTAGATTAATAGAAATAAATGATAATTACAATGTACTAACTTTACTAAATATCTGATAGCAAAAATCTTGGATATTTGAAGATATTTAAACATTAAAGCATCCTTATGAAAAAAATAAAAATAAAAATGAGATCATAATATCAATTTCATCAAAATACAAGCATATAAATTGATGCTTTATTTGAAACACCAAATGGGTTAGCTCTCTAATAATAAATGCAGTATTAAGCTAATGAATGCTTCATACTTAGTAATATCTTATTATTTGAGCTAGTAACATTGGGAATTTGATAAAGTTAGGTGAAGAAACCTTGTAAATTTTGATAATGTGATGTCGCAAACACTTTTGTAAGTAAGAATGTTAACAAAAGTGTGCTTAGGGCCTTTGTCTAGCAATTTTGGACTTTGTGTGTGTGTGTGTGTGTGTGTGTGGGGGGGGGGGGAAGAAAGATAAAGAAAAGTAGAAGGAATATGTAACTCCCGTAACCTATCGATGCCATAACTTGCTATGTATCCCTAGTTTTCTAATGATACGTTAAGGATTTAAAACTAACTATAACTACCAAAATCATTTTTAGTAACTACTATCAGTGCATTAAAACAAATTTCCATAATTTAGACAAACTATAACTACTTAAATTACTCATAAGCAAGTCTTCTTTATAATAATTATATCTTAAAAGTAATATTCTCATCTTATATAAAAATAGAGTCTAATAATAGACCAAAAGCACATACTATCATTTAGTTACACCTGTCATCCATAAATCATCAATATAGAATTATAAATGCCTCTCAAACCTAACCTACTATAAGAAGTCCCGATCATAATGTAAGTAACAACTTCACCTTAATACCTGCAGCTATAAAAATAGAAGAATGAGCCAAAGTCTAGTACAGATATATAAGCATACATGGATGCTAAACTGAGTTACACACAGCACAATAATGCAAATTATATCAAGTTTAAAGCAAATAGTAAATTAGTTATCTTTTATTTAAGTCAACAACCAATAAAGGGATACTCATGACTATGCTATATCTTGATCTTTATTCACATGCATAGGTGGATATAAATATAAGTTTTTTTTTTTTTAAGTTCTTTATGTCTGGGCCTAAAAACACTTAGAATTCTAACTGCATTGTTCCATATGAAAATTCACTAGGGAAACCTCGCATATAATTAACAGTTGTTCCTCTAGGGAACTATTATTGTGAGCCCCTAAAACGAGCGAGTAAAACATAACTAACAACCAAATTTAGTTTAGCCAAATATAAATTGGTTCGGTTTTCTCACTGAGTCCTAACAAGCACAAGCAAACAACCCAGCACCATATACTTAGAAAGCTAAATCTAAACTAATTACAAAGCTCGAATCAACTTTGGAACTTGAATCTAACAACTTGACATTTATAACAGTAAACTTTTCTTAATCTTCCATTCTAAACAATCTAATTCAAACATCTCAAGTAATCCAAACCATCTTTCGATAACACTCTCTAAAGGCTTCTTAAACTACTATTTTATTCTAGGATTTTAAAGGTAACTATGACTAAACCAGATCAGCCATTAGCTTAGAAAAGGAATGATTAAAGCACATAGGATGAGAATTTAGAGGTTTAAGAAAGGAAGTTTCAAAATAGAATTTGATTCTTTGTAAAACATGTTTATAAATGAGTTATAATAATTAGGATGTTCAAAAATGGTTTTAGAGAATAAAATATGCTTTAAGAAATAGGTTAGGAGACAAAAAAATTGATTTAAGAACAAGGACCGGAATAAAACTTAATCTATCTTTTTGGTGTGAACCAACCATATGGTTTAGGGGGAACCAACTAGCTGGTTTTTACCAGCCTTCTGTGACTAAAAGACTAGTTATAACTGTGTTTACAGTTCGAACTAAAATAGCAGTAGAACTTCAAATTCCATCCTCAAACCAACTCTAATCCAAAATTTTCTTCAAAGTTCAACCTTACTTCAAATACACTTTGATTTTTTATCAACTCATCAACATAACATACTTTTATTCCAGCCAAACTACAAATTTCAAATCAAACACCAACCTAAATCCCCAATTCTACCAACAACTTCAAGAAACCAACTTAAATCTAAAGAACAAGAGTAAAGATGAAGAGAACTTACTTGAAACGTGAAAACATGAGTTGGAAATCTAAAAGCAAGTTTAACCTAAAAGATTAAATTGAAAACTCAAGTACACAAATTTGGATTTCAAGAGATTAGTTAAGAAAACCTAATAAAATGGATGATTTTTAAGGAAATAAGCTAAAAAATGAAGTCTAGATACTTAATCTTACCTTAAAATTGATTTTCCACAAATTTTCCTTGAGAAAATAGAGGCTCAAGTGCCTTATACAGCTAAGGTTTTAGAGCAAGTTTAAATACGAAGAGAAGGAGATGGGTTAATGGCTCCATGAAGGCTTAAGGTTTAAGAGAAAAGGATAAGATAGTTGTAAGTTAGGATAAGAATAGAAGAATTTAAGTATAAGAATGACTATATTGCTCTTATGTTTGAAAATAATTTTTCTTAACATTACAGAATAACTATGTGAAGTCAGGTTTTAGATATTTTAGAATGAGCTGAAGTTAATTTATAAACTGAAGTTATTGAATCCATTTTCAGAAGTAAAGAATTAATGCTCTATCGTTTTTGAAAAACATTAAGAAACTTTTAGAAATTATAAATTTAGATGAAATTATATTCGAGAGTCACACTGCATTAAGATAATTATCTTAAAAGTCTGGCCACAACTCCGTGTGAAGGATAGCTTTAAAGTCGCTGTTTCAATTGCAGACTGATGAAGCAAAGGTCCAACGACATGAGAATTGTGGGGTCGGCAAGGAATTGAGAAGATATGTACTATAATATTTTATGATTATCTTTCCCCTATATATACTGCTATAACTTCGGTTGGGAAAAAAGTGAAAAACTGAAAACTTACAAATGAAGTACTCCTTCCAACAATCACATAAATTAAGGAAGAATGAAATCAAGGGGCCGACAGCAATAGATTTGCTTGCATTTGTATATTTCATTAATTTATTTTCACCTTAAATAACTCTAGCTTTTCTAAAAATACCCTGATATATAAAAAAATTACTAAAAATTTAACGTAAGATCTTCACACCACCAAGACAACCATCGTCTGCTCCTCGCCTGGATGTACCATCTCCACGGCGTCTGTTAACCATCAATTGATCACTGCAACCACCGTGCAAGTAACAGAGAACCCTCTTCAATTTTTGAAAGTACAGCAAATGACCTCTTTACATCATCAAACTTCATTATGAGGTACGTTTCTATTCTTGTTTCATATTTGTAAAGTCCATTTAAAAAAATCCAAGTTTTGAATATTTCACATTTATTTATCAAATGATATTTTCGTCCATTATATGACAATTATTAAAATGTTATGAAATGTTAGTGTAATTTCTCGACTTAATAGATTTACACCTCCATTGAACTATTATAAATATTAATTGAAGATACTTTTAAGTGCTTAAGATATTTATGAAAGTTCAAGTAAAATACTTTAATTAAAGTAAAAATAATAATTGAATAATAAAATTTATTTAGATCATATCTATATTATATGCATCCCTAATAAGAAAAACTTTTTTACTTATAAATCTTCCCATAATCTAAAGTTTATTTGAATATTTCTTTTATACTAATTATAAATATTTAAACTAAGGAGTATGGTAACATTTTCAACAACTCTTATTATTTATAATCTAAAATAGGATAATTTTATTTTAAAAATAAAATATATATATAATTTTATATGCATCCCATCTTTTCCTGTATTAAACCCTTTTCTATTTACATATTATTCTTTATTTATTTATTTTCAATATATTTATATTTTTTTCAACCCTAGATTCTAGAATATTCGGCAATGTTCAGTACCCTCAACCCTACCCTATTAATCTATTGTCTCTCTCGCCGCCACAATCATCCTTCCCTTATTTTCTTTTCCTTTCTCGGCCCACTCTCTCTCCTTCCCTAAAATTCTTTTTCTATCGCCCCATCTCCTTCCTTTCTCATTTTCACCAGACCCCCTTTCTCCTCCAAACGTCTCCAATTGGACCCACTCTTCTCTCTTTCAATCTCCTTCCCCTTCGTTAAATAATCAGAACCCCCCTCCCTTCACTCCTTCTCTCTACCGTAAATTAGGCTGTTGGACCCCATCCCTCTCCCTTTAAACTCTCAATCTCTCTCTGGCTATTTAATTCTCGCCATTTAAACAATTAGACTCCTTGTCTCGTTCTAGCCATTTAATTCGACAATCGCTTTATTTCCTCGATGATGACGAATTTTGGGCCACCTTTTCAAGTTATATCGGTAAAGTTATCTATTACTAATTATTTTGATTTTTTTAAAGATAAAGTGTAATTTTTGAGTTACTTATTTTTTTTTAAGACTATTATTTGACAACAATTTTGTATTTATCGATTACTTCTTTTTTTTGATCATATTTATGTTACATGTTATACTTGTACTATTGTTAATAAGATAGAAGTTTACATTATAAATTATTTTACGGGTTGTATTGCATTATCATTATTTATAAAAATAGAGTTGTTTTATTGTCTTTTGTTAGATATAAAATTTATGTTGATATTCGTATCAAATGTGTACTATTTTAATTATTAATTTAGCTTGTGGTAATTCCATTCTTTTATATTCTTAGATTTATTATTGTTGCCATTATTACTAAATTATTTCAATTACTATTGTAAATCTTGTAAAGTTTTGGTTTGAATCTTAAATTGAACTTAAATGTCTTAGATAAAGCTAAATAAATTAAAATGTTGCTAAATTATGAATTTCAATATAGTATGAATGTAAAAAAAACTCAAAAATCTTAATTGAAACCCTAAACTTTAAAACTAAAACTCTAAATGTAATAAAACCCTAATTAAATAGATTATTGATTAACATGCATAATCACATAAATTCACTAACGAGTAAGTAGAGATAACTTCTAAATAATTATTAATGTAAATAGTAGTAAATTAATTAATAAAATTTATAAAGTTATAAATATTATTTTATGATTATTGTGACTTTATATAAGTGTATGTGCAGTTATTAATTTAATTTTAGTATATATATTTTATGTAATATATAGTATATATTAATTTTAAATTCTATGTTTCTTTTTATAACACATGTAGAAAAGTTAAAAGATAAAAGTTTTCTTTCTTCTTTTCCTTTATCTTTCTTTCCCTTCCTTTCTTTTTTGTCTTTTTTTTCCCTCTTTTTCCCGATCAAAATTTCGGTTGCCATGTTGTAGGTAATTTACACATGTGTCTAACTTAAAAATATAAAAATAAAGATGATAAAGTAAATGACAAATCACATTATCTTCTTTTTCTTTTTCTTTTCCTTTTCCTTTTTTTTTTACTTTTCCCTTCTTCTCTTTACACTAAATACATGTATACATCCATTTGTTTTTTTTTTCTTAATAAACCCAAAACATAAGAAAACACACACACTTTCTTCCCTTTCCAATCGACATCATCTCATCTTCTTCTCACTTCCATTCTTTTGATTTTTCGTTTACTTTTTTTTTTATTTTTTTTAAACAATTTTAAGAAGAAGAAGAAGTTCTTGATCTAACCATTTATCAAGATATAAAGAAGTAGTTAAGTAGTATTTATATTATATTTAATTTATCTTTATAATATCTAACCTAGACTGACTTAATCTATATTTACAATTAAATTGTACATGTGAATAAGACACAAATCAACGATTTAACGAATTAACACTTGAACTTGAATTGGGTTTAGCTTGAAGGTTAAGGGTTCGGGTCTTAGTAAAGGCATAAAAAGGCTTTTGTTTTTCTTTTTCGATAATATATATTGCCACATCATCCATAGCACATGATTCCACATGTCAAGGCATCATACATTATGTATCGCTAAATGGCATGACACGTAAAAATGGCATGACACGTATCGTCACGTCATCGACACATGTCTTCCAAGACATGTGGCAGTTCCTCACTGGTTAGTACTACTGATGTAGCTGTCTTTCTTGGTCAGTCAACTTCAACATTAATTTTAAGCAATTTATTATTGCAATTTCACCATTAAGCATATCCTATTGTGAATCAAATCCAAAAACTTAGATGGATTCGCTCACTTGACCATTCAAAATCAAGATTGAAAAATGGAAAATAAGAGAAAAATCTACCATCATTATTGTTCAAATTCAGCCATCTCATACATGAAGGAGGTCCAACTTTTTAGAACCATGCACAAACACACACAATCAACCTCTCTCTCTCACATACCATCAAGAAGACACTCATGAACACATATACCGATCTCTCTTACTCTCTCGCAGATCTACTTTCAAACAGACGAGCAGTCCACAAGCACCTAACAATAGCACATACGTAGCTCAACATACACCTAGTAATAACACCAATTCTCCATCGTATAACACAAGTATCAACAGAAATTGCGGTAAATCCCAAACACCATTTGATCACTCATAAATAAAATCCATACTGGCCTACTATTTAATTCGGAGCCAACGTTGTCCAATCCCCACATCTAGTTCCAATCTTCTTTACCACACCAGAATTTCTTCATCATCTATCTTCATATATTATTGAAACCAACACGCAACAACACTGTCACACGGCCTTCACTAAAACTTACGATCCACTTCCCAACTCCAACCCATGGCCCTCGAACAACCAATCACCAAACATATACAACTTAACCTCTCTTTCTCCATTCTCTATCTCTCTCAAACAAGGACACACATACACAACATAAACCCATCCCAACTCTTTTTGTCTTGCGACAGGAACCCCTCGATGATCCTCATCCCTCTCTTTCTCAACTGACTCTCTCTCTTTCACTTTATTAGCAAACAGCAGTAATACGACCCATTCTCTTTTGACTGTCGCCCACGCATAGAGCGGTCGCTTCATGTACAACCACCACATCCAAAACCAAATACCCAACTATCATTCGACCCTATTCGTGTCCTTATCCATTGTGACCAAAGTTAAACCTAATGCCGTTAGCCTTCGTATAGCCACATTTACCCACGACCATGCTGTTACTATCGAAATACCACCTTATGCCTTTCCTTGAATGAAATCGATGCCATGAAAACTTCTGAAAGCCTATAACTACCATCTTTTATACGTCTAACAATCACCGCCACAACTACCTAACACACACCGTGGTTGCTGTCTTGTGCTACTACCTAAAAACCATCTCCATACACCTCGGCATTAATCTTACCTAGACTAATCCCAATCTAAAACACATGAAACTACCCTTACTCACAAAAAATCACACTAGAATCGCCCATCGAACCCCTCTCCTGCCATCAGTTTCTTCTTTGTACAATCGGTTCGATTGATTTGACTTGACCTGATTGGATCCCTAGAGTCTGACCCGACTCTACATCCCTTAACTCGCACATCTAACCCATGCATTCCATCCTCTATTCGAGCTTTGGTTTTGTTCTTTTTATCATTAATGTTTTTTTATTTAATTTGTTTTGTTTTTTGTCCATTTAGTTATTCGTTTCATGTAATTGTAATTGTGTAACAAAAAGAAAAAGAGAAAAAACGGAAAAAGAAAAAAGAAAAGGAAGAAAGAAAAAAAAAATAGAAAATAAAGAAGAGACAAGGTTAGTTTTATTCTCATTTATTTTTATGTTTTAGTAAAAAAAGATATAAAATAAATAATAATAATAATAAAATAAAAAATATTAAAAAATTTTGTCACTTAGAAATAATTATTTTCAAATAAATAAAAGTAATTTATCATTAAAACCCTATTTAGAATTTCCTAATAATAAATTCCTAATTGTGACCCTTTAGAAGACTTCCCTTAAATAAATCAAAATGGGTAAAGAACATAAACCCAATCTCTTTTCAAAATTAAAATTAATTTAACACATTAACGTTTTTAGTAAATGAACTATGGAAGTATGATCCCGATTAATGGGTACATAGGCACTCGTACGTAAGTATAGGGCGGCTTAAAATATGGAAAGTTTTATTTTTTCCATTTTTGTAAATATTTATGTAAATTAATTAAATTAGTTGTATGTGATATTATTAGTCATTTGGAAATTGAAAAAGGGCATTATTAAAAAGGAAAATTAAATTTGGAAAGTTAAAAAGTGGTACGTGTTTAAGGTTTAATAGAATAGTCTTTGGATCTACATTTCTTGTTTTAAAAAGCCATTTTGAAAATTAGTTTCATTGAAAGACTAGTAGTCAAATTATAATCAATCCACTCAATTGGTTTTGGTTATAATTTAACTCATTTTCCTGACTTTGGTCAAGTGGTAATTTTAAAAAGTTTTTTTTTAAACATAAAAAAAAACTTGGTTTTCTTTAAATCTATGTCAAGGGTCAGTATTAAATAAGTAGGGTTTAATACTTATCTAATACTGATTGGTTTATATAAGACTTATTTATATAAAACCCGAAGGAAAAAACTAGGCTTGACAGCTTGGCAACTCTACTAGGGAACGTTGAGAAGGTTAGCCACTTAAAATTTTTCCAAAATTAAAATTGCTTTCCAAAAATACATATGTTATTTAGTTCTTTATTAATTTAATTGTATGTTTGTTATTAACTTCATATAATATATATATATATATTGTTTTGATTATCGTATTTATTTTGCATATCACATACATCGGGACATGGGAGGTTCATTTTGCATAAAAAATGTAGGGTAGATACAATCGAACCCAATCCATCTTAGGATCCTAGAAAGGAGGCCATTGTGTAGACTTCGGGTATAGTAAGGTAACTACCATTCGAGGTTGATTAGACTACCCTACTTAAGCTTATTGCAACTAATGAAAGTGTTTTCTAAAAAATAAGTGAGGTCACAAAGCTTAGAGACCTTCTATAACCCACTAAAATTGTATATGCTCCCCACCCTAATTGTATATACTCCCCTTCAAGCTTCAGTTAATACACTACTCTTAAGAATTGCAACCCTATTTATTGTTTAAGAGTTTTAATGCAATTAATTTTTTGAAAATAACAATAAAGTTGCAACTTAAGAAGTAATGCATTAATCCAAATGATCATAACATCTGCATATTTTCATGTGCTTTCCTTTGTTGCATTGATGATTGATTCTTGTTCAAAATTATGTAGACTTAGAATGGCAGACAACCAAGCAAACAATAAGGGGAATGATAAGCTACAGGACATATCTAGGATTCACGAGTAGTTACTGGAGGATGAGATCGCTTATCTAAAAGAAAAGCTAGAGTGTTTTGAAGCTCACAGTTGAGCCTTAAGGTCTCTTCTAGCATAGGTCATTGTGGATACCTATGAAATGATATAGGACCTTAAGGCTTATATACGAGACTTAATGTAGAGTTTTTTCCAATTCACATTTAAAGAGCCTAGAATAAACATCAAGTTCCTAAATAAATATTAGATTCTCTACCTTTGTTTTTGTATTCTAATCTTCTTCAAAATAATAAAGTTCTTTTTAGTTCATTGCTTTTCATTCTTTAACATTTTTGTCTTTGTAAATTGTCTTTCAATAAACATTTATCTAACGATTATTCCTTCTCATTTAGAGAAATGTAAATAAAATCCATTAACTTATAAAATAAAACCCTAAAAATCACTATCCTTATTTATAGATATTTTTCTTTTTTTTTTTGGTAAGATAAAACTTTATCTTTCTCTCTCTAAAGAAAAAAAGGGAAAAAAAAGAGAAAGAAGAAAAAAAAAAGAAACAAAAATTGAAAAAATGAAAAGTGAAAAGAAAAGTTGCTAATGGCCTTAAATCCTTATGGGCAACATAAGCTTAGGCCTTTGGCCCAATTAAGTAACCAACCCAAATACTTGGTTTCCAACCCACATGAGGCCCCCTGACCTTTTAAGGAAACCAATACGGGTTCTTTAGCCCATTTAACCCAAACACTATTTCCTTGGCCCATTCAATCTAAGCACTACCCTTAAGCCCATTCAGCCATTCAACCTAAACACAAACCACTTGGCCAGGCATTCAATTTAAACACCAACCTTAGGCTTATTTAGGCAATTTACCCAAACATAAGCCACTTGGCTAGGCAGCCAATTTGAACACAAACTATAGCCTATCAAAGTAACCCAAACACAATCCTTAGCTCATAAAGGTAACCAAGCCAAGCAAATACCCTTAGTCTATTTAGAAAGCCAAGCCTAAACATAAAGTCAAATACTAAGGCATGATTTGAGAAACTGGAGGGCAAAGCCGATCTTCACCCTAGGCTAATAAATATATATTTCTCCTTAAAAAATCGGTAACTCACTTTTAAAAGGTTTAGAATGAAAAGAGGCAAACTATATTCCACACATTAACTTGAAACACTTTGAGAGTTGAGTGACATAAGAGTGAGGATACTTTGGGTCTATTCCTTAAAAGAGGCCTACTTTGAATATAATACATAGATTAAAATGAAGTCAAGAATTCATTTTCAAATCCCAAACAAGATTACTCTTTGCTAACCCCGTTGGACTAATTTGGAGAATTTTCAAATTTAAACCCTGTCAAGAATCACCTCATAATGGGGCAATTCGAAGGTTAGGGTCATTGATTAGAAGATAAGGGTAAGATTAGTTTATGTTGCTTAAGTTACATTAATTCAAAAACGACTTTTATTTTTGATAAATTTTTTTCTTTGAAATGAAGACGAGCCAATTTCCTTTTCAAGTACCTCAAGCCCATACATTAGAAATCCATGGATTTAGGGCCTTAAATCGTTTAAAAAGAAAAAAAATTGGCAATAGAGACAATTACTCTTGGGGCTAAAAGAAGAGAGAGACTAGTAAGAGATAATGGGGTAAAGCAATTAAAAAATAAAAAAAAAAAGAAGAAAAGAGGCCAAAGAATTAGGCCCGAACATAAGACAAAGGCCCTAAGAAATATTTCACATCCTAGCAGGGGCAGCTAAACCGAATGAAAAGGCTAGGAGTTAAAATAGTCTTAAAGACACGAGGCCTTGAATCACATTATAAGGCTTAGAAACCCAAAATCTCTATATATACTCTAAAACCTCTTTTACCTATGCTGAATCACACAAGACCTTCCCACCCATAATACTACTCCTATAAAGTAAAAGCTCTTTTGATCTTAAAAGATAATCTATCTTTAATAAAAGTTGTTTTTGAAATTGGGGCAAGCATACTTCTAATTTTTCCTTAAGGTTCTTGACTTGTATACCTAGGATAAATAAAAATATTTCTTTCAAAATAGGCCTCCTCATTAGTCAATTTTGAAACTCTTGGACCAAAAGCCTAAATTCATAAATGTTGAACTGGAAAAGACTTAATGAATTGATCAAAGCGTGTCACTTACAAAATGGACTATAATTTTTAGAGTTGTAGTTAAGAGTGAAATCTAGATCGAGAGTTAACAAAAAAGTCCTCTTCGACTAAACTAATTATGGGTTATCATTTCCTTAAGAAATGAATGACTTGAAATCACAAAAGCCCTGTGAGAAAGCTCTAGGGACAAGGGCATTGAGAAACTCTACATGATTACCAAGGATATGGGTAATTATAAGTTTGTTCCTTAAATAAGAATTTATACCCATTGGCAAAACTTTTAAAAAGGAAGAAGAAGAAGAAGAAGAGAGAGAAAGTAAATGCTTGTCATAAGATTTTTGTCCAATCCATGTTAGCTCGAGTAGCTAAGCTTTCAACTCATGTCATTTTATTTCCTTTTCAAATTGGTCACATTTTTTTTTAAATTGACTTTCAACTCATGTCATTTTTCCCTAAATACAGTTTTTAATGTCCATTAACTCTTTTTCAAATTAAGCAGCCTATCCCTATTTCCTTTTTCATAAACGAGTGTTTTTCAACAATTTCCCTATAAACACTTTTCTAAGTCAAGAAGTCTCTTAAAACTGGTTGCTTTCCTTACTTTACTTCTTTAGTCGTTCATCAACTTCCCTTAGGGTTCTAGCCAGCTCTTAGAGTATTAACCCACTCTTTTATTCTTTTTAGGGTTCTAGTAAGCCTTTAGGGCACTACCCCATCTTCTATTTTTAGGGTTCAAACCTACTCTTAGAGTACCATCCCCTCTTTTATTCCTTTTAGGGTTCTAGCTAACTTTTAAGGTATTATCCCATATTTCATTATTAAGGTTCTAGCCAACTTTAAAAGTACTGACCTACTCTTTTCTTCTTTTCAAAGATCTAGCCAGCTTTTAAGGCCCTAACTCGTCTTTCAGATTTTAGCTAATCTTTAGGGTGTTGTCCCATCTTTCATTGTTAGGGTTTTAGTAAACTCTTAGAGCGCTGATCCACTCTTTTATTATTTTCAAGGATCTAACTAGCTTTTAAGGCCCTAACCTGTTTTTCATATTCTAACCAGCCTTTAAGGTACTATTCCACCTTTCATTCTTAGGTTTCTAGCCAAATTTTAGAGTACTAACCTACTCTTTTATTCTTTTAAAGGATCCAACCATCTTTTAAGGCGCAGACCCGTCTTTTAAATTCTAGCCAGCCTTTAAGGCACTGTCCCGTCTTTTTTGTAGGGTTCTAGACAACTCTTAAAGCATCAACCTACTCTTTTATTATTTTTGGGATTGTAGCCAGCTCTTGGAGTGCTGACCTTCTCTTTTGTTGTAGTCTACCTTTAGGGTGCCGTCTTGTCTTTTTTTTTTTTTTGGGTACTAGCCAACTTCAAAGCTTTACCCTTGCTTTCATCAATTTTCCTCAAGGTTTAAACGAACTCTTAGAGTGCTGCCTCACTCTTTTAATTTGTTTTTTAAGGATTCGGCTAGCCTATTGGGCATTGTACCATCTTTCATTAGGGTCCTAATAAGCTCTTAGAGCATTATCCCTTCTTTCTTTTAATCTTTTCTAGGGTATTAGTTAGTTTTTAGAGCGTCACCCCCTCTTCTTTTCTTTTTAGGGTTCAAGCTAAGTCTTAGAGCGCTATCCCCTCTTGTAATTTTTTTAAGGTTTTAACCTACCTTTAGGGCATTCCCTCGTCTTGCTAAGGTTCTTACTAACTTTCAAAACATTACCCCCCTCTTTCATTGATTTCTCTTAGTAAGCTTGTAGGTACTTCTCTTTATCTAGTTCTTAGCAAGCCTATAGGGCGCTTTTCCTCATTAAATTCTCTTAAGCGAGCCTAAAGGACACTTCCTTTCATCCTCAATTTTCTTTAGCGAGCTTGTTGGGCGCTTTATTTTACCAATTTCTCTTAAGTGAGCCCATATGGAGCTTTTCTTCATCGAATTCTCTTAAGCGAGCCCAAAGGGTGCTTCCTTTCATCTTCAACTTCTCTTAGCAAGCTTGTCAGGTGCTTTCTCTTCACTAAATTCTCTTAAGTAAGCCCATAGGGCACTTCTCTTCGTTGATTTCTTTTAACGAGCCCATAGGGCACTTTCTTTCACTAATTCCTCTCAAGCAAGCCTAAAGGGTGCTTTCTCTCATCATTGATTTCATTTAGGGTTACTAGTCTTTGAGAGACGCTTTTGCCTAGGATAGTCAACTTAAAGGAGCATTACCAAGTTTCAATTTAAGGGGTTTAGCTAACTTTAAAAGCACTTTACCCATTTCACCTAGGATGGTCAGCACAAAGGATCATTATCAGATTTGTCTTCAATTGATTCCAAAAGTTAGGGTTGTTAGTGCTTGAAAGACACTCTCGCTTAGGTTAGTCAATTGAAAAAAGCATTACTAGGTTTCAATTTAGGGGGTTTAGCCAGCTTTAAGAACATTTTACCCATTTCACCTAGGATAGTCAACTCAAAGGAGTACCACCAGGTTTATCTTGAATCGATTCCAAAAGTTAGGATTGCTAGTTCTCGAAAGACTATTGATACATAATTTTTACTCCTTTTATTTTATTTTATTTTCTTATGGGGGTCCTAAATAGGGAAAAACACGCAAAAAAAAAGAAGAAGAAAATTAAAGAAAATCCAAAAAATTAAAAAATTTAGAAAAATACAAAAAAAGTACTAAAATAAGAAAAAGCATTAAAAAAAAGAAATTTAGAGTAATATCAAAAAAATAGGAAATCTAGAAAGAAACACAAAAAGTAAGAAATTTAGAAAATAATTAAAAAAATTTACAAAATTTACAAAATAGAAAATTTTGAAAAAATAGAAGATTTTAGGGAATAATAATTTAATGGGATAAATTTTGTAAATTTTAAAATAAGTTGAGAAGTCGAGTCATTAGCCTTGGGCTTAGATTTGAATCTAACTCAAGTTGACGTAATCTATATGTATAATTTAATTGTATATATGGACAAAGTATAGGCCAACGACTTAATGGATAAATATTTGGACTTAGTATTGAGTTTGGGCATGAGATTAAAGGTTCGAATCTTAGTAAAAGCATAAAGGCCTTTTTATTTTTTTAACTAACATACTATCACATTAAGAACTGCTACATGTTAGGATCTTATTGTACCACATGTCCTGACACGTGGTGTGCCACGTATCACGTGATGACAGGTGGCATGTGACTAGTGGACCACATAGCTAACATGGCGCCACGTTATCTCCATGTTAACCTCCTTTTCCCTCCCTTTCCTTCCTTTTTCTCTCACTTTCTCTTTCTTTTCCTTAATTTTCCTCCACTTTCCTTAGCTGAAACAACTTACTCACTTCACTTTGGATCCAATTTTGGCACAAATATCATACATAGCCCTTAATTTCTTGCTTCAATCTCGTACTCTACATGGCCTACTTTGAATTGGTATTAAGAACACGTCCGGATTCAGTCAAATGAGCATTCAATTCAAGCTCCAAAATTTGGACAAAACTGGAATTTTGAAAATTTTCTTTTAATCTAAATCCGAGTTTTCCTTGTTTTCTAAGGTGTTTTAGTGTTAAAAAAGGGTATTAGGGAGCTCATTGTAAGATACGGAAGCTGCAACTCCCATGCATAAGCTTTCTCTCTCCTTGAATCACTCTCTCTCTTTACCGAAATCTTTCTCTCTCTTCAAATCTCTCCTTCTTGTCACTTTCAGTCATGTCCATCACCATGGCCAAGACCTCTACTATTTTGACTTTTGAACTTGACCACCTTCACCCTTAGTCGCGGCCTTTAGTGTTTACCACCAATTTGCTGTCGCCAAACCTTAACTACCATACTCTTCCCTCTTGAACTACCACCTTTGACTACCATAAGACCAAACTAACCCCACAGCCTAGCTCTTCGCCACCCAAAACCCTTACTCATACATCTCCTTTACCCTCGGCTGGCACCACGCTGAAGACCTTAGGATCACCAATGACCGCTGCCTTAAACAACCACCAAACAACTGCTCTAAGCCACAGCATTGGTTCTACCCCTACTATTCCCAATCTAAAACTCACAAAACACTACTTTACCCTTCAATTCAGCAGCTGAATCAAGCAGAACCACCTCGAGCAATAAATTTCCTCTTCTTCTCCAATTTGAAGCCAACCCAGATCCAAGCTTCGACTTGCGACCCGACTCAACGACCTGCAAACTGACTCGAGATCCACTCTAGCTCACTTGACCCAAGTCTACTTCTTAGTTTGATTCTCTTCGTTTTTTTTTCATTTTATTTATTTATTTTGTTTACTTATTTTTTTGTTTAAATGTAAAAAAAAGGAAAAAAATTGAAAAAAAAAAGAAGAAAAGAAAAAGAAAAAAGGAAAAGAAAGAAAAAAAAAGAGAAAAGAGAGTAGTTTGTTTATTTATTTTATTTTTAGTTTAATAGATAAAATAAAATAATAAAATCAAAAAATAAAAATAAAATAAAAATTAAAAATAAATTAGTAAATAAGTTAAGGAATAAATATTTTTTTACACTTAGAAAAAAAAAGTTTTCAAAAATAATAAAAAAAATAAACGGACCCTTTACAATTTAAGGCATTTTATAATTTTTCAAAAATAAATAAAAATCTAATTTAGGACCTTTCTTTTTAGAAATTTCCTTAAATAAATCAATTGGAGTGAAACGTAAACTTAATTGCTTCTTCAAATTAAAACAAAACGAACCCATTAAATTTTTACAAAAAGAACTATGTACGTTTGATCTCGAATAGCGGGTATGTAGAAACTTATAGGATGATGGTAAAAGAATAAGAAAAAAACTTGATTTTCCTTTTTTTTTTTAGTTTAGATTACTTTGTTTATCCAATTAGAGTAACGAAAAATTAAGTTCTATTTTAATATTTGAAAAGTGATTTTTAAGGTTAAAATTAAAATTGGAAAGATAATGGTATCTATAAGGGTTTAAAGTTTTTAAGCCTCAAATATAGATCTCTAGCTTCAAAAATCATTTTTTTAAATTGTTTTGATCGATAAACCAATAGCTAAGTTATAACCAATCCACCTAATTAGTTATAACTTAATTCTTTTTCCCGACCCCAGTTGGGTAACGATTGTAAAGTGATTTCAAAATATAAAAATAACCGATTTTTCTTTAAACCTTAGTTAAGAGTCAGTGTTAAACGAGTAAGGTTTAATACTAGTCGGTTTAAAGAAGACTTTATTTTAAAAATCAAAAGGTGAAAAACCAAGCTCAACAAAGAATCTTCCACTTAGATTAGTCATCTTAAAGGAGCACTACTAAGTTTTAATTTAGGGGTTTTAGCTAGCTTTAGGAGCACTTTACCCATTTCGCCTAGGATAATCAACTCAAAGGAGTACGACTAGGTTTCAATTTAGGGGTTTTAGTCAGCTTCAGATCGCTTTACCTATTTCACTTGGGATAATTAGCTTAAAGGAGCACTATCAGGTTTACCTCAAATCAATTCCAAAAGTTAGGGTTGCTAGTCCTCGAGAAACACTCTAGCTTAGGTTAATCAGCTCAAAAGAGCAGTACTAAGTTTTAATTTAGGGGCTTTAGCCAGCTTTAGGAGTGTTTTACCCATTTCGCCTAGGATAGTTAGCTCAAAGGAGTATTACCAGGTTTATCTCGAATCAAGTCCAAAAGTTAAGATTGTTAGTCCTTAAGAGACACTCCCGCCTAGATTAGTCAACTTAAAGGAGCATTACTAAGTTTCAATTTATGGATTTTAGCTAGCTCAATGAGCACTTTACCCATTTTGCTTAGGATTGTCACTCAAAAGACTACTATTAGGTTTCAATTTAGGGGTTTTAGCCAGCTCTAAGAGTGCTTTACCCATTTCACCTAAGATAGTTAACTCAAATGAGCATTACCAAGTTTACCTTGAATTGATTCTAAAAGTTAGGGTTACTAGTCCCCAAGAGATGCTCTTGCCTAGGTTAGTAAGCCTAGAAGGGAATGACCATATTCTTTAGATCGATCTTAACTTAGGGTTGCTGGTCCCCGAAAGGTACTCCTGCCTAGGTTAGTGAGCCTAGAAGGGCATGATCAGGTTTTCTAGATTGATTTCAGTTTAAGGTTCTTAGTCTCTAAGAGATGCTCTTGCCTAAGTGAGTGAGCACAAAAGAGCACAACTAAGTTCTCCAAATTGATCTTTACTTAGGGTTGTTAGTTCCCAAGAGACACTTTTGCTTGGATTAGTGAGCCTAGAAGAGCATAACTAGGTTCTCCAGATCGATCTCAGCTTAGGGTTGCTAGTCCTTGAGAGATGCTCTTACTTAGGTTAATGAGCCTTGAAGGGTACAACTAGGTGATCCAAATTGATTCTAACTTAGGGTTACTAGTCCTTAATAGACGCTCCCGTAGAGATTAGTAAGCTTAGAAGGGTATAACCAAGTTCTCTAAATCGATTTCAAATTTAGGGTTGCTAGTTTACCAAAGATGTTCTGGCCTAGGTTAATAAGCTCAAAAGAGCATAACTAGGCTTCAATCTTCTAGTTAGCTCTTAGAGCACCTCTTATCTCTTTTCACCATTCACCAAAATCCTTAGTGGACCGGGCCTAGGAAGGATAGCTAGCTAGCTAGCTAACTGTAACGCTTCTTAAGATAAAATCCACCCTTAAGGTAAAAATAATATCTCTTTTGTTTTTGTAGTAAAGTTTTGCTCAAACTTCACTACGAAGAGGGTACCTATAGATACCTTATTTTGGCCTACCCTCCCCTCCCCTCCCCTACCCCCTAATTTTTTAGAATTTTTAGAATAAAATAAAGGTCCTAAATTGAAAAAAATACAAAAAAAATAGAAAAATAGGAAAAAAACACAAAAAATAAGAAATTTAGAAAAAATTAAAAAATTTAGAAAAATTAAAAAATCACAAAAAATAGAAAATTTAAAGAATTTAGAAAATAATATTTTTTTAGACAAATTAAATAGAATAGAATATTTTAATTTAAATAACGAAAGGACTGTTGGGTAGGGTTTAGATTTAAATCTAATTCAAGCTAACCTAGTCTATATGTACAATTTAATTATACATATGGACAAGATAGAAACTAACGACCTAACGGATAAACACTTGAACTTAAATTGAGTTTGGCTTGGAGGTTGAGGGTTCTAGTCTTAGTACAAGCATGGAAGGGTTAGAAGTTCAAGTCTTAGTAAAGGCATCAAAAGCCTTTTGTTTTTCTTTTTTTAGAATATATATTGCCACATCATCTACAGCACATAATGCCATGTGTCAAGGCATCATCGTGTTGTGTGTCCACTATGGGACATGTAATACTACTACACGATACATATCGCCATATGGCATGATACGTGTAGTCACATCATCGACACGTGTCTTCCAAGACATGTGGTAATTCCTCGTTGGTTGGTACTATTGACGTAGCACCATGTCAACACTTTCCTTTCTCTTTCTCCCCATTTCCTACATTTTCCCTAGATTTTTCTCGCACTTTCTTTCTTGGTCAGTCAACTTCAACATTAATTGTAAGCAATTTATTGTTGCAATTTTACCAAATTAATGGTGAAATTGCAAAATAAGCATATCCTATTGTGAATCGAATCCAAAAACTTAGATGGATTAGCTCATTTGACCATTCAAAATCAAGATTGAAAAATGGAAAATAAGAGAAAAATCTCTTATCATAATTGTTCAAATTCAGCCATCTCATACATGGGGGGAGGTCCAACTTTTCAGAACTACGTATAAACATACACAACCAACCTCTCTCTCTTGCATACCATCGAGAAGATACTCACAAACACATACACTGATCTCTCTCTCTCTCGTAGATCCACTTTCAAACAAACGAACAATCCATAAGCACCTAACAGTAGCACATACGTAACTCAACATATACCTAGCAGTAACACCGATTTTCCATTGTATAACATAAGCATCGACAGCAACTGCGGTAAATCCCCAACATCACTCGATTACTCATAAACAAAATCCATAGTTGCCTACTATTTAATTCAGAGCCAACGTCGTCTAATTGCAACATCCAATTCCAATCCTCTTCACCATACTAAAATTTCTTCATCATCCATCTTCGTACATTGCTGAAACCTACATGCAACAGCACTATACTCCTTGACTCTGACCCATGGCCTTCGAATAACCAATCATTGAACATACACAACTCACCTTCTCTTTCTCTCTCGAATAAGGACACACATACATAACATAAACCAATCCCAACTTTTTTTGTCTTGTAATAGCAACCCTTCGATCATCCTTATCCCTTTCTCTTTCTTTCACTTCACCATTTAATAGCAATAGTACAGCTCACTCTTTCTCGACTATCGCCTATACATATAGCAGCCGCTCCTTGCATAGCCACCACATCCAAAACTAAATACCTAGCCAACATCTAACCCTATCCATGTCCCTATCCACTATAACCGAAGTTAAACCCAATGTTGTTAGCCCTCATATAGCCACATTCACCTACGACTACGTTGCTACTATTGAAACACCACCCTATGCCTTTCCTCAAATGAAACTGATGCCACGACGGAGTTCGTGACCTCCTAAAAGCCTAGAACCACCATCTTTTACGCGTTAAGCAACCACCACTACAACTACCCAACACCTACTATAGTTGTTGTCTTGTGCCACCACCTAAAAACCATCTCCATACACCTCGGCGTTAATCCTACCCCTACCAATCCCAATTTGAAACACATGAAGCTACCTTCATTCACAAAAAAATTGCATTAGAATAGCCCATTGAACCCCTTTCGTGCCATCAATTTCTTCTCTATGTGATCAAGTCAATTGATTCGACCCGACTCAACTCGGTTGGATTCCTAGAGTCTGACCCAACTCCACGTCCCCTAACTCGCGCATCTAACCTGTCCATTCCATCCTCTATTTGGGCTTTGGTTTTGTTCTTTTTATCATTATTGTTTTCTTTTTATTTAATTTGTTTCCTTTTTTTTCATTCGGTTATTCATTTCATGTACTTGTAATTGTGTAACAAAAAAAGAGAAAAAATGGAAAAAGAAAAAGAAAAGGAAGAGATAAAAAAAAAATAGAAAAAAAAAGAAGAAGAGAAAAGCTTAGTCTTATTCTCATTTATTTTTATGTTTTAGTAAAAAAATATAAAATAAATAAAAAAGAGTAAAAATATTTTGTCACTTAGAAATAATTATTTTTCAAATAAATAAAAGTAATTTATCATTTGGACCCTATTTAGAATTTCCCAACAATAAATCCTCAATTATGACTCTTTAGAAGATTTCGCTTAAATAAATCAAAGTGGGTAAAGAACGTAAACTCGATTTCCTTTTAAAAATTAAAATCAACTCAACCCACTAACGTTTTTGGTGAACAAACTATGAAAGTTTAATCCCAAATAGTGGGTATATAAGAACTCGTACATAAGTATAGGGCGACTTAAAATATAAAAAGTTTTATTTTTTTCCATCTTTGTAAATATTTGTGTAAATTAATTAAATTAGTTACATGTGATATGATTAGTTGTTTAGAAATTGAAAAGGGATTTTATTGAAAAGTAAAATTAAATTTAGAAAGTTAAAAAATGGTACCCCTTTTGGGATTAATAGGATAGTCTTTAGATCCTCTAGATTCAGATCTCTCGTTTAAAAAGCCGTTTTGAAAATTAGTTTCGTAGAAAGACCAGCAACTAAATTATAATCAATCAATCCAATTGGTTATAAATTTAACTCTTTTTCTCGACCTTGGTCCAGTGGCGACTCTGAAATATTTTTTTTGCAAAATATAAAAAAAAAAACTTGTTTTCTTTAAACCCTAGTCGATGGTTAGTATTAGATTTAATACTAATCGATTTAGAAAAGACTTATTTATATAAAACCAAGAAGAAAAAGCTAGGCTCAACAGTACTTAGTATATTTATGTTATGCACATATATATAAGATGTACTATAGGATTAGACAAATACATACATATAAATAGAGTAAGAAAACATAATTATATGTGTATAAGTATAAGTATATGTACCTATCTAAATAATACATGTATAAGTATACTAAAATACTAATTTCCTAAAATAAGATAATATATTTAGATATACATATATACATAAGTAAGCCATAACTTAAAAGGAAAAAAAAAACTAGGAACTAATTTTCAATAACTAATAAATTATAATAATATATAAGTATATAAATTAATTATTATCACAAAATTGAAAAAATGTAAAAATTAAGAGAATTTAGAAAATATATATATGTACCAATAGGAAGTTGCCATGTCAGCACTCTTATTTATTTAATTAAATTTGTAAATTATAAAAATAATAAGAAAATGAGAAAACAGTAATTATTAATTAAATAGAAAGTTACAAATATAAAAAAAGTGAGTTTAATAAAAAATTATTCTTAAAATAGTGAAATAAATAAATTATTATAAAATAGTCATAAATAAGAAAATTTCAAAAATATGAAATTTAAAAATTAATTAAATCATAAATCAATAAATAGAAGCTTAAAATAATAATTTAAAAATAGTTGGGTCAAAATCATAAAATTCATAACATTTTAGACAATAAGAAAAAATACAGGTTACAACATCTAAAATGAACTCTGTTATATGAAAATATGTTCAAAAACGATAAAAATTAACTATAAGTTCATAAAAATTAGAATTAAAATGAAAAAAGTTATACGTGATTGAAGAAAAAGCTTAATTCTAGAATTTTATATAAATATATGACAAATCTTGATAGATTTTATTAAATACTTACATATAATAATTATTCTACCTAAATACTCACTATCTTTCATATTTCTTAATCACCAAGTGATCTTGATAGGGATATTGATCTCCTTGTAGCCTATTATCACCCTTGACTGATATCATGGCTGAGTAAGTATTCTTGATGATTCCATATTTGTTTGTGTTTATAAATAATGAACTTTAATTTCTATCAATAAATTATGTGATGTGTAGGGTTTGAGATTTATATATGATTGATATTTATGCATTGTGTGAAAATACTTTAAATTATGAAAATGATTGTATGTTGCATTATAGATATTTATAGTGACATTGTTTGTTTGTGATATTGGTTGGTCACTTAATAACTATAATTAAATATACTTGACATTATGAAATTAAATTGGGTCATGCATTTCATTATACTAACTGGGTCTATCACATTATACGGAGGTAACTAAAGGCCATGCGGGGGTTGATTATATAATTATGATTAAAGTGTTTTAATATCATGCACTTGTATAATACG
Source organism: Lumnitzera racemosa (assembly GCA_024138005.1). NCBI lineage: Eukaryota > Viridiplantae > Streptophyta > Magnoliopsida > Myrtales > Combretaceae > Lumnitzera > Lumnitzera racemosa. The sequence continues at coordinate 95,599,909 of JAMXBC010000004.1, read as the reverse complement.
ACCTTATCTTGGCCTACGAGATTACTATGTATTAGAAACGCCAACCGCTTAACTAAGGGTTGAGTCTAGAAACCTTCGTTTAGGAGTGAGCATATATTGCGAGGGCCTACTCACAATCATAACTAGGACTTAGTTTTAAAAAAATTGGAATTGAAATAGACTTTCTTAATTTGAATACGAAATGTGGAGTTTTATAGTTACGTAAGTTTAGGTCTAATTGGTATCGTATATTCTCCAACCTTAACTTCGGAGGGTATTAAATCTAAATTGTACATAGTACTTGGTCAATTGTATATATTTGTTTGGTATTCTATTTGTTCATATATTCATATGTTTATAATAAATGTTTGAATAACTTGTATGTATGTATGGTGAGAGATATCTCGCAAAGTCCTAGAGCTTATACCCTTATAGGCTTTTATTATAGAAGGATAGATTTACAGTACTTGGCTAAGGCATCCTCGAGGTTAGTTGGATACTTTTGGCTGTATGTGTGTTGAAGAAGAGAGTTGAGTGAATATATATATAGATATATAATAGACTCTTAGTTAGAATTACTTTAATATTCTTATAGCATGATATTAAATGGTTATGTAAAATAGTTTTTTTTTTATTATTATTACTCTAGTTTATTACTAGTATTTGAGATCTAGAGTATTGAATTACTATGTAATGATGATATTTTATGGAATATTATAATAATATACATATATTTTGATATTATCCTTACTTGTATAATTCTTGAGTAACCGGTTGTAGTAGTAGCCTTGTATGTTGTATAAAAAGTCATTGATTGAAAGGGAAACCAATCTACAGTATTTTATACGATATACGGCTCATGCCACGATTAGGCCATCCCTTGGGTCATAATAATGATTATTATTATTATTATTATTATTATTATTATTATTATTATTATTATTATTATTATGTAATATATGGTATTAATAGTGTAGTATGTCTGTTTTAGTTTCCATTACTAATATACTTCTCTTTTACGAATGTGTATGAATTATAGTGTTATTTAATCATAGACGTATTTTTTTATTATATTGGTTAGTAAGCTATATATTTTAGTATCTTCGTTATATGTTTACTTTATATTTCTCTTCCATATATTATACGGTATGAGTAAATAAATAGTATTATATATGTAAATAATTTAACATTTTACTCTATTGCATTTTATTATTATATTATTTTCCATTCCTAACTTGACTAATGAATTGACTTGATTGATTTTGCTCAAAACATTTGAATTGATAAATAGAAGTAATAATAAGTAACGGGTAAATAAAAATTCATGAGTAATATTTAGGTAGAAACTTAGTTATTGATCATTTGAAGGTTAATACATATGAGTAATATTTAAGTAGAAACTTAGTTATTGATCATCTAAAGGTTAATATATATACTTGTTCCAAATTTTAAAGAGATTCGTACTAGATATTAAGTTCCTTCCTTGTTGGGTGGTTTGAGTATTTTTGTACAGGACTTAAAATCATGGAGTTTCAGTTAACTGTCAAGAAGTTATTCTTGATACATGGTGCTTGCTTGTTGTTTGTACTTGTTAGGACATAGAAAGCAAATCAGACTAATTTATATTCAACTTAAGTTAATTAATTGTTGGTTGTACTTGACTTGCTCACTCTAGAGGCCTACAGTAGTAGATCCTTAGAGAAACAACTGTTGATCATATGTGAGGATTCTCTAATGAACTTTCATATAGGGCGACACAGCTAGAATTTTAGGATTTATGGTCTCTAGTATCTAAACTTTAGGTATAAAGAACTTAAAAGAAAACTTATATTATATTTACCTATATATGTAGATAAAGATCATTGTGTGATAAGGTTATGAGAACTTTTGTGTTGTTTACTGGACTAAATTAAAGATAATTAAATTGTTATTTGTTTATATGCAAGTGTATGTTTTAGGCTTGGCATTTGTATGTGTTTATGGATCTATACTGGGCTTCGGCTCATTTCCATTTTTACAGCTATAGGTCCATTCAATAAGCTTATAACAAGTATATAAATAGCTATCATCGGTTGGGAAAAAGACGTGGTAGTTCTATATGCTGTAAAAGATGAGGATTTGATTATTTAGCATATTTACGGCTAAAGTGACTTGCCTATGAGTCACTCAAATTGATGTAATTTAATAATTATTGTTTTGTCCCTGATAAGCGGTTGTTACAAGTGATTATACAGATTATAGATGCTTTTAGAGCCTTGACGTAATTTTGAATAGCAGGGCCAAAATCAATATACCAAAAATATAGCCTATAGTTATAAATTTATGAAAACTTATATCTTTAGTATTGCTATATTATTATCAACATAGAAAATCTTTGTTATGTAATTTAAAGCTTTTTCTAATGAGTTTTTCAAAAACTAAGAATTAGGGCAAGTTTGTGAATTTATAAAGATAACGGATGATCTTTCAAATTAATAAAGCTTTCTTGAATCGAAGCTTCTAGTTTCCTTGAAAGTATAAGGCGATATCTTTACAACCCGTGTATTATAGGTGTTGTTTTTTATGTTAAATGAATCCTTAATATTAATATTGAAAACTTTTATAAGTATAAGGCTTACTAGTTACATTCTTATAAAGACTATAAAAACTTCTTAACCCTAAAGGTTTATCATCACTAATTTCACAAAAATTTAAATGTAGTTGCCATAAAAGTTTCTCTAGTGAGATCTTAATTTAAAAGCTCCCTTTAAAACACTGGAAACCTTTTACGAAACTAATTTTGAATGAACTAAAGAAAAATAGCAAGGATGAATTAAAGTGTAATGCCTAGGAAAATTTAAGAGAAAATGTTTTCAAAAATAAGGGTATTTTAGGGGTTTCAAAAGTTTACTAAAACCTTTCTCTCTAAAATATGTCTCCTTTACTAAACCTTAATATTTTCCATTTATAGTCTAAACCTCTCCTCTTTTGGTAGAAAAATAAGAGCCCATCTTCAAACCTTACCTTAAAAGAAAAGTTTAAGGTGATTAAGGTAAGAATATCGAAGCTTAAGCCTTAACAAATTCGTTTCAAGCCTTTTACCACTCTAAATCCTCTTATTCTTTGTAGATTTCAACTGGTTCCTAAGTGTTGCAAGTGAGGATTATTGTATTCTTCAAGTGGCAGCTTACTTAAGGTATTGAAGGTGAAGGAAACACCTTTTCTAATTCGTTTTTGGTGGGTTTTCATTGTTTTACTAAGGTTTTCTTAAGTCTTGAGGCTAAAATGAATTTGAAACTCCTTATTAGCAGCTTATTGTATGTTTGGGTTGTTAGCGTTTTGCATTTAAGGAGCTTTCTCATTCATTTTAAGTAAGTTCCCTTCATCTTTCCTCTTATTCTTTAGTTTAGAGTTGATTTCTTGAAGTTATTAGAAGAATTGGGGTTTTGAGTTGGTGTTTAATAAAAAATTTGTAGTTTGGATAATGTAAAAATGTGATATGTTGACGAGTAATTGAAGTGTGTATTTGAAGTAGGATTAAAGAAAAAATTGGATTCGAGTTTGTTTTGGGAGAGAATTCAAAATTTTGCTTCTATTATGGTATGAACTGTGGGGTTGGTTTCGGTGGAACCATAGGATTGGTTGTATCTTGATTTATGTCATAGAAGGCTGGTTCCCCTCGAATCGTATGACTACTTCACACCAGAAGGCTGAAATAAGTTTTCTTTCATTCATTTTCCTTAAACTAACTTCCTTGTGTTCTAGCCTATTTCCTAAAGTATATTTTATTCTCTAAAACCATTTTTAAGAATCTTAAATATTTTAATTTATTTACAAACATGTTTTATAAATAATCAAACTTTATTTTCAAACTTTCTTCCTTAGATTCCCCAAATCCTCATTCAAAGTATTTTAATCGATTCTTTCCTAAGCTAAGGTCTAATCTTTACCCTTTTAATTTACTATAGATATTATTAGAATCCTAAAATAATATGAGAGTTTAAGGAGCCTCTGGGGAGTATTATCCAAAGATAGTCTGGGTTACTTGAGATGTTTGAATTTGATTGTTTATAATGGAAGATTAAGAAAAGTTTACTGCTATAACTACTAAGTTGTTAGGTTTAGATTCATGGTTGATCAAGGCTTGTTGTAGGTTTTGGTTTAGCATTTTAGGTACGTAGTTTTTGGCTGTTTGCTTGTGTTCATTAGGACTTAGTAAGAAAACCGAATTAATTTATATTGAGACTAATAAAACTTGGTTGCTGCTTGTGCTTGACTTGCTCGTTGCAGGGGCCTACAATGACAAATTCTTTGAGGAGTAACGGTTGATTATATGTGAGGTAGGAGCTTCTAAAATTGCATTTAAGGCAATTGAACCCAGATTTAGGACCTTTAGGAAAAACTTATTTAATTGAGCCTAAACTTTACAACTAGATTAGAAAAGTTGGTTGAAGTGACCCAATTAAGTTAAATTGTAAAAATAATGATCCAAAATCCCAAATTTAGGTTTAGGTAATTATATACTATAGCGTAAAACTTATTGGAACCCTTAAAACTAAGCTCAAAATGAGACAAGGACTTTGAGATAAGTTAATTAAGCTATAAAAGGAAATAATATAGTATAATATATTACATAAATATACATGTATTTATATGAATATACTTGATATATATAATAATTATATCTGTAAATTAACTTGAAATTATATATTTATATTAAATAAGTGATAAATTCACAAAATTAATTAGAAAATATATCTTAAAAATAAAAGACATGATAGAGTCATAATTATATAAATATGTTTATATATTACAAGTATCAATTACATAGGATATATACCTGTATATTAATAAAATTAACAAATATTATATAAGATACATAAAATATTAATAATTAACCTAAAAATCTACTAAAACTTATCTAACATAAAAAAAAAAATCTCTTGGAAATTGTTAGAAACTCATCGTGGCTACACTTGAGACTTAGGAAAGCAAAATAAAAAAGCAAATCTTCAATATTAAGCTACCTCCTACTTACTTAAAAGGAGAAAAAATATAAGAAAAATCACTTTTGGCTAACATCAAACCCTATAAATAGCAATATACCTTAGACCTTCCTTGTTTTAGCAATTTAGAATCTAGGATAGTAATAGAAAAAAATTTGGAAAATTGGAAACATTTTAGCAAAATAAATAAAAACAGAGCAACCCATTACCCTAGTGTAGTTTCCCAATCCCCTAGTGTTCTATTGTTGAATCCCACCAGCCACCACTAGTCATCCCACGCATTACCCTTCTGGCATACCCTTTCCAGCTAACAATGGGCGGAGGTTCGATGAAAACATGATTTAGATTTCTTCCCTATTTTTCTCATAATTTCTAAAAATACTAAAATAATTCAAAAAATTATGAAAAAATTTATTTCCTTGTTATCTTATATATACTTCCATGTTATTTTATTTTTGTAAAATTTGATATACTTACTTGACAAAGTTACTATCCATTTAAAATTTTAAATGATGTTGTTTTGAAGCAAAAATTTTTATGTAGAATACATGTTATACGTAGTTAATTTCTATGTAGCCCGATTTTTAATTCATGTATGTTTAGTATTTATTATATTTTTTGACCTTAAAAAAGGTTAAAAAGGGTGAATTATGAGATAAATAGATTTTTATAAAATTAAATGATAAAATTGATATGATATGATTTCTAGATGCTTATGATGATGTTAGGATATAAGGGAATTAATTTTGTATAAAAATAATATTATTTACCTAATTAATTATAATTTAGGGATAAAAATGTAATTATGTGCATATAAGTGATAAACTCGATAACATGAAACTACTTGCTTATTAAATTCCTTATATTTTTTGAGTCTATAGAAATTTTTGTGAAATTATTTGATAACCCGAGCTATTTATTATGAATTTTAGTAGTAAAATAACTTAATTTACTAATCGGATATGTTATTTAGCAATATTAAGCTAGATTATGAGAAATATTTGGATGGAACCTATACGTATTCCTACTAATCAGATCTTATTTAGATGAATTCCATCATATTTTGCACTAATTACATGACTTGAGATATGATATGTACGTATTAGGGTTAAGTATTACATATAATGCTAAGTTATTTTCGAAAAATTATATATAAAATATAGCTTATTTATATAATATGAACATAATATGATAAGGCTTGTTATAGGAGCATATAAGTATAATAGAAAATAAAAATACTCTTTAGAAGTCATTTCTCGAGATAAAACCTATAGTATGTATCGTAAGGTCTATACGAACCCGATGATATCACTTTTACTAAAATTGGATAATTGTAGGTAATATAACACATACTTCTATAATATTATAAAAATTTACGTAATATGAAAACCCTATCATAACTAAAATGTAATTTGACTAATTAAGAATACATTTCGATACGATTAAAACGTTATATTATAAGTAATAATATAACTACATATATTATCAATACTCACTAACTTAATATAACTTATGTAATAAAACTATAATAAATGTGTAGGGGTATTAGGTACAGATACAAGTGTCACTTATGTGCTGTGATACGTGATCGGAGAAATGACTTGAGTGACTCACACGGGATGATCAGGAAAGAAGTGTAGAAAGGAGGATTAGGCAATCTTAATAAGGCTCTAACACATATGGTGACAGATGGATGAGCGTAATAACCCCAAACTCCAAGATTAATGAAAAATGAGGTGGTGTTTTTGATGCGTTTGAGTGGCAAAGTAATGGCATTAATGGAGGGGTTTTCTCCTTTCCAAATGAGGAAATGAATACGGTATTTATAGGATATGGTCAGTGAATTCGATATGTCGAATCGTAACGTTGATCAATGGTTAGGATTGAAACCTTTTATATATGGGTATTAAATGGGCTTTTTCCATGGGTTTAGGCTTAAATAAAGGGTTTTATATTTCATTAGTGTGAGCTAAATCAATAAAGGTTGGATCGAATGAACCGATTCAATGGGCCCAACTCTAAGCCTACCATGCCAAATTTCCCTTGATCATCTCGATAATTTATAGGCTTAGTTCCTAGGGCCCTATCACCTTAATTGGAGGAGTCAAATCCATTTGATTAATGAGCTTGAAACCCACTATTAAATTTGGCCCTTTACATTTTATCCCCTGACCAAAGTCCTTTAGATGAAGTTGAAGGGGTTTAGGCATTGAATGAGCCTTTTAGATAACTCAGGCGCATACGTGCTCTTAAATAGCCGTGTCGCTGCCAGATTAATTTGAAAATTGTCTTAGTGTGTGAATTCGCAACACCTCTCATTTATGTATCATGCCTCAGCTAGATTAGGTTGTATGTTGCACCCCCTCCCCCCCCCCCCCCCCCCAATACTCTGAAATAAGTCTTCTTTAAGTTGTCTCTTTTTGAGTTGATTTGTCTCTTCGATTTTATTTATATGACTTATTGACTCCCTTGAGTTAAATTTGTATGCTAAGCTCACATTATTGATCTTGTTGGGTTAACCGTACACATCAATGCTATCTTGATCTTCTCCTTATGTAAGAGCATTTTTCTTGTAAGGTCTCTCCATATCATGTAAATGTTTTGTATTAACCAAATTTTATTTGCTACGCTAAGACTGGTAAGCATAGCGATCCCATTATATGACCTTCCATTTTTCATCCTTCGATGATCAAGCTCTGATTATTTATCACCATCGCCCTTAGCCAATTGGGTCAGTCTTTGAGCATTAGCTCCACATTAGCAAATGGCCCTTTTGTGTGAATATTATCTTGATTTTCTTCAAATATAGAAGAATTCTTCTTGTAGAATCTTCATACATACATAGCCATCCAATACCTTGTATTGTGATTATAGGACCTAAATCGCAATAAGGTGAAATATTTTGGGAGTTTGACTTAAAAGTAAATTTTTTTCAAACCCCTGCAATATGGACCGACTTCATGTATTTTCTTAGTTTTCTTTGTTTTTTTTTTTTTAATTTCATCATTCATTTTTTTTTTAATTCTTACTCCTCACCATGCATTGGATATAAGTATTTCTAGATGGAGTGTCTCCTTACTCCTTTAAGACTAATGATGACTTAGTCCACATTCCTACTTTATGGACATTACCTTCACGTACCTCCGTACGGTGTTTCCTTACTTCAACTATCGACACATCAATCAAGTATTATAAAATTTTCCAAATTCCCATTTCACTTCCTCACGGTAGAAGAAAAGATGGGAAACAAGATTTAATTTTCTTTTTTACTTTCTTCTCCCATTAAAAAGTCAACAGGTGTCCTATTACTTTTTCACTTTTTCTCCACTATACAGGGCTTTCCCAATTCTTTTTCTGTGCTCTTCCATTTCATCGTCGTACATCCAATTTCTTCCTTTCTTGTTTTAACCATTGCTACCGTCGCCATTGTCTTCATTGGATTTTTGTTGGAGTATATTTCAAAATAAAAACGCCAATCTTTTGAACTTGCCTCTGGTCATAAGTTCCTGCGACCCTTATTGTACTGAACCTCGAACTTCCCATTTTTGTTCAATCAACTAGATGCCAGAGTTTTGGTAGCTAAATTCTAAGTATAAGGATGGCACATTCTCTTTTCCACTTTCATTCAGTTCACCAAAGTGAAGAATCTCTACTTTATGAAGATGCTTAAACTCTTCTACTAGATTATTGTCATTAGACCAGCAAACTTGAACGAAGGAAGGGTGTAATGACACCCATTTGTTATGGTAAGAAGGCAGTACCTTAAAGTTTGGCTATTGAAGATGTTGCTTAATGGAAAAAAATATCTTCAAGGTACACTTTCGCTGATTTTAATATATCTGCTAACTTAAGAAAAACACTCAAAACATAGTTAGCTGATTGGATGGATGAAAGGGAGCTTGACGCACGCAGCAATATCTGAAAGTAATTGGTAAAAGAAGGAATCTCATTTACTCCGTACATGTTAACAAAAAAGTCATGCAGGTTAGGATATATATATTGCATGATGTCTTGCTTAATGGCTCATGCTGTATACCTACAAAGCTACACTGATTAGATTCTTCCACTGCCCCCAAAGAGCCTGTTGAATCATGCCAACAAGCTTCTTTTGCAGAAAAAAATGAACCAGAAACTAACTTCTCATCCCCAAAATCCTTTGATAAAGGCACATATATAAAAGGTTTAGTAAGAAGTTCTTCTATTTGCATCGGTTTTGAAGTACTTATTTATTTCCACATGAACACGTACAGCTTGGACATTTGGGCAAAGCTGGCCTTAAAAGCACTCCATTGCAAAGCTTACCACAATGCAGAGTCATGACATTTTCATCGTTCATTACTTTGTTCCTCACTTTAATTCATGGTGAGTAAAGCAATCACCGAGGAAACTTAGTTTCATTGCTTCCATTACCATGAAAGCATATGTTTTGTCCTTGCCATCTATTTTCTATTTGCTAACATATGGTTTTGACAATTTACAGCTAGCATTCCTTTTCTATTTCATCAATTCTTCATCCTTTTCTTTTAATTTCATTGAAGTTATTGTTTGTCCACTTGTTGAAATAGTAAAGACTAAATCCGTCTAATTTGCTCTAGGTCCTGCTTGTGAATTTTGGCTACTAGGTGCTTGCCGGTTCCTTAATGCTTACTTTGTGCATACGTGGACAGCTTAGACTCGGTTCAACAGCTTGGTTGTGTAAGTTACATCTCCTTATCTTGCTTCCTCTTTGAGTTTTAGGTTTGCTGTTCATGTGAGTTACAATCTTCTTTGTAGATACTTTCTTTTATGATGCTGTCTCCAATGCAAAATGGCCTTTCCACAATCTTCCCTTGCCGTTGTCCATTTACATAAGTTATTGAGCCTTGAGTGAAGAGTTTTAATTTTTTGCATCTATTTGCAAAACTCATTAGATAGAGAGGTTCCTTAGTGTTTATATCAATAGCAACATCATATCTCTCATCAAAGGTTGTATTAGCAGCCGAATTCACTATTATATCAACTTCTTTTGCAATAAAGTCAGCCATACCTTCAGCTAGTCGAAGATTTGGTTCATTTATGTCTGCAGGAACAAGTATTAGTTTGTTCATTATGAAAGCTTCATAGGATTTTCCATAAGTTTGTCGTAGATTCTTGAAGAGCCCAAAGTTGTGATTTCACTTATTGGTTGTAGCATTAGAGCTTCCTTATCTATTGCTTTGATCAATAGATATAACTTACCTACATCGGGCACTGTCCTTAAGATATTCTCTGTAAGAGCTTTTGCTAAAAATCTAGTTGCACTAGTGATGGAAAAAAAAAAAAAAAAAACTCTTCCCTCTAAAAAATTTGACTATTCCTATGCCATCATCCATCTCCACAAAAGAGGTGGTTTGTTCTTTGTAGGGAACCGGTTCCTTCACCTTAATCTTTGCCTAGATCAAACACAACTTTGCCATTATCAAACCTGACCAATGCCGTTCTCTTTGTCAACACTAACAGAAGTCCAGTAAACTTAACCATGTTTTCTCTCTCTTGACAGTACACCAAATTTCTCCTCCATGAGTATTAGAGTTTATATGATGTAATAGGGACACAGCCCAAGGATAGAGCCTCCATATGTAAATCAAACTATGTAGGTTTTGATTTGCATAAACTGATGAGACAAACCTAGAATTTTGTCTGGTTGAAAATGGTTGGCTTGAAACAAAGCTGCACACCTATATTCGATTGCCCTCTTTCAAATTGCTATGTCATTACATGGTAATTGAAATCCCTCTACAAGTGAGCTTGCTTCATGAATATATGAATGAGTTGAGCATATACACTTCCCTTGGTAAATAGAGCTCTCTTTAAAGTATTGTTGGTTTTAGCGCTTTAAATTTTGCTATAATACCAATTCATTCTTCATTTGTCATGTGTTGCAAGAAGCCTTCCATAAACCCCCCCCCCCCCTTTCTTCTTGTGGAATGAATAGTGATATAGTCTTCATCACTTAATGTTATTGTCCTTATAATTTCACTCATGCTTTGATGTGTATCTTTGGATAATTAATCATAACATCCTTCTCCTTGTTTTGCTGCTTGTCTTTAGATAATTAATTATGATATCCTTCTCCTCCCCTTTTTCTTTAAATTTTGAAACTGACATCTTGTCATTTTCCATGCTTTATAGGTAGCATAAGCATATGAGAATTTGGTTAAAAGAGGATCCCTTCACCGCTTAAATTGTAGTCGCCTATAACCAAGGGTCAAAATTCCATAATCATAACTTGAGGACCACATCTTGAACTAACAATAGTTAGCAAATTGGTACGGTTTACAGAGGGTAGACTCTTTACCACCCGGCCTGTGACTGTTTGCCAATCGAGGGTCAAGAGTTTATGGTCGTAGCTTGAGCATTGATCTTCATCAACGGGTGATAACAAAAAGGTATACATGTGGCCTCCTCTTGTAACCCCCATAAAGTTAATTGTAACTTGTAACATGAATTGAACGTGAGTTTCGAATTATGGGGGCATGCACATACGAGTGCACGAGAGTCGAGCTTAAGTTGAGCTCGTACAATTTGAACATAAGTCTTAGACATGAACATATGAGAGTGACATGCTTGAGTTGAACATAACCCCCCTTTAACATAAGTACTCATGAGGCAATACGTAAAACGAACTTCACTACCCCTCAATACAAACACTCATGGAATAATCATGTAGAAGAACTATGAGGCCTCCACATAATCATAAAATGTGAATTTCAACATAATCCTTGAACATGAGCGCATAAGAGCAGAGTGTGAGTTCGCCAGCTTAACGTACATGAACAAGACATAAATCTTATGCTTGAACATGTGAGGATTGAACATTTCAATTTAGCATAGTCTCTTTAGCACGAGCATATGTATGCTTCTAACATGAGCACTTTTAAACTTTCTATACAAGTATGCATAAGTTGAGTATGCAACTTGAGTGTAGCACTTTTGGAATTTAAGCTAAACATGAGTCTCATCATGTGCATTGAACATAAGCTTTGATACATGAGGCTTAATCATAAGTGAACATAAGGGTCGCATTTGAACCTTGAACATGATAGTGAATATGAGTCTTGAACATTAGGGTCAAATGCGAGTGAGCATAAGCCATATTCACGAGTCTTGAATTCAATGTGAATCTTCAACATGACACAATCAATGAGTGTAACATAAGCTTTGAATATGGAATGAATCTTAAATATATCACTAGTGTTGAACATGATATGTCATGAGGCCTGAAGACGATGTGAGGCATAAACTTGACGTGAGGCTAGACCATGGCATGAGTCTTGAAAACTACATAACTCTTGAACACAACGTTAGACACAATGTGAGCACTAAACACAATGTGAGGTCCCATTACATGAGTTGAACATGAGGCATTGAACGTTAGTCTTCTAATATGAACACGTGCTAGAAAACATCATTTAAACATCATCATAAGCATGTGAGCTGGCCGTAGTATTACTAACCTCATGTATGAATTGCGTATTGTCATCGCGTATTGTCATCACGTATTGTAAGAATCCTTGTACAAATGTGTCATCTTTAGTTTTCGTAATTAGATGTCATACTTTTTGAATGCACCTTACTTTTATTAACTCCCTTACTTGCCTTCGTTTACAGGTGTTCACTTTCTTTCATATAGACGTCACTATTGCTTCCAGGGATTATCGACATGGGTAAAGAATTTGGCTAGAGCCGTTCTCGTAGCAACAATACTGATAAGAACAATGAAATTTTGGCATATTCTGAGGATCACATCCTGGCAGCCCCCTTATCTCGAGACAAGTGGGTAGACCAAATTATTGAAGGTGACTTCTTCTGGCGAGATATAAAGAGGTAGGATACACATTCACATCCACCTAAGGATGGTAAGCTGCGTTTTATAAGACAAGAACCTCTAGTACATAAGAGGGTTAAGATAGAAGCAGATTTTGTGTTGTATTTTAGAAATGAGAAGAAAGAAATCCCTCTCTCAGATAGAAGTTTTGATGGCCTAAAGCACATAGTGAATGGCTGGTTGTCTTGGGTAAAGTACTTTTTCAAGAATCCTACATACACATTTGTTTTGGAAGAAGCGGGGGTGTATTACCCCATATGGGTGTCTTCTCATTTAACTTTGCACCGCCCGCAAGAAATAGAAACTTAGCGAGATATCATGTCCCATTGGAGTACTTACTCACATACCTTTGTGACAACGTAGGGTGAGATCACTCCAACATTAGAGGATGTTGCAGTCCTTCTGAGCCTTCCTAATCTTAGATTGACCGACATCGTTACAACTTCAATCTCGGAAGATAATCGAGTACATGATTAAACTATTAGAAGTAGACAAAAGAGAAGCTCTAGATACTCGTAGGTATGGTACACTTAGTGCGTGGATCAAGCATTTCTTTAAGCTAGATAAGTATGATAAGATGGGGCCTTGATATCAGTGCAAGTAAGTTCCTACATTTTAATGTGGCATAGTCATTGTTTACCCTTTTTCCTATTGATGTTTACTTTATAACCCTAACCTAATCTATCTTGCCTTAAATTTTAGGTAGGAGTTGGAAGCTTTCATTGCTTGTTGGTTGTCATCGTTTATGTTCCCAGGATGCCCTAAAAAATGCGTTAGTCTTCGACTCTCCTACTTGGCTATTTGTATCGTGTGAGGGGAACATTTTGCTTTGGGGCCTTTCTACTGAGGTTCCTTGTATAGGCATTTGGACCTTTTCCGTGAAGCTTCGGTATGCTTGCAAGGGAGATATGTTGTAGTGTCATATGTAGACTTAGTGTTTCTTCATATGTTCTTCTGCGAGCATTATAAGAGATATTTTGGTCTCCCGCTTACACATTCTAATGTCATAAAGCTTCGAGCTTGGGGATGGGTCAATAGAAAACTCTTAAATACTTTGAAGAATGTCATTGATACCTGTTATGAGTTTAGCTTTTGTCCATACAAAAAGGAATGACTTGAATATGAATGGTACTTAGAAACCTACCCTTCTGGTTCAAAGGACTTGGTAAACTTGATAGAGCTTCATGATGAGCTTTCTGATGTCAAGATAGAGTTTATCTTATGGAGTGCACTTAGGGTCTTTTTGTCACTTCATGATTGGGCTAATGCTTCTAATTACTTCCTTGAGTGTAGTGTCATGAAATATTCACTTGATCGAGTTGCTCGACAATTGGGGTTTGATCAAGGAGTGCCTTATGATTAGGTCATTAACCAAAGTTTTTATGAGTGTTGCAAGACGTTCAAACTTGACAGCCGAAAGAACATTCATGGGAGGATCAGGTAATTATTCTTTCCTTCTATGAGTAGTTTTAGGGTTGCTTTGAGTAGCTGGCTCACATATTGGAAGAATTGCTTGGATGAGTTTAAGAAGTATGTCTTGGAGACAGTTAAAGGGGATTTGCTTGAAATAGTCATCCGGAGATATGAATTTCACTATTGACTCAAAGGGGACCTAAAATCATTTAATAATGCAAAGTTCTCTAATGATGCTCGGGGTAAATCACAAAGCGAACACTTACCCTCTCCCTTATTGATCATCAGATAACCTAAGCTTAGCCGCATTCATGAGGTAGCATTATCATTACACTCCTTCCTCCTTTTTTATATACTAATATTTTCTTGAAACTTACTCTCTTTAGTTTTCTCAATTTTATGTATGTCAAGGGAGCAAAAGGGAAAGGAAAAGGGTGCCACTTTTACTAAATAGAAAGTGATGAAGCATCATCTTAATGGAGCGAGTGGTAGCATCCCTAAAGGAACTTCTTCAAGTTAAAGTGTCCCTCTTATCACTTATCCTTTTCCAAGTAGCTACAGTATGGGAAAGGTGCTTTAAGCTAAAAATTCACTTACTCTTACCGAGATTGTGGACGAAGGAGAAGACGACATTGAGTTGGTTGATTATGGGGATTCTCTCGAACACACAGATGACAATAAAGAAAATTCTGCGATAGACATTGATGATGACCAAGAGGGACAATTCAATGATAAAATAGACTCTACAAAACAGGTTGATAAAGATACCCATGGTAATATTAGAATCCTTGATGTATTCAATATAATTGACAATTGTGAAGATAGCGAATTTTTACTCTTAGAGGAAAGTGTGATCTAGGCGTTTACTAATGCTTTGATGGGTGTAGAGTTTTGTAATGAAGAGATACATGCTACTCCCAATGCTTCCATGGATGCTCCTTTAGTTAGCAACATTCTTACCCTTTGTAGTGATGTGACTTTGCTTGCTCCAAGGGATCCCACATCATCACTTCCATTATTGATTAGAATGATATAACATGGAGATAAAGGATCAACAACCAATATGGTAGCAAGCTTAGAAGATACTTCCTCCTTTCATTGCTTCATGATACCTTCTAGCCTCCTAGCACCACTAGAGCACTTATACAGGATAGAGGGGGATTTTTGGACAGGATCCATCTGTTTAGGTACCAATGTGACTAATCATATCCTGGGCTTACTTGGGTAAGCTGTAAGGCTATTTGATGAGGCTTGGCACTTGTTATCCATAGAAAATCTTGAACTTTTGATTAATAGTATCACTACAGTACGTGCCTTTAGGTTCAAGCTCAATAAGATGGAAATCATTGCAACTGAAGCTCAAAAGGTGTTGAGCAGTCGAGACATTGAGGAAAGATGTGAGTTACTCAAAGCCGAACTTGCAAAGGCAGAACTTGAGAGAGAGGAGCGTCTGGTAGGTACAGATCTTGATTCTATTGTAGCATCTAATGTCAAGTATTGATAGTATTATTTTTGTTCTCTTTGTACTCCCTTTTTTTTAATGGAGTGTAAGGACTTGTTGAGCTCAATATGTGTAATTTCGCTTCTCGCTTATTTGAGATCCATGCCTTTACATGGAACATCATGAATTGATGTGAGTTGTTTGTTGATTTAGTAAGCTCTTGAAAGTTCACATCATTATGTGCTTAGAAAACATTGCATTTCCTTAGCAGCACTTTACATGATAGTTTACTTCATGACTTGATAAATTTTCAAGAAAACCTTACGCAGTGGAAGTGTATTCCATTTGTAAGCAAGGATTCAAACATGCGATCCGACAATATGGAGATATTGATTGAAATGAGGAATATTAGTTCCATTAGACAGTTACGTCATGAGTTAAGGGGGTATTACCCACTACTTAACTATTTTTACATGCTCCACGAAAGTATAATCAAATAGTGTAAGTCATTGTCTTATTCGATAGAACATCACATAGTGCTCTTGGGAGTCAAAGCTTCAACCAGTCGACAACTTACATGATAGATGTCTATTGCGCACTTGGGAGACAAGTCTCTTACCAAGTAACATCATTACAAATACCAATACTTTGTTACTATTTTTTTTTTAACCTAAGGTGCGGAAAGGAGATAATAGCAAAAATAGACATGCAAAACAAGCTCGTATAACTCGAGCTGTAAGTTTCATTCATTTAACTTTACTATAGTTTCCTTTTTACAAATGAAACTTTTGGATATATTGAAAATTGATAGGAGTAGTAATAGCATTCATACTGGGATTCTTAAGTTTGCAATATTTGCTTTCATACACTTCCTCAACTATGAAAGGTCTTTCCCATTTTGGTGTAAACTTGGGTGTTGGGGTACCTCGGTACACATGTTCGGCTGCACAAAGTACAATGTCGACTTATTGGAATGACCTCTTTTCTCACCAAACGGTTGTATGCAACTCCAAGCCTATGCTAATAATTGATGAGATTATGTTTGGAGATATCATATCTTTTGTCTAATGCTTCCAGATCCATCAGTCGTAATGTGTCAGGTTCGACCTTAACATTGATTGCAAACCTAGCAGATAGGATCAAGACTTCTATGGGAACTACTGCCTGTTACGCCCCGAAGTCGCAAAGTCGCAACAGTCCCGCCGTGTAAACCATTCTATGATAGTAACTGGCCTCACAGTGCCTACTATAGAGATAATCTACACAAGGCGTCGACGACTCCTCGCTTTGAAGCAAACAGTTCGAGTAATAATGATACTACAATTATGATAATTATCACAAAGTTCTATAAAACATAGATAATTATAAATAAGTCCATAGAGCTTCCCAAGAAGTTTTACATAATAACTACAGTTTACTAATTTACAGAATAACTAACAGTCTTCAACCTTTAACTACAAGGTCAGTCTAGTTACACATTTGCGAAATAACTTGATTCTCACACCCCTGGCTTCAAAAAGACTAACCTCTGGATAATTATAGGGCGGCATAGTACTTGAAGTGTTCACAAATCAGAACCTGCAAAAGGATCTATAAGGGTATGAGCAACTAAAGCCCAGTAAGTTGAATTGGAGACTCATGAATGCATACAAGCACAAACAGAGTTATCAAACAATTATTTTCATGCAATGCAACAATCAAGTGTCATCGCACAACGTAATCCGGTCCGTTGTGAAATCAGAGAAATTTCACCCGCTCCAATCCGGGTTGAGGAGTTCCATGTGATGCAGCAGCTCACAACCAAACCCAGGCTTGTGCAATGGAGACCTCGCTCCTCCCGTGACTACCTTCGAACCATTGACTCCATCCCCGCCGCGACCTCCTCTCCTGTCACTTAGTTCGACTGAGGATGAAGAAGGGACCGTTTTGCAATCCTACGCTATCCCTTTCGAAGGGGTCGGTATTTGGTTGGAGAGTCTTATGATCCCCTAACGGGTTGCAATGCATGGCATTTTCGGTTATTAGGATCGATTGAGATTAAATGCCGGTTAGGGTGTTCAACAAGTTCATACCAATTCAATCAGTCACAAAGTCATTCACAGTACAAATTCCAGCACGAATTCAGATACATCAAGCACATGCGCAAACTATTTACAATCACAATCATATACAAGCCTAAGTCTCCGAGTACTACGAAATTAGTACTCTATTACAATAAGCAATAACCCAACTTACTTGAATCTGCTCGATCGCTCGATCCTCTAGTTGCGAGCTGATTTGTTTCTAGGTGTCCTATAATACAAATAGGTTCTTTTAGTACGTATATTTTATGGATTATTATTCTAACTCATAATATAACTCATTTTCCTCATGTATACCTATAACGTAGTAATGATTTGTTGTGTTCTATTTCGGGGTTCGGTTCCTAAACTAGATTCTAGTTTTAATTCCTAAGTCGTAATTAAGCTCGAATCCCAATGTGATATTAATCACATTATGTTTAGGTATTCAAATATTCTATTAGGTCGAAATTTTGGTATTCTAACTATTCGGTACATGCTAACCCTACTTGAGGTATCGGATTTATTCCCGATGTGTAAAAATCTTACATTTTAAGATATTTACTTAAAATTAAATATTATTTCAGATTTATTATTTTTCTGATTTCAATTATAATATTATCTAATAACCTTATTTTTTTTTAGATTTATTAATTTACATTTTCACATATTACTAATTTATTATATTACTTACCTAATTGCCCTAATTAACCATACTTAGTACCTAAAGGCTAGGATTAAGGTTCCACTGCAGAGATTAACTTCCCTAAACCTCTAATTAAGATCCAAATCAGTAATTAACATCCTAATCACTTAATTAACCCTTAATCACCCAATTTTACCATCATTTTAGGGCTAAAAGTTAACTTAAAAATTTCAAAAATTAATTTTAAAAAAAATGGCTTCATAGCACTGTTATACATCAAATGAGCATCCTACAGAAAAATTTTGAACTCCAAACTACATCCCTAAGCCTATTTATTTTCCGGTTTACTAATGCTCGGTTTTGAACAATTCGTTAGGGACCCTATATTTCCAGATCTAATTAAACTAAATCAATATTTTTCCGTAAATATACATACAATAAAACCTCATAATAACAAGTTTCATAATTTTCTGGACAAAATAAATAAATTTTACAAAATTTTACAAAAATCGGGTGAATAAATGACTAACCGGTCCGAAGCTTTTGGGCCGTCCAAACCTGGTCCAATGTTGTCGGCCGGTCCAGGCGGTGGATCTACTGTAGGGTGGTGGTGGTGGTTCGGTCCCAGGTAGTGGTGGGTGGTGGTTTTAGTTCACCTTGCTAATCTGCACAGTTTTTTTTTTCTGGAATTTCTCTCGATTTTTGTTGTGTTTCGATTTTTCTCATATCACAAACTAGCCAAATGACTTCTGAGAATTTTTTCCTTATTTATAGACAAATGTAGTAATTAATATGCATTAATTTGATGGGATTTTTGCCCCATTTCCTTGATTTTAGGCTTTTAGTTTGTCAAATTCTTATTGGTTAATTTTTTCTTTTCATTCTACGACCTGACCTTGTTGCAGTTATCTTATCCTGATTTTTTTTATAATTATTTTTTATTTTTCTTTAATTATTTACTTAGTTTTCGGCCTATTTTAGCAATTACGCGTATTTTTATCTACACGTAAATACATGTAGGGTACACGTGAACATTCCTAAATATTCCTTTGGTCATTCTAAAATTTTTAGTACACATATAATTTATCTCTAGTAATTTTTTAGTTATTTCATGACACTTTTCGCCTTTTCGGTAATTAGCAGTTATTATGCTTAAAATTTGAAAATTTTATAGTCTCCTATTTTACTACTTACTTTCTTAAATTTAAGTTTACAGGATCATTTTTACTAATATTCCTCTCAATAGTTTCAAATTTGGGTTTGATCAGATCCTTTAACCGCTCGCCCTAAACCTTGGGTTCTAAGTTCAATCCTACAGTTACTTGGCTTGGCTTTAGGGCTTACACTGCCTCGGTCCCATATACTAAAGAAAAAGGAGTTGCCTGCATCGGTCTTCGTTTAGATGTCCTATTAGCCCAAAGCACTAATGGTAGCTTGTTATGCCATGCCTTATGATTATCATGAACCATTCGACTAAGTATCTTCAACAAGCTCTTATTAGTAGGCTTAGCTTGTTCGTTTCCTTTCAAGTAATACGACGTAGACTTTACATGATCAATATTATAGGAAATCAGTAGTTGGTGGACATGCGAATTGATAAAAGGAGTGCCATTGTCAAATAAAATATACTTTGGGATTTCAAACCTACATATGATAATCTCCTTCATGAAACTTACAATTGCTAGTCTTGTAGCCTTCCTTAAAGGAGTTGCCTTTACCCACTTCGTAAAACATTTTGTGCTTACCAAAATCCAAATGCATCATCTCGATAGTGGATGTATAGGTCCAATAAGGTCAAAAGCCTACGTGTGAAAAGGCCAAGGAGTTGTAATGCTATAGAGTGTGTCCATAGGAGCATGAATGGCATCGCCATGTTGTTGATAGACAACATACTTCTTAGTGAAGATAAAAGTGTTTACTTCCATTGTTGGTCAATAGTATCCTCTATCAAGTAGATAATAATATAGTTTTTTTCCTCCTTGATGCTCCTCGTACTCTCCATCATACACCTCAGTCAAAATCGTTTCCATTTCAAGAAGAGTGATACACTTTAGGGGTTTTCCCATAAATGATACTCTGTAGAGCTCACCTTCATGCATAAAATACTTACTGGCCTTTTGCTTTACAAGCTTGGCGTCCGTACTATTCGTCAGTTTCGCATTGTTCCTTAAGTAATCAATGTATGGGTGCCTCCAGTCTTCAGCACTAAATATAAAATTACACTTACTCTGGTTGAGAAGCTTAAAACATTTAGGGTAATGTACTTGCACTTGAAGTGTGTCTTTACTCATTGATGGCCAATAATACCTTGCGCATTGAATACAGCGATATAGTAATAGCCTTTCCTCCTTGTACCAGATCTGGTGATACTTATCTAACTTAAAACGAGCTTCCTTAGAAACAATACATCGACAAAGAATACTTTTTGGACCCTTATAATATAACATTCCATTGATTTTAACAAAATTCTTCAAAGCCAAAATAGAAGCCGCATTAAGGTACGCTGACTATACCATAAATGGGCCACGCTAATCATCTTGCATGTCTTCATCCTCATTAACAAAAATTAAAGCTGAACATGGCATAGATTTCTTGACAACTTAGATTTTCACATTACCACTAGCATCTTAAATCGGCATTTTAGATGCTAGCGTGGCCAATGCATCGACATACCTATTTGCTGATCGACTCATGTGCTTGTACCGTATAGAATTAAATTTTTCAACCATAACCTATATTGCAACCCTATAAGGTGCATGTGTAGGTTCCTTCAATCTAAACTCACTCGTGGCCTATCTAATGATTAAATTTGAATTACCTTGAATACATAAATTATGTACTCTAACTCCTTGTGTAACAACAAACCAAGTAATAATGCATCGTACTTAGCTTCATTATTGGTGCATTGAAAATCTAGTTCAAATGCTAAGGGTATCTCTTGACCCTTAGGTGATGTCAATATGATTCCTGCTCCTCAGCCTTTATTTCCTGTAGAACCATCAAATTGGAGTGTCCATTCACCATTTGCTTCAACAATTAACGTACCTTCATGAAATTCAGCTGGTATTACGCCTACAGTTAAGCCCTCTTAGGCATTTGGGAAGTGTGCTACTAGATTGGCCAAGGCTTATGACTTGATGGTTTTAGGGGATTGTACTAAGATGTCTAATTCTCCAAGAAAGAGTAACCACTTAGCAACCCGTCCTGATAAAGTTGGTCGTGATAATAAATACTTGATCGGATTCGAACAAGTTACCAGATTGATCTTATGCGTAAGGAAGTAATGCCGTAACTTCTACATGGAAAATACCAGTGCAAGATACATTTTCTCACAAGTTAAGTACTTAACCTCATTGCCTTGAAGGGTTTGGCTCATATAGTATATAGGTCGCTCCCGACCATCAACTTCTTGCTCAAGTAGAGCTCTAACGGACTTGTTGGTAGACGTATGATGTAAACTCAATGGCAATTCTTTGACGGGCATGGTCATGGTTTGAAGAGAAGTCAAGATCATCTTAATCTTTTGAATTGCCTCCTCATGAACCTGTTCTTATTCAAATGAAATTCCTTTCTTTAAAAATTGGTGCAATGGGTATGAAATCTCAGCAAATGTTAGTATAAACCTTTTGATAAAAGTGACTTTTCCCATGAAAGTTTTTAGTTCCCTTAAAGTAGTTGGGGATGGAATTACTCTTATAGCTTGCACTTTCACAGGATCAACATCAATTCCTTTTCGATGGATGAAAAACCTTAAAAACTTTCTTGAAGACACTCTAGAAACACATTTGAGAGGATTCATGCGAAGCTTGTACAACCAACATCGTTCAAAAACCTTTTGCAGATGAACTACGTGATTATGTGCCCTTTTAGACTTGATGACTATATTATCAACATAATCCTCTGTAAAGTCATACATCATGTCATGGAATATAGCAGTCATTGCCCTTTGATAATATTACCTGCATTCTTAAGTCCAAATGGCATGACGATATAATAAAAATTTCCATCTGGTGTTCGAAAGGCAATATACTCTGCATCCGTAATTGCCATCTTAATCTGATTATAACTACTAAATCCATCCATAAATGAGAATAAATCATATCCTGTAGTCGTGTCTATCAGAGTATCGACGTTTGGTAGAGGAAATTCATCTTTAGGACAAGCCTTGTTTAGATCCCAGAAGTCTACAAATACTCTTATCTATCCATTCTTCTTTCTTATAGGAACAATATTGGTAAGCCAAGTAGGATGTTGGATGGGCCTTATAAATCTAGCTGATAATAATTTCTTGACTTCTTGCTTAATTTGGACTTCAATCTCAGGGCAGAAAACCCTTTGTCCTTACTTTACAAGCGTAACTCTTAGGGCAATGCTTAATTTGTGTACTATGAGACTAGGGTTCAATCCTAGCATCTCTTCATAGATCTATGCAAATACATCTCTATATTCTCTTAGCAACTTGAGAATATGAACATTCATTTCTTGTTGGAGGCTCTTGCTTATGAAGATTAGCTACTGCAACTCTCCTAGTCACGCTAGATCCAATTCTCCTATTTCCTCAACTTGCAGCTTCATTTGGTCTTGTAGTTGTTATGGGGCGAGTTGGACTTTTTGTACTAGTATGGGATCTTAAGAGGAAAAATATACCTCTTTAGATGCCTGAGACCATCATAAGTGGCATACCCTTCTTCCGTCTTCTTGAACGAAACTTTCAATTCCTTTAGGCTGCTTGTTCTTCTTCTTTCCCCTGCGACACCCGTGCATCTTTCTTTTCTTCTGTTGACCATCTTGAATTTCTTCCCATGTAGGTAAAGGGACACCAATCGGCTTAGCTATCGCGATCTTACCTTCTTTAGCAAATTCATCAAAGTAGGCCAACTTAATAAAATATGATTCATGTTGCTCGAAAGGATTCTTGGTAGCTGGAATAAATACATCCTTCCTTTTCCAATGGCCCTTAATACATTGATGTAGTGTGGATGGGATTAAGTTGTCATCGTATAGCCATTTCCTACCGATGAATAGATGGTATTGGACTGGCGCATCAATTACGTGAAAGGTAGTAGTACCATGGATAAGGCCAACCTTGAGATCAACATTAATATTCCCAACAGAATCTGTAGGGGCATGGCTAAATCCATTTATTAATATAAGCTGTTTAACCAATCATTGGATATCAATTCCGGCATCCTTAAAAGTACTCATTGGCATGATATTTGATGAAAAACCATTATCAATGAATGTTCTCCTGACTGTGACCCGTTAAGCATACCTTCCATATATAAGGGGCGATTGTGATTGGAATTCTTCATACACATGTTTCCATCAATAAATAGAATTGCATTTTCGTGTGCTATGGCCATCCTCTTCATAAGTTGCGTTGTACTACACTCCATGTATCAACTTTTAGAGATCTGTATGAGTGTAGTTGCTACCACAAGCCGAGCTTTCTCATTGAATCCCAAGAGACCAAAGAAATTCCTAAAGTTAGCTACCTTCAATAATGCTGTAACAATAGGTAGGTATTCATCATCCTGAGCTTCGATCGACTTTCCTTTATATACATCATTTACAATAGTTTGGGTATCAATTATTTCAGTGGTGATGAGATCATGGCAACACCCCTCTAGTTGTTGTGGGCAGAAAGTGAATCATTTGTAACATCATTGTTATTGATGATCAACTCACCACGTGCAACTCAATCATTGAATATTTTCTTTAAAGTGAAATAATCTTTAGTTATGTGACCGATAACCCGATGAAATCTACTATACTTAGGATCACTCTTTTCTTCATTTGTAGGGAGGCACTTGACCTTAGGAAGCTTGATATTTCCATCACGGAGCTACTGGTCAAGCATTTGATGCACTTTGGCCATGGGATAAGGATATGTAAAGGATAGCCTAGAGTTAGTAGGTTTATCATCTCTTTGTTTCTTTACTCTCCTTGGTGATTCGCCTTAAGCGACACTTACAAACGAAGTATGCTTGTTGAATCTCCTAACTTCACTTCTTTGTCCTGCCATTGAGTTGTTGGTCCTTCGTACGTTCTCAACTAGTATAGCAAAGGAGGCCAATGAAAGGTTTTCAAGGTAGACCACGTACTCAAGAAACATCCCTTGGATACAAATCTTGATCAACTCTCTCTCATCACAAATGTCTTGTATATCTAGTGAGTGCTCCCTAAAGTACTCGATATAATCCATGAGATCTTCTTTGGACTTTCGTTGGATCCTTCCCATTTTAGGAAGGATAACTCTCTCTTTTATGGAGAAGAACTTTTCTAGAAACATGTTACACATATTACCCCATGAATCTATTGATCCTGGAGGGAGATTAACATACCAAATGTATGCCTTCTCAGTGAGTGACATAGAGAATTATTTCGGTTTCAAATCATCATTTAGGCCATATACTTCCAGCATTTCAATAAATTTCAACAAATGTTCTTTAACACTTCCCTTTTTGCCATTAAATAGCATGAACTTCAAACTAACATAATCCTTAGGGTATGACTTCGTGGCAATGTGTTGGTGATACGCAAGCTTCAGTTCTGATATCCCAACCATAGATTTCACTTGTATCTCCTTTCAATATATATCCAAATCTTCTTTGGTTACAAATGAACCTCTCTAAGTAGATGCTTTGGCCTTCAGTGACATCGTAAGAGTAGGATGTATGGGTGCTAGATTTACAGGTGTAGATCTTGCAGACATGGGATTCATTGGTATTGGTTGAACATAGTCAATAATTGTAACACGTGGCATAACACGTGAGGACGATGAGCTTCCAATTTAAACTCCTTGATTCCTTACTTTAGGTAACGAATCTTGCGTAGGTGTAGGTTTTATAGCAAAAAGTTGTTCTTCAACCCTAGGAATGACATGCTCATTAACAACTGGAGGGTTAGGTGGGGTATATTGTTGCACCACATTAGAAGGATTTAAGGACGTTACTCCTTATTGTGTAACGACAAAGGAAGCCAAAGTGAGCACACATTGAGAAAATATCTCCATAAGTTCACCTAGATTCTGATTAGTCTCTCATAGCTCACGCGTTAATTTCACATTATCAAGGATACCTTCCTGTGTACTGTTACCTTGATTAGTGTCTCTAATTAGAGGTGGATTTTGATCATTGTTTATGGTATTAACATTTTGCTCTTGATTAGTTCATTCAGTATGGTCGGGTTGTCTTTGCCTTGGAGGTACCATGATGTGAGTATCAAGTCTTCCCTCCCTAGTGGAGTTGCTAGAAAAATGTGGGGGTGTTGGGTATAGATGTAAGTGTTACGTGCGTATCGTAACACATGACCAGGGAAATGACTTGAGTGACTTGAATAGGATGATTAGGAGATAAGTGTAGGGAGGAGGACTAGTGATCTTAGTAAAGCTCTAACATGTATGGTAACAGGTGAAGGAGCGTAATGGCATCAAACTCCAAGATTAATGAAGAATGAGTTGGTGTTTTTTATGTATTTGAGTATTTAATTTTTGAGGCAAAGTTCTGGTAGAGTAACAACGTTAATGGAGTTTTTTCTCCTTTCCAAATGAGGAAATGAATAGGGTATTTATAGGATATGGTAGGTGAATTCGATACGTTGAATCGTAACGTTAATTAATGGCTAGGATTGAAGCCTTTTATATATGGGTATTAAATGGGCTTTTCCCATGGGTTTAAGTCCAAATAAAGCGTTTTATATTTTATTAGTGTGAGCAAAATTAAGGAAGGTTAGATCAAATAGGGCCCTACTAGAAGCCCACCATGCCAAATCTCTCTTGATCATCCTGATAATTTATGAGCTTGGCTCCTTGGGACCTATTACCTTAACCGGAGGAGTCAAGTCTATTTGATTAATGAGTTTGAAGGCCAATATTAAATTTAGCCTTCTACAAAATGCATATCTAAATCAAACTATTTTCCTCATATAAAATAATATTATGCTTTAAATATATATATAAATTTATGTATATAGCTTCATAATGATATATAGAGTAGATAGAATCATAATGTTTTCGTAGCTCTTATAAAAACAAAATTTGGGTTTTAGTATACATATAGGGTCTCGTAGTGAGTAGGGCGTCGACAATACAAGCCTTTTGCAATAACGTCAATACATATAAGTTGGGATCATGACTTTATCGTTTGTTGAGATACTGTATCAAAGTACCTAGAGGCTTAAGATTACTTCTACTTATGGTTTTAAATTAGCTATTTGTATGTATACCATATGTGTGATTGATATTCTATTTATGATAGGAGTTGATGTCATGACCTCAAGGGGATTTGGTAGGATTACCTAAAGTTTTCATATCATATGTGCAACTATAATACGAAATCCGCCTTGCAAGACTTTAAGTAATTAATCACAAGGGTTATCAATTTTTATTCCATTAACTTATTGTAATATATAAATAACTATAGATATATAATATTCCACGGTTCCGCAAAACTACAGAGAATCGATATTTCCTACCAAATAATAAAATTAAGTAGTAAAGTTCTAAAATTTAAACTAAGTGAAGTTACATAACTTAGCAATAAAAATAGTAATTAAATCTAATGTTCCAAACCAATTATATAGCCTATCTTCAGTAACTATCTTCTAAGACATCTCAATACTTGTACTTAACGTTTGGATTGTAAGCTATACCCAGTTATCGATCAACCTGCAAGAGAAAATTATCGGAGAGTAAGCTATACAAGCTTAGTAAGATATCCTTCCTACTATATTGTTAAGCAAGTTATCAAACAATTAAATAACAGACACATGAATGCATGAAAAAGTAGTATGTCATATAATATATGCAGTTGATTGGTGCTACATATAACATTAGATTTAACGCTTTCTAAGGTAAGGGTTAGAGATTCATTGAAACCAATCACAGCTTGATTCTAACACCTAGGTTTTTAACCATAAATTGAAATTCCATATTTTACAAGGTATATTTCCATTTGCAAAAGTAGTACACAAATTCCTAAGTCTAGCAGTAAGGTGGTCCTTGTAGTTTACACTTATGCCTTACAACAATGGTCTCTAGACTTGACTCTTAACTAGCCATAGTTAGCGTCTTTAGTACCAAGTAATCCTGCGAACCAAGGGTAGGATCTTGTTGTACAAGTGCGCTTATACTGTATTATTAATCAAATCATATGGGATTCCTATTCTTATAAAGCCCTTCATTACCATCTGTATGAGGTAATGGTCAGAACAATAGATGCAATATTTGTGTTTATGCATGATCTATTTAATTTAAACTAAGCTGAATAAGATTATGTCAAATTATTGAGTGATCAACCAATATCAACAAACCATCCAAATCATGCAAAGGCCAATCATACAACCAATTCTTTAGTCATCACATTTGATAATATTTAGCACAATTTAACAACTAGTTACAAGCACATGGACATGCCCAAACCCCATGCATTAATTTAGTAATATATATAAAATTTAGGTATATTAACTATAAGCACAAAACAAGTATAAAGCCATCGAGAGTACTCATTTGACCATAGTAAAACTTAGGGATCATAGCAGTCGATGGGGAGATCGGTGTCCTCTTCAAGATTGCTTGATAATTAAGAAATACAAAGGGTGATAAGTATTTAAGTGGGATAACTAATCTATGTAAATATTTGTCTAAAATTTACCTAATTTTTCTATTTATTTTACATAATTTCCTAGTTTGAGCTTTTTTGTTAATCACATGTAACTTTTTTTTCTATCTTTAATTTTTATAATTTTTATAGTCAAATTTTATTGTTTTCGGAAATACTTTTGCATAATGGGGTCCATTTTGGATATTGTAACTTGTATTTTTCATCATGATCCTAAAATATTACAAATTTTATTATTTTGATCAAAATATTTTTAAATTATTATTTTAAGCTTTCTTCCATTGATTTATGATTTAATT
Source organism: Lumnitzera racemosa (assembly GCA_024138005.1). Classification (NCBI taxonomy): domain Eukaryota; kingdom Viridiplantae; phylum Streptophyta; class Magnoliopsida; order Myrtales; family Combretaceae; genus Lumnitzera; species Lumnitzera racemosa. The sequence goes on along the minus strand of JAMXBC010000004.1, from coordinate 95,571,620 downwards.
AATTTTAAAATTTTATATTTTTGAAATTTTCTTATTTTTTAGTCTATTTTATAATAATTTATTTATTTTACTCTTTTAAGGTTAAGTTCCTAATTATATCACTTTTCATCATAATTGTAATTTTATATAAATGTGTATAGATACTTATACTTATACTATACAAGTGCTATACGTATATTTATACCTGCACATATACTCTTATACTTATATTTCCTTACTTTATTTATTTATATGTATTTATACAATCTCATAATATATCTTACATAAATGTATGATAACATGAGTATACTTAGTGTCATGTATATGTACATGTACTATATATATATATTGATATGTATCATACATTTGCATAGATACATATAACATATTATGTACATAGAATTTTATATAATTAAACATATACATAAATAAGCACATAAACAGGAAAGAGAGCATTATACATATACTTCAAATACATGTACATATAGTTTATTATAAAAAAAAATCAAAATACATATAATTCCTATTAAATACTCCTAAAATACATAATAATACAAAGTACATATACAATATAAAGAGTACATATAATCTCCAGAAAAATAAATATACACAACATGGTCCATTACTTGATTACTTTTGGTCTTCTTGGAGAATACCCTCCTTAGTCTTCATGTAGTTAATAAGAAAGGGTTAAGGAAGGGATGCTAGTATGTGAAATTAAGGGATGATTAGTATGTAGAAGTAAATCAAAATGAAAAGAAAGTAAAAGAATGAGAAGATGAAAGGTGTGTTGGCCAGAGAAAAGAGAAATTGAAATGTGAAATGTGAAGTTAAATTGTTAAAAAGAAAACTTGGAAAGTAGCTTCTTGGAAACAATTGTTGGTTGGCAATGATTAGAGAATGGAAAGAGATAAAGACTTGACTTTTATCTTATCTCATTGCTTTTGCTTTAATCTACTCAATTTGGGCACATGTGGAAATTTACAATACACATGGTAGTTGAAACATTTGTAATTTGGGAAAAAGTGAAAAGAGGAAAAAGTAAAAAGGAAGGAAAGAAGGAGGAAAAGAAAAAAGGGAGAAAGAAAAGTAAGAAAAAAAATTATAAAATAATTTAGTTGACTTTTCTAGAAGTACCTCTAGCTTTTGGATAAATTTTAGAATGAAATAATCATGAAAGAAAATATGAGATGAGAAATTAATGTATACTATTTAACACAAAATTAGTAGTAAAGTTGAATCAAAATAATTAAATTAGTATAAAACTAACTTACATATATACATATATGAAGTCACAAATAATAGTACAATAATATTTGTAATCATGTTAATTTTATTAATTAATTTGTTACTTTTCGTGTTTATAAATATTTATGAGTTATCTCTACTTGTTCGCATGTGATTTTACGTGATTGTGCATGTTGAAAGATAATTATATCCAGTTAAGGCTTTATTATTATTAAGATAAATTTATACATTTTATAAGTTTAAGGCTTTAGTTTTAGGGTTTTTATTAGGTTCATATTCAATCTCTTGTAGTTATGCGTATATAAAGTTTAGGGTTTTGTATACGATTATGGTTTCGATCAAGATTTTAAGGTTTTTCTCATTCATAATATATTCAAGTTTATAATTTACTTGGGTTTTTAGTTTGTTTGGTCTTATTGACTTATAAAATTATCTAGGGCACTTAAGTCCAATTTAGGGTTCAAACCAAAACTCTATAGCATTTACAGTTGAACTCCTTAGCATGCTATGTAAGTCCTACAACTAGAAGTTCGGATTCGATATGTAAGATTAAGGTCATCGGATAAAGTGTTTAATTGGGCCTAAATTATATAACAAATCTAGAAGTATTAGTACAAATCAACCATAAGTTTAAAATTAGGAAAATAAGTAATAAAATAATAAAATATTATAATATCAAATTATAAGCATATTACTTGTTATTTATCGGAAATATATAAAATGAGTTTCGATAATTAATGAATCGCTAGAGATAAATTATATGCACATAAAAATCATATTTAGGATTTTTTACTTGTACTCTACATGTATTTACGTGTAGATAAAAATATGTGAAATTACCTAAAATATGCTAAAATAATGCCAAATAATTAAAGAAAATTACAAAAGAATCAAGGAAAAATAAAAAAGGAAAAGTGTGGATTTATTTAGAATCAAGTCGTGGTAAGCTAGGGATTAAAAAGAAAAAATAAACCAATCACATTAAGGTAACTAGAAAGCTAATTTGGAAGAGGATAATGCCATTTGGCAACTAGAAATTGGGAGAAAAAAAATAAGGAAGCTCTATGAATACCCCAATTTTCGACTGAAGCTTATTTAGACAGTTAGGAAGCTAGGAAAAATTGAGAGAACACAAAAAGAGAGAGTTAGGGTTTTTTTTTTAAACAAAATTTAGAAAAAATATGTTCAATTAGAATATATAAAGCAAACCCACAACCCACAGTCGCCACGAAGTGAACTACCACCACCACCACACCTTGCCACCACTGCCTAGTCTTGTCAATAACCATAGGACCACTACTGGTAGCCGGAAGTCCATTAGCTAAGTGAGTCCAATTTTAACCTAATTTTGTTTAATTTATTAAAATTATTAATTTTATCTAGAAAATTATGAAATTTAGTACTCTGATGTTTCTATGTATTTAGATTTAGGGGAAAATATTGGTTTAATTCAATTATATCCAAAAACATGTAGTGCTTAAGAAATTGTGTAAATTCGATCATATATCGATTTAGAAATAAATAGTCTTACAAGTGTAGTTTTGAGCTCAATTTTTTTGTGTAGACTACTTAAAGGATGTAGAATAATGCTATAAAGTCCTTTTTTAGAAATGAATTTTAGAAAATTTTAAGTAATTTTTAGGCCTTTGATATATATATATATTATTAATGATTTTGGGGTTAATTATTGATTAATTGAATAATTATTAATTTAGTGTATAATTAGTGTTTTAAGATGTTCATATATGATGTGGTATGATAATTGTAGCTTTTAGAGTATTAGATGCAATTATTATGAGTATCATGTCATAAATATATGTAACTTTAATAGTTTGTGGAATTGGAATTATAATAAATATAAAATATTAGGTTAAAATGGATAATATCATAATAATATTAATATATAATAAAACTAGCAAGAAACATAAATTAAGGTAATTGTACAAAAATATAAAATTTTCTCACATCGGAAATAAGTTTAGTATATAAAAAAAGACTAAGATGTATCGCACAAGCTAAAATATTAGTTGAGGACTAAAAGTAATATTTAATACACCCAAGCATAATATGATTAATTCCACATTATGGTTTAGAATGCATTTTTAGGATTTACATATAATTCCAATAATTGGATTTGATTTAGAACTTAAATCGAATCTGGATTCGAAAACCAAATCCAAAACTAACTTAGAATGAATCGGTAATAATAATAATAATAATAATAATAATAATAATAATAATAATAATAATAATAATAATAATAATAATAATAATAATAATAATAATAATATATGGAAAATTGAGTTAAATCATAACCTAAAGTTTATATATAATATAAGGATATAACCATTAAAAGAGTATTTATATTATAAGATACATGGAGATGAGTGACTTGTGTCCAGTCGAGTGAGTTAACAAAGGACTTTAGATAAGTTAGGTTCAATACTTTATCATATTTTGGAGTACTATTTTAAAGTACTCGAAAGCTTAGGATTGTGTATGACTGTGCTTATAGGTAGTTATATGCACATGCTTGTATATATTTGACATCATGTTGAAATTTGTATTATGTTTGGTGTTTGTTGTGAATTGAATGGTGTACAATTGTTTGATCACTCTAAACCATACTTAATCATAACCGACCAAAGTACCTTGATTAGACATGTATTGCAACCCTTTAAGGGACCATTAAGATTTTCCAACCAAACACCAACATCTTCGAAAAAAATAGTACTGAATAGTATAATGATCTTTTCTTCATCTTTAACTGAACCAAGTGATAGGACATGAAGTCGTGATAAGGATGAAGGCAATGGTTTGAAGGATAGTCATGGGAGGAGCGATGTCTTCATTGCACAAATCTGGGTTTGATTGTGAGCTGTTGCATAAATATGAAAACTCCTCAACTTGGATTAGAGACCTTTGAAAAAAATAGTGCTGAATAACATAATGATCTTTTCTTTATCTTTAGTTGAACGAAGTGACAAGAAAGGAAGTCACAATAAGGATGAGGGCAATGGTTTGAAGGATAGTCATGGAAGGAGTAATGTCTCCATTGCACAAATCTAGGTTTGGTTGTGAGCTGTTGCATAAACATGAAAACTCTTCAACTTGGATTAGAGCCAATGAAATTATTCTGATTTCACAACAAATCGGATCACATTGTGTGATGATATTTACTTGTTATATTGCATGTAATTAATTATTTGATAATCCTATTATGTTTGTTATGCATTCATAAGTCTTTAATCTAACTTATTGAGCTATGATTGTTCATACTCTTATAGATTTTCTTACAAGTTTCGACTAATATGCCGCAATATAATTATCCTAGGGTCAGTTCCTTTTTTAAGCTATAGGGAGTGAGGATTAACTAGTTGAATGATTGAGTCTTTTAATGTCTTGTTAGTACTTTTAGGTTTATGAATTGGTATTGTGATATCTTAGTTAACAGACTGCTTTAGCATGTATAATTTCTTAGGATTATAAGATAATATGAATGTATTAATGTAAATATAACTTAATATTTTAGATATATATATATAATTTACCTTTAAATTATGAATGACTATTTACTTCTAAGCGAAGAGTCATAGACACATTATTTAAATTATATCTATAATAGGGACTATGAGGTCAGTTACTATCATAAGTTAGTTTACATGGTGGGATTGTTGCAACTCTATAGCTTTAGGGCATAACATGTTATTCTGCATCATTTCATAGTTTTGTTTTGTGTGTACTTGTTTAACCGCTAACGCAACTAGACATGCTTAGCAATCATTAGGGGAACGATTAGGAGTATTAGACTAAATACTAACTCTCTTTGGTGATGATAGTTGAAATGGTCATTTCCCCATCCTTAGTTGAACTAAGTGACAGGCGAGGAGGTTGTGACAAGGAATGTAGTTGGAAGTTAGTCATGGGGAGAGGGTATTCTCCATTGCAAAAGCCCACGTTTGGTCTAATTTTGAGTTATGGTAAATTATTCAATCCGGGTTAGAGTGGATGTAATTTCTTTAACCTCACATTAGATCGGATAACATTGTGTGATGTTTTAAGTGATTGATTACATTGCATTTCATTATAATTAATAACCTTATTTATAATTGTATAGTATTCTTCTAACTTCGTCCCGCTTATTAAGCTAGTTGTGCTTACATCCCTATAGACTCTTTTGTAAGTAACAAGTAAAAGTTCAAGATGTATGGATATCACCACTCCCAAGTTAGGGCACAACTAGCTAGGAAAGTGAGGAAAGGAGAATCTATTAAATTTGGGCTTTTGACTTTTCTTTCTAGTTTTGAGGAAATTAATTGGAAATTCACTATGACACCTACTAATTTCTTATCTTATTGTAAATAGACTTTAAGACTTTATATATGAAATACTTATATAAGCATTGTTGTATTATCAAACAACAGGTTGTCTTGTATAGGTATTTCTTTTTTTTTTTTTAAGATATACCATAGGTTTGAATATTAACAGGTGTTAGACTAGATGTTTCAAGTTGGTTAAGTTGCGTATGCCTTGAGTAGATTATAATTACCATAGCAACTATAAGGCCGACTTTTATCTTAGGTTAATTTACACAATGAGACTATTACGACTTCTCTTGCATTAAGTGTGACATGAGGTTTCTCCAGTTGGGTCGTATATAGAATGACACAGTTAGAATTCTAAGATTTATAGTCTTTAAACTCTGGACTCAAGCATAAAGGACTTAAAGGAAAACGTATATTTATATTAACCTATATATGTGGAAAAAAATTGAGGTATAATGGGGTCATGAGTACCCTTTTGTTACTTGTAAGCCTAAATTTAGGATAATTAATTGACTATTTGCTTTATACTTGATGTAACTTACATTATATGCATGTCTATGACTTCGTTTGGCATCCGTATATGCTTATGTATTACGTATTGGACTTCAACTTATTCTTTCATTTTTATAGCTATAGGTATTAAGGTAAAGTTGTTACTTACATTGTGATTGGGACTTCTATTAGCAGGTTGGGTTTGAGAGGTGTTATAATTTTGTATTGGTGACTTATGGATGATTGGTGGAGCTAAATGATAGGTCTAATTTTATCTAAGATGACAATATTATTTTTGGGGTATGATTATTATAGAGATGACTCGCTTATGTGTTGTATAGGTTGTTGTGCTTTATCTAAATTGTGAAAATTTGTTTTGTTGTACTGATAACAGTTACTAAAAATGATTTTGGAAATTGTAGTTAGTTTTAGAGTCTTAACATGTCATTACAAAATTAGGGACACATGGCCTGTTGTGGTGTCGTTAAGTTCCAGGGTGTTACATAAAGGGGTAAGTAAACTAAGTTGATCTCACCTAAGTATTATATTTTTATTTCATATATTGTCTTGGATCAATAGGCCAAATTTGTGACCTTATTAGAGACTTTTTGGATTTATTGGAAAGGAGATTGGGTAAGTGGATTTATTTTGCTAGGAGATGATGAACCATTATGCTTGCTTTTACTTATAAGTAGATTATTTGTGCTATGCATGTGTTTGAACTTATTCGTTGTATAAGTAATTGAGAGTATTATGCATGTGTTGTCATGAAACATTTATACATTGCATTGATATTGAGTAGCTATGATAAATTGTTTTGTCACTAATAACTTAATATAAGACTACTAAACTAAAAATTCTTAATTGAGACCTGCATTGAATAATGTGTGAGACCCCAAAAAATTAGCTAGTAAGATTACGAATGGTTAGTATAGAACAAGTACGTAAAATTTAGGGTAATCCCAAAAATTATTCGATAAAACTTGAATTTTACGATGAAGCTAGATATACGAGAAGAAATGGCCCCATGAGTTTAGATTTAAGAAAATAAAATAATAAAATGAATAAACATTACATTAATAAAAAATATATATATTATTCGTTATTTATTGTAAACATGTAAAACGAGTTCCAAAAATTAACGAATCACTGGAAATAAAATATATATACACTAAAAATCATAAAACAACATAAGAAATATTTATGAGTATTTATTTGTGTTAGATATGAATGTACGTATAGGGAAAAGTATTCGAAATCACTTAAAATACCTAATATATACGAAAATAAAAAAATAAATTAATAAAAATTTAAGAAAATTATGTAGCATCCTATAGGATTGTGGTTTTAGCGTAGCAGCATGGGGAATTAGTTTAGGGTAGTTAGTAAAAAGATTGGATGCAAAAAGGTAACACCTCAACTAATCTTCATTACATTTGGCAATTGAAAAATTCACTAACTAACCTAAACCTTTCCTATAAATTCAGTGGAGTCTTCCTAAATTCTTTTTGGACAATCCATAATTGGGGAAAATTAGAGGGAGACTTAGGAGAGTTGTAAGGATATTTTTAGGAAAATAGACAAAAATAGGTGCAATTAAGTTTAAATTCAAGTGCATAGAGCAAACTACAATCTAGAAGGAAGCAAGGCTTCCATCCTATTACGCCTCGAAGTCGTAGAGTTGTAACAGTCCCGCTATGTAAACCAACTGTAAGCCCTAAAGTTAAGTCAAGTGACTGTAAGATTGAACTTAGAATACAAAGTTTTGGACGATCGGTTAAAAGATCCGATCAAACCTAAATTATAAATTATGGATAGAAATATTAGTAAAAATGACACCGTAAACTTGAATTCAAGAAAATAAGTAATAAAATAAGAGATTATAAAATTTTAAAATTTTAAGTATAATAATTATTAATTATCGAAAAGGCGAAAAGTGTAATTTAATAACTAATAAATTACTAGAAATAGATTATATGTATACTAAAAATCATGGAACAGCTTAAATAATAATTAGGAATGTTCACATGTACCCCACATGTATTTACGTGTAGATAAAAAAAATGTAAAATTTCTTAAAGTGGCTAAAAACATAATTAAAGAAAATTATTAATTAATTAAGGAAAATCATAAAAAAAATAAAAAAATCTAAAATGATGTAGATTTGGTCGTGGCAAGTCATAAGTTAAAGAAGAAAATTTTTCCAATTAAAATCAAGCAACACAAAAGCCAAAAATCAAAGAAATTAGGCAATATCTTGTCTAATTTAATACATATTAATTATCACAAAATTCTATAAATAGGAAAAAAATTTACAGAGCTCCTTTAGATAGTAAGAAATTAGAGAAAAATAGGGAGTATCGAAATTTAAGAGAAAAAATAGAGTAAAAAAAAATAAAAGAAAGGAAACCTATGTAGTTAGGGCTAGTAAGTTAAACCCACGAGCCACCACCACCACCACCCCATTCCAGACCTATCACCTAAACCGGCTGACACACCTGAACCGGTGTTGGAAGGCTAAAAGCCATTGGACTGGGTGAGTCTCTCATCTGCTTCGATTTTGTATAATTTTGTAAAATTATATATTTTTCCCAAAAAATTATAAAATTTATTATTCTAAGGTTTTATTGTTGTAGATTTAGGGAAAAATAGTAATTAAGTATAATTACATCTGAAAATATAAGGTTCTTAAGAAATTAAGTAAAACCGAGCATGATTAGGATTAGAAATAAATAGGCTTAAGAGTGTAGTTTGGATCTCAAATTTTTTCTATAGAATGCTTAAGTGATATAGAATAATGCTATGAAGCCATTTTTTTAAATTCAATTTTCAAAATTTTTAGCCCTAAAATGATGGAAAAATTGGATAATTTTGGGTTAATTAGGTTATTAAGACATTAATTACTAATTTAGATAGTAATTAGAGGGTTAGGGATGTTAATCTCTAATGTGGAAACCTAATTCTAGCCTTTGGAGTGTTAAGTGTAATTAATGAAGGAATTATGTGCTAATTGTAGAAAATTAGGAATATGTAGAATTGGAAAATTAATAAATATGAAAAATTAGGTTTAATGAGATAATATAATAATAAAAATCAAAATATAAGAAATCTGAAATAAGATTTAATTTTAGGTAATTGTATAAAAAAATGTAAGATGTTCTCACATCAGGAATAAATCTGGTTACCCAATTAGGATTAGCGTGTACCGAACAATTTAGAATACTAAATTAAGACCCAATAGGATATTAGAATACTTGAGCTTAATATGATTAATTTTACATTAGGATTCAAGCATATTTAAGATCCCAAAATCAAAACTAGAATCTAATTTAAGAACCGAACCCCAAAATAGGGTAGAATGAATCATTAGTAAATAATAGGTTTATATGGAAAAAATAAGCTAAATTATAACTTAGAATGTGAATCATTAAAGTATAAGAACTAAAAAGACCTATTTGTATTATAGGATACCTAGAGACGAATCAACTTGCAATTGAGTGATCGGGCGACTAAGAAATTCCAAATAAGTTAGGTTATTACTTACTGTATTAGAGTGCTATTTTATAGTACTCGGAGACTTAGGATTGTATATGATTGTGATTGTAAGTAGTTTACGCATGTTTTTGATGTATATGAATGCGTATTGAAATTTGTAATGTGATTGATTGAATTAGTATGAAATTGTTTAAACACTTTAAATGAAATTTAATCTTATTCGACTCTAATAACCAAAAATGTTATGCATTGCAACCCGTTAGGGGATCATAGGATTCTCTAACCAAATACCGACCCCTTCGAAAGGAATAGCGTAAGATTACATAATGGTCTATTCTTCATCCTTAGTCAAACTAAGTGATAGAAGAGGAGGTCGCAGCGAGAGCGAAGTCAATGGTTGGAAGGTAATCGTGGGAGGAGCAGTGTCTCCATTGCACAAGCCTGGGTTTAGTTGTGAGCTGCTGTATAACATGGAAACTCCTCAACTTGGATTAGAGCAGGTGAAATTTCTCTAATTTTGTAATGAACCAGACTATGTTGTGCGATTACACTTAATTGTTGCATTGCATTAAAATAATTGCTTGATAATCTTGTATGTGTTTGTATACTCTCATGAGTCTCCAATTCAACTTACTAAGTTATTGTTGCTCATACCCTTATAGATCCTTTTGCAGGTCTTAATTTCTGGTCACTGTAAGTATTATGCCGCCATACAATTATCTAGAGGTTAGTTCTTCTAAAGCCAGGGGTGTGAGGATCAATAAGCTTAGCAATGGATTTGTAGTTAGTGTGTCCTTTGTGGTTTAAAACTGAAAGACTGGTAATTGTTATGTAAACTTAGTAAACCGTTATGTTTAAGTAAATCTTCCTGGGAAGTTCTGTAGACTTAATATATAATTATGTATGTTTATTAAAAATTTATGATAATTACTATGTTTGTAGTTAAATACTTAAATGAGACTGTTTACTTCAAAGTGAGGAGTCGTCGATGCCTTGTGTAGATTATGTCTATGGTAAGTACTGTAATACCCATTACTATCTTAGAATGAGTTATACGGTGAGACTGTTGTGACTCTTTGACTTCGGGGCGTAACACCAACCTATGACAGTAATTGGCTTCATAATTCTTATCATAAATATGATCTACACAAGACATTAATGACTTCTCGCTTTAAAGTAAACAGTACAATTAAGAATTTAGTTAAAAATTATAGTAACGATTAAAACCTTAAGTCAATACATATAATTACATGTACATTCCCAAGAGATTTTATATTATAACATAACAGTCAGCTAATTTGCATATCATATATCAATTCTTCATCTTAAAAATACTAGCAAGACCTTAATAAAACTTGATCATAGATCGGTTAATCCTTACTCCCCAAAGCTTCAAAAAAGAATTAACCTTTGGATAATTGTAACGTTGCATAATAATCAAATGTCAGGACCTGTAAAAGAATCTATGTGGGTATGAGCAACTATAGCTTAGTAAGTTGAATTGGAGACTTATGAATGTATGCAATCATAAACAAGATTATCAAGTAATTATTTTCATGTAGTGCAACAAGCAAGTGTCATCACACAACGTAGTTCGGTCTATTGCGAAATTAGAGTAATTTCACCTGCTCAAATCTAGTTTAAGGAGTTTTCATGTTATGTAGTAGCTTATAACCAAACTCAAGTTTGTGCAATGGAGATATTGCTCCTCCTAAGACTATCTTTTGAACCAATGCCTTCATCCTCACCATGACATTCTCTCCTGTCACTTAGTTTGGCTAAGGATGAAGAAAAGACTAATTTTCTATCAAGCGCTATCATTTTAGAAGGTATCGGTGTTTGGTTGGAGAATCATAATGATCCCCTAAAGGGTTGCAATGTATGTCTTCTTAGGGCATTTAGGTTGATTAGGATTAAGTTCGGCATAGGGTAACTAGACAATTTCACACCACTACAATCACAACAGTCATCAAACATAACACAGATTCTAGCACAAAATTAGACACACAAGCATATGCATAAGACTACTTACAATCACAATCATATATAAACCTAAGTCTCCGAGTACTCTAAAGTAGAACTCTAAATACGATGAAGTATTAAACCCAACTTACCTAAAATCTTCAATCGCTCACTTAATCGGTTATAGGTTGACTTGTCTCCGTGTATCATATAATATAAATACACTTTTTAGTAGTTATACTTTAATGATACATATTCTAGGTTTTTATTTAACTCAATTCTCCTTATAGACCTATTATTTACTAACGATTCATTATATGCTAGTTTGGGGTTCGGTTTCGAATCTAATTCTAGTTCCAACTATGAGTAAATCCTAAAATACATTTTGATCCCCAACGTGACATTAATCACATTAAGCTCGAATATCTTAATATTATATAGGTCTTAATATAATATTCTAACTCACTTGGTACACTTTAATCCTAATTACTGTACCGGGTGTATTTTTTATGTGAGAAAATTTTACATTTTTAGTATAATTATCTAAAAGTAATTTTTGTACCAAATTTAATAAGTATTGATATTATTATTACATTATCCAATTTAACCTATTATTTTACATTTATTCAAATTCCAACTTCACATATTACTAAATTACTCACATTTACTACATAATTCTCATATTAATTGCAATTAATACTCTAAATGCTAGCGTAATGTTACCTCATCAAACATTAACATCCTTAAACATCTAATCATCCTCTAAACTAGTAATTAGTTACTTAATTACTTAATTAATCTAAAATTACTCATTTTTCTCATCATTTTAGAGCTAAAAAATTACTTAAAAATTTTGAAAATTAATTTAAAAGAAATGGCTTCATAGCACTGTTTATATCACTTAAGTAGTCTATAGAAAAAAAAATTGAGCTCAAAACTATACTCTTAAGCCTATTTATTTTTAATTTTAAACATGATCGGTTTTGCTCAATTTGTTAAGCACCAATTAAACTTAATTACCATTTTTTTTCTAAATCTACATATAATAAAACATAAAAATAACAAAATTCATAATTTTCTGAGTAAAATTAAAAATTTTAATAAATTTTGAAAAATCTGATGAAATTTGGAACTCACCTAACTCTTGAGCTTTCGACCACCAGTGATAGCCTAGGGGTAGTCAGCCAGTCTAGGCGCTCGGTCCCAAGTAGTAGTGATCCGTGGGTTCGGCCTAATTGCCCTAATTGCACAGTTTTGTGTAAATTTTTAAAACCTTAGTTTTTGCTCTCAATTTTAAGTTCTTTCCAATTATTTTCAACTCACAACAAACCAAATGAGCTCCTATAATTTTCTTGCTATTTATAGAGTTGTAAAGTAATTTTAATGAATTAATTAGACAAGACAATGTCTTATCCTCTTCCATTTTTTCCTTTTAAGTGTTAAATTTTTATTGGTCCAATTTTTTTTTTCTTATTTCCCCTAGTTGCCACGACCAAATTCTGGATGGATCTCAGCCTTTTTTATATTTTTGTCATTTTTCTTTGATTTTTTTATAATTTTCTTTTATTATTTAGCAATTTTTTAGCAAATTTCAAGTAATTTAGGTAATTTCGTATATTTTTACCTACATGTAAATACATATGGAGTATAAGTAAATACTCTTATATATTATTTAGGTCATTTTATAATTTTTAGCATATATATAATTTATCTCTAGTAATTCATTAGTTATCAAAATGCATTTTACGTATTTTCGATAAATAATGAGTAATATGCTTAAAATTTGAAAATTTTATATTTTTTTATTTTATTACTTATTTTCTTAAATTCAAACTTAAATGGTCATTTTTATTAATAATTCTAGCTTTAATTTATAATTTAGACTTGATCGAACATTTAGTCGATTATCCTAAATCTTACGTACTAAGCCCGATCCTATAGTTATAAAGCTTATATTTAAGGCTTATGCACCCAACAGTAAACCTCACTTTGGTGGCATCGACAAACCTAAGGTGGCAAGTAGAGGTTGACGCAGTGGTTTCTAATGAGTCTAAACTATACCTTTGTTTTGTAAAAAATTAGTAAAAATATTAAAATTTCTTAGAAATTTTGGAAAATCATATTTTAGCATATTTTTTAATGTAGTTTTTGGGAAAAATATTATTTTTTTATATAAAGTCTTAAGATATATTACCCTTAAGAAATCACTAAACCCAAGCTAATTTTACTTTTGTCTTCAAAAACCCTATTAATATTAATTTGACTCCAAAATTTTTTTGTAAAATACCTCTTATATATACATGAACTACTATGAAGAGTTTTTGCTGAAAACTATTTGTCATATTTTTATTTTATGTTTAGGCCCTAAAATCTATTACATAGCCATTTATTAAAATATATTTAGTGATTTTTCCAAGAAATTAACCCAAGTTTTGATTTAGTAAGTATTCAAAGGTATTATAATGTTGAAAGATTAAATTTGTGGTATTAGGAACATTTGATCTTAATATTGTAAGCAAGGGGTTAATATATATGTAATATGTAGAGTGTTCATATAACGGAGCTAAGGTATAGTTAAATCAAAATTGAAGTGGTGTTGTCCTATAAAATATATTTTAAGTCTGATCATGAATAAATTGGGGGGAAATTGTACTAAAATATAGAGTATGTTCACATCAAAAGTTACTTTAGAGGCAAAATCAAAGTTATGGTATATAGGGCAAACTAGGGAATGGATTAGAAACTAAATTAAAGAGCTTGTATACTTGAGACAAAGTTAGATAAACTTTAGAGAATGGATTAATGGATATTTTTGGGCTTATGAGTAAAACTATAACCAGGGAGCATAATCAAAAGCTAAATCAAAAACTAAATAAAAAATTAGTTAAGAGGGAGACTAATCACAAGAACCTAAATTCTAGACAATTAAGTAAAGTATAACCTTAAATTAAAGATAGTAATCTAAGTTTAGATATAAAGCTTATATGTAATAATTGTATGATATTTGTATTATAGAGATTAGTAGTAAAGGCACCACATAAGTAGCATCTTAGCGAGCAAGTGAAGAAGTTCAAGTAAGTTTGAGGTCAATATGTAATTGTATTTCAGAGTACTGTTTTATAATACTTGGAGGCCTAAGATTATACTTGGTTATGCTTGTAAATAGCTTAAACGTGTATATGCTTTTGTATGTGTGTTTGTGAGCTTGATTGTATACTACTAACTTGTTGGTTTAGATTGCAATTGTTTGTATTACATGATATTGATTGATTGCCTTAAATTGAACTTAATGATACACAACTTGAAATCTTAATCGGATATGCACTACAACCTGTTAAGGTACGCTTATAATTCTTTCACTAAATGCCAATACCTTCAAGAGGGATAACACTGTAACATAATGGTCTCTTCTTAATCCTCAGTCGAACTAAATAACATGAGAAGAGGTTGAGATAAGGATGAAGGAAGTGGTTTGAATGATATTCATGGAATGAGGGATGTCTCCATTACATAAGCTTAGGCTTGATTGTAAGCTGCTATATACATGCTAAAACTCTTCAAACTTGAATTGCAGTAGTTGAAATTTCTCTAATCTTATGACGGACTAGATAACGTTGTGCGATGTCATTTGTTTGTTGCATTGCATTTAAATAATTATTTGATAATCCTGTTTGTGCTTGATATATTGTCTTATGTATCCATCTTAACTTATTAAGTGGTTGGTTGCTGATATCTCTTAAGCCTAGTTTTTCTTTATTGAGCAGTTGGTTGCTCATATCTACTAAGCCTGGTTTTTCTTTATTGAGCGGTTGGTTTCTCATATCTGTTAAGCCTGGCTTTTATAAATTAGTTTTCTTTAAACCAATCAATATTAAACCTTACCTACTTAATACTAACCATCGACTAGGGTTTAAACAAAATTGGTTCTTTTATATTCTGGAAATATTTTGGGAGTTGCCACTCTACTGGAGTCGGGAAAAAGAGATCATCAATTGGATAGATTGATTATAACTTAGCTACTAATCTTTTAATAAAACCAATTTTTGAAAACTAAAGATCTAGATTCGAGGGTTAATTTTTTAAACCCTAAACGGGTACCATTTTTAATGTCTCCGAATTTATTTATACCTTTCAATATACCCCTATAATGAGATCTATCTACATTTAACTTAATTTAATTCTAAAAATATAAAGCAATCAATTATTTACAAAAGACAGAAAAAGAAAAAAAAATTCATGTTTTAAGTCACCTTGTACATATGTACGAGTACTTACGTAGCTGTTACTCGAGATCAGAATTCCATAGTTCGTTCACCAAATACATTAATGGGTTGATCAATTTTAGTTTTGAATAAAGGTTAGGTTTACGTTTTTAATTTGATTTGATGATTTAAGGAAAATTTCTAAAACAGTCCTAAATCAGGGTTTTATTTTTGGGAAATTCCAAATAGGGTCCTAATTGTGAAAAGGTCCATTTATTGTATTTATTAGAAAAAACTAATTTTTTTCTAATTGATAAAATTTTATTGATTTATTTATTTTCTATTTTGTTATCATATTTTACTAAAAATAAATAGGATGAAACTAAAATGTTTTCTTTTTTTTTTCCCTTCTTTTCCATTTTCTTACTTCTTTTTCTTTTTGGTTTCTTTTTTTTCTTCTTTTTCTTTTTTTCTTTACATTTATAATTAAAATAATAACAATAATAATAAATAAATAAATAAATAAAGCCATCAAACAAAAGACAAAGTTGGACTTAAATTTTGCAACGTAAGGGCGGGTTTGGAGATATTGGATGGGCCAAATCTAGAGCGAATAATGAGTTGGGTTAGAGCCTCTACAGGTCAAATCGGGTCGCAATTGGTGGTAGCTCAATCTGGATGCTTTTGGTCGATTTTTTAAGTGGGGGACCTGACTTTCACGTGAAAGTCATTAGTCAAAATTTGAATGACAATGGTGCTACAATCATTGGAGGTGGTTTTGGATGGTGGTCAGTGTTGGACAGCGATGGAGGTGGTGGTTGTTGTGTGTGTATCCTATTGTAGGGTCATGTGAGGACAGAGTAAGTCCTTAGAGTTGTGAGCAGTGAGTGACGGTGAATGAATTTGTGAGTAAGTATGGCATGTATTGATGGTAGACGGTGTAGGTTGTAGATAGTAAGTAGCTAAGAGAAAGAGAGGACAAGGCTAGTTTGAGTCATAGCTAGATCTATGTGTAGAGTAGGGTATTCGATTAGTGTTTGTGTGTTATTGTATGCTCTGGTGATGTGTCGTGAGTTTAAGAGAGAGAGTGAGGGGGTGATATTGTTTTGTGGTTCGGCTTAGATGTAGTAGCCATATGAGGATGGAGTGGCTGCTGTATGTATGGGCATATGCTATTTTAGAGAGAGGAAGTAGGTCCGATGGTGGTTCATGGGTCGGTGTGCTGTATGGATTTTGGGAGAGAGAGGAAGGGGGTGAGCTGGGCATGTTTGTGTGTGTTTGGTTATGTATGAGAGTAGATTGGGATTGCAATAGTTGTTGTTTTGATGTGCATATGAATTGTGTGTGTGAAGCCGTGTTGGAGTGGGGGGTTTACTGTAGAGGGGGCATATGAATTGGGATTGAAGTGAGAGAGAGAGTTGAGAGAGAGTAGGCTGTGTATTCTTCGTATAATGGGGATGAGGTTAAGGGGTTATCGATGTGTATTGTGAGGAGAAAGTGAGTTAGGGATGGGGGTTTTAGTGTGTGTATTGAGTGTTACAGTATGAGTTCAAGAGAGAAAATAAGTCCCCCCGAGAGAGAGAGATGATTGGTGAGTGTATGTGTATGGAAAAAAGATAAAGCCAGTTAGAGAGATCTATATGGAGCTTGCATATGGCATAAATGACCGAGCTGAATTTTCTCCTCTTTCCCATATTTTAATCTCAATTTTGAATGGTTAAACGAGCGAATCCAACTAGGTTTTTGGATTCAATTCATAATAGGCTATGTCTATTTTGCAATTTCAACATTAATTTAGTGAAATTGCAACAATAAATTGCCTAAAATAAATGATGAAGTTAACTGACCAAGAAAGAAGGTGTAAGAAAATCTAGGGAAAATACGGGAGTAGTGCCACGTCAGCTGCAATAGCAAATGAGAAAGTGTTACGTGTCCTAGAAGACTAATGGTCGGTGATGTGTCATGTACATGGTTGACATGTGTAACACTTGTTACATTATGTGGTGATGCGCGGCGACATGTTTTACATCGCGTGGTGACATGTGTCATGCTATGTAACCATGGTGTACATATGTGTGTGACGGTACCATATGTCTTACAGTGGACACGTGGCACGATGGCATTCTGGCATATGACATCATGTGTTGTAGAAAAAAAAAAAAAGGCATTTTCTACCTTTGATGAGAATCGAACCCTTAATCTCCAAGCCAAACCCAATGCAAGTCGAAGTATTTATCCATTAGGCTGTTAGGCTATATCTTGTTTGTTGCACATATAGACGAAGCCAACCTGAGCTAGATTCAGATCTAAACTTGGGCTAGATTCAGATCTAAACTTGCTTCTCCTTATTTTTTTTATCTAAATTAAAAATCTATCATATTATATTATCTAAAATTATTATTTATCTATATTTCTTAAATTCTCTATTTTTTGTATTTTTTTCTAAATTTCTTATTTTTGTGATTTTTTCTAAATTTATTATTTTTTGGGTTTTCTTAATTTTCTATTTTTTTGTATTTTTCCTAATTTAAAAATACTTCAAATTACTTAAATTACCCAAAATATGCTAAAATAATATTAAATAATTTAAAAAATCAGGAAAAATAAGAAAAAATTTGGAATTATCTAGATTTTGGTTGTGCCATGTTGGGGATAAAGAAGAAAAAATTACACAATTAAATTTAACTAGCTAGAAAGCAAAAAGGAGGAAGATAAAGGGCATGTGACACTTGGAAAATTAAAGAAGAACCTAAACCAACTCTATAAATTCACCAAGCTTCAACTAAAACTCATTTTAGTCAGTTAAGAGTATAGGAAAAGTAGAGAGAGACTAGAAAGAGAAAGTTAAGAATTTTTAGAAAAAATTACAAAATTAGTGTATGATTAGGGCTTGTAAAGGAAATAGACGATTGATGATCACTTAGAACAAACCGGCCACTACCACCAGACCCTAAGGCCACCGCTTAAGCTTGCTAACCCACTTAGAGCTACTATTGGTGGTTGGAAGCTGATCAAACAAGTAAGTCCACTCTCTAATCCGATTTTGTCTATTTTTTTTTTTAAATATTAAATGTATTTGGAAAATTATGAAATTTCATATTATGGGATGTTTATTTATGTAGATTTAGAGAAGAATGTTTGATTGATAAAATTAGGTCCTTAGATATACAGTGCTTAAGAAATCCTGAAAAATAGAGATAGACTAATGTATTGAATGTTAATTGATTCTAAGCTTAATTACAACGTCATAGAGGCGAGTTGATAGTTAGTTGGGTATAGTTTAGTTGGAATGGAGAGGAGTCCCCTATTGATTATAGGGTTAAAATGCAATGGCCGTTATTAAAGCTGGCTGATTTGAATATATTGAAAACTGTTGAGATCATTGATAAATCTTATGATAAAATGTGTTACAGTTGACAAGATCAATAGGGATTGATGGAGATGAATCTATGGCCCTAATACAATAAATACGCTACCATAGCAGCCTTCGAGTAGAGATGGTTGGACAAAGAAGGAATTATATATTTGATGATGCTTGTGAGATATTTTCTAGCTAGATTAGAAGAGGAGAGACCTTACCCAGCTAGCATCACACATATTCCTATTGGTGTACTACACATTTCTAGATATTATCCATTAAGGATTATTGATCGGTTTCCCTATTTTCTAAGACCAATTGAACAAGCCATAGAAATGCCCTTAGAACCAAATGAACCTAACCTATAGCCTATGATGCCAGGGTCACTATAGGAAAATCTACTGTCCGTAAGCCTATAAGAAGTATCTCACTCAGATACATAGGGTAGTTACTAAGGGAATGAGGCTAATATTGAGGAGAATCTAGAGAAAGAAGATACTAAGGAGGAAGAACTTAAAGAAGAAGAACCTAAATAGGAGGAATAAGGGATGGATAGTGAGAATGAATGTAGTAAAAATATGCACACTATAGTTTTGTAGGCTATAGCTAATGTTGAGATAGCAAGGATATGATTTGGACTAAGAGGATAGGTGGAGGCAGAACTTGTACAAAATGAAGAAGTAGAACATGAGGGAATAGAAAATGGTTGTCCAGTTAAGCTTGAAGATGATGAGGTGATTGTGATTCTTGAGAGCTCATAAGTAATATCAATAAGTTCTAAATTTACAAGTGATGAGGAAGATAATAAAGTGGGTAGACACATGGAGTGGCTTCCCTTCGATTAAGTAGCTGCCATAAATAGCTCAGACAAGGATTAGTGATCGCTAACTGACTTTGTTTAGTTAAATCTTTAGGTGTGATCTAGTAGCATTTTTAGCTAAAACTAATGTATTTTTGAATCCTTTTGTGTATATTCTAACTTTTGATGTATTTTGTAGCTACTAGATCATGTCTAGATGTTGTAAATAGTTTGATGTAATCAAATATAATGCAACCTTTTATGTTGTAGAATTGTAAATATCAAGTCTATATTAGTTAATGTAAATAGTGATGTAATCAAGTTGTAAATCCTATATATGTACTCAAAGGTTTATCAAGTTGTACCTTTTGTTCTTGAAGTTGTAATCAACTACAATGATGTCAAGAAAGAATCAAGCTAATTGTGAAAGTTATATCTATTATGCATATTGAATGAAATGATATTGTTACCATTATGTTACATGAGTACAAATTACAGAAATTTAGTAAATTTTGAAATATTTATAAAAATAAGGAATTAGATAACTTATAAATATATATGTATGCAGGTTTATAAGTTATCAATACTAAGCAAGTATGGCTGAAGTTGAAGATGGGATTCATAATAGAAGGACTAAGAGAAATCAAAACCCTCTACTGCAAGTACCATTACCCTTAAGGGAACAACATAGCCAAGATATATCCCCATCAACACAAGAGGGTATACCTATTGGGAAATTACTTTCCAATATGCATATGGTGATGAGGTAATAAGAAATGTTAATTCAACATGTTATTACTGGTGATAATATGGGAAATAAGAGGCCCCAAGAGGTTAAACAAAGAGTGAAACGACCTCAGGAGGTAAATAAGCTTCTTGAGTTTATTAAAGCAAATTGTTACTTTAAGGGAGAAATGGGAAAACAGACCTTAGATGATGACTGGTTGGTTTAGATTGAATGAAGTTTTAAGGCCTTTAGAATCTTAGACTCCCTAAAATTAGCATATGGCACCTTTAAGTTAAAGTTGGCTACTCGAGTCTGGTGGGACTCTTAGAGAATAGTATTACCTAACAGAGGTTTATGAAATAATTTAAGAAGGAATATCTTCCTCATAATGTCCAAAACAAGATGGTGAGAGATTTATTTGAATAGGAGGAATGAGTGTGACTCAATATGAAACCAAGTTTAATAGACTATTGTAATATGCACTTGATTCTTATTGAGATAATCTTGAGTTAAGGAATGATTTGTTTCTTATTGGATTTGACCCTATAATGTGCTGTAAGCTAGAGGATTATAGTTTCTCTACTTATAATGAAGTGTTAGATAAGGCAAGGTAATTGGAAAATAATCGAATATCGATGCAGGTAATATGGGGTCAGGAGATCAACAATGATTATTGACCTAGTTCATCATTTAAGAGATCATATACTGGTGTAACTAGTAGTTTTAGGCATAAAAGAAGGAAATTAGGAACCTTAGCTAATAAACTAGTACAATCAGTGCTTGGTTTGAGTTTTTATGATAAGGATGGTAATGTTAAGTGCCAGAAATGTGGAATAAATCACTTTCCTAGAAATTGTGCCTAGCTTAAAGGAAAATATTTTATATGTGGCGATTAGAATCATATGCTATGAGCTTACCCTGGAATGAAATTGGTGAATTATAACAAATGTGGTAGAAATGAGCATTTCTCCATGTATTGTCTACAGTTTGGACAAGGAGCTAAGAGGACTGGAGGTTTTGATAACATGACCGCACCTGTTCATGTCTTCACTATAGAGGATATGGGAAATGAGGAGGACAAAGATTTTGTGGATAGGATGGAGGAATACTATCATGACAATGCTGAGGAGATTATGGGAGTTGAAGAAGAAAATAACAGGGGACTTGTGATATGTACATGCTCAAACAACTCATTTTAAAGATACTTTAAGTGTAAGTTAAATTTAGATACTTAAATTTTAAGATTTATGAATGCAACTCTAGCTAGTAATTGTAGTATTAGTATATTCCAGGAAAAGTGCTTATAAATGGATAACCTACGTTTGTATTATTTGATATGGGTGCATTTCATTCCTTTGTAAGTTAGAAGTTTATGAATGAGAAGAAGATTAGTGTGATTATGATTAATACAACTTATAGGGTTAGAACACCTATTGGGGAGAAAGTAATGACTTGAGAAGTGGTGGACAATGGTAGAATTAAAATTTAGGAGAAGGAGTACCATATAAGTCTTGTAATATTACCTTTATAGGGTTATAATGTAATCATAGGAATAGATTGGTTATCCAAGTACAAAGCAAATGGGGAGTGTGGAAGTAAAATTATTACTTTAAATGATGGAGAAATGGTATTTCAAGGAAAAGCTGGTGGAAGCAAATTGAAATTAGTTGTTGTCGCGATACATGATGAAATGTATGAAATAAAGGAAGAAGATAATGATTGGAAGTTTTGTTGGGTATTTGCTATTGAAGTAAAGAATGAGGCACCTAAAGTAGTAGATATACTGGTAGTGTGTGAATTTTTTGATCTATTTCTAGAGAATCTACCAAGTTTAGCTTCGCATCGAGAGTGGGACTTTACTATTAAGTTAGTCCCCAGAATTGAACCTATTTCTACCGAGTTTAGCTCCCATGGAACTTCAAGAGCTAAAGAAGAAACTTCAGGAGCTACTAGATAAAGGATTTATTTGTTTGAGTGTTTTACCATGGAGAGTACCTGTATTGTTTCTGAATAAGAAAGATGGAACTATGAGATTGTGTATATACTACCGGGAAATAAATAAGGTCACTGTTAAGAATAGGTATCTGTTATTATGCATTGATGGTTTATTTGATCAATTATATGGTGCAACTATGTTTTCTAGAATTGACTTGCAATTGAGATGTCATCAATTGTGAGTTAAGCTGGAGGATGTGCCTAAAATAGCATCTAGGATACGATATGATCATTATGAGTTCTTAATAATTCCTTTTAGTTTAACGAATACCAGGTTGTATTCATAGACTTAATGAATCATATATATTAGACATATTTGGATAAATTTATTGTAGTCTTTATTGATGATATTTTGATTTATTCAAAAACCAAGGAGGAGCACGTAGAGCATTTATGGTTAGCATCGTAGAAATTAAGAGAAAATAAGTTGCATGTATAAGCCTTACAAAATTTTGATAACCTAAAAGCGGAATCGGGTGAAGGAGTCCTTGGATAGTCCCTATAACTATCTAAACATAACAATAAAACCTAGGTAAAGGAATCGAATCCTAAGTGTTCAACCAAAACCCTAATTGAAGTAAGCCTTAAAAACCTAATTGAACAAGCAAGAGCCCTAATACTTGAAAAACCTTAAAACTATGGCAAAACCCTAAAATGATCACTTAAACCTAATTAAAAGATAAAATACCTTAATACTACGAATAAACACTAATAGTAAGATTGAATTAATGGATACAAGTGATCAATAACACTAAATGATTGAAACCCTAACGTTCGAGCTCATATGCGGATCGAATACTATAAACAAACACTAAACCTTATGGAAACCCTAAGTACATGTGTAGAGAATTTTGATTAGCTAAAGTACAGTATCAAAGTTCAACAAAACCTTAAACATATCTTAAGTGCACTTAATTAGCCTAATCATGCTTAATTACTATTAATTACCCTAATCAAACCCTAATCCTTAACCAACCCCATTACATCTTAATTAGCTACAAGTTAAACATGATTAAGGACCAAAAGACAAACCCTTAATCACCTTAAAATATCTTGTACCCTAAGGGGACAAGATATTATTTAACGAAAAGCATTATCGTACATGGTTCCTATTTTAAGCCTTGTTCTTATTTTCCTAAATCAACCAAAGTTTGTCCCCTACTCTTCCCCATTCCTCATAATCGGCCACCCTCCTTCCCTCCCTCATTTTGTTATTTTCTTAAACCCTCTGAAAAATTCAAACACTCAAACTTCCATTCTTCTTCCTCCTTTAGCTACCTCCATTTACCATACCATCGACCACCATAACTCCCCCACCACCACCACTCCAAATCACTCGCCACCAAGCCTCACGCCTCACATACACCCTCCCGTAGTCCTTCAATACATACATACACCCATACCACTACATAAGCTCATGACACACTCACATCAAAGAGGACCTTCTACTCCTTGCTCCAATAAGTACTTAGGCTAGGTTTTCCTTAGTTTTCTTATAGAATAATGTTAGAAACAAATGTTTGTCTTAGTTGAACCTTACTTTATAGAAAATCCTTAGGAGTTATAAGGTGTTTCAAGAAGGGTAAACAAAAGTTAGTAAAAGAAAAACAACTTTTGGTATAAGATATAACACAAATAGATTAGGTAGTGTAGAGTAATGTTAGTTTTAGTAGTAACTCATTAAGTAGGTAGATAGAATCCCC
The DNA here is from genome assembly GCA_024138005.1 of Lumnitzera racemosa. NCBI lineage: Eukaryota > Viridiplantae > Streptophyta > Magnoliopsida > Myrtales > Combretaceae > Lumnitzera > Lumnitzera racemosa. The sequence goes on along the minus strand of JAMXBC010000004.1, from coordinate 95,547,335 downwards.
AAATCCTATGCATGCCACCCCTTATATGTCTCTTCACAACATTTTCACATACTTTTATGTAGTGATTATGGTTTTAGATTAGTATAAACATAGGTTACTTAAGTAGAAACACCATAAAAATTAAGTGTTGCATCAAAATGGAAGATTTGATCCTAGGAACAACTCTTGGCTGCCACTTTCATGAACCTACCAAATTTGGAAATTATTTTTTAGTAGCTTAACGACATGTTTATTTTTGTTGTTAAGTATGGTTTAGGACTTAATTAATTAAGTTAAGTAGGCTAAAGTACGGTTAAGGCCTTAAACTAGCTTAGTTAGTGATTATAGGCTTAAGAATAGTGTTAATAACCCTTAAGACCTTAATGTCCAGATTTGTAAACATTTCAAAATTGTGCTAAACTTAAGTGTAATGTTAAGCTTAGGCCCAAAAAGCTAAGTAGGATTGAATAGTTACTAACTTTAGAGCCTATGTATCTATGTGACCAAATTTGAACCTTAAGTTAGAAAGCTTAGAATGATTTAATTAAAAGGATCACTAAACCTAAAGGCCTATCCAAGATGCCCATTCAAGATACCCACCATAAATCCCTTAGTGATTTAGAGTCCTAAACTTAGTAAAAGGGCCCATTAGAGCCCTAAGAAGTATTACTAAGGCTCACTTTAAAATTTTAAGGTATTAGGTAGAAAAAGCTCATTTAAAATACTTAAGAGAAGGCCTAAACTATTAAATATAAAGCCTAAAGTCAAAAACCAAGCCCAAGGCCCAAAACTAAGCATAATTCCTGAAGCGACCCAACTCCCCATTTAGGCCCATGACCTTATAGGACCAAAACCAAAAACTTAGTGACATAGAAACTTAAGAATAACTTCACCAAATGAAAAAACATTAAAAAAACAACTATAAGATCACCTAAAATGGAGCTAAAACAAAGAAAATATGTCTGAATTACAAAAACAACTAACTGAGAGTTAGTAAGTAGTAGGTCTAGTTAAGTAGTGCAAATAGAATACTAATAGACCTTAACTATCTTCTTCAGGTGATGAGGATATTGACTTGGACATAGTAGAGGACTACTAGGACTGTTGAGTATCATCATCGAGTCAATACACTGCCCTTCCTTATTTTGCTTGTTTATGCTTGTAGTTAAGAAAAGGCTTAATTATATTAGATAACTAAAATTATTGTATGTTGGGGCAAACGGGAAATTGAATGTGCTTGATATGATTGATCTTATTTACAAAATATTTTAAGTTGATATGAATTTATATGCTTGCTGCATTAGAACTTAGGATCTTGGAGTGTTTGTATATAATTAATTGGTCACCTATGAATCGAAACTAATAAATACTCGACCTCTAATTAAATTGGACATGCATTGCATCTTATAATATGATATTAAGGGTATCGGCATCTCACAGTAGAATGGCGGATCATGCCTAGTTAGATCCAAATTGTAATTTGTATATTAACAACCTTTGGGAACTACTCAATTCCAAGAAGTGCTGCCTTCTACTTAAGGTCATGTCGTGTCTACTGTTGAGGGTAATATTGATAACGAAAGACTTTAAATTAGACATAGATACTTGGATCCTGACGTACCGAAATACTTCTTAACTCGAGCAATAGTAGGTGTTAAAACCATGTTGTATACAATTATCGACAAACTGTATATATTGTAGCATTGCGTATGTTTAACCATGCATTCGTACGCTTGTTTAATAACTTGTTTGATATTGTTTACTAGTAAAGTAGGATGGTTACTCACTAAGAATTTGAGCTTACCCCTCCATAGTTTATTGTTGCAGCAGGATCTATGGCTGAATTAGGGCTATGGGATGTTTGTGGTTAGTTGTATCGGCTTTAGGTTATGGGATGTAAAGAAGTTAAGAATGCAAGCGAACTCTCTATTTATATTGAACTCTCTTTATTCTCCATTATTAAGTACCTTTAGCTTGTTAAGTAGCCTAGACTACTTATGATGATTTATCTAGATACTGTATGATTGATCTAGTAGAAACCTTATATCCCCTCTTATCTATGTTATGTTAGTATTAATTGGATCATATAACTTTAATTTATGTGCATTGCTATTACTTAATACTAATTACCAGGAGAAGGTTGTAGTTGTGAAATCCCTCATGTAGTACACCGAAGGCTCTTAATTAAGGATGGTGCATGATCTCAAATCTTCACATATTACATGTCGGTACTATCATTACTTGACCCCCTTTGAGGTTGTGATAGTATTTTAGTGGTATCAAAGTACTTAGGTTTGATAAGATAAAACTTGACCCTAGATGCTTAGGAAGAACCCACCTAGTGAGCAGAGAAGGGTAGAACTGGGTTAAGGTATTGTTTATGTAAAAGACTTTGGCTTTAAAGAGCAATAAAACCTTAATTATAAGAAAATTCTTGTGATTCTAAGAGGACTTTCCGACTCTTATGGAGCGATGGCTTAAGTTCCAAATGGAAGAGGATGAGACGCTTTTGGATTACCAATGCCATCTTCTTTCGCTTTGTGAAGATCTAGTCCTAATGAGAGAGCCTCATAGTATAAGCTTTATATTGTAGTGATAGTGGAGCAAGCTTACATATCATTGGAGATTCTGACACTAGGAGCTACTCATGGATTTGGATGTACCAATCTATATGGATATTAAGCTTATTCATGTTTTGGAGTACGAGTCTTGGGTTGATGGACTTACTAAACTACCCCTAGAGGTCATATGGTGACTCTTATCGACCTTTACCCCCAGCTTTTGGTGAGTTGAGGTAAGTTAGGCGTAGAGTTGTATTTGCTAGGGATCATAGGGGTAACCATCTAGCGTTGCTCTAGATTGATATCTAGTGGGTTGTAGATACCTAATGGGAAGACATGGAGTTGGAGTTTGGTATGCCAAAGTCACCAAATGATGAGACTGAGAGATTGAAGGAGCTGATACTAGAGGACCTTGCTTCAAACATGATGGAGATGGATGGAGCTGAGCAAAAGTTATTTCAAGAGGGGGTTCCTAAAGTTTACGTATAAAACCTTAATAAAAAATTGAATTAAAACATAAATCAGAAATTAATTCAGAAACTATCCTATAATAGATCGATAATAAGTAATATATATATATATATATATATATATATACTTGGATAATCGAGTAAAATCATAATCTAAAGCTTATACGTCATAAGGGTATAAATACTAAGAGAGTATTTATATTATAAGACATGCAGAGACTACTTGACCTACAACAAGTTGAGTAAGCAAATCAATGATTTTAAGTAAGTTAGGTTTAATACATTAGTGTATTTTGGAGTACTATATCAAAGTACTCGAAGGCTTAGGATTGTTTGTGATTATGCTTATAAGTAGCCATATGTGTATCTGCTTATATGTCTCTGATTCCTTGCTGAATATTGATGTCGTGTTGTGGTGGTTTGTTATGAATTGAGTGGTATGAGATTGTTAATCTAAATACCCCAATTAGACATGTATTGCAACTCTTTAGGGGACAGTTAGGATTCTTCAACCAAATACCAATGCATTTGAAAGGGATAACATTGCATAACATAATGGTCTTTTCTTTATCCTTAATCGAACTAAGTGACAAGAGAGGAGGTTATGGTAAAGATGAGGGCAATGGTTTGAAGGATAGTCAGGGGGCGTGGGGGAGAGGGGGGGAGGGTTGGGAACGGTACTTTCATTGCATAAACTTAAATTTGGTCGTAAGTTATTTCATATTAAATGTTTAAACTCCTCAATTCGGGTTAGAGCAGATGAAATTACTCTTATTTCACAACATATCAAACCACGTTATGTGATGGTATTTGCGTGTTGCATTACATTTAATTAATTGTTTGAAAACCCTGTTTGTGTTTGTTATGTAATCTTATGTTTCTGTCTTAACTTACTGAGGTATTGGTTGCTTATACCTATATGGATTTTCTTATACCTTTATGGATTTTCTTATAGGTATTAATTGAGATACCGCGCTATAACTATCCTGATGTTAGTTTTTTTTTTTTAAGTGTCTTAAGGGAGTGACGGTCAAACTGGCTAATTAATCGAGTCTTTAGAGTTGTTCTTGTAACTCTTAGTTTTATGTAATGGTCATGTAATATTTTACTTACCAGGCTATTATAGTATGTAAGTATTTCTTAGGAATCATAAGATAATATAAATATATCCATGTAAATATAACTTAAAGTTTATGGTTCTATATGGAAATTTTATTATTAAACTTGAATGAGTTGTTTACTTCAAAGTAAGGAGTCATGATTATCCTGTGTAAATCGTATCTATAATAATGATTGTAAAGTCTATTACTATCATAGATTGGTTTACATGACAAGATTTGTGACTCTATAGCTTCGGAGCATAACACTAGGCTCCTTATGGGGTACTGTAGATATGATTATTTTAATTAGCATTTTGATAAATATGAATAAAATAAAAGATAGATAAATTTAACTTTATAAGAATTTATTGGATATTAATTTTAGAAGAGGATTATATATGGAATTATATTTTCATCTTTTTGGTGCTTTATTCTTACTAGTTGCAAAATTGAAGGAGACACTAAAAAGATATAAGATATATATATAAGGATGGAAAAAAGATGAAACAAACAGAGTGTAAAATTATCTCCTTAAGGTATTATCATGTGTAATTAATGGTTAAAAATATAAGAAAAATGACGATGCCATGATAATACTATAAGATATTTCAAAAATGATATTATCATAAGGTTTAAAATAACTTTAAAGGATTCATTTCTTATATTTGTGCTTTGATTTCTTCATAACTCCTTATTCTTCCCTATAAATGCCAATAATTAACTGACCATTTCATAGGCAAAAATGAAAAATAGAAAGTACTTTTTAGTTTATATCGTAGCATCCCATTATCTAACTTTAAGAATAAGAACTTACCTTATGAAATTGTCAAGGGATGGAGAGAGGTCTAAGGACTCCATTTTCTTTTTTCTTTTTTTTTTAGCTTTTAATAAGGATCCGAACCTTAGCTAAAATACTCCAAAAACAAGGTTGTCATCTCTTTTTTTTTTTCTTTCATGTTGTGTTACAACTAAACCTCAAGGAATATTTGGAGATCATAATATTTTAGAGACTGTATAAAATTGTAAGAAAACTTAAGCATATTGTAAAGTGACTTAAGCATGCATAGCATATAATTACTATCATGATAGTATACATCATCATAATAGGAAAACCATATATCATGCATACATAGCATAGTTAATATAGTTAATAGTTATAAACTCTAGAACAAACTGGTAATAGTCTAAGGACTCATATAAAAAAGGAAACAATAGAAAGAAAAGGGTATCGAATACCTAGTTATGAATCTCTTCTCTTCCTTCTTTCTTCTTGGAGTTGGTTTAAACTTAAACTCAGAGAGTTATCAAAACCCTAATTCATGTGCCTCACAACAACATAAAAGATGAATTGATTAGTATAAAAGATATATTGAATAATAGATTTGTTCTCATAGATTTCAAATCTGTAATTGTTTCTAACAAATTTGCTTGGAATGGGATAAAAGATCGAAACCCTAGTTTTGACCTATTGTAGATATTATAGAGAGAAAGAGAGAAAGGAAAAGAGTCAAACCTAGAAAGGATCTAGAGAAGAGAGAGAAGAATATTAGACTTTTATTTGTCTATGTTTGATTGAGGAAAAATGTTGCCATTTAAGGATTGAAGGAAAATTGTGGGCTTTGTATTGGGCTAGTCTGTGAACGCTATCATTTGGTGCTTTCATTGATTCATGATGATAAACAATTCCAAAGTAGTGTCTCAATTACAAGAATAAGTAGATAGTCATAAGTTTGAGTTGGAGAAATTATCAATTGAGATGCATGGCATTCGGGATGAACTTAATGACCAAATCGAGAATATAATCACTCAACTACAACATTTGACAACTTTAGTTAATAAGAACAACCAAGTTGAGGGAAATCAGAATATTCAAGTAAGTCTTGCTTCATCATTTTTCCCTAATGCTACACAAAATACCAATAATCTATATGCTAGACAAATTAAGCTGGAGTTGCCTAAGTTTAGTGGGGGCAAACTCATTTTTTGCATTTCATAACATACCTATTTAAGATAGGTTACAAATTGCATCATTTGCTTTAGTATCACTTGCTGCTCAAAGGTATTTATGGATGCATAATAATAAGATGATTTAAGATTGGCTACAATTCATTGAGGCATTGGAGGATTATTAGGGTAGATTGACAAAACTAATGCAGAGGGAGTCTATAAGGGAATACACTAATGAATTTGAGGAGCTTTGTAATCAAGTTGCAGATATGTCTATTACACTATTAAAGAGTTGCTTTATTTATGTTCTTCAACCAGTATTACAACAAGAACTACAATCTCAACCAGTTGCTTCTTTGATAGAAGTTATGAGTTTAGCTAGAATTCATGAAGAGAACTTTCATAACATGAAATACTTTGCATCATTTTCTAAAGAAAACCGTTCATTTGGTAAACCTTTTTCTTCAAGTTCTATTACTTACACTTCTTCATTCAAAAACCCAAACCAATACCAAAAATAGTTAAACCTTCCTCTGTTACTTAACCTACCCAAATACTCAAATTCATCAAATTTCGTTGCCTTTACTAGTAAATCACAAAACCCTTTACTTATCTCTAAGATGATTGCTTTAGAGTTGTTAGCTAGATGTGAGAAAGGCCTTTGCTACAACTATGATGAAAAGTTTCATAAAAGGACATATCTTTAAAGCTAAATTTCTATTGATGGTTAATGATGATATTGAGGAGGTTTTGGAGGAATAAAAGGGGATTGATGAGGAAGTTTTACCAGAGTAGCAAACTTTAACTATGGAAGAGGTTAATGGGGTTGAGATTAGATATCATGCTATGATAGGGGTTTTAGTTCCTAAAACCTTTCGTTTGCAAGGACTTATTAAAGAGAAATAAGTCAATTTGTTGATTAACTCGAGGAGTACGTACAATTTCATTAAATCGAGTGTTGTTAAGCAATTGAATTGGATAGTTTGTGCTACTCTAGGGTTTAAAGTCATGGTAGGTAATGGACTGCATGGGTTTTTGTAGGAATTTACCTATTACAATATAGCAACATACTTTTTCGCTGGATTGTTTTGTTTTTACATTGCAAGGGACTAATATTGTGTTAAAGGTTCAATAGATGAAAACTTTAGGTCCTATACTAGTTGATTAGGAGACTTTAAGAATGACTTTTATAGTACAAGGATTTACAATCAATTTGATATGAGAAATGGCCAATCTTAAACCAATTACTTCAAGGCAATTGCATAAAATAATTGCTTTTGACAATGTCATATATTTTTCTCACTTGATGGCTTAGTTTGGAGACTCCTCCATTGCTATTACTAACAACGAACCTATTGAAACTTTGTTGGGTAGCTTTTTGGAAGTATTTGCAACTCCTTCATCCTTGCCACCCTTGCGTTATGCGCAACATCATATTCATTTGAAGGACGAAACAACCCCAATTAATATTCGCCTATCTATATACTCTCACTTTAAAAAATTAGAGATTAAGAAGTTGGTAGCTGAAATGTTGGAATCTAGTATTGTCTAACAACGTATAAGTCCATTTTCATCGCTAGTACTTTTGGTGAAGAAAAAATATGGGAGTTAGAGATTTTGCATTGATTACTGGGCTTTGAATCAAGCAAGTGTATGGATAAATTTCTAATATCAACAATTGATGAGCTTTTAGATGAATTATATGGAGTTGTTGTATTCTCAAAACTTGATCTAAGGGTAAGTTATCATCAGATAAGGATGAGCCTTAAGGATATTCGCAAAACTACATTTCAAACCCATGAAGGTCATTATGAATTTCTTGTAATGCCTTTTAGGTTATCAAATGCACTAGCTACTTTCTAGGCAATTATGAATAAAATTTTTTGCCCATTTTTATGAAAAATTGTGATTTTTTTTTATGATATATTAGTGTACAATGAGAATTGGAATGATCATTTGACTCATTTGAGTCAAGTCTTACAGACTTTGAAGGAGTAGCAATTCTACGTCGATAAGTCTAAATGCTCATTTGGCAAGACGTCTATTGATTACTTATGACATGTTGTATCATAAGAGGGAGTTAGACCAGACATGGACAAAGTAGTTGCAATACAAGATTGGCTTGTTCCTATTAATACTAAGCAACCACGTGGATTTTTAGGATTGGTTAGGTACTATGGTATGTTTGTAAAGGCATATGCTTCAATTGTAGCACCATTAACAAATTTGTTGAAGAAAGATGCATTCCAATGGAATATTGAAGTTCAAATTGCTTTTGAGTTGTTAAAAGCAACCCTAATGAACACTCCTGTTTTGGTTATACCCAATTTTAGTATACCATTAGTTATTGATATAGATGCATCAAGAGTTGGGATTGGGGCCATATTGCATTAGCACTCGTAACCTATTGCATTTTTTAGGAAGAAATTAAGTCTAAAGTTGCAAAATGCAGGGGCTTGTGCAAAGGAGCTTATAACAGTAGTATAAACTATGAAAAAATGGAGGCACTACTTGTTGGGCCACCATTTTGTCATACAAATAGATTAAAAGAGTTTAAAGGAGATTTTATCCTAGACAATACAGAAACCTGAATAGCAACATTATCTAGTCAAACTTTTAGGTTGTGACTATGAGGTTTAGTATAAACTTAGGGTAGAAAATAGAGTTGTAGATGCTCTTTTACGAAAATTTAAGGATTCAGCTTAAGCTCCAGCAATATATCATCCTGGGTTTGATTTAATTACCAAATTTAGGCAGGAGTTTCAAAGTAATCCAATTTGGCAAGCTCTATATCAGAAAGTGCTTAATAATGATGAGTTAACAGGAAGCTTAATAGCAAAGGGTAGAATCTATGGCTACAGACTGTATGTACCTCGTCATGTTGATTTTAGGGAATCATTGATAAATGAATCCCATAATTCTCTAATTAGGGGACACATGAGTGTTCTAAAAACTTTGAAGAGGGTAAGTAGTTCTTTTTACTAGGAAGGGATGCATAAGAATATTGAACAATATGTGAAGAGTTGTCATGTTTGGCAACAAATTAAGTTTATGACAATATCCCTAGTAGGGCTTCTTTACCTACTAAATATACCTCAAAAAAGTCTTTGAGGAAGTGGGTATGGATTTTATTATAGGGTTACCATTTGTGTAAGGCCAATCTACTGTGCTAGTGGTTATTGCTCACTTATCTAAATATTATCATTATGGAGCTCTACCATCTCATTACACAACTGTAAGAGTTGCTAAGCCTTTTATTCAAATAATTGTGAAGTTGTATCGTATACTTAAAGCTATTGTTTCAGATAGAGATAAAGTATTCACTAGCAATTTTTGGAGAGAGTTATTTCGTTTGAGTAGAATAACTTTGAAGATGAGCTCTTCATATCACCCTTAGATAGATGGGAAGTCCGAGGTTCTGAATAGATGTTTGGAGTATTATTTGTGTTCTTATATTATGGATTGTCCCTCAGAATGGCAAAAATTCTGCCATAGGCAGAGTTTTGTTTTAATACTAGTTTCCATACAGCTTCTAAATTCACTCCTTTTGAGGTACTATATGGTATACTACCACCCACTATTCTAGATTATATGACTAGAGTATCTTTAAATGAAGTAGCGAATTTTGAGCTTAAGACTAGAGATGATATTTTGAGAACCTTACATTTAAATTTGACTCAAGTTCAACAAAGAATGAAGAATTTAGTTGACAGATACAGATCTAATAGACAATTAAAAGTAAAGGATTATGCTTATATGAAGTTATAGCTTTTTAGGCAAACTTTAGTAGCATCTAGATTGTCTAACAAGTTGTCTCAAAGATACTATGGTCCTTTTAAGGTGTTGGCTAAGGTAGGACTAGTAGCATATAGATTGGAGTTACCTTATTCTTTTAAGATACGCCCAATGTTTTATATTTCTTTACTGAAGAAAGTTGAAGGGGAGTTGTTAGATCCAGTAGACCTACCATTAAACTCTTTTTTAGAAACATCATGTGGTTCAACCACTCGCAATTTTAAACACATAATAGATTAGAAGAAGGGGTTAAATGGTCGGCTAACTTTTGGTTCAATGGGAGTCATTACTTCCTAATGGTGTTATGTGGGTAGATCTAGAAGATTTTTAGAAGACTTATCCATCTTTTCACCTTGAGGACAAGGAGGATTTTCAAACGAAGGGGAGAAATGTTAAAACCAAAGCCTCAAGGAATATTTGGAGACTAGGATATTTGAGAGACTATGTGTAAAATTGCAAGAAGACTTAAGCATATTGTAAAGATACATAGGCATACATAGCATAGAAGTACTATTACAATAGTATACATCATCATCACAGGAAAACTATATATCATGCATACATAGCATAGTTAATATAGTTAACCGTTCTAAACTATAGAACAAACCAGTAACAATCTAAGGAATCATATCAAAAAGGAAATATAAAAAAGAAACAAGTATCAAATACCTAGTTGTGAATCTCTTCTCTTCCTTCTTCCTTCTTGGAGTTGCTTTGAACTTGAACTTAGAAGGTTATCAAAACCCTAATTCATTGTACCTCGCAACAACACAAAACACAAATTGATTAGTACAAAAGATGTATTGACTAATAGATCTATTCTTATATATTTCAGATCTGTAATTATTTCTAATAGATTTACTTAGAATAGTATAAAAGATCGAAACCCTAGTTTGGATATATGTACATATTACAGAGAGAAAGAGAGAGAGGAAAAGAATTGTATATCATAAGGATTTGGAGAACATAAAGAAAAATATCAGATTTTTATTTGTTCCGGTTTGATTGTGGAAAAATGTTGCCATTTAAGGATTGAAGGAAAATTGTCGGCTTTGTATTGGGCTAAGTTGTGAATGCGATCATTTTGTCTGAGTTTAAAATTTGTGACTTTTTGTGTTATAAAATTTTATGATGTTTGTGAAAATATTCATATATAAAATGGTAACTTTTAAAGTATAGGATTTTTTAAGATATTAATGTGGTACTTAAAAGTCTTAAACGGAAAAAAAAAAATTATTGATACTATTAATATATATTTTTATACCTTTGATCAAAATAAATGTCGTGCTATTAGGATTAGAATTTTTCTCCACGTTGGAGATGGGAACGCTGTTAGCACAAAGCTGTGCAGAAAATGAAAATAAATACGTTTGACATTTCTTAAAATAAATGCAAAATAATTTTGATTTTTGATGGAGATCGATAATGTGCTTTGAGACTTTTGACCACCCAACCACAAACGTGTAACAAAATTCCAAGAAAACGACACATCTCCCACCTCCCTACGTAGAAAAATATTGCATATATTTATTCAAACACCAACACGTAAATCTACGTTTGAACTCCATCTGTTTCATTTGTCTCTCTTCACGATCCGAACTCCTCGAGACCAAACCATTTTCAAAGGAGAGAGCAAACAAATACCAGAAAAACCAAGAACAGAGGCTCAAACCAATACAATACATATCATAGATACCACATCAAGACACCCATTATGGCGTCAACTTTCGATACAATGAGCCATGAAGACGAGGAAAGCTATGTGGGATATGACGCAGGTGTAAACGGTTCACAGGGCATTGATTTCGGTGCACCGGAGGATGATTTTTCTGGTAACGCGCCTCCACCACAACCGCTCTTGGAGGTGGAAACTAGTGCCTACAATGGTGGTGGAGGGTATGGCGGCGAGACTCAGCAGTCTCCTGAGGTCTACGGGTTCGGGATGTCGACCCCGAACCCGGATTATGTTTCGCCGTTTGAGGAGGTGATGGATGCGAATGGAAATGGAGTGGAAGAGAATGGAGGGTTTGCTTCTAGTGGGCCGACGTTGCCACCGCCGGAGATGATGGTGGAGGAAGGTGCTGCTTTGAGGGAGTGGAGGCGGTGAGTTTCGTTAATGCTCTGTTATATATATATATATATATATATATATATATATGTAGTGTATATATGTATGTATATGCATGCATTTAAAAGAAATGTATTTTGTTTGGTGCTTGATAGAATTATGGATCTAATTATTTGGTTTTCAGATGTTTTGTTTCTCTTTTCATCCGTATATATATATACACACATATATATAAATGGATTTGTTTTCTCATTTTATTTTAATATATATTTATATACGTGTTTTTTCATATAAAGTTATAATTGAGTTGTAATGTTATATTTAATTTTGTTTAATTTCCATATGTTACAATGCATGATGCCTCTTGATCTCTGTTTGATTCAATTTCCTCTTGATTGTAACAATAATATTTTCAAAATATGCAAAGGTTAGTTGATGTGTTTGTGTATGATGGTTACGGTTGAATCATTACATCCATGGCAGTTGGCTCCATATTTAATTATATATTTCATTTAATTTATGGTTGACCTACGTAAATAACAGTCATGGTTCAGAAGTGGCATTCAAACAGAACCTAAATCGAGTAGGCATTTAAATATATTGTATGTATATTCCTCTTGAATCTATCAATTCCATTTTTTTTCATTTTTTTTTTTTAAAAAAAAAGTTCTAACGATTAGATTGCTGAAACAAGAAAATAATTGAAATTAGTGAATGATTAGTTTTATCGACCGTCAGATGTCGTTGTAAGCAACTACAATTTGCTTCAACTAAATAGCTTTCTTCTCTATCCGGAATGATTGGACGATGATATTCTTTAATTAAATCGTGCAGCTACATCATGTATTAATGCTACTGACCATCAAGCGGCCATATTTGACATTAATTAATTAATAGCACCATGTATCCTTTTATTAGTGACAAGGAAGGCATATTTTAATTCTTGTTTTCTGATGGTTCTTTAAGTCAATTTATGTAGCAACGCAATTGAGAGTAATAACGTGTAATAGTTGTTCGGAAGTTAGTAATTAGTTATGGCAACAGTAGGTATTCATACGTGGTAATCTAATTGAAAATAATTATGTAATAAAGCCAATAACGTACCTAAAATTTAAGAATGTGCAATAGAAATGCTGCATTCTTTTTATCGTTTTAGCCCCTAAGTTTTAGTCTTGTTTACAAGACTCCGTACTCATAGCCAATGAATCGGTTGGTTCCCTAATCTTAGACAATGACCAAAATGGAACTTCTAGTTGGTTATATTGCCGTATTTAATCTCTTGCGGCCAATAATCCTCCTTAGCACTTAGAATAAAAATCCGAAGTCTTTTCTTTACCGCTCCTATGCAGTGATCACTCTGATAAGTAGTACTGCTACCTGACCATAATGCCTACTACCTAGTGCTTGGACCTTCTGCTTATGTCAATACATTAAATTGGCATCAAAATGGCAGTTTACAGGGCTATCCGGGGTCCATACAAAAAGGATGCTATAAGCTAGTCTTTCTGATCTGACTAGGCATTTTGTCAGAAAGATTTGCTTGTTGTGTCTGCTATTTGCACTCTTCCATGTTTGTTCTAGGAAGATTTTCACTGTAGGATTTCTCACACTCCCTGTCTGTTGATTGATGTTGTAAGTTGAGTTTTGCTTATTAGAGAATTTTATTTAGCACATAGGTGTGCTTTGTTGTCTACTGACATTTAACTGGTCTTACATGTCGCTTAACCTGAAAGCTAATTCAGATTCCAAAGGCTTTTTCCTTATTGTTTAGTCATAATGCTAGTAGCTTCTGCAATTTTAAAGGTGGCTTCTTTTACATCGTCCTTACATTGTCAGATAAGGATTTGTGGGTTTTAAGTCATTGCCATTTGCTTTTCTTCACTAGAGTGGTGGAATATGCTGTATTTAATAAGAACACCCGTGCATATAAGAATTGCTCTAAGTAGGCAATATGGTACTTGTTTATTTCTTCTTTTTTTTTTCCTTTTCCTTTTGGAACTAGTGAGTGGAAGAGGAGGGGTGATTTGCAATAAATTTAGCTTCAACAGATCTAAAATCTCAAGCTTATTAGATTTGAGAAGGTTTTACATTTACTGGTTAGGATTACTACTCACTTCTCAAACTTTGATTAAGGCACACCAGTTGTATCACTTAATTAGATGATGTATCACCTAGCTCGTGTGATGTTGGAGCTTGCTACTGATGATGTAAAATTAGGTTTTTTTTCACGAATGTCATCTTTTGTTTTTCTGTTGTAGTCAAAATGCTATCCACCTTGAGGAAAAGGAGAAAAGAGAGAAGGAAATGCGGAATCAGATCATTGAGGAAGCCGAAGAGTATAAACGAGCATTCTATGAGAAAAGGAAGCTCACTTGTGAACAAAACAAGGAAGATAACAGAGAAAGAGAGAAGGTAAAACTTACAAAACTTCCTAACAGATAGTTAATTTGTTCGTGTCAAGGCCTAAAAATCGAAAATTCTAATGTGGTGCCGGTCGATATACACCTTGTTAGAGTACAAGTATGGGGACATTACTGCAATAAGATCCACAGAAGAAAGGTTCCTAAACTTTTGAGTTTTCTGTTTCTTCAGCTGTACTTGGCTAATCAAGAGAAGTTCCACAAAGAGGCTGATAAGCAATACTGGAAAGCAATAGCAGAACTGATCCCTCGAGAAGTTCCTAACATTGAGAAGCGAGGGAGGAAAGATCCTGACAAGAAGCCTTCAATTACTGTAGTTCAGGGGCCAAAGCCAGGGAAACCGACTGATCTCTCAAGGATGCGGCAAGTTCTCTTGAAGCTGAAACAGCATCCTCCATCTCATATGATACCTCCACCTCCAGCCAAAGACGAGAAAGACGCAAAGAAAGCTGTAGACGATAAGAGCAGCAAAGGTCCTAAACCAGCTGATGATAAGAGTGACAAAAGTCCTAAACCTGCAGATGATAAGAGTGGCGAAAGTCCTACAGTAGCAGATGATAAGAGCGGCAAAAGTCCTAAAGTAGCAGATGATAAGAGCGGTACAAGTCCTAAACCAGCTGAAGCTCCTGCTGCTGCTGAAAAACCTGCATCCCCTGCAAAAGGGGCCACCGTTAATGGCGATGCTCAGATTGAAGTAGCAGCTCCTGCTGCAGCCGAGGGAGAGAAAGCTGCTGACCAAGAAGCAGTTGCAACAAGCTCATGAGGGTCCTGGTTTTGCTAGTGATGTAATAATCACTTTTATCCTTTTGTGTGCCTTGGTAGCTTGATCCTATAAAGATGCATTATTTGAAAAGCAATCTTGGGAAATTTTGAGCTCTAGGTAAGCGGAGTTTTTCTGTAATCTTCAATTGCTGTTCTTTTTATTACTCTATGAAAGATGTTTGTTACGGTAACCCGACACTAATTGCCTACCGATCTTTTATTTTTCATATAAGCATCGATGTCTGTTTTTCCTCAATTTCACTTTGCAATTGGGTTTTGACGAAAACTTAGTCCGATGTCTGGATTTTTCGCTTATGGTCAATATTTATCCAATTAAAGCAAAGCATCCATATTACACACTTAATATGGGCACTTTAACAAGGTCTATATTGATTGGGTTCATGTTGGTTTCACCCATTTGTCTGCAATTTTGAAGAGAAAAAGAAATGGATATCGAAATTCAAAATGCAAATGTGTTCACGCTTTTCTTTCAACTTCTACCTATAACCATTCTTTATCAAATTATTATATAGACAAAATATTTCATTTTATTTTTATCCCTTTCCTCTCAGTTCCATCGTTTTACACCTATTAAAAGCATGGCATTAAAGAGAATAGTTGAAGAACAAATTGCTTCTTGTTCTTGGTAGAGCATAATGCTCATCTCCAAGTCCTTCAATTAATT
Source organism: Lumnitzera racemosa (assembly GCA_024138005.1). NCBI lineage: Eukaryota > Viridiplantae > Streptophyta > Magnoliopsida > Myrtales > Combretaceae > Lumnitzera > Lumnitzera racemosa. The sequence goes on along the minus strand of JAMXBC010000004.1, from coordinate 95,531,548 downwards.
TTTTCAAACATATGTTATGTGCATTTGTCATGCTCATTTTAGGAGAACAAGAGCTGCTGTGGATTCTTGATTCTGCTAACCCTCTAGTATATGATTTTTCTAACAAATCGCATAAATGCGATTAGAAAGAGAACAGCCATGATGGCTAAGTTGTTTGCCTATCAAATTAAGTGTTTGAAGACATGGAAAACTTCGGAATTCTCTTCTAAATAATTTCTCTACCGACAACTTTTCACCGCTATAAATGGTTAGAGAACCAAGATCATCCACTACAAACCGATTTCCGCAACAAGTCACTTCCTCCAAAATATCTCGTTTATCTTATAAAATGACTGCCCAGTGCTGTCCATGATCAAATCATGTGACTCACTCTTGTATAAATTCCACAAAGAATGGTTTCAATAGCAGTAATGGGTAGTATCCCTCGAATCTTTTTCCCTTGAAAAGAAGCTTCCAATGTCATCCTTTTATTTAGAATATGCGGTCATATACATCTACTTCTACAACAGCAATGAATTTTGTATGGACAAAAAAATAAAATTGAAAATAAATTCAAAAAATAAAAAAAAATAACATTTTTGTACATATATACATACACTTATATATACATATACATATCATATATATATATATAAATCAAATTAATTAATTAATTAATTAATCAAAATAAAAAAGTTGAAAAAAAATTGAAAGAAATTAAAAAGCATAGCATGTCGTTTTTAGCAACCCGAGGATAAGGGTGGCCAATTGGCAACCCTCTAGACATAGCCTTTGGCGATTAGAGTTAGGAAAAAAAAATCACAAATTATGGATTAAATTTTAAATCAAAGAGAACAAAATTAAAAAAACGGTTTTTTTCTTTTTTAACGAATTGTTTAACTATAGTTCGGTTTGATTATATATAAACGGTTTACGATTCGGTTTAAAGAAGTAAACTAAACCAAATCATTTTGAATCGAATCGAACCGTTTGGTTAAATAAAAATAATTTTGTGCAATTGTTTTGTTATTTTTTTCATCAATTTTTTGGATTTTATCAAATTTCTCATATCTTTTTCTTCTTTGTTTTATTTTTAGGTAAATTATTAAAATTAAATTGAGTTAGTTCTATCTAAAATTTTATATTTAGTAATTTTCCTTTTTTAAACTATCATTTTCTTGTATGTTTTTTAATTAAGGATCATATCTTGATACTTTTTACATATATCTTATTTCTTTTCCAATTTTTAGTATGTCTCTTTTGTTTTCTTCGTATTACTTTTTTATGGGTAACTTTACTTCTTTCTCCTTATTATTTATTGGTTAAAATAGAGTTTTTTATCCTTATTTAATCAAGTTAAATTGTTAAGATCTTATTTAACTTTTTAATAAGTATCATTACACATGATGAATATATGAAAAATTAATAAGAAACAAATCAAAATTCAATGGAAAGAAAGACATATTATTGAAAATAAAAATATTTAGCAAAAATCATGATTCCGAATTGAATTGAACTAATTTTAATTAAGTTTGAAAAATTTACAAATCGAGCTGAGTATTCTAAATATTATGCCTTGAAGAGGACTCAAATCTCCATGTATGGTTGGATTTGATTTAAAAAAAAAAAATACGAATGGTTATATTAAGTTTGGTTTTATTGGAAGAGAGAGGAGTAATCTATACCGAACCATGCTCATCTCTATTGGCTCTTAGGTAACTAGAAATAGCCTAAATTTTTTGTAGATCGCATTGATAGTGAGTGGTGTTGATAGTGTTTTTTTATAAATTGGTCTTAGGCTTAAACTAGTGCACCAAAGATTTAAGCCTAACTCTAATAGGTCTGTCCAAATACAATTTTACCTCATCCACTATAAAGAGGAGAAAACTTTTCAAGGGATATTTTCTTTTCATTTTTTTACTTTCAAACACTTTTATTGTCACAAACAAAAGAGTTAACTTAAGCATTTAAGTAATTATACCCATTTTCTATTTTGTAGATACCCACATTACCAAAATGAAAATTAACTGCGATCCACCCAAAAGAAAAAAGGCAATCCACTACAATAATTTTCGATGATTTCTTGAAGGTTTGTAGCCAAACGTTTATTCTTTAGATAGATTTTTCCGAATCTGACTTATTATAGTTCTTTTCTCCATTTTCTTCTTCGCATTTTACCGATTAATTTTAGTTTCTAGAATTTCTCTTTCTCTCTTGCTTAAAATCTGCGCACTTATATTACTTTTCTTCGTATTTTGATGGCTATCAATGTTTCGTTTGGGGTGTGCGGCTTCTATGAGCACGCGGTTACCATGTTCCTCAAAATCTGTTCACACCATGAAAATTCAAGAAAACCGTCTCGTGTACCTGTCTCCTTATTGGCTCCTGAAAAGTTTTCGAGCACAAAAAACAAAGACATATAACGGACAATTTCATGGAAGAGGAGAAAAATTGGAGGAGGAGAAGTAGTCTCTGCTATTGCTGCGCAACGGACACTGTCACTGAAACTGAAGCCGCAACGCCATTCATCATATTCAAAGGCGTCACTCATAAATAAACTGCACGCTGTGAAGTAATTTTTTGTATCAGTCGAGATATTGAGAAACCAAAAGGTTTGCTAAAGGGCAATTGATTTTTGAATGTGTGGCGATGTAAGGGATTCGAGGAGATAAAAATCGGAATTCACTTGTAATAATTTTACCGTAGCGAGCAACGTTTTCTGTCCGAGTTGTTCACCTTATCGAACAGGTGAAATCCGAGCTGCTCATTTTAAGATTCCGAGCTGCTACAAAGGATAGCTGCAACATGGCACTCCGAGCTCCAGCTTGAGCTCAATAAAAACAAGAGCAACTCTCCAACATCTGAGCATTAGCTCGAACTGAACTCAGAAACCTGAGCTTGGCAAGCACAGGAAGTCATCACAGCCATGGTAGAACATAAGTTCAGTTAGGATCTAGGCCCTCATTTCGAGGTCATGATAGGAAATGAGTCTTCATGAATTGGTGTCTTTCTTTAGCAGGATTGTCCTTTCACAATGATGGTGAAGCAAAAATATTTTTTCTCGGCAGGAAGTGGGAGTGGATACCTGCTAAATGAATTTCAAGAATTGATGACTCCTCATGGAGTTAATGGAAATAGCCCCGGAGCTAGAAGAAATGCTGGGAGGCTTCGGCAATCTAATTCTGCCTTTGTAGATAATACCAATTCGACAAACTTTCTGCATATCCCAAGTCAGCCTTGAGGCAAGCAATTTGTGAACAATGATTGGGTTTTGGTGGCACCGTAGAGGCAATGCCATACAATGGAAGCTCAAGACATGGATTTGCTCATGATATTTCGGGAGATCTTGCAATCACCAATGATGCTGCTGCAAGTGCTTTGAAGTTCTTGGCATTGAATTTTCCTGATGTTGCTGCAGATGGTCTTGCTGAAGAGTACTATGCTAGTGGGTGTGACTTGAACTTGACAATTGAAATGCTTACTCGGTTAGTGCTTCAAAGTGATGGTGCTTTTAGTGCAAATCTTAGCTTAAGGGCATTGTCAGTACCCATCTTAGTGCCTTGGACCTTCTAGCACTCTCTGCGCCAGAAGGTCAGAATGGTTCACAGGAAAACGGTGGAGATGAACTCCAACATAGCGAAAATTTGTATCAGTCTACTGATGGGGGCAACCAGCTTCTGTTCAAGCCTAGCACTTCAGTTCCATATAGTGGTGCAATAAATTTTGCATCAGCTATCTAGAAAGTGCCATCACCAGATTCTGGCATTTGGAAGCATGATAAAAGCAACTCTATAAATTCTACTGTTGGTTCAAGTAGAAATTCGCAAATAGTGGTCAGTGCAAAGAATGATTAGGATGACTATGTTTTCATTGGCTTTTCTACGTCAAAAAAAAAAAAAAGAAGAAGAAGAAGAAGAGAGAGAGAGAAAAGAGAGACAATTGCAGCTCAAATGAAGAGCAATGGCAAAAACCGAGCTCTTCTCGCGTGCAGCGTAATTAATTTGAACGAAGCACCCAAGGATATTACTGCAATAGCTTCTTGCGGAGCTCTTCAAATGTCCGGTCCACATCATGCGAAGCTCCAATTGAACCAAGTTCCTCTGGATAGATTCATGAGGACCGATCTCCATATGAGCAGATTCGATTCCATCCATGTAGTAGCTAGAGTCGAGCAAAATATGATAGAAGCCGAGCTCCATTTCTGTACGACACGAGGCACAGTTGATCAACGAAGTACTTCACTACAGCAGACCTAAAGACAGCTGCAAAGATCACCTAGTTGGAGCTCACTACACCATTGAACCAACACATTCACACTCAAAAGGAGCATGACTAGACCCAACAATCGAGCACTTCTTATAGGTGGATACGAGCTCTATCAAGTAACTGCAGAGCAGTAACTGCAGTCGAGCACACCACCAAATCAGAGGACGAGGATCCGAACCATAACAAGTCTCATAGCCAAGCAAAGTCCAAATAGGACACTCACTTGCCGAGCAGCCTCAGCAAGTTATACGAGCTGTGGCAAGACAACTTTCCCCAAGTACATGCCAAGCTATTCACGATCCCAAGCCAAGCAGCTCTTGCCTTACGCCAAAGCGGATGAAAAGCTGTTCTAAGCTGTAATGACCATAAAAACGTCAGTTACAAAGTAGCCACGCGTGACCAAGTTGTACATGGCCTAGCCGAGCGGCTGTATTCACAAATCTATGCTCCGATCTCCTTCCGGCTGAGCTGACCTCCACAACAGCAGACAAACAAGATAGGTAGTAACCAAACACCTATATAAGCGGAACACCATCCAGCACCGAGCAGTTGACTTTCAATCCAGTCGAGTAGCAGCAAGTATGGGCTCCCAGGCATGTAACTCAACAGATTTGCAGCCAACATCCAAGCAGTAGCTGAAGAAATCACATCTGAGCTTTCATCGAGCAAGCACCGAGCAGATTTTTTGAGCTTAACTGAAAAGACCTGAGCTGTTAATGACAGTAATGAGACCGAGGACACATTAATACCTACGGTGTTGCGCTATACGTGAAAGACCTACTAAGTCCCACGATCAGCCGAAGATAACAACTAAGTTCATTTGCCGAGTAGGGCTGTCCATTTCACGAGCCTTTACAACATCGCTGAGTAGGCATAGTAAATAAGCGGCCCACGTGCCTTTGCATGGCTAAAAATTGCATGCTTAGCGTGCTCGTGCTTTTCGTTTACCGAGCCTAACGTACTCGTGTCACATGCTAATTTTTCAAGACCCCTAAGATACGTCCAATATAATCTAGAGTATTTAAGATAACATAAAGGAGATATATATAAGAGGTCCCCATGGCCTATCAGAAGAAAAAGGCTCAAGCCTAAACTTAGAGAAGATTCTAGAAGTTGGAAGGCTTTAAAAATGTTCTAAAGATATCTAGATTCAATATAAAATAGTAGGTAGGTAGGGTAGGGTAAGTTAGGTAAGGTAAGTAAATAAGATTTAATTATAACTATTAGATTGAATAAATCTCGATCATCCATTATATGGGGCCATTTGTATACATAGGGGGTCTCCCCTTATTTGTAAGCATCCAGACATTAAGTGGACTTTATAATTAGAGTCTCTCTCTACTCTCTCTCTTTAAGCTTTGTGTGAATGGTTTTTAGGCTGAACTTTCTCTTCCTTAGGATGGTCAGAAACGTTAAGTGCCATACAAGAGTATCAAGAGGAATTTCGTTTGTGACAAGTGGTATTAAAGTAAGCTTTCGAGGAGAGAATGTCGTCGTTTGGAAATAGAACAACAACTCCACGGTCAATGAGGTGGATGACTAAAGAGAAAGCAGAATAACCAAGTAGAGGGCCAAGTCTAAGGATTTACTGAATTCTCTTGCCACTTGAGTGGATAAGGTTGAGCTAAGCGTCATTGAAGCTAAGGAGCAATTGGATGACTATGGAGCTACCATGGATGGGTTGGAGGAAGAACCCCGAGGTGAGCTATAGGGAGCTTTGAACTAAGCCTTGGAGGAACTAAGGAAGCATGATGGAGAGCTCCAAGAAAAGGAAGGTATCCTTGAGGCATGAATTGGTGCACTTGAAGCTAAGGAAAAAGCATATGAAGCAAAGACTGATGTTGCCATCGTCACTATGTGGCAAGAGATCGAAGACCTTAAGAATTAGTTGGCAGCATGCTGAGCTACTATTTTTAATGGAACAACTATCCAACCAATCACAAGGGTAGAAGTATCAAAGCCTGAGTACTTTAAGGGAACACAATCTACAAGGGAAGTAGATAATTTTCTATGGAGAGTTGAACAGTACTTTGGGGCATTGGGGATTGTCGATAATGGGAGTAAAGCATATGAAGCAAAGACTGATGCTACCATCGTCACTATGTAGTAGGAGATCAAAGACCTTAAGAATCAGCCGGCAGCATACCAAGCTACTATTGCTAATGGAACAACTATCCAACTAATTACAAGGGTAGAAGTATCGAAGCCTAGGTACTTTAAGGGAACACAATTTGCAAGGGAAGTAGATAATTTTTTGTGGGGAGTTGAACAGTACTTTGAGGCATTGGAGATTGTCGATAATGGAAGTAAAGTAAGGATGGTAGCCTTATACCTGAAGGATACAGCATTGATTTAGTAGAGAAAGAGGGTTAATGAGATTACTTCATGGCTACACTTTGTGATGGAATTCTGAGATCATTTTTCTCCCAAAAATTAAAGGAGAGAAGCCAAGGTCAAAGTTAGGCATCTATAACAAAAGGCTAATGTGAAGCAATATGTTCAAGAATTCTCAAAGCTGATGTTAGAGATATCGAACCTCAACCTGAATGATGCTCTTGTTATGTTTTTAGATGGCTTGAAACCTTGGGCTAAGTTACAATTGGAGAGTCATGGAGTAAAGAACATATCAAAAGCCATTGCCATAACAGAGGGCTTGATAGAATTTCAAAAAGAGGAAGATTAGCATTCCATATGTAATGAAGGAGAAGAAGATGATGATATAGAAAGTAAGAGATCTTCAAGTTCTTTAAGGGGAAGGAGGAGGATGGTAGATAAGAGAAGGACACAATAACTTAAGTGATATTTTTGTGATGGACCACATTATGCTCGAGATTGTCCAAAAAGAAAATGATTGGATGTTCTTCTTACAATGAACAAAGCCGATGAAGATGATAAGGGTAAGCATGGTAATGATGGGAATCAGGCTACCGGACTACTGACCCACAATTGAGCCCGAAGAATGAAGAGGCTGGCACGGCGAATCCTTCTATTCCAACCAACTCTTACCGAGGCCGAGCACTTCCTTACCAAGTCACCCTTCATGCTGAGCTATATGACTACCCATTTTTTTGTAGTATGCCGAGTTGATAATTACTCTCTAACACCGAGCTGATCAATTACTCGACATATTCCTTGCTGAGAAGCCAAGATAGAGAGCTCAGATTGACTAAGCCATCTTTCCTCAAACAAGCCATCTATCTATACTTTTTGTCCGCATCTTGTAATGACCCCGCTAATGTAATATCGCCATGTGTACAGTATCATGTACAGAACCTGTTGTATTAATGATTTTTTTTTTTATATATTCATTTTTACCCTTTTGTATCTTATACATTACTTCTTTAGAAAATACTCTTTTGTCTTTTTGTTTTTAGGTAAGTTGCTATAACTTATAAGTATAAATATCCTTATACTTATAATGAAGATCAGATCATTTTTAATACACTTTTAAGTATTTTTCTTCCTTACATAAACATTATTTGTTTACTCTTAGCATCACTCTTATCCTTTCCCTTAAGCAAGGTTAGGTGGTAAGTAACATCATCATATCAATTCACTCATCATATCGAATTGTGCCGTGAGTCCTCGAAAGTTCCATTAGTGCGTTATATCTTTTGGATCTGTTTGTGAGTTTTGTTTACTATTTCATTCCTCATTTTTACCCTTTTCGCACTTTTCCTATTAATCCTTTTTTGAGCTTTCTACAATTTTGGACCCATCCAGCGACCCACATTGTCTGTTCTTAATCACGGTTCACAACATCCTGGTATTAGAGCAGAGGTTTTATATGAACTATAGTTAGCTCTTCTTGAAGTTTTGTTATACTTCGTTTTGCAGGTGTAAACTGTGTTCATTTGAATACTGTGTTGTTAATTTTTAATTTTCTAAAATATTTATTTGAGCTTTGAATCTATAAGGAAAAATGATAGACTTAAATATGAATATTGATACTGGTGATGACAGTAGAGTTATCTACTATAGATGACAATCTCAAGGAACTCCCAGAAGCATTGATGAGAGACTTGATGAGGTCACTAACCTCTTGGTAGATCTAACTCGAGTTGTCCATACACTGTCTTGCCAACTTACCGAGGCCATGCAAAATACTCCTTAAGCAGAACCTAGCTCGACTCGTTCAAGGTGAAGGAGTTGACAAAGGAGTAAGGCAAAGGATAAACCTGAGAGAGCTTAATGAAGAGACGAATCCCCAGAACATCCGATCATGTGAAGCTTCGGATTCTGAGTTTCATTGGATCTAAGAATGCTGATGAGTATCTGGATTGGGAAAAGAAGGCAGAGCATGTGTTTGATTATTATCGGTATGAGGATTATGAGAAGGTAAGAACTACTGTTGTTGAGTTCTTTAGACATGCCGCTATGTGGTGGAAGAATTTTTAGGCCATGAGGAGACAAGAGGGGTATTAAGAGATTAATACTTGACCAGATATGAAGAGGATACTCAAAAATCGATTAGTGCCGGAAACTTATCTCTAAGACACTTTCACTCGACTTTAAGAGCAGAGACATGGAGATCGAATAGTTGATGAGTATGTTTAAGACTTTCAAATGCTTATAATACGTTGTGAAGTGCAGGAGCCACCAGCTCGAACAATCTCAAGATTCATTACTCGGTCGAGAAGAGACATTCGGGACTTCGTGGAGCTCCAACTATTTGACACCATGGATGAGGTTGTTAGGACTGCCCAGCAAGTAGAGAGGCAAAGAAGGAGTCGAGTATTAGCGAGGATGCCGACTAGTCAACCTGAATAGGCAAGTCACCGAACTTTACTGAGTATCGAGCTAAGCAGAAAGGTTCATGTCTGAGTCGAATAGAAAGGCTAACCTAATGATGTAGTGCCTACCCGAACGTATGAGAAGGGGCAAAGGTTTGGTAGGAAGACCAGCCAAATCAAGTATTTCAAGTGCGAGGGGTTCTGACACATGGCTACTCAGTGCTTGAACCGGCAGACGATGGTCATTGAGGGAGACATCCCGAAGCTCAAAGCAAAGAGTATGGACGAGAAACTTGAGGAGGAGGAGGTACCTATCGAGAAAGAAAATGCCGAGAAAGAGTTGATTGAGGAGGATGTATTTCTTGAGGGCTAGATCGGTTACTTATGGTTGTCCAACGCATTATGAATATAGAACCCTCGCAAGAGGAGCAGTAGAGAGAGAATTTGTTTCATGCCACCTGTAAGGTGAATTATCAAATGTGCGCCCTCATTGTGGATAGTGGAAGCTGCACCAATGTGGCATCAGCCAATCTTGTTTCAAAACTAAAGTTTCCAACTATTGCACATCTAAGGCCGTACAAGTTGCATTAGTTGAGTGAGAAAGGAGCATTTTATGTCATTCAACAAATACTACTGCTGATCACTATAGGAAATTACTCTGACTAGATTCTCTATGACGTATTACCTATGTGTGCTTCCCATGTATTGTGAGGTAAATCACGATTGTTTGACTAGGGATTTATACATAATAGCTACAAGAACATGTATATGTTCGAGAAGGATGACCAGAAGATTATACTTGACCTAATGTCATCAAGAGAAGTTCATAAGTTGCAGATGAAACTTGCTCGCAGATAAAAGAAGGCTCTAGTAATGAGTAAAGCCGAGCTTTGAAAGGCCATCAATGCTAATGAGTTGACCCTCTTGTTAGTTAGGTAATTACTGGAAATGAAGAAGCGGCGTGAGTTACCCTAGGAGGTCAAGGAGTTATTAGATTAATATGCCGACCTATTCCCAAAATAGTTACTTGAAGGGTTGCCCCTAACTCGAGGCATAGAGCACTACATTAACTTAATACTCAATGTTGTTCTACCTAATAAGCCAGGTTATTGGATGAATCTTGAGTAGGCTTCTAAACTTCAATGTCAAGTCAATGAGTTCCTGGAGAGAGGTTATGTAAGAGAAAGTCTTAACTTTTGTACTGTGCCTGCACTTCTAGTGCTGAAGAAGGATGGAACTTGGCGAATGTGTGTAGATAGTCAAGCTGTGGATAAGGTCACAATGAAATACATGTATCCAATTACGAAGCTAGAAGACATATTAGATGAACTTAGTGGAGCTAAGATTTTCAGCAAGATTGATCTTAAATCCGGCTACCATCAAATCTACATAAGGCTAGGAGATGAGTGGAAGACTACATTCAAGACTTGATATGGACTTTATAAATGGATGGTTATGCCCTTCGGCTTATTAAATGCCCCGAACACTTTCATGAGACTTATGAACCATGTATTGAGACATCTCATAGGGAAGTGTATCGTGGTGTACTTTGACGACATCCTTGTTTATAGTGCCGATATACAAAGTCACTGTGAACATCTTAGAGCACAATTCCTTCAGCACATGTATGATAAGGTCACTCGGCACATCAACCAAGCTACCAGAAGAATGTGAGAAAAGACTAAGGGTAGAATAGCTAAAAGATTTTAGTTGAGAGACTTGGTGTGATTACACCTCAGAAAAGAGCAGTTCCTAAATAAGAGGAGGAACAAATTATCTACAAGAGCGGAAGAACCTCTTAGAATCTTCTAGAAGATTGATATCAAGCAAGTGTACCTATCAGTTTTAATATAACGGATGTGAGTCCGAGTCGATCCCTCAGAAACTTCAAGTACTAATATTAACCTTAGCTTTATTATCTAACCAGAAAATTATGAAAGTTTGAATTAATTAAAAATACTAAAATTAACAAACTAACTTAATTATAAGACTTGATTAAGCAATTGAAAAAACGATAAAATTAAGAACGACTTCAAGAAAGTAATAACGTATTTAGGAATTATTTCCCCTAGAGTTAATCATGTAATCGCTTAAAATATATTTAATTCGGTTTCTATTATTCTTGACCGGAGGAATTTACAACTAAAGTTAATACCTTTCTCAAGCATATTAACCCTAATCCTAAATTATTCACCGGAATCTCTTCACTTAGTAATATAATTTAGAATTGCATTAATGTATAATGAATTCCCATACAAATAATTAACTTTCCAGAAAAAAACATGTATCTTATCTCTAAGTATACATGTAATTCTCTCCAATTATGTAAAGATCTAATTATACATGTAATTCTCAATCAACATGCATAATATCATATATTGATATTCTAGAAATATCAATTAACAATTAAACGACATAATTGAATCAAGCAAAGATAGAAACTTTATTGAAAATTCTAAATCAATCCAAGAATCACATGAAACCCTAAGTTCCATAATCCTAAATACACGAATTCTAAGCTATCATAATGAATCTAAAAACCAGTTTCATCAAAAACATAAAATAAAACATGAAAAACCCCTTTGATTAATAAAAAATCTCTTCGATCTTAAAGTTAGTGTTGTTCTCGCCTTTTTCTTCTCCTTCACCTCAAGTCTCTTATCTCCTCTAATGTCTCTTATGTCTTGTGAAAACCTAATCTGTCATTTTATAGTGTATCAAAAGGTTTTCGTTTTCTTTACCAGATACCGCCTGGGACATGACCGTATCCCCAGGTCATGTAACTTTCTACCCCTGGCCAATTTTTTTTGCATAGACTATGTAACTTCAAAACTTCATAACTTCAAAACTTCATAACTTCGAATTGAGCGAAATTTGATTCCTTTTCTTTGTTTTCAATCCTAGAATGTGTTCAAACCTAGAAATCAAAATTTTACTTAATTAAGCATCAATTTATTTAAAGAAAACAAAAAATGTGAGGAAAATACTATAAAATCACTATATGAAATATATTTAAAATTAGAGTTATCAAAGATCAATGGCAATGCCTACAAGTTGGAATTGCCCGAAGACTATAGGGTTTCTAACTCTTTCAACATTACTAACCTCAGTCCATATCACTTTAATGGAGAATTGAGCGAACACCATTTGGATTTGATCTCAAATCCAAAACAACCTTAAGGGAATGATAGGAATCAAGCTACTGAATCTTTGACCAACAACCAAGTCTTAGGATTAGAGGGCCCGGTACGATGAGTCCTTTTGTTCTAACCAACCCTTACTGAGGTCGAGTACTTCCTTGTCAAGTCACCCTTTATGCTGAGCCGTATGACTACCCATTTTTCTATAGTATGCCAAATTGTTGATTACTCTCTAGTACTAAGTTAACCAATTACTCGGCATATTTTTTGCCAAGAAGCCGAGATAGAGAGTCCAAATTAACTAAGCCATCCCTGCTCGGACAAGCTATCTTTTCATACTTTTTTTTCGCATCTTTTAATAACTTCACCAATATAACATTGCTACGTGTACAATATTATGTGCAAAATCCGTTGCACCAATGATTGTTTTTCTTATATATTCATTTTTACTCTTTTGTCTTTTGTACATTACTTCCTTAGGAAATGCTCTTTTTGTCTTTTCCTTTTTAGGTAAGTTGCCTTAACTTATAAGTATAAATACCCTTGTACTTGTAATGGAGATTAGATCATTCTTGATACACTTTTGAGTATTTTTTTTCCTTGCGTATACACTGTTTATTTACTCTTGGCATCACTTTTATCCTTTCTCTTAAGCAAGGTTAGGTGGCGAGTAACCTCACTAGACCAATTCATGAATCATATCGAATTATGCCATGAGTCCTTGAAAGTTCCATTGGTGCATCATATCCTCTGGAGTTGTTTGTGGGTTTTACTTACTATTTCATTCCTCATTTTTTCCCTTTTCGCACTTTTCCCATTAATCCTTTTTCGAGCTTTCTATAAGCTTAGACCCATTCAGCAATCCGCCTTGTCTATTCTTAGTCACAGTTCGTAACATGTACCATTCGTCATCTCTATGCCATGAAGTCGTAGGTAACGAAGGAGAAAAAGGGTTTAATGTATGTGGAAGCCAAAGTAGCAGGGAAGAAGATAAATGCTATGGCAGATACGAGGGCCTCATATTTGTTCATTTCAAAGAATGTTACTCTAGGCTTGAGCTAAAGGTTGAAAGGAGTAAAGCACGACTTAAGACTGTTAAGTCTAAGGAACTCCCAACTTATGGGGTTGCTAAGAATGTGGAATTCGACATCAGAGATTAATGGGGAAGGGAGATGATCAAAGTCGTCCCCATAGATGATTTTGAGTTTATTATTGGCATGGACTTCTTGGATATGAATGATGCCATCATTATTCCTCGTTCTAATTGCATTTGTTGTCTTAATTAGGGTTCTTAATGCATAGTTCCAATAAGTAAGAAGACGGGACAAGCGACAAGGCTTCTTACATCAATGCAAATCACAAAGGAAGAGTCAACATTGATGAAAGGGGCTAGTTCAACTTTAGTGGGGGAGATGGAGGAAAGAACAGTTGATAATATCCCACAAAGTTTAAACCCAGCAGATATGGAAAAGCTAGACAAAACCTTAAGAACTAAGGTTAAGACTAAAAAGAGCGAGGAGTTACATTGGGCTTCAAGAAGGGAGGTTGTCAAGCATTCCCATGATATGGGCACATATAGAGAACCAAGGTCAAGATATCGAGTGGATCAAAATTCAAGGGAGGTTATCAAGCATTATCGTGACGAGGACATTACTAGATTGAATGGGGGAAAATGTCACAAGCTAATTTTCCAAGGCCCTTAAGATACGCCCAACATGATTTAAAGTATGGGAGACAAGACAAACGAGATATATATATATATATATATATATATAAGAGGTTCCCATGGCCTATCACAATAGAAAGGCCCAAACCTAAACTTAGGAAAGATTGGCTTGAAGAAGGTTCTAGAGATGTCCGAATTTAATGTATAAAGATAGGTAGGTAGGTAGATAAGATTCAATTGTAACTATTAAATTGAATAAATCTCAGCCATTCATTGTATAAGGACATTTGTATATATAGGGGGTCTCCCCTCATTTGTAAGCATCTAGATATTGAGTGGACTTTAGTTGACAATCAAAGTCTTTCTTTCTACTTTCTCTCTCTAAGCTTCGTATGTGTAGTTTTCAAGCTGAACTTAGCCTTCCTTAAGGTGATCAGGCGCACTAAGTCCCATACGAGAGCATTGAGAGGAATTTCACCTGTAATACTCGCATACCTGAGGCCCGCATGCCTGTGGCCTATTTATTTCCCATGCCTATTCATGTATCACCCATTTATTCTTGTGTCACTCGCATGCCTGTAAATAGGCTCAATAATTTGTGGCATATACATAATTTTGAATTGTAGATTTTTTCTTAAATATTTTTTCGTGCATATTATAATATTAGTATGTATTAATACATTAATTTAGGAATATATTACCATTTGAAAAACTTAATTAAGAAAAAATATTATTGCTATTATTATGCATTAATACATTAAACTAATTACACATTTATCCGAGCATACTAATATGTATGATGCTAGTGATAGTGACGGCGAAAGTGGTGGTGGTAGTCAGCTACAACAACGACAATGTTGGTGGTGATGACGATGGCGTCGGCGGTAGTGGTAGTTGTGGTGGTAAGGGTAACATTGTGATTGTAAGATCCATAATCAGGTACTTAGGGTTTGATTTGTATAATTTGGGGCGATCGAGCAAGTTGTCCGATCCAACCAAAATTTTATAATGAAGTTAGGAATATTAGTAAAAGTGATCCTATGAGTTTGGATTTAAAAAAATAAATAATAAAATAATTAATTATTATAATATTGAAATATATGTATATTACTCATTATTAATTGGAAACGCATAAAACGAATTTCAATAGCTAGCAAATCGATACAGATAAATTATATATACACTTAAAAATCACAAAATAACTTAAATAATATTTAGGAGTACTTATTTATACCATAAAGGAATTTACATTGAGGTAAAAATACGCAAAATTACTTAAAATACGCAAAATATGTCAAAATAATATTAATTAATTAAAGAAAATGCATGAATTATTAAAGAAAAATCAAGAAAATTATGGAATTGTTTGGAATAGAGGCATGGAAACTTGGAATTGGGTAAATAAAAGCAACTAATTAAATTAAGACAAACAAAAAGTAAATTAGAAGAGGATAAGGGATAAATGTCAAGTGAAAATTGGAATGAAAAAATCAAACTAGCCCTATAAATTTCGAAAATCACTCAACATTTCAAACAGTTAGGAATAAAAAAAAAAAATTAAAGAGGGGAGAGAAAAGAAGAGAAACCAAATTTACAAAATTTTAGAAAATTATAGTGCAAATAGGACATATAAGGAGATTCTCAACCTGATGGTAACCTGAGAGTGAACGGCCACCACCATCACACGATGGTGGTAATGCCCAAACCAGCCAACAAGGTTGTGGTAGCTGCCGGTGGCTGGAGCCACCAACTTTGGTAAGTCTGATCTTCCTTCCGATTTTTCATATTTTTTTTAAATACTAAATATGCTTAGAAAATTGTGAAATTTGGTATTTTAAGGTTTTAAGTATGTATATTTAGGGAAAATTTTTAGTTTAATGATTTTGTGTCTAAAAATAAACTATTCTTAAGAAACCGTATGAACCTGAGCTTTGTTTAAATTATAAATAAATTATCTTAAGAGTGTAGTTTTAGGCTCAAAATTTTTGTATAGACTACTTAAGGGTTATAGAGCAGTGCTATGAATCCCTTTTTCAAAAAAGAATTTTCAAAATTTTTAAATAATTTTTAGGCTTTAAAATGATGTATAAAATGGGTAATTTTAGACTAATTAAGTAATTAAATAAATAATTACTGATTTAGTACATAATTATATGCTTTAAGATTTGAAATCTTATGGAGTATGCTATTTATAGCATTTACGGTGTTAGATGTAATTATTAGGGAATTATGTAGTATATATGTAATCGGTAAAAATAGTATATTTTAAGCTAACTATGTAATTTAGGGTAATTAGGTATAAATTTTGATTTAAGATAAACATAGGTATTTTGAGATGTTAATTGATGTTGAGAGATGATATTTGAAGTGATGGGAATATTAGATGTGTATATTTTATACATATTATGTGATAATGTATAATATGTAAGTATAAGAAATTGATAAGTAAGAAAATATTAGGTTAAAATTGATATTATACCAATAATAAAAATATGTAATAAATTTGGTAGGAAACTTAAATTAGTGTAATTATATGAAAAATGTAAGATTTTCTCACAGTAGGAGTAAATTTGATAGTTAAATTAGGATTAAGATGTATCGTACGGACTAAAACATTGGTTAGAAACAAATAACAATATTTAGGATATTCAAAAATAATGCAATTATTTCACATTATTGTTCGGAATGATCTCTTAGGGTTTACGTATAAAATCCCTAACCGAAAACTGAGTTAAAAACCTGATTTAAAAATCGACTTCAAAACTGAATTAGAACTCAACCTAAATTAGGAATAACTTTAAGGAACTTAAATACCTAAATAATTAAGTATACTAAAAACCTTAAACTAGAGATAACATAAAATAACTATAGATTGAAGTTTATACAAGATAGTTATATACATGCACTAAAACAATATTTGTATTATAAGGATTTTTGGTGACGGCTAGTACGAGTTGTACCTCAAATAAGCAAGTGAGGAGTCTAGGTAAGTTGAGGTTAATACGCTACGGTATTTCAGAGTATTAATTTATAGTACTTAGAGGTTTAAAATTATACTTAATTGTGTTTGTTAGATAGTGCCTAAGTGTATGTGCTTGTTTCTAAGTGATGCTATGATTCTAATTTGTTGTTTTGGCTTGTAATTGCATGAATTGTTTGATTGAACGCCTTAGACCATATTTAACTAAATATATGACTTATAATTCTAAATCGGATTTGCATCATAACCCATTAGGAGAACATTAAGATTCTTTAACCAAATATCGACTCGTTTGAAAGGAACAACACTGGATGGCATAATTGGTCCCTTCGTCATCCTTAGTTGAATTAAGTGACAGGGGAGGACGTCACAACAAGGGTGAAGACAATGGTTCAAAGGTAGTTACAAGAGAAGCGATGTCTCTATTATACAAGCTTGGGTTTGGTCGTAAGCTATTGTATTAATAGAAATTCCTCAACTCGAATTAGACCAGGTGTAATTTCTCTAATCTCATAACGGGTCGGACAACATCATACGATGTCATTTGCTTGTACATGCATAGCATCTAACTAATTTGGTTAATAACCTTATTTGTGATTAACATATAGTTTTAAGTTTCCATCCCAACTTACTGAACTGTGGTTGCTCACATCCCTATAGACATTATTGCAGTACTATCTAGCAAGAGGCTTACATTTACCTTGAAGTTACCAATTACTTGATTCTAAGGAGTGAGGAAATACATCTAAAGAACAGATATAGTTTTAAAGTCTTAGTTTGTACTTTAGCACTTTCTACTTTTAGATACTGTATTGCTTAGGAAATATATTACAATGAAATCTTGCAAAGATTATTGTAACATTTGAATTTTAGTGAATATACCTATATTTTCTTACTTTTTTAAGTAGATAATTTATTTAATTTATGAATCTTTTACTTTAAAGTGGGTCAGTTGTGGATGCCTTATGTAAATTAGATCTATGATAACGACTAAAAGATTAGCTTTTATCCTGGAATGGTTTACACAATGGGATTGTTATAATTCTACCGCTTCAAGGCGTAATAGTAATGTAGGCGATTGTGGCGATGATGGTGGTGCTAATGGTACGATAGTAGTAGTGGCGATTGTAGTGGTCGCTGCTGGCGGTATTTGACAGTAGATGTAGCAGTGTTAGTGGAACTGGTTAGTAGTAGTTAAGAGCTGATGGTGGTGATGGTGGTTGACAGTGGTGGCAACGGTGGTAGATAGTGGTTTTTCGTAATAACAGTGGTAGTTGGTAACGGCAATGGTTAATGGTGATGGTGGTAGTCGATGATGGTGTACAGTGGCGGCAGTGGTGCTTAATGGCGGTATTGGTGGTGATCAGTGTCGACGGTAGTGGAGTTGGTGGTTAATGGTTAGTGGTTATCCGTAGTGGAGGTAGTAGTCGGTGGCAATGGTACTAGTTGGTGGTAACTGTGATTGCTTAGTTGGTAGCGACGATTACCTAGTTAGTAACAATGATAGTAATAGGTAGCAACAGAGGTAATCCGTAGTGGTGGTTGGTGGCGATATTGATGTTCGACGTTAGTACTGTTGGCAGTTGGTAGTAGTCAATAGTAGTTGCGATAGTTGTCGTTAAATTTGAATGAGATTATTTTTTGGGAAAAATACATTAGTTGGTATAGATATAATGATATATTTATTAAGTATTATAAATCTTATTCATATAATACAATATATATGTAGCGTATTTAATATATGTTTTATACTTGATAATTGATATGTAATTAATGAAATAATTAAAAAAAAAGAAAAAAATCAAAATCAAAATTCAAAAGGTACAAGAAGAATTAGATCAAGAACATTTTATTAGAAATTAGATTTTTTGCTTTGCATTAGTGACTAATATGATGTTCAATAAAAACCTAAAAGGAAAAATAAAAACCTTAAATTTCTCTATGGTATATGTAGAGAAGTTGATGATAAGCCTTGTCTTTATCCTCGATCACCGTTAAGGGGAGGTTGTTGTAGAGGTGAAAAGATAAAGCCTACAAACCGATAGTATGCTTGCTAGTGCTACCATATTTCCTTAATACGTTGGCCTTGTTTTCATTGTACCTCTCAAAGCTCTTGGAGATCAGTCCTATACCCTTTAATCATTTCGTACATCTCTTTTATCCTTGCAGATCTAGCCGTATCCCTCTTGTACATTTCATTCATACGCTAATACATTTGTTGCATATTAAAGGGAACATTTGATCTAAGCACCTCCTGATGTTTGTATGCTTTTTCATGTTCCGTCCCTCTTTACCGACCTTACTGATTAAAGAGTCAAGAGGAAGCTCATCTTCCTCTTCTTTTTGATGGTATGCTTGCTACTGTTGATGTTACCCTTGTTTGACCTTATATCACTCCCATGTCTCTTCATTCCTTTTGATGTGAAGCTTTTACTTCAACCTACCTATTCTAAATGGCTTCAATCTATTATTTGCATATTCATTCAAATTGATCCCTTTGGATGCAAACATGTGTGAGATAAAGTATCCGTATCCTAGTTGATTGTCCTTCTGTACATGTATTCGCATCATGAAATGGCATATGATGATCCCAACATCAACTCGTTTTCTATAGAGGATAAAGTCAATAAGTTACAAATCCTCTTCTAAAAAAAAATAAAAAATAAAAAATAAAAAAAGACGTAATAAGGGGTAGGGTAATAGAGTTGGTAATTATTTGATGGAGAAGTTGTGCCATGACAGGGAGATTACCGGACTTCAGGTGTCTAAGATGCTTAGCAGTATTCTCACCTTAACATATGAGTAGTTCGAATACCCATACAAAAGCTCTTGTAGCATTCCATTTTCTAAACTTAGAGATGTCACCATCGGAAGGAAGCTGTAACAAGTCATTTATTTATTCTGGTTGATTCGTAAAAATCCGGCCAAACATATAAGTATAGATATACTCGACACTAATATCATTAACATTCTATGGATCGTCGTCATCTCTTTCATAAACCAATTTGGTTGTCACATTCGAATAGAATATG
This sequence comes from Lumnitzera racemosa, assembly GCA_024138005.1. Lineage (NCBI taxonomy): Eukaryota > Viridiplantae > Streptophyta > Magnoliopsida > Myrtales > Combretaceae > Lumnitzera > Lumnitzera racemosa. The sequence goes on along the minus strand of JAMXBC010000004.1, from coordinate 95,511,752 downwards.
TGAACTGAGTCGGGATATGTATCATTATCCAAGTCTAACAACCATTGGAGGCCCGTTCATTGAAGTAGCTCTTAAAAGTGGCCAACATCAACCAACTCATCTCAATTGTATGACCGAGTGACAATAACATATCACTAATAGAAATCATGACTGAACTGGTTACACATTTTGGTCATTAGAAGGTAATCATCAAACGCGTAGGTGTCAGTCGAAGCTGCTAGAGGGGGTGTAAGAGAACAAGATCAAGCACAGTTATTCTTATATTTACTTTAACATTTTCTTTTATTAGATCGCACGCAAGAGGAGGATTCCATGATAATTGGGCTGGGTAGGGATTTAATAATTGAGAAAGTGAAATAGAGGATTTGGTGAATGTGGTTTGTGGATATTGAAATGTAGGCACGTTTTGTTTTGAACATAAAAATGTTGCAAGTGAAGAATGGCTTTATATAACCATTCCCCAGGCTACAACATCCCGACATTATGCCCAAAGTTGTTGTAGCCCCAACAGTAAAAAAAAAAGGCCATTGGGGCTACATTTAACGGCATTATTGAAGTCCCACTGCCTACGCATAAAATTATGTGGATTTCTCAAATTTAGGAATTACAGAAAATTATTCAGGTAGAGAAGTAAATATGATAATACCGAACATAACGATGTTCTCTATTGATGGGTTGTTCCCGATGTGCCCATTCAACTATGGGCACCAATTAGTATGAACTATGAAATATATGCACACATTTCCATCTAAATATATATCAATCCAAAATCAATTTTAGATGCAATGATGTGTTTGCTTTGTCATCTATAAGATATATTTACCATCATACTAGTCATACTGAATTATTTTAGAGACTTTATCATAAATGTTCCTGAGTAGACATAATAGAGAATTACTGTTTTTTTTTTTTCTTTTCGTTTTTTTTTTCCTAATATGAACTATTGTTTGTTAGACCATTTTAACATGCGCTCCTTCATGCAATTTCGAATGGCAAGGAGCTCACTTCCCATACCATTTTTAATGTAGGAACCTTGTCACGATTCCTGTATCTAAGCACTTCAGCACTAAAGGTTTCTCGAAAAAAAAAAAAGAAATTCACGTGTTTATCATAAAAAATTAATAAATATTACATAAATATAGATTAATTAAAAAATATTACCAAAATATCAATATTATATCTTATTTTGAAGATAAGATATAACTATTTATACCAATATCATATTTTCAAAATGCGATACTAATATAATACTAATATCGTATATTAAATATGTAACATTAATCCATTTGTATCTATGTCGTATCTTCAAGATATGATATTAATGTATTTATATATATATATCGTATTTTGAAAGTACAACATAGTTATAGTATATAAATATTAATGTTATATCTTGAAAATGAAATATTAGTACAAGCAGTTATGTCGTATCTTAGTTGTTATATTTTGGTAATTTTTTTTATATAATTTGTAACATGTAATTTTTTTCCTTAAGTCAATAGACATGTGTTGCACCCCCGAAAAAATCTAGGGTTAGAGGACCTTGTAAAACCTTTTTATTTTTAATTTTATGATATTTTGGGTAATTTTAATATAGAGTAGAACGCATTAAAATGTAAAAAATTATAAAGAAACTTCTATAAAGTAACTTAGAAATAAAGTGAATAGCTCTTTAAGAGAAATAGTTTCTTAAAAATTTGATATGGTATTTAGGGATTTGAAAGAAAATCCTTAACATTAAACATAGTCTTAGGATTATATACATTGCACAAGAATCCTTATTAAAGAGGTCCTCTATATGCGAAAAGTCTCGATGGTATTATCACGGATAATATGTGTATCGTATATCTGTTTTGCATTTTTGTTTACTTTCTTAACAATAAATTCTATTAACTATTATTTACACTTAGCTTGAACAAAATATTAAGGGTATCGGTTAAAAGTAACAAAGGAGTGGGATCCACAAAAGCTTTAGAAAATGCTAAGGAACTCTCGGATTTTATGAATAAAATTAAGAGGTCATTAAAAAGAAAGTTTCTTAAGATAGTGTTGTAATACTTTAAAGACCTTATAGAGATCTTAAAGTTAGAGATTCTCTTAATAGATGTATATTTAATTAAAATGTGCAGCCAATCGATTATTCGTTTCAACAATATCACATCGGTTTATAAATGAAAATGATTTCTATTGTTGTGCAACATATTATACAATTTTTCAACCAAAAGAATCACAGAATCTTTACATATGAAACTATGTTCGACACGAAACGCTATACGTTCTGTTTTCATGTTTAAAAGAAATGAACGGAATAAAAAGAGAGAAACTATTACACATGAGTTAACAGTCCAGCAGTTTGACCATTTTAAAATCTTCTCATGATAATCTCTCCCTAATCTTACCCAATGAGTACACATTTCGAATATTATATTCAGAGCCTATTCTGGATTTGATTTCTTTTCTCATTACATATATTATATTAAGGATTACAGAGATAATATATTTAATAAGTAAAAATTTAATCAGATATTATCGTGTATATGATTCTATTGGTAGAGTATTAGGAAAGTTAGGCTTTGCTCTTGATTGGGATGCTTGCAAAACAAGACATGCTCAAAGATGGCCAGGTGTTATCTAGCGTAACCATTTTGATACTTAAGCACTATGAAAAGAGTAAGGATGCAAGAATGCTATAGAATAGGCTAAGCATACAAAGAGTTTAAGTGGTTTAATGTTAGGATGTTAACTAGTATTTATAGAGGAGGACAGTTGGAAATTAAGGAAACTGGATTAGCACTTTGGCATGTCCACATATTATAAGTAGTAGAAGCGTGCAGTCCAACGTGATCTAGATTTGTTGGGTAATGGTCGTTACTACCCATCTAAGCTTTATCTTGTTATTTATTAATCATTATAGACCTATGGTAATTAGGCTGGCTATTAAGTAGGCTTAGGCTAAGGTTGGCTAGTAGGATAATGGAGCAAATTACTGCTAAGTTGATCTAGGCCATAAGCCTAGGTAAGTCGGCACAGGCTTGATGAGTCTATGTCTAAAATGTCCTATTAGCACTTGTGTTGTCCCTCACCTGCCCCCACAGCGCAATCTCAGTACCGTTGAGGTAACAAGGAGAGGGAATGGATAGGCTCATCAAGAACATGGTTAAGCTAGGCCTAAAGCATTCATGCTAGTTTAGTAATCTGTAGTGTTGGGGAGACAAGATAACATCCAAGGAGGAAAGGCCGACATGGCATAACTAGAGTCTGATTTAGGGAGATACCCTCAAGAGCAATCTGAGCTAATTGGGCCTAGTTGTCACGCCCCGAAGCAGCAGAGTCGTGACAACCTCACCGTGTAAACCATCCTAAGATAGAAGTTGGCCTTACAACTACTATCTTAAACCTAATCTACATAAGGCGTCCACGACTAACCCACTTTGAAGTAAACAATTTGTAATTTAAATAAATCATTTATCTAAGAAAGTGAGGAAATTTATATATATATACTATAATTCAGTTATTACATTGTTCAAAAATGAAAAATTCTAAATAAAACAAAACTTAGACTTTCAGAATATATGTTCGTTCTTCAAATATTTTTCCTCACTCCCCAAGATCCAGCAGTTGCCAGATTCAGAATAGTTGTTTGCCACTTCTTAGCCAGCACCTACGCGATGTCTATAGGGATGTGAACAACCACAGCTCAGTAAGTTAGGATGGAGGATTTAAAACTATACCATAAACACAACAAGGTTTTCAATCGACTTATTAGGTGCAATGCATATTCAAGCAAATACCATCGCATGACGTTGTTCGGCCCGTCGTGAGATTAAAGAAATTGCGCTGCTCTAATCTGGGTTGAGGAGTTGCCATTAATACAACAGCTCATGACCAAACCCAGGCTTGTGTAATGGAGGCCTCGCTCCTCCCGTGACTACCTTCGAACCATTGACTTCACCCTCGCCGCGACCTCCTCTCCTATCACTTAGTTCAACTAAGGATGAAGAATGAACCATTTTGCAATCCTGCACTATCCCTTTCGAAGGGGTTGATATTTGGCTGGAGAGTCCTAAGTTCCCCTAATAGGTTGCCATGTAGGTCCAATTATGATTATAGGTCATATATTTGATTAGATCCAGTTTAGGATGATCAATCATTTTATACAAACCATACAATACAAGCCAAGACAATAGATAGAATCATAGCATCATTCATATTTAAGCACATGCACACATCCAACTATCTAACAAGCACAACCAAGCATAATCTTAAGCCTCCAAAATACAGCAACGTATTAATCCCAACTTACCTCGACTCCTCGCTTATTCACTCAAGGTCCAACTTGCTCAGGCCATTGCCGATCATCCCTATAACACAAACGTGGTTTTGGTTTTTCATATAACTATTATAGGTTCATTTTATCCTATAACGCTTATTGTTATATTTTGTTTAGGGTTTAATATGCCTAATTATCTAGGTCTTAAGTCTTTTACAATTATTCTAGGTTTGGGGTTAAGTTCGGGTTCGGTTTTTGCATCGATTTCTAAATTAGGTTTTAGTTCGATTTTTAAGTAGTGTTTTATACTTCAACCCTACAAATTTGTTTCAACCCATAATGTAAAATTAATCACATTACTTCCTGATCTCCTAAATATCATCATTACCCCTGGTCAGTATTTTATTTCATCTGGTACACTTAAATCCTTAGTAGTGTACTGAATTTACTCCTGATGTAAGAAATTTTTACATTTTTCATATAATTACATAAATTCAAGTTTCCTATCAGATTTATTGTATATTTTTATTATTATCATAATATTAATTTTTTATTCCAATATTTTCTATTTATTATATTTCTAATAATTGTGTATTATGTACTATTACTTAGTATGTACATAATACACATCTAATATTTTTATCACTCTAATTACTATCTCCAACATCAATTATCATTTTAAAATTTCTAAATTCATCCTAAATCAGATTTTACACATAATTACCCTAATTTACAAAATTAACTTAAAATGTACTATTTTTCCATATTACTTATTTACTACATAATTAATCTAATAATTACATCTAGCACCCTAAATGCTACAAGTATCATACTCCATCATATTTCAACATTCTAAAACACATACTTATTTACTAAATCAATAATTAACCATTTAATTACTTAATTAACCCTAAATTACCCATTTTATGCCTCATTTTAGGGCCTAAAAATTATCTAAAATTTTCAAAAATTAATTTTTAAAAACGAGCTTCATAGCACTATTCTATATCATCTAAGTAATCTACACAAAAATTTTGGTTTCAAAACTACACTCCTAAGGTCATTTATTTCTAAACCGAAACATGTTCGGTTTTGCACGATTTCTTAAGTACCCTATATCACGAGACATATTTTTATCAAAAAAAATATTTTTCCTAAAAGTTACATACAAAAATATTCCAGAATAACAAAATTCATAATTTTCTAATAATATTTACTATTTTTAAAAAATTACACAAAATCGGGCTAGAAATCAAACTCACCGATATGGGTGACTCCGACCACCGTCAGTGGCCATGGGTGTGTTAGCCCACCTGGGCACTGCCACCACCGTATGGTGGTGGTGGCCGTCCACTCCCAACTACTCGTCGGGTTTGGGTTCTCCTTTGTGGCCCTAACTGCGTAGTTTTCCTTTTCTTTTCTTTTTTTTTGGTTTTTCTCTCAATTTTCGCCTCTCCCTTATTTTTTTCTGATTTCTAACTGTTCAAATAAGCTTCTGAATTTTTCTTACTATTTATAAGACTTTATGGTAATTAATATGCATTAATTAAACATGACATTGCCCCATTTCCTTTATTTTTGGCTTTTGTATTGCTTAATTTTAATTGGTTAATTTTTATTTTTCAGATTCTGACCTGCCACGACCATATTTGCATTAATCCATACCCTTCTGATTTTTATTAATTAATTTAATAATTTTCTTTAATGATTTCTTATTATTTTAGTACATTTCGAGTATTTTAAATAATTACGCGTATTTCTACATATATGTAAATTCATATATAGTAAAAATAAATATTCCTAAATATTATTTAGGTCATTTTATGATTTTTAATATACATATAATTTATCTCTAGCGATTCGTTAATTATCGGAATGCATTTTACGCATTTTCAATAAATAACGAGTTATATACTTAAATTTTAGAATTTTTATATTCTTTTGTTTTATTGCTTATTTTCTTAAATTCAAACTTACGGAATCATTTTACTAATATTTCTAGCTTTACCTTATAATTTAGGCTCGATCGGGTCTTTCAACCGATCGAAACCTCGAATGGCTAGTTGTGGGGCTTACACTAGTTGGATACTCAAGAATCGAGTAAGAGACTACAAGGACCAACCTCCTTAAGCAAGAGGGGTTATTGTATTAAGGAGGTGATCTAATAAAGGTGGCATGCAATTATGTTAGTCAGGGTTGAGGTTACCCACGTGTAGCTAAGCTGAGTTGACCTATCTGTATAGGTGTAAAGGCTTCTTGAGCTATCGTGCTAAAGAGGTGCTAAAGCAGGTGAAGATGTTGAAGGGACCTTAGTCAGGCTTCCTTAAGAAGCTAACCTTTTCAAATCCCCATGTTGGCGCATGTATCCAAAGCGCAGTTAATGCTACATGACAACTATCATGTTTGCATAAGTACACTATAGTTGCAGCCGTATTGTCATTTGATTGTAGCCATCTGATTAAAACCATCACTATATGTCTATATCGTAATGCATTAGAGGGATTGTAGCCATATGGATGCCCAAAACTATCAGAACACTCTCTCAGGCCTTAAGCCTATAAATACCCCCAATAAAGGTTAGGCAAATATTTTTCATGATTTGAATGTTTTGGTCTTTTACTGCAGCTGCAAATACATTGTTTCTCTTCGACTTTCTTCTTTATCTATCAAGTTTCTCACATTCTTCATTTGTCTTTCCCTTCCATCCTTTCTCGAAAATGTCGACTGATTCTAGAGCAAATTCAAGTGAGATACCTATTAACACATTAAAGTATAACTTAACAACTTTGGATTCCAAAGCAACTAGGAGTGATCCTCCCTTAGGAACGAGGGCGAAGAGGTCTTATCTACGCTGGTAGAATTAGATAAGGAGTCAAGAAGGGTACTGGAGGAGCTTGATAGGATAGAACTCATAGAGGCCATTCTTCATGATGTTTACCCTTACAATCACTTACCAGAGGTCATTGATTTATTCGACAGGCTTAGGAATGATAGGGGCCAAGCAGTTGGATAAGTAAAAGCAAACCTACCGCAATAAATTATGTTCTAAGTAATTTTGTTATAAGGGATTTTTTTAGCTTAGAAGTGTAGCTACCATGGTGAGATGAGAGAGTACCACTATTGTTAGAGAGGCGCTTTGTAGTGCATGAGAAGTGTCTGAAGTATGGGCTGTGCCTCCCTTTTACCGAGTTTGAGAAGGAGCTATTTAATTACCATCGGTATTGCCCTGCTCAAATTCCTCCTAATGGGTAAAGGTTATTGAAGTCATTACAAGGCAACGCTTAAACTTTTTAATCATTTTTATTTATGGAAGACCTCGAAAGGGTAGATATAAATCTAGGACTACCTAAGGAAAAAATTGTTTAGAAGCCTAGAGTCATCCATAAAGAAGTGGTAGGACGAGTTTATAGTGGTAGAGCTCCCCTCGAAAGCTAACTTCTAGATTTAGTGGACCCTATTAGTCTAAATTGGAGATTTGAAGAAGCTTAGCCTAAATGAATTTGAGGTTGCACGAGAGATTAAGGCCTTCATGGCTTTAAGGCATAATCAAGAGATCAATGTTGAGGAGACAATGTAGAGGCATTTCACTTGGCCTATCTCTCAACTCTTCCCAAGCATAGAAAAAGCTGTTATAGACATTTAATTTTTGTCCCATTTTTTTATATTTAAAAGGTCATAAATTAGGAAAATTAAAAAAGATAGAAAATTAAGAAAACCCAAAAATATGAAATTAAAAAAAAAAAAGGAAAAAGCAGAAAAACTAAGAAATTTAGAAAAATGGAAAAATTTAGAAAAATTGAAAAATCACAAAAGACAGAAAAATTTGAAAAAAAAATAAAAGACTTAAGGAATTTAGAAAATAATAATTTTTTAGATAATTTAAATAGAATAAAATTTTTTAGTTTAAATAAGGAGGAGATCATTAGGCTTGAGCTTAAATTTGAATCTAACCCAGGCTAACTTTGTTCATATGTGCAATTTAACAAGACATGGACTAATGGCTTAGCAAATAAGTACATGAACATTACATTTGGGTTTGGTTTAGGATTAAGAGTTTGAATCTCACTATAGTCATAAAAATGCCTTTTAGCCTTTTCTTTTTTCACACTCCATGTGCTACCACATGTCAAGGCATCATTGGGCCACATATCTAATTGTGACACGTAGCACTCTACGATTGACCTTGACAACACATTTTATGTCCCTCTTTTTCTTCTCCCCTTTCCTTTTCTTCCCCTCACTTTCTCATTTAAAAAAAAATAAAAAATAAAAAACACACAACAAAAGGTGGGGGGTGGGGCGTTTCATTTGAAAAATACAACCACACAACACACGCAAGGAAAGGGTTTCTCATTCAAAACACACATATGTGTGCACAATAGTTGGGGGGGAGGGGGTCAATTTTCGAAGACTCGCACATACACAGCAAGAGGAAAAACGCGCACACTCACCATCATCTCTCTCCCGGCCACCACATCCCCAACTCCACTCTCTCTCTCTCGAACAAACATACATACGTATAGATTGGAGGACAATCTCTATATCTCTCTTAAAGATTCTTTGACCCTAAACATTTGATCAGCACCACCCTCATCCTTCAAAAGCTAACCATAGTGCATACTGCTGTACTCACCCTCTCTCAACCTTCTCTCTCTTGGACCCTTTCTCTCTCTTGATTGATTCTCTCTCTTTACCCTCTCCCCTCCCTCATTTAATTATGACTCACACTCACTAATGATCTCTCTCTTAGCCTGATTACTCTCTCTATTCTTGGCCTTCACCAACAATACACATACGATAAGGAGCTCTCTCGGCAATCCTCATCCATTCTCTCTCTCCAACCGCACCGATACCCTAACCATTACGATACGTACACAACAGCCATGACACATACACACTTCAAACACCAATCAGCTACACCAACCGAATACCCCAAACCCCAAACCACCTTTGCACGCGACTTCTTGACCCATACCCACTTGTACACACTCCAAACTATAGCATACTCGACCCACTACATAGTTACGACGTACACGCACAGCCGTTGTACATTCCCTCTCTCCACCCCTACGTACGAGCACCACCCATTAGCGCCGACGGCTATTCTTCGCTAACCACCATCAATGGTCGAGTTAGGCTACGACACTTTCCCTACACCTTCTAAACCCGATCAGAAACATATGAACTGCCCTTTCTCGCTCTCTTTGGTGGCTAAATCACCCTAGAACACGTCCTACTATTGTTGCTATTGGAGAGGGTTTGAAAACCGACCCAATCTGCAACCCAACCCAGTTTAAACTTGAGTTCGACCCAATCTTCAAGGTTTGGCTCAATTAAGCCTACATGACCTTTACCTGCTCAATAATCATAGGACTCAATTTTACCCTCTTGCCTTCATGGTTTAGGAAACATGTATTTCTCATTCCATCATACATTATAGCACTGTCAAACATCTACGGTTGTTTGATTAACATGTGGGACGCACTCATAGGTAGCACATCATGGAGCACTTCGCCTTAATATTTACCAATGCAGATCGACATAGACACCTGTTTGTTCACCTGTAGGGCTTCCTTATTACTGAACCAATGAAGCTTATAAGGTTTTGGGTAGGGCTTAGTCGGCAATTTTAATCGTTGGACCACGAATGCAGAGGCTATATTAGTGCAACACCTATTATCAATGATCAGGGCACATAGTGACTCATTTACCTTACATTAGATGTGGAAGAGATTTTCCTTCCGTTCATCCCGGGTACAAGACTGACACTCATTATCCTTCTCAACACTAGAGTGGTCAACGGAAAGTTACCTTCCTTACTGTAGATAACTTCTTCCTCAGATAGCTCGATCTATCTGTCCTCTTTCAGCTCCTTTACTTCCTCGTCAACATTATCTACTTTGGCAATCAACACCTTGCCTCAAATCACCATAATTCTTCTATTTAGATACTGAGCAGCCATGTGTCCAAATCCTTAGTATTTGAAACACCTGATCTCACTCATCTTTCTGCCCAAACTCTGGCCCTTCTCAAACTTCCTCAAGACTTCCTTCTCTTCTACTTAAGTAGTCTAAGCAAGTCGATTCTCAGCAATCTTACTTGGTTCCATTTGCATAACTTTGCTCGAAACAGTTAGGCTACTGCTAGGTTGGCTGGTTAGTGGTTAGAACCTTCCTATTCGATGCCTTTCTATCCTTTAGGTAGCTTGAATTGCATCGTCAAGGGATCGAATATCTATGGTTTTTATGATATCTCTAATATCGTACTTCAATCTACTTATGAATCGAAATACAATTTGGTCTTTTAGCTCGTTGACTTCATATTGGATCATTAACATCTAGAATTCCTTGACATAAGATTCAATAATCAATCCTCCTTACCTCAACTCCTATAATCTTTTGAAGGCATCTTACAAGTAGTTGCTTAAAACAAACCTTCTCCTCATGACTCTCCTCATGACTCTCTTCATTTCATCCCAACTCCTAACTTCACGTTCTCCTTCTCTATTTTGAGTAAATTGCAAGTTTTTCCACCATAAGACTGTATAACCAGTAAACTTCAACATAGCAAGTTTAACTTTTGCATTATTAGTTACTTCATGGCATTTAAGGTAGTCTTCAGCATCACACTACCAAAAAAAATTGGAATACCCATCCTCAACCCTTTAACTCTATGGGCTTGGACATTCCTTTCTTCTTCCTCGTAGTACTTCTCGGTTTCATCGTTTCTTTCCTCTTCTTCTTCGATTTCTTCGAGTGTTATAGTAGCTTTACCCGTTCCTTCAACATTAGGTGGTTAAGCTAAGGTATTAACTTAACCAAACTGACCATTGCCTTGCTTTTGCTGCACATGTCCTCTAGTTAGGTTATTTCTAACTTATATTCTATCTTCTTGGATAACAACAACCAAACAAGCTACCAAGTTGGTAAGCCTATCTAAGTAGTTACCCACTAACTAAGGTGTGAAGCTTCCTTCTTTCCCTTGGCCATGTCAAGCGCCACTTTCTTGGTTTCCTAGAGTTCCCTGAACACTTGAATCTAATATTGTTGATTAACTCTCAAAATTAATGTTTAAAGCACTACTCAAAGTTCTTTCCATGAATGACAACATCAGAACAATAACTACCACTCTCACTACTATGATAACTACACATAGTGAATAAACAAACAACCATACTTTGTTTTTGCATATAGGAAACAAGGGAAAACAGAGCACAAAATTTTCATTAACACTTATGTTAACAATAGAACTTTTAACACACAAGAATAAAAACAAACCACTCAAAGAACACAATAATAAAATCCAACTTCGAATGTAGCCAAACTCTAATACTAGGATGATATAGATTTCGTAGGTAAACATATGAAATCAATATTGCATATAACCAAAGGGGTGGGTCCGGACCGCGAGATAATACAAAAAATAAATGATAGTTGAAGGTTGAGCAAGGGTTCTCGTGTACCAATGATGGATATGACACACCAATGCCTCACACGAGCTCAAGTCATACTTGATATGATACATAAGTATGGCTGAAGGTCACTTGCCACTAATCCATGCTCAATGGACTAGATAAGAGTAGCTCAAGAGTAAGTAAAAGAACACTTAGCTTAAGAGAGTATGAAAGTTCAATGTATTCTCTATATATGTTATGGCTATTACAATATGTAAGTATTTATGGTACCCAATTAGTCTTAAGTTACAAGAATTTATAGAAAAGGATTCCTACTCATTAAGGAAAAGGGGAATAATTTACAAGGGTAGCAATGTAATCATGCAAAAATATATATATATATATCCGTTAGCAAAAAGGATAGTACGGGTGTCAGAAAAAGGTAAGACACGCATCATTTCACTTTTTTATAGTCCCAATAACATTATGGGTCGTGCAAGGGAAGCTTCAATTAGGTCGGCATTGGTACTTCAACAAGTTAGATAGTTGGGATAGGACTGGGATGGGTTTATGGGTGAATTATCTTCAACTCAGCTTCGGGTGATCAACTCCTGACAATTGTCAACTCGACTTCGGTACGAATGTGGCTGGCAGTACTCTAATTTGTTGTTCAGACAGGATTATATCAAAGGGGTCAGCTTGACATCTACCTCGGTAGCTTCTTGAATATGGACGGTGAAGTAACTCAGCAAAGTAGTCTGAGGAATTGGCTAGTCCTCAGCATTCAGCTCACCTTAAGCAGCTCGATACACCATTTGAGCAGGCCCTAAGGTTAGGGAATGCATGATCGATCTACGATCCCCATTGGTCTTGGGCTTGCTTTCTGAGACAGATCGGAAGAAATCCCTAAAGGTCTGATGCCGAGTTAGGTGGCATGAACAGAAACTCTCTCATTAAGCTGAAGAATCTCAGCCATGGCATTGTTGAACTAAGCCACATACTTACGAAAGGTTTCCCCTTCCTTTTGCTAGATGAGGTACAAGGATGAAGTATCCATGGATGAAGGCTTGTTAGCCCTGAAATGGAGTTTAAAGCGACAAGCAAGCTTTATCGAAAGAGGAGATAGAATTCTCGAGTACCTGGTTGAACCACGTTTGAGCTGCTTTCCTCCCTTCCTTAAGGTACTTGGGAAGGCCTTACACATGATTCCATCCCCATGACCATGGAGATTAATAAGGGTACGGAAATGAAGGAGGTAATCATTAGGATCACCAATACCATCATACTGGTCTAAGGTAGGGAGCTTAGAGTTCGAATGAAGGACCTCATCCCTCAAACTCTTGGTGAAGGCAGTTTTGTTACTAGCAACAAGGCCAATGCCTTTCACTACTTGCTCTCCTACCTCTTGGAGAGCCTCCTAACAATCTTGTAAAACTTGTTTAGGTTAGTATTGTCAGCCAAATGAACCCTGCATGCTGTTGAGTAGGTAATCATGGTATTAAAGTCAGCTACCTACTCATTGCCAGCAAGGGTGCAGTCGTGGTTAATAGCAGACTACACTATTGCTCTTACATGGGGGAGTTAGGCTATTGTGCCATACAATTCTACTATTATTGCTAATTGTTCTACTCATTATAGGCATCTGAGACCTCAGGCAATTGGATATGCCTACTCTACCTCTCAACTTCATCAGGCCTAGCTTAGAGCTCCCTATTGTGAGCAGTGAACTCCTCAAGTGGCTTATTCATATGCTTTCATCATTGCTCAAGGGTTTGCCCAACTGGGGACGGATTATTTAGGGGTTGGTTGTTGGGATCCACAACATGACACATGGTAGATAAGGAAAACAAGAAAGTATTTGGAGAGTGTTTAGAATGTTTTAGTGTTAAGTGAGTTGGGTTCCTATAAGTGACACCAATTGTTGTCTATAGAATTCTATTGGTAGAGTATTAGGAAAGTTGGGCTTTGTACTTGATCTACAAAACAAGACACAATGAGGGGCACTGGTGATACAGATTTCATAGGTGAACACATAAATCTAATATCACGCGAAACCAAAGATGTGGGTTTAGACTACGAAATAGTCTAAAAAATAAATGATAATCGAAGGTTAAGCAAGGATTCTCGTACACCAACAATGGATACGATATACTAACGCCTCACATGAGGTTGGGCCATACTTGATATGACTTACATGTGTAGCCGAAGGTCACTCACTACTAATCCACACTCAATGGGGTAGATAAGAATAACTCTAGAGTGAGTAGAAGAACATTTAACTTAAGAGAGTATTGAAGTTCAGTATATTCTTTGTATATGTTACAGCTATTATAATATGCAATTATTTATAGTACCCAATTAGGATAAATTTTAGGTTATAGGAATTTATAAAAAAGGATTCCTACTCGTTGAGGAAAAGGGGAATAATTTACAAGGGTAATAATTTACAAGGGTAGTAATGTAATCATGCAAAAGATTATCTATTGGTAGAAAGGACAGTACGAGTGTTAGAAAAAGGTAGGATGCACGTCGTTTTACTCATTCTATAGTCCCAATGACATTGCGGGCCAAGCAGGCGCAGCTTTAATTAAGTTAACATTGGCGCTTCGAGAGCTTGGACAATTAGGACCAGACTCGGATGGGTTTATGGGCAAATTATCTTCGAGTCGACATTAGTGATCGACTCTTGAAATTTTTCAGCTCAGCTTCGGTATGAATGTAGCTAGTAGCACTCTAATTTATTGTTCGAACAAGAGTATATTAAAGGGGTCGACTCAAGATTTGGACTTGTCACCTCGTCGGCTTCTTGAATGCAGAGCGTGAGGTAACTCAGCAAAGCGATCTAAGGAATGCATTGCTCCTTAATGTTAAGCACACCATTTGAGCAAGCTCTCAGGCTAGGGAGCACGTGATTGGTCCATGATCCCTATCAACCGAGGTACTATTTGACGTAGCCTTTCCAATGCTTAAGTTAGTACTTTATGCATAGAGAAAGTAAGGATGCAAGAATACTATAGAGTAAGGATGGAAGAATGCTATAGAGTCTAAGTGGTTTATCGTTAGGATGTTGATTGATATTTATAAAAGAGGGTGATTAGAAGTTAAGAGACCTAGATTAGCCCTTTGGTATATCCGCATGTCATGGGTAGTGGGAATGTACAGTCTAACACAATTTGAATTTATTGAATAGCAGCTGTTATTACCTATCCAAAGCCTTATCCTATTATTTACCAACCATTGTGGGCCTATGGTAACTAGGCCTGCCATTAAGTAGGTTTGAGCCTAAGTTGCCTAATAGGACAGTGAGGTTGAATATTGCTAAGTTGAGTTGGGTTATGAGCCTAGGTAGGTTGGCATAAACTTAAGGAGCTTAGGTCCAAAATACCTTATCAACACTCTATAAAAATTATTAATTTCAAATTTTAGACAACTTTTGAAATTTGGATGTTGATTTTTACGTTATCCTAATATTATGTTCAACATTTATATTCAAACATAGCCTTATAAATTATATTTGATTCCTTTCGTCACCTAATTTTGTGTGAGAATTCGATAACCACGATTCTTTAATCTCGTAGTCTTTCACTGCAAAGCACCCATCATGCTCATCATCAACAATCTTACCGTAACTTTCCGAGACTGGAATCAAAACCCTAATCAAATAGTACGATATCCAACACATGAACCGCTGAGAAGGTGATAATGGAAAAATAACAGCAAGATAAAGCACCTTGATTACCACAAGCAATAATATTCCCAGTACCAAATTCAAACTCCCCAGCCCCTTCAATTACCAAACTGCACTTTGAACTCCAGCCAGAAAGGCCAGCGCCATGCACGTAAGAGCAACTCCAAGTAAAAGCACTGCAAAAGTGTAAGAACTCGCTGCTATGTAGAAATCATCCAGTTGAGCCCGCAAGAGAATCACGACGACAGATATGGACGTGTACATGGCCAGGGTGTTGCTTACGACGAAGACGTGGAACATGGTTTTGTGTATTAGTGTTGCCATGCCCAGCTGGTCAGGGTGTCCAGAATCGTGGTAGCCACCAGGCAGGGTGAAACCAGCAGTGAATGTCACGGTGGCAATGAGGGTGGCGATGATTAACCTGTTAGATCTGTGATCCAAAAGTTGACAAAATATATCCTATTATTTAATATTTCTTATTTGGTTAAGGTTAACCAAATCCAAATAGTGGAATAAATTTAAATCATTTATTTTGAAATATAATGGACATACTAAATTTAACGTGATTCACTATATGTAAATTGGTCCTCTCTCCACTTAATTGGGGTTATTTAAAATTAAAAATATTATTCCATCTAGTTCTATGAGACATCAAGAAAAGGTTAGGGTAGAGAAACTAATTTTAATTAAAAGTACGAATTTAAAGTCTAAAGTTTTTTAAGTTTGTCTTTCTCTTAATAATTATGATGATTCTGCACTAAGTAAGTACCTTTATGTTTTATACGTGATAATTTAATCATTTAAGATTTTACGATTATAGTGTTATCTATGATGAATTATGTATCTTAAGATCACATTTAACTGTTGACTCTATCTTTGATCCAATCCGGCTAGTAATAGGAGGGTTTGCGTCCTATGAGGTCTTTTAATTTTTGGCGGTGGACCAGTTTTAGGTCTTTGCTTCGGGGTGCACTGGTAGAGACCAAGATTGCACGGATTATCAGCTGTATATGAATTCAAAGTCGATGGTTTCAATTAGGTGACATGCATTATTATATTTATGAAATTTCAAGGGACAAGCATAACAATCCAAATCCAATGTATGTAGTTTTAATATTAGTATTGTCGAAATTTCCTATGATTGCGATTTACGTGTACGTGGAATTGCTGTTGGGAATCTAAATTCTCAACTATACTTCAAGGGTTTTTAAGAAAATGAATTATACATTTGGGATGGAATGGTAGCCTCGAGTTGGGTCGTGCAAGTTCAATAAAATAGTTTATTGTAAAGGGCCCCTTAACAGATATTAATTCCTGGAAGAAGCAAATAATATGGTTTTTAATGTTATGCAATAGTGAGTAGTCAATTTATATAAAACACGTGTATGGAAAATGGGGAAATTTTTCAGAAACGGTGTTCCTGTATATGGTGGTTTTCTTACGCAAGACAACTACCATTCAACTATAGATGCATGAAGTTATCAATGCAAAACTAGTTATGTGACATTAAAATGAGCTAAATTCAAAGCTACAAATGATGTTGAGATGTTTATAGCTCGCTAGTTAGATTAAATTAAACACAGATCTTAAACACATGATAAAAAAATCCAAACTGCTTTATTTTATTTACTTTTAAAGTGCACAAAAACGATCCATTCGACTGGGTTTTTCTCATTTTCAAAGTAGCACGATATGCAAGCAATATGGAATAATACAATTTTCAAAATTGTTGTAGTTGGTACCATTCTAGATGTAGATAATGTCCTTGACCGGTCCAACGCCAAATCGAGTGCTGTCAAACATTCTTTGTTAACATTCTTCAAGTTAACTCTATCATCCCACGTCAAAGAAAGCAAAACCTTAGGATGACAGTAAATCGTGGCCAGATTCAAAGGCGTGTTTTCATCACTGTCTTTCTCATTCAACATTTTATGCAGCTTGGTGAATTTTAGCAAATATTTAAATGCCTCGTCCTTCCCATGCTTGCATGCAACATGAAGAATGCTTTGACCCTTCTTGTTGGGTAGCTTGGTGGGGTCAGGCCATAGGGAAAGTAGTTCTTCAATTATTTTCACATGTCCATTTTGACAAGCGGAGTGTAAGGAGTAGAACCCGTGTTGATCCCTTTGAAGTGAAAGTGAAGTACATGTGCCCAGTATTAAACGAAGTCCCCTTATATCACCCATAAATGCTGCATAATGAGGTAGGGTTCCTCCATTTTCATCTCTAATTGAGATTGGGAAAAGGAAAAAAAAATGTAAAAAACACAATTGCTATTCTTGGAAAAATATTTCCAAAAATAAGGTACTTGAAATCCTATTTTTAAGATGCAATTTCAAAATGAATTGATTTGATTGAGATATATTTTCATGCTAAATCAAATGAAAAAACAATTTCATAAGCGATTTTAATTCAAAATAAAATCACCTCTTAAAAAAACAATTTTAAATACCGTAATTTTAGTAATATTTTCCTAAAGGTGGTATTTTGAGATTTTTTTATTTTTTCCTTTTCCCATTGAGATTAGTTGGGGCATTTCTTTTACTAGCTCTTCTAACATGTCTGGTTATTTAAAAAAGAAAAAATTAATTTAGGGTTGAGTTGCGAACAATACCGAACTGCAGGTAGCTAGGTTGTATAAAAGCATAGCAACCGGAAAAATTAATATTAGTTTTTCGAAATCTAAACTCACTCATAAAAGTTAGCTTATAAAATGGAAGGTAGATGTAGGAATACGAGCACCAAACAAAATTTTCCAGGCTAACACCCTTTCTTAATAAATACAACTATTGCAAGCGAAATAGAACTGATTGATTAAAGTGATACTTGATTTGAAACAAACCGATGATAAAAACTGGCTCCTACTCCATATTGAAAACTTAGCTATCTCAAAAGCTAGCTTACAAAATGGATACCCTAAAATATATATATATATATATATATATACATAAGTGCCGATATAGAAGTTTTTGTAAGGAATTGATATGATATTCTTAACATAATTCCTTTATCTAAATTAAAGATGAGTAAAAGTAGCTAATTTTCGATGCTTAATGGTTGCGTAAATCGGTGATTATCCACAGTATTTTTCCACTAAACCCTCTTCTTTCATAACACCAGTCCAGCTCAAACTTGAGCTCACCTGACACAAAATCCTAAGAATATCCTAATTCCCTACTTCCACAGCCAAATACAAAGGTGACTTCCCTTCCTCATTTTGATAAAACCTAACCTCTGGGTCTTCACTCACCAGAAAACCAACAGTATCAATATGCTGGCTTAAGACAGCCTCATGCAATGCCGCATTACCATATTCATTCTTTTCCCTTCATATCCAACAACAACTCCCATCCTCTGCATCACCAATCCTATGTTTGACCAGCATTTGGGTCACACTAATCCGCCCACCTCTACACGCAAAATGAAGGGCGGTATCCTTCACGGCGTTCTTCCGGCTGACATGGCCTGGAAAATGACCTATTATTGCTTCTACGACACCGTCGCTTCCACAGCTAGCTGCCACGTGGAGTAGGGTGTTTCCGGATGGACTCAGGTCATCCAATATCATTTTCAAAGGTTGTTGTGTCGTAATGGAAATATGTTCCAATGCGTCCACGAAACGGTCAACATCGCCGTTTTGTGCCGCTTCATAGAGTAGACAGAGGATCCATGATGGTAGTAGTATCATGTTGGAGCATGGCGAGTGGTCTTGTCTTCAACGTTGCTAATCTCTCATGTCTATGCATCCACTTTGTTTCGTTGTTTTCTGTTTCTATGCGTATTTTGAGATCCATTTAGGAAGAAAATGTTCTATTTAACAATGATTCATGGTCTGTAGTTGCATATAATATATATATATATATATATATATGACAAGAACAAGATGTAGGCGTACGCTGCAAGCATACAATTTAGAACAAGAATGGTGTACGCTGCAAGCATACAATTTAGTAGAACCGATCAAAACCGCAAAAATATAGCTTTTTTAACCATTCAATTTAATTCGTAGTTTGTTTTACATTTCAGTTTGATCTTCAAACGTTTAAGACTTGAATCGTTTTTAAACAAACCACATTGTTTAAAAGAATAAATGTAAATTGCATGAGACGGTCCTCCCTATTCCACATTCTATATCGATTTTATTTTGATAAAATTATTCTATTTACGTATTCATTCAATAAACTTCAATTCTAGTATGGTAAAATGCGACGATCCACCTTTGAAAACTTTTCTAATTGCATGAGATATTAAAGTATTTAAGATTTAGTATTTCTATCTATAAAAGATATAAACTCACTTTTCCTCATAGGCTACGAGGGAAAATAACATGGGGTGAATATAAACAATTTGAAAGTATGAGTTCATATAATTTATAACTTAAATGGCTTAGTTCTAGCGTAGCTATTCTTTCCGGCAAAAGTCTGAAGGAGGCTGGGGGACAAAAAAAAAAAAAAAGTGGGCTCATGCCTTCGCACCCCTGGAATTTGGGGTTCGTAGAATTTATCCTATAAACTACCCCGATTTGCGCACAAGAATCATGGAGACTCTAGCTTAATTATCGATTTTTAGACCTGTGATATTAAAAGTGTTAAATACATGTGTGTACACCTCCATCTTCATATGGAGTTTCAATACCTTAAAGAACAAGAATTCCCAATCCAATAATAAAAGGAAATTTTACTAAATCACTAATTAGACAAAAAAGAATTCTTCTTTGGTTTGGATAGCTAATAAGAACAGAAACTATAATTTTGTATCTAGTTTTGTTCCGAAATACTAATACTTCTATTATTATAAATCTTACTACTGTTGTCAAGAAAGTTTGGTGAAGTATCATTAAAGTCTTAAAACATCTCCAATTTCTGGATTACTAATCTATAAGAGACTATTAGAGAAGCGATCGAAGACTTGCTTTATACCCTTATACATTATCAATAATGGTTTTAAATGGAATGCATAAACGAGCAAATGTCATTTACATATTGTTATTCAATTAGATGTGGGATTGAAAAAATAATTCCATAAGTTTATAAAATCTTGTAAAGTTTATAAAAGATCTAGTATGTAATTTTATTTTATAGTTGGTAACTCCATGTAACTTCATAGTTGAACTTCATGTGCATAAAACTACTTTGTAGTTCGTAGTTTTACATGATAATTCCTAACTTATCTCAAGTTTGTAAATCGACTCGGACCAAATAAAGTTAATTTTCTTTTTCATAAAATCTCTATGTATAAGATTTGGATTTTCTCTATTTTCCTTAATTTATAAATTAATAACTGAAATTATGTTGATTTTTAAAATATCTTATGTTATCATTATAATATTATCATCTTCCTTTTAATCTTAACAGTAGATTACACATAACAATATCTTAAAAGAATAAATTAAGAGAAATCGAGGAAAATTAAATAAAGAGGATTCATCTCCCCACATATATCATAAAAAGCTATTTTAAAGTGTAATTTCTCTTATTATATTTTAGTTTTACTATAATGTTTATAACATCATTCAAAGTTAGTAATTTACTAAAATTTGTATAAATATTGGAAAACTAACTCCACTCAAATGTTTATAGCTTTGAATATATTTACAAACTTTCGAGAAATTTTAACAATTAATAACTGTAAAGTCAGTACATATTTTGTAAAACGAATTAATAATCATAATTTTACTTAAAGTTGATGAATATAAATGCTTATAGCATCCCGTAAAAAATTTGTAAGTTTACTGTTCATAAAAAAGTTACTCAAAATTTTCATATTTTACTCTAAAGTTGGTAAGAAAACCCGACCAAATTTCTACTTGTGGAATTTCACTAATTAATGTTTGTTGAACCAAGTTTTCCACCTGCTGAAACTTTTGGCGCCAATCCGAAGTCAGCATAGATTATACTTTTATAATTACACATAATCAAAACGTGACATCCATTAGATGTGCGCCACATCGTGGAGATTGCATCTTAGGAAACTAGGGTTAATAATGTCGCCTAGGTTAGCAACTTGTGAATGCCATACACAAAATCTTCCTTAAACCAACGTTTCTCTCTCCTCTTCGTTGAATCCTGGTCTCTAGCTAGCTACTACACAATGGGTGATTTCCAATATAAGGTCAAAGAAAGAGCCAAAAATCTGAAGAGCCTTTTCGAGAAGGGTGTTCGAGTTGTTGGAGCCTCGTGCAAAATGCATGTCGGCCTGGTATAAGGTCAAGCAAGTCAAGGGCTGATATATCATCTTTACCCTATGTTCGTATATCTCGGAAAGTAGTAAAATAATAAATGTCGACTCCGTGCATTGTTGTACTTTTCGGATTCAGAATGTCTGTATTAGGATGTTAGCATAATTTGTCCATAAATTTTAATTTTTATTTGAACTTATGTATTTCTCTTCCCTTTAGATAGCTAGATATCTGATGAATTCCTCTACCCATGGTTATTTCTACCCTTTTCTTTTTTCCTATGTATTTTTCCCCTTACTTTCCATTTTCTAATTTTGTTCCAATTATTTATGTATAATTAGAATTTATCACCAGACTCAACAATAATATCATTTCATGTATTATTTTTTTAATTACACTCTAAATTTAAAATAGAAATATCAAGATCCATATAAATACGAATGATGAGTAGACTTTGAATCAAATCTAATCAAACAAGACGTGACAAGAAATAAGTGAAGATTAAAGAAAATAATAAACATAAGTAATTTCAATAGACAAAAGATTAAGAAACAATCCACTAATAATGTGTGAAAAACATAGAGTGAAAATGTTTCTTCGTACAAAAACTTTCTACAAAAGAGCCCTAACATAACAAGAGCATACGGAAAGCGCTTTCTAGCAAAAACTCTCCCATAGAAGCAAAAGAATTCAACTAAGCCTGTGACAGTATCAAAGATATCTTGACTCATCCACCTTTAGAATGATCAAGAGGTTTTAATTCGTTGAATTTGTTAGATTTTTTTTTTTTCTTTTTTCAAGTACTATATATTACAAATATCAGAAGGAACAATTGAACTCAATCCATCGTTAAATTCATTAAGAATCCTTTGAATTCAATTGCACCAAAATACCTATATCAATCTTCCTCTTTATGTCATAATAATGATAAAATCCTCAGAAGATATAAACTTTAAGGTTAAGATTCTAGAAAGGGAATCTTGCCATTATATACAAACATCTATTCAAGAGCAGACACTCCCTTATGTTGTGGATTCTAATGATCACTAGTCCATGAAGTGTCATATGTCAAGGTATTTTGCAACGTTTAAGTACCATTTTATTTGAGTTATCAACATTTTCTCATCATTCCATTTGAGTAATCAACTTTTTAAAAAACCTTACAAAAATATGACTTCTTATATCCATAAAATTTTTCACTCTTCATAAGTATATGTTTGCTTTTGATTGGCATTGGGAAAGTTGGCTAATATGGCTAAGGTTTGTATGAATTTCTTCAACCACCTTTTTTTACTTTTAATGATGTTCTATATTTTTTTATTATTTTTAGTATATTTTATAATTAATTATATTTAGTATTATTTTTATTTATTATGTAACTAAACATATTTAATATTATTATTTTATTAAATTAATTAGTATCGACCAATTTGAAGCCCATATGTATCATTGATAGAAAGATAACTTAATGGATTTGATAAAAGATTTGCTATTATAAGGTTTTGAAAACGTTAAATGATTAAATTGAAAACTAGGTAAATGTTATGACTACAAATGTACTTTTCGCTTTCGAAAGTTTTCTTTTTCTTTTCTTTTCTATCTATTTGTATCCTATGTCCCTTCATTATTAATACATTTTCATAATTTTTATTTTTTTTCGGTTTCAACATTTCATTTTAATGATATCTCTTGGTCACCAATTGATTTGCCTCAAATCAACAACCACTAGAACACAGTCAAGATCACACAAATAACTAAATTGGATACGAACAACTTTTTGTTGGATATTACATACCTTAAAAAATTGCGCTACACTCCAACTCAGTCTTATACGTGAATCAAGAAAATGGTTTGTTTGCCAAAATTAAATTTGATTGACAAGAACAAAAATTTGAAAAAGAATACTCAATTAAGAATGTTATAATATTAATAACTAACAATGTCTTATAATGTAAAACCTTATTATCCCATTATTAAGGATAAAATGATCACCATAAAAATATATATGTAAAATAATTAAGGAAAGAAAACTCATAAGACTGTAAAGTTGTAAAATTAGGATAATCGGGAATGCGTAGAAAAGGTTCGGAACCTTAGCTTCAGTAGAACTTGTATTTGCCTCTGGGCATGCAAAAGGTCTTAAGATCACAAAATCAGGATGCTTCTGTCCTCGATAGCTTTTGGTCCACGAAATGTTATTGGTTGAGGACCTTAACACAAAATATTTAGACGATCTTTAGCATTATTTTTCCAACACGGTTATTATGAAGGAGAAACTAATTTATGTGCCAGCCGACGGTCCGTTTCTTATTTATTTATTTGTTTCCTTTCCTTTTTAAAGTTGATACGGGTAAATCTCCTTTCTATACATATATCTTGTCTGTTTATTCACCCAAAGAAACATTAAAGAAAATGCTCAACGAAGAAAACCAAAGCTTTCCTTATCCTTACTTATATGGTAAAATAAAAAAGGCAGTTTTTTTTTTTTTCCTCTTAAAATTAAGGTATCTATACTGTGTTATTAAATAACAAAAATCAAACCATACACGTACATATCTTAGTTGTTATTTGACATATAACTAATTATTCATGCGTTGGGAACGGAGGGCACACATCTCTATAAAACCTTCCCTTTGTGTTACGCAAGTTTTATAGGAGGATCAACTCAAGAGCAAATAGACAAGGAAAAAATGGCAACCTTTTCCCTCCAGAAACCAATCTTATTCCATATCATAATTTTCCTAGCCATTTTCCTCTCTCTTGTGTTGGAGTCGCAGGCCCGAGCCATCTCTCTTAGCGGGGGAGCTGCAAAGAGCAGTCATGTACGACTACCACCTTCCGGACCTAGCCACGGCTTGGACTGATCCAAGATTGTTTTTTTCAACTGACCATGCTGAGGAAAAAAGAATGTGCTATGGAGCAGTTGATGATGTTTATTGAGGAAACAAAGAGTGTATATGTTGGCTCTTTTGTGATCTTCTACAATATTTAAGTAAGATTAAGCTCATTGTTTTATGGAATGTCTGATCCTGTATTTATGTTGAAGTTATTGTTAAGGTGCTATCCCTTTAAAATTATTATTTAGACCTCTAATTAAAAATTATATTAAAAAAAACCAGCATTTAAATAATTTATTAAATATTTTATATATCGATCAAATTGGTATTTCTTTCGATTTCACTTCACATCTCTCTCCATTAGTTTTTCACATAAATCTCTCTTAATTAATAACATAGATATGGATAGTTTCAATATTTATAAGAAGTTTCAATATCCGTGAAAAGTTAATCGTAGATATAAATAAGTTGTTTATAGTTGAATATAAAAGTTGAATGCAAATTTAAAGTTCTCTAGAACAAATGTAAATGTATGCATTCACATATTTATAATATTTAAAATTTTTAATAAAAATATGGATATAGTAATCCAATATTTGTAAGAAGTTAACTGTTGATATAAATAAATTGCTCTATAGTTGAATTCAAACTCAAAGTTCTCTAGAATAAATATAAAAGTGTGCATTCATATATTTATAATATTTAAAATTTTTAATAAAATTAAATTTCTTAAGACACTAAATGAATAGAGAGAGAGAAAAACATATTAGTCACTTCAATGTTAGTTTTGTATGTAATTATTTTATACCCACAATACAAGTGCGTTGTCCATTAATATGTGTATATGTGTGTATATATATATATAAGCAACAATTGGGATACTCTCTATCAATAAATTACTTTTGGAGGTAATTACAAAATCTTCCTTAAACCAACATTTCTCTCTCTGCATCTTGAATCTTTATCTCTAATTAGCTTGGGTGACTTCCAAAATAAGGTCAAGAAAGAGCCAAAGATCTGAGGAGCCTAAGAGTGTTCGAGTTGTTGAAGCTTCATGCAAATTGGATTGGTAAAAAATCAAGCAAATCAAGGGCTGATCTCTATCATCATCAAGATAAAACCAGCCATAGCTTTTACTTTATAGTTTTTTCTTTATGGATGAATGTAATTAAGGTAAGTTATGTTTTTATCTCTTAAAAAGTATTAATATAGTAGAGACATATCTAATTTTCTTTAGGGAAAAAAAAAAAATCTCTTTAGCCTGTAAGTTTTATGGAGTTAGATTAAGGTAACATATTTAAACAGCTGATATCGACAGGATACATTGCCGTATTCTTCGGATTTGAGATGTCTGCATTAGGAATTTACTATGTTAGCATAATTAATTTATAAGATTTTTATATGACGTCGTGTTGATCTCTTCCCTTTAGAATAGGTAGGTAACTAATGTATTTCCCTGTTCGTGGTTTCTACCATTTTTGGTTTCCTATGCATTTGTCCCTCTACTTTCCATCTTCTAAATTTTGTTCCAATTATTTGTAATTTGAATTTATCACCAGACTCGACAATAAGATCATTTTATATAGTATCTTTTTTAGTTACACTCTGAAATTTAGAATAAAATAATCATCGCGCGAGAAAACTAAATAAATATGAATGATGAGTAGACTTCCAATCAAATCTAATCAAATAAGACACGACAAAATATAAGCCAAGATTAAAGTAAATAATAAACATAGGTAATTTTGACGGACAAAAGACTAAGCAACAATCCACTACCAATCGAAAGAATGTACGAAAAACATATAGTCAAAATGTTTCTTCTTACAAGGCCTTTTCTACAAAAGAGCCCTGCGACAACAAAAGCATAGGGAAAAGCACTTTCAGGCCCAAGCCCTCCTATAAAATCAGAAGAATTCAAACATGTGATAGAAATCATGACTCACCCAACTTTTAGAATCATTAAGATGTTTTCATATCTAATGTTTGATACATTCTTTTCTTTTTCTAACTACTATATAATACAAATGTCCAAATGTTCAAAGGAAAAATTTGAACTCGGTCCATGTGGTTTGTTAGAATTAGTTTATGCCATCATTTAATTCATTCCCTTTGAATTCAATAACACCAAAGTACCTAAAATTGTCGTATTGATCTTCCTCTTCATGTCATAATAACAATAAACTCTTTAGTGGACATACACTTTAAGGTTAAGAATCCGGAAATGGATCTTACTATTATATACAATATTCAAGAGCAGACATTCCCCTTGTTTTGTGGATTCTAACCAATCGATAGTCAATGGAGCATTATCTGTGAAGGTGCTCTGCAACATCTATGTACTATTTTATATGAGTTCTCAGCATTTACTTAGTATGTTTTATTTAAGTTCCCAATATTTTCAACACTTCATGTAAAAGAAGGACATTCATTAAATTTGTAAAATTTTTCGCTCATCTTCAATATATGTTTGCTTCTAATTGGTATTTGGGATAGTTGGCCAATACGACTATGGTCTATACAAACTTCTCCTCCCCCTTTTTCTTACTTTTAATTAGAAGTAAGTACGATTCGATTTGATATAGTTTACCTCTCCTCTTCTTATCAAACCAAACCTAACATAAT
This sequence comes from Lumnitzera racemosa, assembly GCA_024138005.1. Classification (NCBI taxonomy): domain Eukaryota; kingdom Viridiplantae; phylum Streptophyta; class Magnoliopsida; order Myrtales; family Combretaceae; genus Lumnitzera; species Lumnitzera racemosa. The sequence goes on along the minus strand of JAMXBC010000004.1, from coordinate 95,484,761 downwards.
GATTTTTTTTTTTTAAATCAAACGTAACCATACAATTCAATTCGTAAATTTTTTTAATTAAATTAAAATCGATTCGATCAAATTTTCACTAAACATTTTTATCTCTAATAACATATTTTACTTTTTATTGAACTTTCACATATTTCCAATTAATTTCTCATATATCCATCATATGTAATAATATTTAGTAAAAAAATTTTACAAGATCTTGATAAACTCAACTTGATTGAACGAGAGTAAAAGACTTTACTCCAACAAATAAACAACGAAGAGGGAGAAGTAAAGCTACTCGTCAAAAAAAAAAAAAAGAGATACACGAAAGATTAGAAAAAAAACGAGAGATAAATAAAAAGTATTAAGATGAGACCCTTAATTTGAAAATATATAAGAAAATGACAATTTAGAAAAGGAAAATTTTTAAATATAAAATTCAAATGAAACTCACTTAACTTAATTTTAATAATTTATCCAAAAATAAGACAAAGAAGAAAAAGATATGAAAATTTTGATGAAATTTATAAAGATTGATGAAAAAATTAAAATAAAAAAAAAAAACAAAACAATTGCATGAAATTATTTTTATTTAACCAAACAATTCAATTCGGTTCAAAATGGTTCGGTTCGATTTAGTTAGCTTCCCAAATCATTTATATATAATCGAACTGAACCGTAACCAAACGGTTTATAAAAAAAAAATTTAAAAAAAAAAACATTTTTTCGACTCGATTTATGTTTCAATCCGGCATTCGCTGTTTGTTTGCCTAGCCCTACATTTAACTAGCTTTTATATTTTTATAATTATTTTATCATATTATATAGCTAAATATATTTAATATTATTATTTCATTAAATTAATTATGGTTAATCAATTTGAAATTCATACATATTATTGATAGATGGATACTTCAATGGATTTTATGGAGGCTCTACTCTTCTAATGTTTTGAAAATGTTGAGGATTTACAATGAAAAGTAGGTAAGGATTAAAATGTACTTTTCCCTTTTGAAAATTTCTTTTCTATTCTAAATCAACAACCATCAAAACACAATTAAGATCACACAAATAAAGAAATTTCGTGTTTAGGATTCCATAACTAAATTGGATATGAACACTCTTCATTGGAAATTACACACCTTTAGAGGTCATTCTACACTTCTCAACCTAATATTACGCATGAAACAAGAAAATAATTTACTTACCGTAATTAAATTTGATTGATAAGAACAATTACTTGAAAAAGAACACTCAATCAATAATGTGATAATATTGATAGATAACATCTTACAATATAAGCCTTTATTATCTCGTGATTAAGAGTAAAATAGTCATTAACATATAATGTCAAAGATATTTATCTTAGTTTGTTTTAGTTAGTTAACAAATTAGTTGTGTTAACTGTTAGTTACTAATAGTTAGCTTGTAACAGTTTTGGTAGAGTCATAGTCACGGCTTTTGTATATAAGTAAGTCCCTTTACGTAGCAAGATAAATAGAAATTAATACACAAACTTCATTTTCAACTCACCTCATTCTCAAATGCTTCTCTCCTTTCTTGCAACTAAGCTTCTATAACATGGTTCGTGATTGATCAAATATGTTAGCTTCAATTGCAAAGGATGTCAATTTACTTAACTACATTCATCATTTGGACTCGCAAAATTCAGTTGCAATCACACTTGTACTTACTAGTCTCAATTATAACATATGGAGCCGGTCATTCTTCCTAGCTTTATCAATTTGAAACAAAGTCAACTTTGTGGATAGATCTATTCCAATTTTAGAAAAATCTGACAAGACATTTATAGCTTAGAATCGATGCAACAATTTAATTGTGGCCTAGTTGCTTCAATGAGCTTCACCATCGATCACATCAACAATTTTATACATAAACATAGCTAAGGAAATATGGAACAAGCTAGTCATTCTGATGCAATACAATTGATGAGCCATATGGCAAGTATGACCGATCTCTCTTCTTATTATTTATAAAAAGAATTTATCACTTGGATTTTGGATTCAAGATCCAGTAACCACATGATTAATAAAATCAGTTTGTTTCAAACATATTCTGAAATTGGTCAAAGGTATGTATTCTTGCCTAACAGATAACATATAATTGCAACGCATATTAGTACAATTGTTTTGAGTCCAAGTTTAATTCTTTATAGTGTTCTGTTTTTACCCTCATCCAAATATAATCTCATCTCTATAAATAAATTGGTTCAAGGCAGCAGTTGTGCAATTTGTTTTACAAGTCAATTTGCTTCTATTCAGGATTGTATCAGTTAGAAGGAGATTGGTTGAGCTCATGTTAAACATGCTTATATTTGATTCAATTGGAGCTGAGTGAGGTTGTTGGTGAACAGCAAAATAATTATTCTCTTAATCATGGTTTTATTTAAGGTAGTAAGGAAAGTAGACTTATGAAACTGTGAAGTCATAAAATTAAAAGAATCAGGGATATGGTTTAGAACTTGTAGCTTAAGGAAATCTTGTCCTTTATTCCAACACGATTGTTATGAAGGACAAATTACTACTTTATGTGCGGCAGTTCGTTACAATCTTTTTTTCTTTTTAAAGTTGATACAGGTAAATCTCATGTCTATATGTATGCTTTGTTGGTTTATACAAATAAAAAACCGAAGTTTTGTTTATCTCTATTTATTTGTACAAACAGAAAGGTAATTTTTTTTTTTCTGAAAATAAAGGTATCTATACTATTTTAAGATATATACATCTTGGATACGCAATCGTCTAGTTGTGTTATTAAATTAAACCATACACATATGTATCTTAATTTTTTTTTTTTTTTGTTATCCGAAATATTCTTATTATTTATTATTCATGTATGAAAATCAAGGACACACATCTCTATCAAAAGTTTTCTTTGCCTTAGGTAAGTTTCCTAGGACGATCAACACAAGAGCAGGTTTCCTGGGCCATATCATAATTTTCTTATCTATATTCCTCGCTCTTGCGTTGGGGTCGGAGGGCCATTCTGTGTTTCTTGCGTTCACATATCCGTGTAGCGGTGAAGCCATAAAGAGCAGTCATGTACGACTACCACCTTCTGGCCCTAGCCACGGCAGAGACTGACCTAAGATTTTTTTTTTTTTTTTTTTTTACTGAACATGTTGAGGAAAACAGAATGTACTATGTATATATCTATTATCAACATTCCCTAAATAAACTTAAAAAAAGATTGTTATGGTTACATTAATAATAAATAAAATTAGTAAAAAACAAATTATGTTAGTAATCTAGGACCATATGAGAATCATTATTGGTCCTTATTAAGATATATCGTATGGGAAGATTTAGTAACATATCAATATTCCCGTGGAAAATAAAGCACTGGTTTGTAATTTCATTCCAACACCTAAGCATTCATTATTACATTGGTGTGTAATAAAGCACTGGTGTGTTATACAATTTGGATCACTTGTGCTGATTCAAAAGAATAACACGTAAGAGTAATACTAGAAATCGACTATTTGACCTGTGTAATCAATAAATATATATATATATATATATATATATTCATTGTACCAAGTCCTTTATAGTCCTACAATATTAATATCTATTTGATCACTTAAGTGAGATGGACTACCTATGAATCCCTCGCCCAATTATAATATAGTTGGTAGGAAAAAAAATCTAAAAAGTATAAAAACAAATTGTAAACGTTAATCGATTCCCCTACTTATACGGATGTATTGACAATTATTGGATGTATGTATGACATACCTGCCTTGAGAATGACGTTGAATTGGATTAGGATCATATAAAATCCACGTTGGAGTTCGCTTATAATTGTGATACCAATTAATAAATGCAATATTATCTAATGATTGTAAAGTAAAATATGGCAAATGGAGTGAACAAGAATCTAGCAACAGCTTATTTAAATCTAATTGGTCCTTTTACGTTCCTCGTGCCGTGTTATAGGATAAGTGCCAAGCCTTATTTTCATTGTTATCTATTGAGTATTGGTCAACTAAGGAAAATAAATAAATAAATAATGATAATTTACAAACTGCCTTGAGCTTGGGGGTGAAAATGCTCCTATAAATATGGCAATAAGCCATTTATGAGAAAAAGAGTAGTAAATGATTCTTCTTGTAAACCAACTCAAAGCAGAATAAAAGAGAGGGTGTGAATAAAAATAGGCAGGGAGGGATGGAGAAGCAACTGTACAAATTTAGGAGTTCGATGTTCTAAGAGTTCTAGGTAACTCGCAAGGAAAAAAAAAAAAAAAAAAGAGTTTCAGATAACTACGTTTTCACAATTTTAAGTATCTTTTATATTTAGTTTGTATTTGGCATAAAAATATAGGAGTGAATGGGTATAGAGTAGATAAGGTACGAGCCCTATACAAAATCTACTTTATAGGTATAGGTTTTAAAACCTTATCATTCGTATCATATCCTATAATATCTTAGAATCATCCTGTACCATATATTTTGTTTTATACTTTATAAATTATACAAGGTATGGGATACTCTATAAAACTTATAGATTTTTTTTTTTCTAAATTTTAATATAGCTATTTTTACAAAGTACAAAACAAAGCTGACCATTTTTTTTTAAAGAAATTGGTTAATTTAGTCAATCTTTTAAATAATGCAATGAATAAAGTCTAATGAATTTTATTTCTAACCAATTATTTTTTTTGTTAAATGGTTCTTTAACCATTATTATTATAAATGAATTTTCAAGGAAGTATTATATGACGTATTCTTTGTGTAAATAAAATATTCATTTTGTAATAATTATATCGTAGATTTTTTAACTTTAGTAGAGTTGTACTTAGTAAATGAGGAAAATAGAGTGGAAAAAAAATGCAATAAAGAAAAAACTAAGGAAGAAGAGACTAATATGGAGACATCAAGTTTAGTCTAGAAAACTCATGGGCTACATTTTGTTATTTCTTTAAACTCATATAAATGAAATGAAATTTTTTTTATTAATTTTATTTAAGTATTATTATACGATAGATACAAGATATCTAGAACCTATACCCTATATAATATAATTCACAATACATGTTTTAGAGTTAGTACAAGGTACATTAATCTCATACTTGTACCCTCCCCTACATGTACAAATTCTAAAAAATTACTATCCGAAACTTATCGTATGACTTTAAATATTTACTCGAAATCTACTCGATCAAGCAAACATCCAATTAGGTACCCTGTACAATAGGGTTATTTGCTCACTCATAATAAAAAATATGTAGGCAATTTAACATATCTCTAGTATAATATAATAGGTGATCCATTCATATATATTCATAAACAACATATACATTAGCCATAATTCCTGTATTCATTTGGTTGCTTTCAAATATTCATAATATCATCTAATTGAACTATATATTATGGTATTAATGAAAATATCATTTACATATATTAATACAATTGTATAAATTATATATATATTTGTTCAGGCTGTAATAAGTTCCATTTTTGAACTTAGCATTTATGCATAATAAAGTTAATATTAGCTAATCATTAATCCCTTTCACAAATTTGGCCCGGCAGGAGTCACTTTTGTTTTTGGTGCTTATGGTCTTACAAAAAGAAAAAGAAAAAGAGAAAGAGAAGTATAATGTCTATATGTATATATATACATATACACAAACAAGAGTCCCTTTTGTTTAAGGCTAGTGGTTATATATATATATATATATATTTATTTATTTATTTATAGATATAATATGTGTATTGTAATTACTTATTAAATTAGATAAAACATGATAAAACTGTAAATGAGTTAAGTTATTCGCGAGCTACTTAAGTTTGGTTTGTTTTGGCTCGATTCGACTCAGCTAAACTCTAACTCGATTAATAAACCAATTAAGCTTAAGCTCAAGATAAAGCTCATTTATGTAAACGAGCTAAGCTCGAGTTCTAATTCAGGTTCGTGAGTTTACTCACTTAAACTCGTAAGCCAACTCATTTAAATTCGTGAGTAGGTTTATAAATTTTGTATATATTACAAATATTATATATTATTAAAATTCAAAAGTTAATATTTATATAATATATATAAATATATAATATATTATAGGATAATATATAATATATAATTTAATCTTTACTTACTATTAGTTGATATATTTATTTATATATTTTTTAATTTTATTATTTAAGCTCGTTAATAGGTTTAAGATCAACTCATTTTAGACTTATCTAAGCTCAAGCTTGATTAATAAATAAATCAAGCTTGAACTCAAGATAAAGCTCATTAATCTAAACAAGCTAAATTTAACCCTTAATTTTAAACTTAATAAAAAGCTCGACTTGAGCTTGAGTTAGATAATTTTTAAATGAACCATACTTGAAATTTATAGCCCGAAACATGAATCTAGACCGTCAAATTTGGCATATCTAATAAGCCCTTGTCCAACAACGACCGAACAACTAAGTTTTGGACCAATAATAAAGTGTCTTACCCAGAGTATTTGTTAAGGCAGTTATATATAGGTGAATTATAATAATTAAATGAGAAGGATTGTAAATATAGCTAAATGAACGTGACCGTAATTCTTCTCCCTCCTTGGGAAGAGTGGAACCCAGCTCGGAAACCAAAGCGAACCCAGCCCGCCGATTTATTGAACTGGTCTGGACCCAGGCATTGTAGACTGACCCACCGGGCCTGAAGGGTCGCCATGGTTCAGTAGCGTCGATCCGCCAAACCAGTTGGTTGTTGGTCCAAGTCTTTGGACTGATGGGTCAATCCGTTGGTCCAATGCAGTAGCAAAAGCTACCGCACAAGGCAGTAGTATTGCAGCAACGGCTTCATAATTTCACATTGCAGCATTAAATCGTGCACAAAGGCGCCAAAGAAAGCTACAAGGATGTGTGCATATTTACAAAAAAAAAAAAAAAAAAGAAAAAATCAACTTTGAAAAAGCTGCACAAACGTGCAGCAAATAAAAAAAAAAAAAAAAAAGATTAACTATTGGATGGGGTTGCTGCAACATTTTAGAAATTGGACAATAATTTAATGTTGGCAAACGCACAGTTAATTGACCAAAGTGACAATACATCTGAAATTGATGGGTGTGGAAGCTTCATGATTTCACCAAGCAATTCAAATTCACATGGATGGTGACCATTCTGAATTTATAATTGTTCAGAAAAATTTTCGGAACACGCATTGTGAAGCTCTTGTTCAAAATTTGAACAAAATTAGCATGTATTAATTCTCGTGATTCGTCCCTTAAATTTTTAACATCTAACAATTCTCTACACGCTCATGCTATACCACTTGAGTTTATTTCTAATGCATCCACCGTGAATCTACGCACTATACTTTCGCTCCGATAAACTTTTCTTACCAACCACAATTTCAGCTACATGCAATAGTTATAATATTTAGCTATTTATGTTTAATACTTTGCACACATCTTCTTCTTTTTTATATATATTTACAATTGTACGCATAAGCCAAAATTACATATGGATCACTTTTTTCGATAGATCTTTCTCTCGCAAAAAGGATTTCAAGAGAAAAGGGGAAAATACCCAAAATGAGCAATTCGTTGACGTTGACGATTACGCTATCTAGAATGACTTCATCAATAAACTAATTAAGGATTTATTAAACTCTTTAACGGCTCCTAATTTCGAGTAACAAACTTCATATCAATAATCGATAACTTATTAGATATACAAGATTTATATAATGTAAGTATAGGTAACAAACTTCATTAGGCAACCAAAGAGATGAATGAGCTATTTTAACAATTCACCTACGTATACGGGAGCTAGGCTCCTATTACTCTATCATCACCTGTGACGACATGCAATTACTCCTTCATAGGAGAAAAATTGTTGGCCTAAAAATTGAAGAGACATCAGGCAAACTAAACTATAACACTATCTTAACACCAATTTCAAGTTCAAGGATAATATTGGAATTTGGAAGTTTGACATTTTGGAATGGTAGAAATTATAAAGAAAGTTGTACCCTATATTCTCTCGCATAGCATGATAGGTTCTTACTACTCCAATATCAACGATCATATAAAGTAAGCTTTCAATGCGGTCGACCTAATTCTTGGCAATTGTCGTACATCATTAGGCATTGTCAACGTAGAAACTACAGCCTATAATAAAGATTGGAGGAAGGCAACAAACAGAGAACAGGAGCCAATGAGAACATCAACCGTAGAAAATTACTATTTCAATTATTTCAACTCATCCGGATAAAGTAAAGGCTCAACCCCATAACGGAGTGGCACACATGGTAATAATGACTAAACAGTAGTTTTCAATTACTTTTTTTTTCCTTTTTAGAAAATTTTAGTACTTAGAAAAATGGTTTTCATAAAAAAAAAAAAAGAAAACCAAAAAATTCTAACAAGTACTTTCTAAAAAATTAGGTTAGATCTAGGTCCGATAAATTTTCAAAAAATCTAGGCTAAAAAAAACTGTAAGTGTAGTATAGCATTTTCTTACAAACCAGATTTAGTGGTTAATGAAGTAAAATAGGCGCTTTTTCAAAAATATTAAAATTAACCAATACACTGAAGTTTTAAAACAAAATAAAACTAATCATCAAACTACGATGGTCTGATTCCAACTAACAGATACATGAACAACCGTTTCCGTAATGCAACCTTAAAATCTATTAAAAAAATAAAGAATTTCATTAACAATGTATATTTACTATTGTAATTTCTTACATCTCATGTATGGGATGCTTTCATATGTATGCAGTTGTTACGAAATCCAATTTTGAAAGAAAAGTGTAATTTTACTACTGTAATTTGTCATGGTGGTCATATGTCAAGATTATGTACTTTTCAGTCCCTCTTCACAAATACAAACTGCTTGATTTTTTATGTTAGTATACAAAAATTTCTTCACGCTACCCGTTGCTTATGGGAAGTTCATTGCATATCATTATCATGTGTTGTCAAAACAACTTTGTTAAAAGACCTTATAAGAGAAAGAGAGAAAGACAAAATAAGGAAAAGATATAAAGAGAGAGAAGTCAAAAGAAAAGAAAGAGAGAAAGAGATAAAGATGAGAAGATAGGGATAGATGAGTTTATGTAAGGTATGGGAAGAAAAGGACATAAGTAAATACTTTGAAATGAAAAAGTGAAAAATGGATGCCAACAATACAAACTTCACACTATAAATACTCCACTTTGTTCCACATTCCACACATAAAAAACTTACACCTCCCATTGCCTCGTAAACAAAGATCGTTACACAATTGCTCGTATTCACTTCCAAAAATGGATTGATTTTTTTGTGCTATTGGTTCAAGTTCATCCCTCAAAAGGATGCGAATGGAACTCGAAGAGGTCAATATATCTGGTTATATGGAGGAAGAAACCATATCCATGGAAAGATACATTGCTATGAAAGAGGGGAGAGACAAACTTAAGGTAAACCATGCACCAACTGTCCAAGAAAGTGTTCAGCAACCAAGAAGAGTAAGCCATCATAAGGAGATAGGTGATTTAGAAGATGATATAAATGTAGATGAAATTGTGCTAGATTTCCTCGAGCTTGAATGTGAGATATGCAAACAATCAAACAGAATGGTTAAAAAGGAATTTAAAAAACACATGAAACAATATTGCAGGTACAAAGCACTAAATATATGGTTCTACCACCAGCAACTATTACAAATGTGTAAGAAAAAATGAAGTCTCCACGTTATTGTCCAGTCTAAGCTTACATTTACTCCATTCTCTTTCGAATCATTACCATCGCTTTTGATCATATGTTTTTTTTTTTTAACTTGTAATGTTGTCAACCATGCATGTTAGTGTGGCTTATATGGTCATTTACTATAACATGTAACGTGATGCGTATAATCTCTTCAACAATCTTTTAATGTGTACTTTTTTTTTTCCTAAACATGTTTCCAATAATGGACTTATTTTGAAATTGTTTTTCGTAATTATTTTAATTAGGAATTTAAGAATGCAAGTTTGGGAATTACATAAAAGAAAATTACACAATGAAAGATAATATTGAAAAAAATGTAATTATTTGAATTATTTTGTACATATTTTAAATCAATAAAAGAAGGAAAATAAAAAAATATATAGTTTTTCCGATTGACGAGCTACTACACTAGCTAATGGAATCGGTAGGCTTGTAAGCTCTGCCCAAAACTGGCCTAAGTTAGGTTGGTTGTAAGCCTTGTAATCAGGTACTTGGAGCTTTGTCCACAGAATTTAAAACAATTAAGCAAATTGTTCAATCCAACCTAAATTTTACGACGAAGCTAAAAATATTAGTAAAAGTAATCTTGTAAGTTTAGATTTAATAAAATAAATAATTAAATAATATAATATTGAATTATATGTATATTATTCGTTATTTATCGGAAATACATAAAACGATTTCCGACAACTAACGAATCGATAGAAATAAATTATATATACACTAAAAATCATGAATAATATTCAAGAATATTTATTTATACCATATATGAATTTACATGTAGGTAGAAATACTTGAAATTACTCAAAATACCCGAAATATATTAAAATAATACTAAATAATTAAAGAAAATTCATAAATAGTTAAGAAAAAATCAGAAAAAATGAGAAAATTTCCAGAAAGTGGTCGTGGCAACATAGAAATGGAAGAAACAAAATTAACCAATCAAGATTAAACAAATAAAAGATGAAAAAGGATAAAACGAGACCAATGTAAACTCAAATTAATTAGAAAAAAAAATCTATATAGCTCTATAAATATCCAAATTAAATTAGTAGCTCATTTGGTCTATTTGGAGAGTAAAAAAAATTGACAAAACCAAAAAACAGAAGATTTGGGCTTTTTTCAAAATTAGAAAAAAATCTGTATAATTAGGGCATTTAAGCCAAACCCATAACCCACAACTAACTAGAACCAAACTGTCATTGCCACCCCCCCCCCCCCCCCCCCCCCCCCCCCGCGCTTAAATCAATCAACACCCTTAGGACCGGTACTGGTGGCCGGAAGTTCAGTGTAAATTATTAAAATTATTAATTTTATATAGAAAATTATGAATTTTATTATTTTAATGTTTTATTGTATGTAGATTTATGGAAAAAAAAATACTAGTTAGATTTAATTACATCTGGATATATATGATGCTTAAGAAACTATACAAAACTGATCATATTTTCAAATAAAAAATAAAAGACCTTAGGAATGTAGTTTTAAACTCAAAATTTTTATATAGACTAGTTAGAGCATTTCAAACAGTGCTATAAAGAGATTTTTCAAAAACCTATTTCTAAAAATTTTAGATAATTTTTTAGGCCTTAAAATAATATATAAAATGGGTAATTTTGGGCTAATTAGGTAATTAAAGGCATGATTACTGATTTATTGCATGATTATATATTTTAGGATGTTAAAATCTGATGTAGTATGATATTTATGGTATTTAAGGTGTTAGATATAATTATTAGGGTAATATATAGTATATATGTAATAGGTAAAAATAGTATATTTTAAGTTAATTTTGTAACTTAGAGTAATTAGATATAAATTCTTATTTGGGATGAATTTAGATATTTTGAAATGTTCTTTAATGTTGAGAGATGATATTTGAAGTGATAGAGATATTAGATATGTATATTATATACATATTAGGTGATAACATATAATATGTAAGTGTAAGAAATTTATGAGTAGGAAATTATTAGGTTAAAATTTATATTATACTAATAATAGAAATATGTCAAAAATCTGGTGAGAAACTTAAATTAGGGTAATTATATAAAAAAATTTAAAATTTGCTCACATCAAAAGTAAATTTGGTAGTTAAATTAGAACTAGGATTGATGCGAACCATGACCAAGAACAGATAAGACCGGTCGTTGGATAAGTCTAAGTTTGCAGAAAGCTTAAAAAGGGTAAATGGAGAAAGGTATGAAAAGGGTAAAAAATGAAGAATGAAAAATAGTAAGCAAACTCACGAACAACTCCAAAGGATATGATGCATCAATGAAACTTTCGAGGACTCACGACACAATTCAATATAATGCAAAAATTGATCTAATGAGATTACTTGTCACCTAACCTTATTTAAGGGAAATGATAAGAGTTATACAGAGAGTGAACAAGCAATGTTTACGCAAGGAAGAAAATATTCAAGTGTATTGAAGGTAATCTGACTATCTTACAACTATAAGTACAGGAGTATTTATACCCGCAAACTAGGGCAATTTACCCAAAGGAAAAAAGATAAAAAGAACATTTCCTAAAGAATTAATGTACATGATACAAAAGGGTAAAAATAAATATACAAGGAAAATAATTATTAATACTACAAATTCTACACATGATACTGTATACATGGCGATGCTGTATTGGAAAAGTTGTTAGGAGATGCGGATAAAAAGTATAGATAGATGGGTTTATCCGAGTAGGGATGGCTTAGTCAGTCTGGTCTCCCTCTCTTGGTTTCTCGACAAGGAAGAAGCCAAATAACTGGTCGAGTCAACAATAAAGAGTAATCATCAACTCGGTATACCATACAATAATGGGCAATCATACGGTACAGCATTAGAGGTGACTCGACAAGGAGATACTCAATCTCGACAGAGGTAGGTTGGAACATAAGGATTCGTCATGCAAGCCCCTCTAGTTCTCAAACTCAGCCGTGGGTTAGGGGCCCTGTAGCTTGATTCCCATCAAGGATGTACCACATGGACTAAAACATTGGTTAGAGAGCAAAAACGATATTTAGGATAACCAAAAATAATGTGATTAATTTCACATTAAGGGTCAAAATAATTTCTTAAGGTTTACATATAAAATACCTAATCAAAAACTAAGTTAAAAACCTAATTTAGAAACAGACTTCAAAATTGAATCAGAATTCAGCCTAACTTAGGAATAACTTTAAAAAACTTAAAAACCTAAATAATTAAGTATACTAAAACCATAAACTAAAGATAACAATAAAAATTATAGAATAAAATCAATCTGTGGCAATTATGGGAAAACGGAAACAATATTTGTATTATAGGGATTATTGACGATAGCCTGTACATGTCGTACCTCGAGTGAGCAAGTGAGGAATCAAAGTTAGGATTAATACATTACTATATTTCAGAGTACTAATTTATAGTATGCGAAAACTTGAGATTATACTTAAATGTGATTGCTAGATAGTTAACTGTGTGCATGCTTATATATATTTGTTGCTAAACTTAATGTTATGATTCTGATTTACTGCTTTAGCTTGTATTTGTGTGATTTGTTTGAAATGATTGAACACCTTAAACCGAATCTGATTAAATATGTGACTTAAAATTCTAAATCGGACCTGCATAGCAACCCATTAAGGGAAAATTCGGTTCTCCAACCAAATATCAACCCATTCGAAAATGATAACACTTGATAACATAATTAGTCACTTCTTTATCTTTAGTCGATCTAAGTGACAAGTAAGGAAGTCACAGTAAAAATGAAGTCGATGGTTAGAAGGTAGTTGCGGGAGGAGCAGTATCTCTATTGCATAAGCCTGGGTTTAGTCATGTGATGTTACATTAAATGAAAACTCATCTACTTAGATTAAAGGGAGTGTAATTTCTCTAATCTCATAATGGATTAAACAACGTCATGCAAAGACATGTGCTTGTAAATGCATAGTATCTAACTAAATTGGTTGATAACTGTATTTATGATTGACATATAGTTTTGAGTCTCCATCCCAACTTATTGAGCCGTAGTTACTCACATCCTTATAAACGTTGTTATAGGTGCTAACTAGGAAGTGTTCTAATAACCTTGAAGTTAACAACTGTTGGATCTTGAAGAGTGAAAAAAATACATTTGAAGAATAGATATATTTTTAAGGTCTTAGCTCAAATTTTAGAATTTTCTATTCTCGAATAATATATTACTTAGGAAGTATAACACAATGAAACCTTGCAAACATTATTTGTAATATTTGAATCCTAGTGTATATATATATATATTCTTACTTAGGTAAATAACTTATTTAATTTACGAACTATTTACTTTAAAGCGGGTTAGTCGTGGATACCTTGTGTAAATTACATCTAAAATAGTAGCTGTATGGTTAGCTTTTATCTTAGAATAGTTTGCATAGTGGGACTGTTACGACTCTACCGTTTAGGGGTGTAACATCGATCTCAGTTCAAGAAGGCCGAGCCCTTGAATCGATAGGTCTAAACCAAGTTAAACCAAGCCTCAAGTCTCCTAATTCTTGTCTTAAATGTTTGCAACCTAATATAAGCCCCTCGATACACTTAAGACATAGGGGAATCATTGAAGACACTATAATTTTGCTAAAGAATGAAGGCAGTATACTCGTAGAAGAACTTTTGTCCAAAAATATTAAAGAAATTCAATTAATTCACAATGATGTAAGTAATTTGCATTTTTCTATGGTCTATCCATGTTTTATGGGATCGCATATTACTTTAAATATGAAAAATACAAGTGTTCATTTTCAAAATTTCAAGTATATGTTCAAGTAATTTACTAATATTATAGATTTTTGGGGTAAGTCTGTATATTAAGAGCAAAGTATAATGGCTTTTTTTTTTTTTAGGTTAAAAAGGATAATTCCATTGCATAAAACAAAATATCAATACAAGCATATTTACATAGCATCATCCATTGCCCCTTTCGTAGGGGCTATAGTATAAACAAAACCAAAAATTCTTGTCATTTGAATTGGCCTTCTAACATTTCATGTACAACCATAACCAACAAGATCTCATTTAAAGGTTTCTTTTACAAAATTTAAGGGAAGCATAATAAGATTTTCAAAAGCTCCCTCACAAATACTTGCTCAACCAGCCATGTGATTAGCCATGCAGTTAATTTCATGTAGAACTTATTAGAGTATCCAATCCTTCAATTGGCAGACTTTCCTTACACAAGGTAACATCTGCTTTATATTTCATATGAATTGTAGTATTTGATTTAAGATATTGTATAGTAAGATTTGAATCTGATTCAATTTTAGCATGTTCAAACCTTAGGCATAGGCAATTTTGAATACCCCAATATATCCCCCAAAGTATAATGTTTACAAAAAATAATATCTTCCATGAAAAAACCAAAATATAAGACTACGGTAAAAATTACGGTTCAATATGGATTAAATGATACATCCGGTACAATATTTGGTCAACTATATTAAAGCTTCTTTCAGATATAGTTTTTATTCCATATAAATAAGATCACAATATAAAGTATATGATATATGTACTATAAGTAACACAAAACCAATTTTCATATACAATTGATAATCCTTTTATTCACTAAGTATATAACTTAATAATATATATTTTTCCATATGCAATATATGAGTGTGTCTTTATGTGGGAATCAATGGTATAAACACTTCTATAATTCTTAAAATACATGTATCTAACCATATAAACAAAACTTCTCGCATAGGAACACATAATACTTTTGTGCAAGTGTATGTATATATATACATATCTTTCCCCAAACAAGATAATATTTTTGGTCCATTAAGTATAGAGCTATCCCATGTACACAACTATATATTGGTAGTAATAATACATATTTTTCTCATAACGTAATAAAATATTAACGATATCTTATAATAAACAATGGAAAATCAATAAACAATACTTTGATAAATATTCTTAATGTCTAATGGTAGTCTGATGGCAATTCTATATTATATAAGCTTAACTAAATGTATAAACTATAGTGTTCATACATAAAACTAAAATAAGTGCTTGATTATAACTGTATAGGGAATTCAAGTTTTGAAACGATGCCTTAATGGAGAGCCAAGATCAAAACATAAATACAGGTAATGGGAATTTGGGAAACCTAAATATATACTTGCTTGTGGTTATAGGTAGTTGATTGTGCATATACTATACTTGTGATTAGATATTGAAGTGTTGGTTAACAGCTAAGGTATATGTTTTGTTATGTTGCCAGAAAATTAACCTTGTCGAATGTTTGCAAATTAATTAATCGCATTTAAGTTGACTAATATAAATATGAACTAAAACTTTAAAAGGACATGTATTGTATCTCACTTAGGGATAGTTATGATTCTCTAACTAAATTTCGATCTATTTGAAAAGGTGCAATGTGCTAGCATTTTCTTGCCCTTAATCAATCTAAGTGAAAAGAGATAAGGTTAAATTAAGGTTAGGGGCGCAAGTTTGCAAGTAGTTGAGGAAGAAGGATTATCTTCATTACACAAGTCCAGATTTGGTTATAAGGGCATCATCACATTTATGTTACTATCGTGGCCTTCATATGTAAACTTCTTAACATAATTTAGAGTACGCATAATTTCTTTAATTTCATGATAGATTAAGTAATATTGTGTGAATAGTATTTACTTGTTCATTCATTACATCTAATAATTAATTGACAACCTTATTGATTTCCTCAACTTGTATATACTTTTTTGTCTCTTGTGCTTCACTAAGCCCATGGTTCTATAACTCGTTTTCCCATAGTTCCTACAAGTTAATGAAGCTAAAGCATGGGAGGGGTTAAGATTTTGAGTACATGAAGGTTTCTGTAAACCCAATAGAAGAATCTATGCTAGAATGTGGAATTGTTGATGTAGGTTATTAAGAAAAAAGCTACCTTTGAAATAGCATTTACTATCCTATTTTACTCTTTGTTAGGGGATTCCTATTTGCTGTAGTCTTGAAAGGTTCACATGAGAACAAGAAAGCCCCATCATATTTTTATAAACAATTGTATTTATAAATTATAATTTATTTTTTATAGAACATCTATTGGTTGTAACTTAAGTTAGAACTTTTATAATTATGGCAAACTAAACAATTGTGGCATCTTGAACTAGACAACCCACTTAATAGACGGTGCCAGCCTCAAATCTAAGGCACGACTATAAAGGTATGTGTGTGTAAATATATATATATATATATATATAATTTGGATACTCTTGATTGCGAAATTACTTCTAGAGATAATTATAAATTTACAAGAGAGAAAATGTACACTTATCTCCTCTTGTAAATAGAAAATACACATTTTGTGGTGCAAATTGAAAATAATGTTACAAAATAAGATTACCTAAAAGAGAAATCATTAACTCCCCGTTAGTCGTCGTACTTACGCCCTCTATTTTCACGTAGCGGTGAGCTGTAAACATATATTTTTTTTCTATGCTCTAATAGTTATCTCGGTTATTCTTTGTTTGCACTTAAGGGCATACATATATCACTTGTTACTTGTGAATGCAGATAAATCCTTTGTATACGTGACATTTGACTTCGTTAAATGGAGTCAAGGACGTTCTTTTTATGTACCATATATCCCAACGTTTATTCTCAATTTGCATCACATAAAAGGTACATGCTATATTATACTAGGAGCCGAACTTATTACCATTTTATTATAACTATCCATAATCTTTTTTTTTTTCCCCAAATGACCAATATTTAGTGTCAACATTTTAATTTTGCTAGCTTAAACTTAACTCTTTGTGTTTCATTGAACCTCTATCATAAGACATACGTATACATATTTTATTGCCTGGCATCAGCTTACATCGAAGTAGGAATAAGAAACAAGGAATGGGAACTCTGAGGATAAGTCTAGTTGGTTCCGTTGGAACCTAAATCTAGCTTTAGGTTCCAAAATCCTAGGATGAAGACCCATTTGTGCATATCCACCTAGCCAACCATGTCGAACTTTCTGCGAGGAAGTTAATTTTCTCCATGTTGTCTCCACTCTAGATAAGGCGCATGAATCCAATTTTCATGTTTTATATCTCTACCTTTATCTTATTATCATTTTTTTTTATGTTAATTTGTGAGTCTAAGCTTATAACGGAAAAGACAATAGAATGCAATTTTTTCATGGTCATTAATGATTAACCCTTCTCTAAGAATGTCCATACCTACTGGTATACTTTGTCAAATTCCGCAAACTTGCAAACTTGCGAGAAAGCAGGTTCCTAAGTATGCCTCGGAACTATCATAAAACCGGTTAATTCAATACCAAGTCAGTTTCTTATTATTGCAGAGAGGTTTCCAGTTTCAAAAGATTAGAAAACAAAAACTATATCAATTAGGTTTTGGATCCCTTATTTGGAACCGGCTTACCCTGGATAGAAACATCTAGCTAGAGAGGAAGAAAATTCTCGAAGATCATTTTTGACCTGGAAACCATTTAGACACTTAGTAGCAAAAGCACGACTAATATAGAGAAATTTTTCCAAGGTGTCTTGAATCCTTTTGGAGGTTCCTACCTTGATTTGACATTCTCTAAACAAATAAAAAAAATTGGAAAGAAATTACAAAATACGGTAATTAAATGATGAAAATAAAATTTAGCCAAAAAAAGGTAGGAAAGCTGAAAAAAAGTTTAAATTAAAAGAAAAATATGGAAGGCAGCTGGCAATGTATCTGGGCAAGTTAGTGATCCAGCATGTGTTACGTAATCCACTATTGTTGATAGTACAGCAAATGAGTACGAAAAAAGAAAAAGGAAAAAAGGTTTAAGAGTGACCTATCGATAATAGTACATCAGGTAAAATACGGAGGGGCATCCACCCACCAGGCGGTGGTTAAGACTTACCTAAAGAAACAAGCCAGCATCGAATAGGCCAATATTAAAAGAGGGATAATTGCAAATTCATTTTCTACACTATTTGTTAGGTATGGATTAAATTTTTCTAGGATTGATTTCACCTCCATTAACTTAAGGACTTCAAAAGATCCTTCCATACATAACCAATAATAGTTTATAAGATATTTGTAATTTATATAAAAATAGAGGTATGTAAGTGGATTTTGATCCGCAAACCAACTCATTTAATCCATTTTTAAAATGAGTTTAGGCCAAGTCTTTTTGGCTCGTTTAAAAGCGGATTAAATGAGCTCAGACCGTTTAATTTGTGAGCTATAGTGGACTGGTTTGAGCCGACCTTTTACTACATTTATATTTTTAGATTGTGAGTTGGTATATCTAACCCATTTTTTAGATAGGTTAGAACTAAGGTTTTTTTACTTGTTTAAAAACAGGTCAAATAAGTTCTGTCCATTTAATTAGTAGGTCAAAGTGGGCCAAACTAGGTTGTCCCATTTAACCCGTTTACACACCTCTATTTAAAAAGATTAAAGGTCAATTTTGGGTGAAAATGACTCAAAATACAAATTTTCTTTTTATTTTTTTTGAAAAAGAAAAGCAACCACCACCCGTATGGGATGCTGGCCATATTCTTAAGTCGATTTTACTAAGTGGGTTGAGAAGCATCCAATATATATAGGGAAAATTACAAATAATCTTCTTAAACTTTAACTTATGTATGCCATTTATTCTATAGACTTTCAAATGTTGTAGATTACCCAAAACTTTATAAATTGGTGATTTAGAGAATGTTTTCTTTTTAATTAAAGGAAAAAAAAAAGCTAAATGGTAGTTGAAGTTTAAAAAATTTTAAAATACCCTTAAATAAGTTCAAGGGGGTGTTTTTGCATTAAGGTCAAAATTTAGGAAATTATTTATAAAATTTAAAAATCATTTTCTAATTTATTAAAGTACAAGGGGTTAGTTTGCAATATTTGAAAATTCATAAAGTAAAATCCATATCCACTGAAGAAACATAATTCTAAGTCTAGAACCACCACTCATCGAGTTCCTCCAAGAGCTTACGAACTTAGTCACCACTTAGTTCCTTCTAACATAGCATGCTTAGCCAATTCAAAAGGAAGCACACATCTTACAATAGTTTTGTTGGTCCCATATAAGATATCAAAAGGCGGGTGAATTGATATTTTTAAATTTTTGAAAAAAAATTTTTATACAAGAAAAATAAAATTATTCCTCTTAACAACTTATATTAGTGAACAGTGATATTTTAATAATTCAATACACAATAAACAATAAAGCAATTTAAAAGTGTAAGAAATGAGAAAATCAAGTTGAGATTTTATAGACCTTCGGCCTTCTGCTTTCTTCCAACTCTACTACTTTCTTCTAACTCTCTTGTTAAGAATCCGGTCTACTTTACCAGTGTCATTTCACTTGATTCACTAAATTAAATCACAAAAGATTACAAGCACTCATCATACATAGGCTTTATAACACTTTGCTTTGCCTATCTAATCTCTTTATAATTTAGGTTAATATATATCTATAGAGCACAAATATACTTGTCTCAATACTCAAACAATAAATAAAAATTACAGATTACAAGTGAGAACAAAAATATAAATCTCAATTAATTTCTCTCTTAAGAGAAATAACGATTGTTGTATAATTTGCTTCAGTGCAACTTTCTGGAAAAGTATCTAAAGAATTTTCTATAACTTTTCAGAAGGTAGAATTTGATCATACTTCTTTTTGTGTAGCAAAACCTTTTTCAGAGTTGTTGTAAAAAATAACGTTTTGAATCCTTCTTCTTTT
Organism: Lumnitzera racemosa; assembly: GCA_024138005.1. NCBI lineage: Eukaryota > Viridiplantae > Streptophyta > Magnoliopsida > Myrtales > Combretaceae > Lumnitzera > Lumnitzera racemosa. The sequence continues at coordinate 95,464,361 of JAMXBC010000004.1, read as the reverse complement.
TATATTGAAATCTTCCAACGGCTAATTTAAAGATTATCTTCACTTCAGTATTTATACAACCATTAGTTATTAAAGATAATTCCTTAGATATTTTGAAAAGATTTCAATCATTTGAAATTCAAAAATAACTCTTCTTATCTTATTTCGATCAGATATACTTCAATTCACAACTACCAAATAAGCTTTTGATTTGAACTTAACGAGAAGATATGTTTAATCAGCAACTTCCAAATAAAACTTATATTCAAGATTTGAAATTGCACAAAATCCAATTCAACCTTATCTTTATCTACATTTGTACATATTTTGATTTTTTTTAAATTAATTCGCTTAAAAATCCCCATGGATCATGATTCCATCTAGAGTGAAACGAGATTAAGTGTATTTTCCTAATACACCCAGTCTAGTGGAGCTAACCCTTGTTGAATTCAAATCTCGATATTAAAATTTAATATCATATATTTCCAAATCAACTTTTGGAATAACCTTATGAAGAATATCAATTCTTCTTTTCTTTAAAGTTTTCGAACAAGCTTTTGAAGTATTATAATACTTCTACTTATAAAGTTTCTGAAATACTTTCTAAAAAATTTCAAACTATTCTCTTTTTTAGTCAAATCAGACCTTCTCAATAAGTTTTCAAAAATAACTTAATTTTATGAATTTAAACTTTTTGATAACCCTTCTAAATGTCTGCAAACTTAATAATTTATTAGCATTTATTTATTTTTTGTTATCATAAAAATAAATGAGAAATATCTAACAAGTCTGAATTTTCAGAGATATATTATTATTTTTATTTAGTGTATGTAGTGTATTATGTACATAGTGATGTATGAAGTAGCACTAATTATTTATATGTATTACTTATTTCTTTTTATCACATTTAAGTTTTCCCATTGGATTTTATCTTAGTTTCAAAACGTGCAAGATTTATAACCCAATCGAAAACCTTACGGGATATACCATACGGGAAAATCAACGGAATAACACATTATGTGCTCTATAATGACCTGTTTAGTACCATCTTTAACCATGGGACCATATACTGGTGAACAGCAGGCTCCGGCTATCTTTTCCTTTCTTATTCTTTCTTTTTTTTAATTTTAAAACTTCTTTTTTGCTTGTTTATTTGAAGACGGTAATTTTTAAAACTGTACAAACGCGGCGGAAACGTGAATACCTACGTGACTTAAAATTTGTACGTAGGTATAATTAATTTCCCCCAAAAAGGTCACAATATCTTGCCTTTGTTCAATGTTATCCTCTGTTGGTAAAGCTCCGTTACGGCTCTTACTCTTGAAGATGGAGCTGTTGTTGGCCCTTGATTGAAGGAGTGGTGGCTCGGACATCCTTGAACTGTCGAACATTCTGCTAAGCTTATTTTGCTATTGTTAGACGTCTCTGCTTCTTAGTCGCTTGCTATGCGATGCCTGATCAGGGAAGTTGCCCGATGCTTTAATTTGTGCATTGGGAAATGTTGGCACACTATAACCACTAGAAACAAGTCGAAGCTGGTGGTGATATATGAGATAAAACTGGCGAAGAGAACCATACCAATCATTCAATCTTTCTCATATCAAAATCCCTTAACATAATATTTGTTCTTCTGTATTTACATTCCTTCAATGTTCGTTAATTACCACCGGTGAATTTGTAGATTTAAGGTGGTAAAGAAAGGGAATGGATTTACAAAAAGTGCAGATCAGCAGTCACGTAATCGTAGCTATGGTATGGTTTGTTCAGAAGTTTTGAAAATGAGAGAGAGGAGAGAGAGAGATGCTATCGCAGATCAAAAGAAACTTATTTATATATATATATATATATCTAATTGAACGATTGAAAATTTAAACTTGCTAATTCTATTGCATTTCATATGGATATGTTGCAGCTTATATATGCAAGATATTATAGGAGGTTGAATCATCGTAACCAGTTTCAAATATCCGATTTTGTATTCAACAATGAAATTTATTAACATGTTTGAAATGCATCTTTAAGATTTAAGCAGCTATTATGATTTGACGTGTGCCTAACAGGAATCTATTCAACACCATACTATGTTTACACAATACTATGTTTTTATCCGTCATATGTGCAGAACCCACAAGAAAAAGCGAGGATCGAGATCCAAAACATCGGGTCCATATAGACAGCAAAAATATCACCTCTCCAATTTACAAAAGTATGGTAGCAGCGGACATGCTTAACATACATTCCCATTGCTGTGTTAATTTGATTTTCCGAAATGCTTCGCTCAGGCCTTTAAATGTAGATTCTTCCAAAGATAGATTGACTAAGAGGTCTGTCCCGATTTTTATATCTAACACACACACCTCGCAGAACCCATGCTGTAGCAAGTTCCTTAAATTCTTATGACCCGAAAAAAGGAAAAAAAAAAAAAAATCCCCTATTCACATTTTAGAAAAGGAGGAGGAAGAACATTATACAGCAGAAGAGGAAAAACCAGATCCTGTTAAGCGACTGATCCGCCTGCACGATACGCCTCCCGAATCTTGAATTACCATTCCCATCCAGAATGTTGGCATACGGACTATACAAATTCGCTATCGATTCTCCGAAAATCCTAGCCAAAAATAATTCAGCAAACATCGCAATAACAGTATAAATAATGCTTCTGCTTCTAACACATTGATTGAACATAGGAGACCTAAAATAATCTTCCAGGGGAGAATAGTACGATCCCAAGTGAGTTACATCACTTTGATCGCGTGATTGAAGAACTGCACGAGGACTAGAGGCGGTGGTACTCCAACTCGACCGAGGTGTGGTGATACCGGAGGCAGGACCTAGCGGTCTGCTGGGAATAGCGACGTTAAGATGCGGATTCTTGTTTTTGGAGTTCAAGGAAGGAATGTTTCCTCTGCAAAAGAGCGGGATGAGAGTAGTTTCCGAGACTTCTGCTTTGCAAAGTGGACACTGCTTTTGCTTCAGCTGCGGATTTTGTGTTGAAACATCCTGGAATCTAAGCCATGTGTAGATGCATGGCCAGCAGTAGAGATGGCCACAGAGTGTAACCACGGGCTCGCGCACCAAGTCCAGGCAGATGTTGCACTCGAAACCGGTCGAAGGACTCTCATCAGAGCCGCATATGGAATCCAAGCTTGATTTCGAATTACGTAAGGCAGATTTATCTGTTTCAATGCCTAAGGAGTGATCGATTTCCATCTTCACCACTTGACACCTTTTCTTGTTTATTTTCTGCATCGATTTCATTCCATTCTCTATGATCAGATTACAGGTACTCACAAAATCAAAGAGCTTTTGAGAATCACGGAGTTTGATCAATGGAAAGTGAAGGAAAGAATGATCGAATGATCAATAAACGGAACCATTGACATCACAGAATCAACACATTCAATGCAAAGAAGCAGAAATTCAACGAGAGGCAAACAGAGAACATCAAGGACATACCAAATTATGAAGGATTCCTTTTTGCTTCGGTATGGAGTTGAAACTGGAACCAAAGCACTGCTTCTCACGCGTATACACCAGTATGCATTAACCGTAAGATGTAAAGGGTGATGACGGGTTATTAAATCTTTCTTTCCTGGCAGCTGAAAAAACGTGGAACGATGTGCAACCATAGATTTCTTCTGCAATCTTCCTCCAGAACAAGGAATAATTTGGTCTAATATCGGGGGAAGGGCGTGCAATCTGTTGGCGTAGACTTTGACAACTCAGCCAAACTTTGTACCTTAATACTGTGTGTGGCTGCAGCTGTTTCACGTTTAATTTACAAAATACCTTGGATTCCTAAAAGAATAATGCACCATTTAACGGGTGGCCAAACTCGGGGAAAAAAAAAAAAAAACCGTTCCCTTGATAAATCAAAGGCTTTTATTAAATCTATAAACATGATGCAAGAAATTATACTATATTATATTATTTTTAATGTACTATTATAATAATATACGGATATCTAACTACACATTAAACAATAATAAGAACGTCAACTTTTTCCAATACAATTTCCACACTGCCCACTGGCTTTGTCGTGTGCTTGATATACACACACATATATATAATATTTTATTGTGTTTCCTGACGTGGGCACTGCCATTGCCTAGGCAATCTTCATCATTTTCTTGTTTCAAATTTCAACATTTTTACAAATCATCGTTAATGAATAGAGCACAACAAAACTTCCGATGTACCTATAATAAAGCCTATAGTTACATGATTACAAACGGCTGGCTAGCATTTAAATTGCTCAAGGTGTGGACCATTGATTTTCTGGGAATGTTTCGTTTGGAAAAGAGTGAGGAGAAAGGAGCGCCTGTCCTCTGAGACTCCGCTTGACAAACTGTGACATTTTGCTCGTTGCTCGTCGCCATTTGCTGTTGATTCCGGAAATTGAAGCTATATTATGATCTGCAGTTGGAGATGGTAGCGCAGTTTGACAGCTGGATCCCGCGCCAAGGGTAGGAAAGATCTTACGATCAGGAATCGTGGATTGATCAGAATCACACGACGACGCCATGATTGATTTCCTAAATCTCTACGGTAGCGTCGTTTCAGTCGGAGAAGGAATGCTTCGGAGTACGAGTCTTCATGCGTCATTGCAGTTGGATGCCCAACGGGCCGAATTGTTCCGAAACCGCCGATTTACATAGTAGTTTATAATTGAACTATGACTCACCGTCTGGTCATGGTTCAAGGAAAGTTAAGTAGGCTAGTTTTTTGTTTTATATTTAACTTTTATTAATTTATATATTTTTATTAATTTTAATAATTTTTGATTTCTGACTTGACGTTATTCCAACTTTTATATTTTTTTTCCTCAAACATGGCTTCTTGCCTCCTTTTTCTTTTTTTTTAAATTATATTAATTCATTAATAATTTTTAATTTTTTTATTAATTTCTAACTTAATATAGTTCCAACTTTTTTATTATTTTTCTTCTCAAAATTTTATCTTTTTCCCATATTAAAATTTTTAACATTTGACAAATTTTACAAAAAAAAAAACTTATATTAACTTAAATTAAAATTTACATCCATTCTTAATACATAATCAATTTATAATTAATCCTCTATTATTAGTTTAATGATATTATTTTTAAAAAATTATTATTCACTATCGTAAAAAATATAGTTTTGATATGTCACGATGTAATAGACATTACCCAATTATTATTTTTTTCCAACTTAACGGTTTCATCTTTCTCTCTCTTTTTAAGGGGGTAAACTAACCAAACTGACTCGACTTACCAATTCAGGCGATTCCTCTCCCTTGAATCACTTAGACCCTTAAGGCTCGGCAATTCAGGAGATAGTTCAAGCCTAGCCTCTTTTAGGCTGAGCAGGTTTTAGATTGTTTCAAGATTCAGAACCAGTCCTTACACGGATCCAAATGGACTTAAGGTTAAAACCGAATCGCATGCTATTTAAAATAGTTTGCTCTATAATACCTAGTAAATCGGAACCACTTTTGGTGGTTCGAGATTTTGAATCAAACTACATTAATTGAGGTTTGGTTTTGCTCTAGCTCAACTTGAACCATTTTCAGAAAAATAATAGTAATAATAATAATAATAATCATGATAGCTTTTCAAAGGTCATTTTAATAGTGTAATCTAAATGATGAAAAATTTGAATAGAATAGAATGAAAAACTAAATAGACATTGAGTAAGGTTCTGAAACAACTAAATAAATAATTTTCATCTAAATTGTTGATTAAGTGTTTCCCCTCCTATTATCCAATTCTAGGGAGAAGTGGCGTAGAGGATGGATTCATGTTAGAGATTATGCAATATCAAAGATAAAAAATTCCCTTAGCATCAGAAGAGGAAAATGGGAGTTTTTTTTGCAATGGAGTAGAGTCAATGGTATTGTCATAACAAAATGGAGTAAGGTTATGAACCATAGTGAGGGACTGAGGCTGACAGTATGATTAGGGACGACATATAGAATGATGGTGTTAAACGAAGTAAAATATGAGAACTAAGATTAACAATTAGGGATTTAAGGTTAGGCAAAAAAAACTTTGTTGGTTTTAAATAATTTTCATGTTAAGTATAATTTGGTTTGAACTCTGAAATTGGACGATGAACTATGTAGACCTTCTTTGAATTGAATCCTGAAGGCTTTGGAAAAGAAAAAGGTCAAGCTAATCAGTTTTAAATTTTTTTATATATGGAACAATTCAATTGGGCTTAATCTCCTAAATTGAACAGTGAATTGTCTAAACTTTTCTAAAATTGAATCATAAATAGAACTATTATACAAAAGAACTGCATGTTATAGTTTATTTGGTTAGGTTTGGTCTGGTTAACAATTAAATTCTATTAGACAAGCAATCCTAATTTGAAATAGAAGAAAATCTAATTATCATAAAGCCCACATAGATAAGATGACAAAAAGCAATGCACCACAAAGTATACGAGCAATTATGAAAAAAAGTCCCTATTTGCTGTATAAAAATAGTGTTGGTAGTGTCCCACCCCAATATGCATAGTGCATTGTTTATATATATATATATATATATATATGGATTTTTTTACTATAATATTAGTAATATAGTATTATTATAATGCTAGTTAAAATAACATGTTATAAAGGGTTAGTAGATCACCCTCTCTCTTTTCCTTTCTTATTTAATTAATTATCCATAAAAGCTATTAACTTATTGTCTAAATAATAGGCTAGTTAATTTTAATAGAATGGATGTATAAATTAAATTTTACTAAATTAATAATTTAAATTATCAAAGAAAAAGTGAAAGTAAATCCAAATATAATCATACGTCATTATTCATTCTTTCTCTCTCCCTCTCTTCTTTTTGGGTTCCAAATGTCACATCCAATAAATTATGTAAAATTTTAACATTTTTCTTTTTTCTTTTCATCTAATTCGTCGATGCATTATCGCACTTCAATTTATAATGTTAAATGTACAATGCTTAAAGATTACGATGATAGAAAATGTTGTGTATTGAATGTAAGTTTATTTATCAGAGGGCGTTAATTACGCCAGGGGGAACAGACGGAAGAGTATTATTAAGTAGTGGACATAGTCCATGCGGTAAGGTCTATTACGGGTAGATACCGTCAAATAGGCTGGGCCTACAAGCCTACTCTACATGATATTAAATTGGATTTACTACATGTAAGAAGTAGTCTTAATGAACACGAATGAAGTTGCTAATTAGATAGAAATACAAGAAAGTGGATTTGTCCTTTGTTTTTTTTTTTTTTCCCCACATATCACAGATCTTGATTTATCATCTTCCCCTAAGTATGATTCAGCTACTGTCCATAATTATGGTTAATAATCAAAATCGAATTTTGGTTTTAAAAAAATGAGGGTTAACTACGAAAAAGATAATCTGTATCATGGACATTTCGCAAACAAATGACTTGTGAAATTTTTTCTGACATTACCTGTATTTTAAAGATATCTCTAATACACACTGAGGGACAAGTAGCACAATTTTAGTGCATGGACTACTATTAAATAATTATAATGGAAAATTATAATTGTAAAATAAAAATATAAAATATATAAACAAAAAATATAAAGAGAAAAAAAAACACCACACAAATAACATGAGTAACGATGGAGCCCGCCACCCCAAGACCAAAGGGTGACAAGGGTAGCAAGCGACCATTGAGAAAAGCGAGGTCAATGGGGATTGCACAACAACCCCTCAAAGGTCACCAAATACTCCCTAAATTTGGGGTAGCTAGTAAGGAGTCAAATGTGAGCATAGGTTGTGACTCACCAATAAAAATGGGTCACATGACCTATACAGTGGTAGTAGATAACTAGTCGTCACTAATAAAATTATTTAAAAAAAAAGAAAAAAAAAAACAAAATAAACTGACGGGTCGAAATTAAGTTGATTTGCATAGTGGTGGACAGTTATTATCATACTAAGGGGGTCATTTTGCCTTAAGCAGCCGTTTTAACTATTCTAGAACTGGGAGGTGACTAATAGTCACTTAGTTAGGAGAAGAGAGAATCGTACAACTGTTACGCCTTGAAGTCACAGAGTCGCAACAGTTTCGCCGTGTAAACCATTCTATGATAGTAACTGGCCTCATAGTACTTACCATAGATATGATCTATACAAGGCGTCAATGACTCCTCACTTTGAAGTAAACGGTCTGATTAAAAGTTTAACTACATTTATGATAAATATTACAAATTTCTAATAAACATATATAATTATATGTAAGTCCACAGAACTTCTCAAGAAATTCTGCATATTCACAACTGTTCACTAATTTACATAATAACTATCAGTCTTTCATCTTTAACTATAAAGTCACTCTAGTTACACATTATTAATAAGTAACTTAATCCCCACTCCCCTAGCTTCAAAAGGACTAAACTCTGGATAATTGTAGGGCAGCATAATACTTGAAGTGTTCTGATATCAGGCAAGTACACCTATTAGTTTTAATATAGCGGATGTGAGTCCGAGTCGATCCCTCAGAGACTTTGAGTACTAATATTAACCTTAGCTTTATTATCTAACCGAAAAATTATGAAAGTTTGAATTAATTAAAAATACTAAAATTAACAAACTAACTTATTTATAAGACTTAATTAAGCAATTGAAAAAGCGATAAAATTAAGAACGACTTCAAGAAAGTAATAACGTATTTAGGAATTATTTCCCCTAGAGTTAATCATGTGATCACTTAAAATATATTCAATTCGATTTCTATTATTCTTGACCGGAGGGATTCACAACTAAAGTTAATACCTTTCTCAAGCATATTAACCATAATCTTAAATTATTTACTGGAATCTCTCCACTTAGTAATATAATTTAGAATTACATTAATGTATAATGAATTCCCATACAAATAATTAATTTTCTGGAAGAAACATGTATCTTATCTTTAAGTATAGTGTAATTTCTCAATCAACATGTATAATATCATATATTGATATTCTAGAAATATCAATTAACAATTAAACGACATAATTGAATCAAGTAAAGATAGAAACTTTATTGAGAATTCTAAATCAATCCAAGAATCACATGAAACCCTAAGTTCCATAATCCTAAATACACGAATTCTAAGCTATCATAATGAATCTAAAAACGAGTTCTATCAAAAAAGTAAAATAAAACATAGAAAACCCCTTTAATTGATGAACAATCTCTCTAATCTTGAAGTCGGTGTTGTTCTCGCCTTCGCCTTCGCCTTCGCCTTCTCCTTCTCCTTCTCCTTCTCCTTCTCCTCAAGTCTCTTGTCTTCTCTAATGTCTCTTCTCTCTTATGAAACCCTAATATGTCCTTTTATAGTGTATGAAAAGGTTTTCGTTTTCTTTACCAGACACAACCTGGGACATGACCGTGTCCCTCATATAACTTTCTGCCCCTGGCCAATTTTTTCTGCATGGATTGTGTAACTTCATAACTTCTTCGTTTGAATTCTAAATTGGGTGAAATTTGATTCCTTTTCTTCGTTTTCAATCCTAGAATGCGTTCAAACCTAGAAATCAAAATTTTACTCAATTAAGTATCAATTTCTTTAAAGAAAACCAAAAATGTGAGGAAAATACTATAAAATCACCGTTGAAATATGTTTAAAATTAGAGTTATCAAATTTCCCCATACTTGAGCATTTACTTGTCCTCAAGCAAATAAATCAAAACAAAACTTTCGGGACAAGAAATGCTAAACAAAATTTATCACTATTTAAGAAACCAGTGAACGAATACACTTGACTCGAAGAAAAGTAAGAAAATCATTCTTAACTAACTTGTAATAATAAAGTCAACCAATTTCATCTGACCATATTTGAATGCTCCAACAATACTTAATACTAGAGTTCACTAGTTAATTTATGAAAATCAAAGTTTACCCGAGTCATTTAACCAAGGATTCTTAAACTAAAAATTGGATTTAACATCTCGTCAACCGAGAAAGAGTCATAAAAATTTTGTCCATTTGACTAAAATGTATACAATTCTCTTTTTCATCTCATCAAGCACCATAATCTAAAACAAACACATTTTACATCCACTCATCCTCTGATCATCCCCCTAGTTCATGCTTTTGTTGAGAGGTCTTTTTAAATTTACCTTATTTAAGCACAATTGTGTTGGTAGCGGGAAAGAATCTCGCTCTTCTGACTGACCAAGACCGATCCATACCAACTTATTTGTTATATTGATAGCGGGAAAGAACCTTGCTCTTCTGACGGACCAAGGCCGATCCATATCAATTTTTTTTTCTCTTTTTTTTCATTAGAATTGGTATTGGGATTCAATCTCGCTCTTCTGATGGACCAAGACGAATCCTTACCAATTTTTTTCTATTTATATACTTGTTATTACTTTTGACCTCCAATCATTGTGATTTTTCAGGGGTTTCTCAAAAGAAGAATTTTATTTGTTTGTTTGCTAAAAATTATAGGACTCTTAAAAATTTCTAAGAGAAAGGTATACATAAAAGTAAATTTAAAAATAACCATGACTAACTCTCAACTAGTGATGTTGCTCCAATCTCAAGTCTTAAAGTCCTAAGCTAAATAACTCGTAACATTGCCCTCCACAAATTTGACTAATCAATTCTAGTAAAGTATAATAAGATCAATAATAATCAAGATGACATAGTTGATTTAGCTCAACACTTGTTAATCACCTATTGCAAGTTAACTTAAAAATTAATTGGGCCAAATGTGAATAATTGGTCTCCTAAACAGTAACAAACTCGTATATATCCCTTCCCCACACTTAATAACGTATATTGTCCTCAATGTATGACTAAAAAAAACATAGCAACATAAAATGAAACAAGAAAAAGCAGCCTAGGAAAAAAAGGAAACATATGTACGGAAAAGAAACTAATACTTCCCTGGCAGTCGAAAAAAAACGCAAAATGAAGAAGCATCATCATTATATAGCGGAGTTCACAAGCCTTGGCCAACCAAAAGGGAACATAAAAAAAAAAATGAACTAAGAAGAAGGATCGGAATCCATCTCTTCATTTACCTCATCAAATGACGCCTTAGCCATCGTAGCATCATCATCGTCATCACAGGCCTCGACATCCTCATCACTTTCTCCAGCCACCTCGTCCTCATCACCCTCATCAGCCTCTTCCTCTTCACCCTCATCATCCACTTCCTCTTCCTCACTCTCCTCTTCATGGATAGCCGACTCTTTCATTTTAAGAAATTTTTCCATTTTGTCCTGGCGAATATGAAGTTTATCCACACTGTCTCTTATATAACGAACCTCAAACATCAACAAATCAAATTTATCTTCAAAGCTGGCTGAAGACGTCTAGCCCCGAGATGTGCTGCTGCGAGAGTGTCGACCTTGACGTCTTATTGGTAGGAGGTTCATGAGTCGAAATGAATTGAAGCGCATAGGAGTGACTTGACTAATCAAAGTAAGTGAGGGCCAAGCAACAACCTTAGTCCGTATAGCCTGTACTAGTAAGGTAATGTAAGGGCCACAACAAATATGCCCTTTCTTACGTGTAGTGGTGGCTTGATGGCTAAAGGGTTCAGCGATTTCGATGGCGAGATTGATGGGATGTTTATGAATGACACTGTATAGATAGAGGCAATCCTTGTTGGACACCACCCCGGTGTTAAGGCCTCTGCCAGTTAATATATGTGAAAAGAGCCAGTGAAGAACCCGATATTCAGGCCTGACTAATTGAGAGGCCTTACTCCTAGCTGGATCATAGGCATCGCCAACAGTAATCTCATTCCAAAACAACCCTGCTGTGACGCCACGAGGAAAACAACACGAGAGACGTTGGAATTCTTCCGTCCACGTATATCTTTCTTCATATAGACCAAGATATCTGCCCAGTTGAGCGATAGTCATGTAGAATGGATGGCTACTCAAGGTGAAGTGTAATTTGCGTTTTGGGCCCACGCTAGTAGCACTTTCTTTATCAAGTTTATAAGTGCACAAAAACTCCAAAGTTAGCTCTTTATAAATTGGAGCTTCAAAGGATAATAAGCGCTCCCAAATGGTACCATCCAAGAGCTCCTTCATTTTTGTGGTGAGCTCTAATTAAGCGAGCACATCCCAATCCAGCCGAAGGGTCTCGCTAAAAGGCTTATTCTAAAGCAATTGATAACGTTGCACCTGATAGTCTTCCTTAAATTAGAGCATTGGGTACTCCATCGGAGGAAGAGTAGCTAGTGGTTCAACTATTGCTCCTAATTGTGATGAAGAGGATGCTACAAATTTTGATTTCCGGCGAATGGTAAGCTTAGCGCGATTCGCCATTTGAATACTTGAAAAGAATCAACAATCCAAATCAAACACGTACATCCGTGTCACACATTGTTGAAGAAAGCAGAGGAAAATAAGAGCAATAGGAAAGAATGTGAACAGAATTCTCATTGGGGCATTTAAATAAACATGTAGAGTGCAGCTAGAAAACTAGTTGGTGGAAAAGAAATAAATGGCAAACGCATCCAACTAATTCTACTATACTACAATTATCGTTGAAACACAGGCGTCCCAACATATAAAAGACGCTAAATGACCCAGAATTGTTTTCTCCTATTGCGAATCCTAACTAGCATAAATGAATAAGGATCAGCAAATTAACCAATAACATTCGAAATTGAGAGAGCATAATGAAATCTAACTAGATGCGGCAGCATTATTGCATGTAAGAGCAAAAAATACAAAGCAATGAGGCATGGCGTTTATGAATAATCAAAAGAAATTTGCAGGCCAAATGGAAAAACGAGGACACACAAGAGTAAAATTGCAAATAACCAAACTGCCTAATCATGAGGAAGAGAGAACAAAATCAATTAGGAAACTTACTTGGATCAAAATGCAGAATGCAAGAATTGTGGAGAGAAGAGGGAGAATAAGAGAGATATGTTTGATTGTGAGTATGTGAGAGGGTGTATTTAGTTTAAATAAACCGGGCGTGTGCAAAATTGTGTAAGTTTGGGTCGACACGGGCTGGGACACGACTGTGTCCCTTGCCCGTGTAACATTCTGTGTATGTCGTATAGAGTCTGGACGGACACGGGCTGGGACACAACCGTGTCCCATGCTCGTGTAACATTCTGTGGTCTACTGTAAAGTCTGGACACATACGGGCTAGGACACGACCGTGTCCCTCGTCCATGTAACTTCCTATTCATGAGTGGGAATTTTGGGCACACACAGGCTGGGACACAACCGTGTCCCTCGCCCGTGTAACTTTCTGTGCCCATGTAATGAAACCGAAATCTGGGCGGACACGGGCTGGGACACGACCATGTCCCACACCCGTGTAACTTCCTATAGGTGGGCAGTTGTGAAGGTCTGGATGGACACGAGCTGGGACACGACTGTATCCCTTGCCTGTGTAACTTTTTTTTCCTCTTTTTTTTTTATTGAAAGAGAAAGGAAACTTAAAGAAATAAAAACAATAAAACTAAAGAGAAAAAGCAACAATTAAACTAAAAGGAAAAGGCTATGACGAAAATAGAAGAAGCAAAGCAAAGTTAGATAAAAGGAAAATAAAACGAAGAAAACTTAATGAACTAAAGTATAAACAAAGTTAGACATGGGTTGCCTCCCAAGAAGCGCCTTAGTTAACGTCGATAGCTCGACGGGATACGTCTTCTCATGTTAGTTCTGTCGGATGGAGATAAAACTCCTCTCGTCCAACATGCTCCAAGTTGCCACTCACGTATAACTTCAACCGTTGCCCATTTACCTTAAATTTGCCCTTCTCCGGGTGTGTAACTTCAACAGTCTCATACAGGAAAACTCATGTAATTGTAAATGGTCCAAACCACCTAGATTTTAACTTACATGGGAATAAACGAAAGCGAGAATTATACAAAAGAACATGATCACCTTCTTTAAATTGTCAACCGTGTTTGATTCATTGGTCGTGGTACTTTTTGGCCCTTTCTTTGTATAATTTGGAGTTCTCATATGCATTCACTCGCCATTCCTCTAGCTCGTTCAATTGAAGTTTCCTGTGAGAACCTGCACACTCAAAATCAACATTAGCACTTTTAATTGCCCAATAAGCTTTATGTTCAATCTCTATCGGTAAATGACAAGCCTTGCCATATACAAGTCGGTAGGGTGTGGTCCTTAGTGGTGTTTTGTAAGCGGTTCTATATACCCATAGAGCATCATCCAACTTTTCTGACCAATCTTTTCTATGATACTTTACGGTTTTTTTTTAAGAATTCGCTTAAGATAGCGATTGACAACTTCCACTTGGCCACTACTTTGGGGGTGGTACGGGGTGGCTATTCTATGTGTAACGCCACAACGTTTTAATACGTGGTCGAGTTGAGCATTACAAAAGTGTGTTCTCCTATTACTTATAATTGTCATAGGGGTGTCGAATTGAGAAAATAGGCCTTTCAAGAATTTTTTTACTACCCTAGCATCATTAGTAGGTAGGGCTTTAGCTTTCACCCACTTAGAGACATAGTCAATAGCTACTAGGATATATTTATTTCCATTAGAGTTCGGGAATGGACCCATAAAATCAATCCCCCACACATCAAATACCTCAACCTTGATGATGGGATTTTGTGTCGTTTCATCCCTACGGGATATATTCCCCACTCGTTGGCAACGATCACAACTCTCAACATATCTCTAGGCATCTTTGAATAGGGTAGGCCAATAAAATCCTGCCTCTAGGACCTTATGAGCTATCCTATTGGCACTATGATGCCCACCCGTAGGCCCTGAATGACAGTGGCTCAAAATTCTCCATCATTCAAGGTGTGGTACACACCTTCGAATGACATGATCTGCACATATTTTAAACAGGTAAGGATCATCCCAAAAATAATGTTTGACATCAGAAAAAAATTTCTTCTTTTGTTGGTGTGGAAGTCCCTTCGGTATGATCCTAGCAACTAAAAAATTAGCGATATCTGCTAGGGGATTCATCCTTGATTCATTCTCGTCGAGCATTTCCAAGTTTGGATTCTCTAATCAAGATAGGTGATCTGCTGCTAAATTCTCAGCACATTTTTTATCTTTGATCTCCACATCAAACTCTTGGCAATAAGATCCACCTAATCAGCCTCGGTTTTGCATCCGATTTTGCTAACAAGTACCTAAGGGTAGAATGATCAGTATAAACAATTACTTTAGATAGAAGCAAATAAGAGCGAAACTTATCAAAGGCAAAAACAACTGCTAGCAACTCTTTTTCTGTAGTAGTGTAGTTCTCCTGAGCATTTGTAAGAGTTTTGCTAGCATAGTGAATTGGTTGAAAGTGCTTGTCTCGCCTTTACCCCAGCACTGCCCCAACTGCATGATCACTTGCATCACACATAAGCTCAAAGGGAAGTGTCCAATCAGGCACTACCATGATCGGAGCATTGGTAAGTTTCTCTTTAAGGAAATTGAAAGCTTTCAAACACTCATGAGAGAAAACATAAGGGACATCCTTTTCTAATAACTTAGTCAAAGGGCGGGCAATTTTTGAGAAATCCTTGATAAATCGCCTATAAAAACCTGCATGTCCTAAAAAGCTTCTTATGGCCTTAACCGAAGTTGGAGATGGGAGTCTTGCAATCGTATCCACTTTGGCAGTATCCACCTTAATTCCTCGATAAGAGATCTTATGGCCCAGCGCAATACCCTCTTGTACCATGAAATGGTACTTCTCCCAATTGAGGACAAGATTGGTCTCTTTACACCTGGTAAGTACCCTATCCAAATTATTCAAACAAAGGTCAAATGAGTTTCCAAAAACTGAAAAATCATCCATAAATACCTCCATTATGTCTTCAATTAAATCATCAAAAATAGCCTAACATGCATCGCTGAAATGTGGCAGGTGCATTGCAAAGACCAAAAGGCATTCTGCGGTAGGCAAAGGTGCCATAAGGACAAGTGAAAGTGGTTTTCTCTTGATCTTCCGGTGCAATAAGTATCTGAAAATAACCAGATAAGCCATCCAGAAAACAATAAAACATATGTCCAACTAGTCGTTCTATCATTTGATCAATAAAAGGTAGGGGGAAATGGTCCTTATGTGTGGTATCGTTTAACTTTCAATAATCGATACATACACGCCAACCTGTTACCGTTCTCATTGGGATCAATTCATTCTTTTCATTAGGGACTATTGTCATCCCACTTTTTTTTGGACCTACTTGCAATGGATTCACTCATGAACTATCAGAGATAGGATATATCATACCTGCATCAAGGAGTTTAATAACTTCCTTTTTAACTACCTCTTTCATGTTCGGATTCAAACGTCTCTGGGGCTGTACAACCGGCTTGTGGTCTTCTTCCATTAAAATCTTATGAGTATAAAAGGAGGGATTGATACCTCGAATATCGGATATTTTCTAAGCAATGGTCCTCTTATGCTCCTTGAGTACTTTCAGCAACCTTTCTCTTTGTTTTTTTTTTTCCAAATTGGATACTATAATTACCGGTAATTTGGAGTCCTTCTCTAAGAAGGCATATTCCAAGTAGTCAGGTAATTGCTTTAGCTCCAATACTGGTGGCTCCTCAATCAAAGGTTTTAACTGTGCTTCCTTCCTCTTTTCAAACTCTTCAAATCCTTTCTCCATAGAGATAGGTTTATTTGCCTCCAATTGGGCTACCACCTCGGATTTGACAAGATCTTCCGAAGCTTCCTCCATGCCTAATTGCAAGCAATTCTCTAACGGATCCTTAAGAAGAACTTTCTGCATATAACTTGAAACAAAAGTGTCAGTAACATCCAGAAGGTAGCAAGTATCATCCTGATCGATAGACTTTTTCATAGCCTCCGAAATTTTAAACATAATCTCTTCATCTCCTACTCGAAGAATGAGCTTACCATCACTATTATCAATGATAGCCCTAGCGGTAGCTAAGAATGGTCTACCTAGGATAAAGGGGCAACTCAAAATCTTCATCCATATCCAATATCACAAAATCAACTGGAAAAATAAATTTACCCACTTGGACTAATACATCCTCAAATATACCTCTAGGGTACGTCACAGATCCATCAGCTAATTGCAAGCTCATGCGTGTGGGCTTAGGTTCCCCTTATCCTAGTTTCTTGAAAAATTTATAAGGCATTAAATTGATGCTAGCACCCAAATCAGCTAAGGCTTTGTCAATTAACAGATTACCAATATGATAAGGAATTGTAAAATTTCCTAGGTCTTTTAGCTTCTTGGGCAGCTTGTTTTGCACAATCGCTGAACACTTTTCATCCAAGATGACTGTAGAAAGTTCATCAAGCTTCCTCTTATTGGATAACAAATCTTTTAAGAACTTAGCGTACTTCGATATCTGTGACAGGGCATCAACAAGAGGTAAGTTAATATGCAGTTGTTTAAAGAGGTCAAGGAACTTACTGAATTGTTGGTCATTGCGATCTTTCTTGAGTCTTTGGGGATATGGGATAGGTGGTTGATATTCCTTCACCTTTGATGACTCTACATCTTCCATTGCTTTCGTCCCCTCCTTGCTCTTGCTAGTCTCCTCGCTAACCTTCCTCTCAACATGCAACTCCTTCCCATTTCAAAGTGTCACTGCCTTAACATGTTCCTTTGGATTGGGTTCTGTATTTCCCGGTAGCGATCCCTACGGTCTTTCAGAGATTAGCTTTGCAAGTTGACTAATTTGGTTCTCAAGGTTGCGATTTGAAGCCTCTTGATTCCTCAGCGAGGATTCAATGTTGGATAAACGAGCCTCATTGCCTTGAATATATTTTGTGAGAAGTTCTTCCACACTGGACTTCTTTTCTTAAAGGAGAGGAGGTGGGAATGGCCTTTGAAATTCAGGTGGGCCAAAGTTGGTCTTCTGCTGGCCTTGGTTTTGATTTTCCCGTGAGAAATTGGGGTGATTCCTCCATCCTGGATTATAAGTATTACTGTAGGGGTTATTTTGTTGCTAGGGTAGATTTCCTAAATAATCAACCTGTTCCAATTGTTCAGGTGCTCCATACCCTGCATACCAAAATCACTTACATCCGATTGCACTTGTTGAAGGCCAACTGAGAGTGTATTAATCTTCTTACTCAATAGGTCCACCTTGGCTGCCAAAGCAGTGGTCAAGTCCACCTCATAAATTCCCATAGCCTTTTGCTTAGCTCTAGTGCTTTCCCACTGATAATTGTTCATCGCTATTCCTTCAATCAGGCTTTATGCTTGCTCAGGTGTCTTTGTGTTCAAAGTACCTCCTGCGGATGCATCAATCATCTATCTCGTAGATAAATTGAGACCATTATAGAAGCTCTAAATCTGCATCTATAGTGGAAGACCATGATGTGGGCACCTCCTGAGCAAGTCCTTGAATCGTTCCCAAGTGTCATGTAGACTATCTGCTTCCAATTGAGCAAAACAAGAAATATCATTTCGAAATTTAGCGATCTTTGCAGGTGGAAAATACTTCTCCAAAAATTTCTCTACCAATTCATTCCAAGTTGTGATTGAATTTCGTGGTAGAGAGTTCGACCACTGTTTTGCTCTACCCCTCAAGGAGAAAGGGAATAGCCGCAATCGGATGACATCATCTATGACTCCATTGATTTTAAATGTATCACAAATCTCTAGAAAGCTAGAGATGTGGGCATTAGGATCTTCATCTTGGAGACCGTCAAACTGAACATATTATTGCACCATTTGTATAATGTTAGGTGCAATTTGGAAGTTGTTAACTGCGACGGTTGGCCTTGCAATGCTAGAGTCAGCTCCAATAAGTGTAGGCCTTGAATAGTCGAACATGGTCTGAGCTTCATTACCATTGTTAGCCATGTGTGGTAGATCTTCATGCTCAATGAATTGAGTGTTGGTCTCTTCACCCTCTTCCTTAATCTCAACGATTGACTCGTCTTCTATGGTAGCTACAATTTGTCTAGGTCACACTCTCAAATTTTGAAGGGCAATTTTCTCAATTTCAGGATCAAGTTCTACCAAATCTTTCGAGTTGCTTCGAGTCATACACTGCAAGGGCAAGAAATATAGAATCAATTGCAGCTCTAGCTAATGAAATAAACAATGAAAACAAAAGAAAAAAAAAATGGTTAAAGTAATAAAGCAACTAGTGTTCTTAATATCGAAAATCTCCGGCAGTGGTGCCAAAAACTTGATATCAGGCAAGTGCACCTATCAGTTTTAATATAGCGAATGTGAGTCCGAGTCGATCCCTCAGAAACTTCGAGTACTAATATTAACCTTAGCTTTATTATCTAACTGGAAAATTATGAAAGTTTGAATTAATTAAAAATACTAAAATTAATAAACTAATTTATAAGACTTAATTAAGTAATTGAAAAAGCGATAAAATTAAAAATGACTTCAAGAAAGTAATAACGTATTTAGGAATTATTTCCCCTAGAGTTAATCATGTGATTACTTAAAATATATTCATTTCGCTTTCTATTATTCTTGACCGGAGGGATTCACAACTAAAGTTAATACTTTTCTCAAGCATATTAACCCTAATCCTAAATTATTTACTGGAACCTCTTCACTTAGTAATATAATTTAGAATTGCATTAATGTATAATGAATTCTCATACAAATAATTAAATTTCCGGAAGAAACATGTATCTTATCTCTAAGTATACATGTAATTCTCTTCAATTATGTAAAGATCTAATTATACATGTAATTTCTTAATCAACATGTATAATATCATATATTGATATTCTAGAAATATCAATTAACAATTAAACGACATAATTGAATCAAGCAAAGATAGAAACTTTATTGAGAATTCTAAATCAATCCAAGAATCACATGAAACTCTAGGTTCCATAATCCTAAATACACGAATTCTAAGCTATCATAATGAATCTAAAAACGAGTTCCATAAAAAACGTAAAATAAAACATGGAAAACCCCTTTAATTGATGAACAATCTCTCTAATCTTAAAGTCGGTGTTGTTCTCGCCTTCGCCTTCGCCTTCTCCTTCTCCTTCTCCTTCTCCTCAAGTCTCTTGTCTTCTCTAATGTCTCTTCTCTTCTCTAATGTCTCTTCTCTAATGTCTCTTCTCTCTTATAAAACCCTAATATGTCCTTTTATAGTGTATCAAAAAGTTTTCGTTTTCTTTACCAGACACGACCTGGGACATGACCATGTCCCCAGGTCGTGTAACTTTCTGTCCCTGGCCAATTTTTTCTACATGGACTGTGTAACTTCAAAACTTCATCACTTCTTCATTTGAACTCCGAATTGAGTGAAATTTGATTCCTTTTCTTTGTTTTCAATCCTAGAATGCGTTCAAACCTAGAAATCAAAATTTTAGTCAATTAAGTATCAATTTTTTTAAAGAAAACAAAAAATATGAGGAAAATACTATAAAATCACCATATGAAATATGTTTAAAATCAGTATTATCATGTTTAGAAATCAGGACTTGCAAAAGATCTATAAAGGTATGAGCAACTACAGCTCAGTAAGTTGAAGTGAAGACTAATGAATGTATACAAGTACAAATAAGATTATCAAGCAATTATTTTCATACAATACAACAATCAAGTGTCATCACACAACGTAATCCGGTCCGTTGTGAAATCAGAGAAATTTCACCCGCTCCAATCCGGGTTGAATAAAAATGACCCCTTACACTTGAATAAAATGGTCCATTCTTTATCCTTAGTTGAACTAAGTGACAGGAGAGGAGATCACGGCGAGGGTGAAATCAATGGTTCGAAGGTAGTCGTAGGAGGAGCGAGGTCTCTATTGCACAAGCTTGGGTTTGGTTGTGAGTTGTTGCATAATATGAAAACTCCTCAATCCGGATTGAAGAAGGTGAAATTTCTCTGATTTCACAATGGATCGGATTATGTTGTGCAACTCCTTACAGTTGGCTACCGACTACCTTCAACCTTAGGGTGACTAGGACATTTAATTCATAGTTCATCATTGTGTCCATGTTAGTGAATAAATTTAATAGAGTTAGTTTAGTTAACATAAATGATCACAAAAATTTAAATTGGATAGTAAATTGATTTTTTTTTTTTTAAATATGGGTAATAAATTGAGCAACGTAGCAAAGTTTAGATATCATTTATGATATTAATCTTTTTTTATTATGAACTTGGTCACAAGCTAAGTATATGGTACTAATAAAGTTTTTCACTTTGTTCCCAAAGCCTACCCGCAATTTGCCCACTAAATTAATAAACACCTACTAAAATGCTTTAAAGTTCATAGTGAATCAATCAAAATCTCCGTAAGAGGAAACTAATACTTCCATATTTTGTTAAAAGAATGAGCAATAGACTATATTCCATTTGATTTTCCACTTTTAAGACATACGCATGATGTCCGCTGATAAGAAATTGCTAAGGTGAACAAAGACAACAAGATTGTTAGCACAACCTTATTTCACCGGTAATTTTCAACTAAACACAAGTAAACCCTTGACCATGCATGCAGATTAGCATTAATGAAAAATGCATTTGAATGTAAATGTGAATATAAATGTGAATGAGAATAGGGTTAATTATTATTCTATTCAGGTAAGTTAAATATATTTGTAAAAGAAATATAAAAAGAGTAAATAATAGGTAGAACTCAATGAGTTTGGTTTTTCTGCTGAGCATTAACGTATTCAAGCACTTAACCTAAGATTTTATAGAATTCTAACATTTTACTGGAACCTTTAGAAATCCTATTGGAACCTTTATAAATCCTATAAGGCATTAAATGTTGGATTTATTTGGATTGAATAGTTTATAAAAAACCGCCTACTAGTGTTTATAGATTAAGGATTTTTTACTATTCATTCTTATTTTCTACAAAATCGATATTATCATCTATTTTATCCTTAATTTACATTTTTTTAAATTTAAACTATTTAATAAATTTTAAATTTAATAATTTAATTTTTAAAATATATAAATAAATCGTTATATAAAAAGCGAAATCGATTTCATAAAAAATTAAGATCAGCACAGAACGAGTATAATGCTGGGAGTAGACTTGATATGGGCACAAAGTTCCGTGGGACAACCCTGCAAGAGCACAAGTAAGGACAAAAGGAAAATATTGTGAGCCGACCGAGGAGGGCTTAGTGCCCAACCTAATGTATATTTATTAAATAGTTATTAAATTATGTATTTTCCTTAGGAAAGTATAGTTAGACACCTTGAAAAAGTTAAAAAGATGCAATTGTGGAAGTTAAGTAATTGTGTGATACGAGTGTATGAATGTGATATGTGAATATTGGCTGATAGAGCGATAGATCTCACACAATAATTATAAGTTTTTTAGGAGATAACTTATCAATTCTAATATTACATATTTTTAGAGTGTTACAGAATAATATCATGTCATTAAAAGGTCAAGCTGCTGAGATATAAGAATCTTGATAAGAGTTTAGAAAATAGAAGTGAACTGTGATTAAATGACAACGTAGAATTATTAATGAATATAGCCAATGTATTTATATATAGCTGTACTTGTTAAATTGAACGACCCATCATGTTCCGAGGCCTATACTAGTCATATAGGGGATGACTGATGAGCCGCTAATACGTGTGTATTTTAAGAAAAAAAAATACACATTATTTCTCAAAGAGATAACTTTTCTATTTAAATTTAAGTGTCTTCAAGTTCTATAAATTAGGACACCGTGTTTAACTTTTCAACAACTTTTGATCAGAAGTAGTCATGGATTGTCCATAAAATTAATAATTCCTTTAAAAAAAAAAATGCAAAAACCCACGAAACATAATTACTCCACAGCTCATAAAAATAGTGTTGCATTAACATGTCTTGAAAGATAACCTCCGAATTTCCGTCTTATCAGATTTGAAAATACGACTTGTGAATTTTTTTTTTTTTTAATTTTCTCTTATCATGTACATTATTTTACCCACACATTGTAGATGTGTGTCTATATATAGTAATATCGAATGCCGAGGCTACGACTCAAATGGTTGGGCATGCCACATTTCACGACAAATTATTTGCTACATTTCAACAGTTTCTTATAATTAACTCATTTTCATCCAGATACGATTGTTTTTCCTGTTCTTGATTCCGTTGAAAAGCATCTCTTCTCGTTCATTGACTCCAATTTCGCTAACAAATTACATTTAAACTAAGTATATAGCTTTAACCACCAATGACAAATCAGTTATTTTCATGGTATCTCATAACGGTTTTAGGCAGAAAAACATTAAAATATCGTTAGCATCTAGCACTTATGTTGATTTCCCAGCAATAAATCCGCTGGACCTGGTATTATTATTCTTTTTCAAAGGAAACGCATACGATTTTGAAGAAAGAATGTAGGGTTTGTTGGGGTTTAGTTATAATATGTAGTAATCATCTTTTGTGAGAGAGAGACAGAGACAGAGAGAGAACAATGGCGCTGATTCCTTTCTTCTTCTTCTGCTTCATTTCTCTCTACTCCGCGACTCTTGCCTCTCCAGCTTTTATTTCTGGTGATCATCTCATTCAATTCGACAATTTTTATTTTTTATTTTTTTTCCCCTCCCTAAACGAGGTCGTCTTTATCCACCCCGGTTTTGATGTTAATTGGTGCTCCTTGCATACTTGTTCGAACGCTAAATAGACGTGCTTTCCATTTTTTCAATGCATTTACTTTTTCCGCAACTCCATTATATGTTTTGATGAAATCTCTCGAAAACGCCCATTAGCAGAATCTATTCATAATTATCCAATTAAGTAATTAAAAAGTACCTTTCAAATGACATTGACAATATATTTCGTGTATTTGCAGATGGCATTTTAATTCCCATGTACGTGGTGGACGTTCACTACTTGAGGGGAAAAGAGGTAAGATATTATATTTCTGTTGGTGCTTCTATTCGCTTTTATTCTTTTTTTTTTTTTTCTTTTTGCATAAATACACATTTCCTAATGAGGAAAAATAAAGAAACTTCTTGAGGATTTCAAGGATATTAATCGTGTGACATCCACGGTAATTTAATTAATTGAATTTTTTTGGCTATTTAAATGTTATTTGGCATACTGCATTTTAAATTTTTTGAAATTTATAATAGGAAAATTTTTTTACAGTCTTGTCCTTATTTTTTATTGACTCGATCTAGCTCTTCATCTTATCTTTAATTTGTGTTCATTTAAATTTTAATTATTGAATGAATTTTGAATTTAATAATTCAGATTTAAAATAGTATAAATAAAACAGTAGAATCGGTCTTATTAAAAATAAGATCAAATCGATAAAATCTCTCGTAATACAATTAGGTATTGGATGGATAGATTGATACCTTCCTTCTTCCAATTTTTTCCTTAGTTGAACCCTTCTATCTCAAGCATAAGATATACGCAATATACATTCTAAATGGAAGACAAGCCAAGCTAAATAAAGCAGGCTAGATTTGGAAGGCATGGAGTTTTAAAAGACATTTTTCTTGTAAAGTATCATCTTAATTATTGTTTGTTTTCTTAGTTAGACGAGAAGCTAAGTAATGGGTATACCGATTAGATTTCTTTTCCTGATAGATTCAAAATGCGTTGTTCACGGGTCATTTGGTAAGTTTGTCATTTAGAAGACCTATTAACAGCTCCCTTTCCTGCTAACAAACCTTATTACTGTAATTGAGATGATCCTCTATAACTTACGAACAAGAAGTTAAATATTTTCTTTTTCCTAGTTCTTCTATAACCACGAAGGGGGTTCCATCACAAATGCCTTTATCTTAGTTTAGGCCTCCCAAATGGCTTTGTTTTTGTAATTTCAGTTATGAAAGACATGAAAATATGTGTATATATATATATATATTTCATAAAAACATGGCAATATATACATATATATATATGTATATGTTTATACATATGTATAGAGAAAAGGGTAAAATCAAATATAATTAGTTCTATTGGAAATCGATATTTATATTATTAAGTTATAACCTTACTACATACATCTTCTGTTATTAATATAGAAAATGCTACTTTTTATTTTACAGGATTTTGAATTTCTAAGACAATTACTAATTAATCTTTCCACGTTCATGGACTAAGATATAAAAATGGGGCAGTTGAGTGAATTATTTAGAGGGGAGAAACTAGACATCCTAGCTTACTTTTTCCTCTCTCCATCTCTTTCTTTCTCTCACAAATACAAAGTGTATCAAGAAACCATTTGAATTCATAAGCTCAACAAGAAAAGATATTTATAGTATTTAAAAAAAAAATCAATAGATTAATCTCACATTATTAGTTTTGCAAAATTGTTTATACGGTAATATTCATTTATATGTGGATTATGCTCCAATGATATGCATCGTCATGTTATTGTAATGTAAATATAGAATTAGACAGAAAATCCATAATTAGAAGTTTAAAATTTAAGAAATTTTTAAAATCGGCCCTGAGCTTTTAAAGTGCACTTTTAACATCTCCTAATATTTTAAATAAACTAGTTTTGTAAAGGACACAGGCTTTTTAAGTTAAAAAAAAATGCACAGAGATGGTTGGGGTGCTAAAGGTACATTTTTAAAAGTTTATTAAATATATCGAGGCCAAAATCAAAATTAAGGGATTACTAATATTTTCCACTTAAAAGATCATATATTATAGTCAGATTTTGTATGCATGGGATCAAACATTTGATGGAGTTAAATCTAATCTATTTGTTTTCCATGATTCATGCATCAAAACCGGTTTCATAAATGCGAAGATTGTACGGTCGACTTCAAGAATCAAAACTATACAGTCATCACAAGCCAGTGCATAGGACCCCAGTACGAAGTCAACCGTTGCTGTAGTGCTTTCAAGCAATTCGCATGCCCCTTCCGGGCAGCGATAAATGACCTGACCACTAATTGTGCCGAAACCATGTTTGACAACATCAACGGCCATGGATACTACCCGAAAGGGCTGTTTTTTCGTAAGTGTCATGAGGGTAAAGAAGGTCTGGATTGCACTACAGTTGAGGCACCTCCACCAGCTTCCCCATCGTCCCAAGTAAAAGTTTCCAATAGTGCCGATCTGATTGTCACTACTCACTCAATTAGGTTTCTGATGATCGGTAGTAGCTTCTTGTTGCTAATTATGCAGAATTTATAAAATGTTGACGTGTATTGAAAAACTAATACAACTCCTGACTTGTTTCATTGTCCAAATTTTACAAGTTATTTCCCTCTACCTTAAATGGATGAAGCTCCCATTTCTATAATTTATTAGGAACTTACATTTTCTCTAATGTGGAAGAAGGTTAATCTAGAAAGAAGTGAAAGATATTTAAAACCTACCTATAGTTTTTTTACTCTCCCCATTCTCCATGTTAAGCACGGATCTTGTAGCATATTTTGTGAAACTCATAAGGATAAAATGAAATAATTATTTATTTTTCCCTTAATCCCTATAAGGCTATTGCTACATACAGTTTTCCAAATACCAGTATATGGAATTTCTATTATTGTCATATAAACAAAACTATTAGGGAAAAAATAATAATGATAGCTACTACTTAAACTTTTTTTTTTTATTATTATTAAGGCATACTTATATTAATAAGGAAAAGGAAGTGTATTCATGATATGGGATTAATCCATAGAGTCAAAAGTGAGGCAACAGCCTCCATAATGTCAAAGTACAACAATTTTATAAGTTTTAACAAAACCAAAAGATAAAAGATCCTTCTTTAAAAGATTGAGCACATCGATAGGTAGAGTGAATAGAATTGCATTCTCAACTTTATCCATCCTTGCCTTTCGTGCGAGTTGGTCTACCAGTTGATTTCCTTCACTTGGTACAAAAGACACCATGCTATCTTAGAAATCTTTAATCCCTGCCCTGCATAAAGACAAAACATGTGAAGTGCTAGGTATTACTTGAGTTGTGCTATTTAGCATATCAATCGCTAGCTTAGAGTCCAATTGGATTTCAATTCATTTATATCCTAAGCTCTTGCAAAGCCCTAACCCCAGTATAGGCTTCATAGTTTAGTATTTAGGATGTTTATTTTGCTAAGATTACACATATAGCTTGATAATCAATGATCGTGTGCATTCCTTATGAAACCTCCCCAACCCCTCCCCCCCCCCCCCCCCCCCCCCCCCCCTCTTCTACTATTGCAATACCATTTTTTTCTTGTTATTGAAGCATCCAAATTTAATCAGATCCACCTTGATCACGGTGGCATCCATTGACCCTATAGTCAACTTGCTTGATTGTTCTTTTTTTATAACAATTAATAGCCTAGAATTCACTAACTAAGAATCATGCGATTCTCCATAATTCTTCTAAACTATTACAAGAGCTTCGTTGGAATATCAAAGTATGCATTGTTTCTAGACTTAACATACAAAAAACAATAAAACTACAATAAGTGGTGGTCTCATCTAATGGACATTGAGTCTCCTAAGCACTACAATTGTTCTTAGCCAGTGAGAGAAAGGTTGGCTATCATCTATTTGAAAGCCCTTATGCATGTAGAAGGATTTGATTATGGGACAAGTTAGTAGAGCATGGTCTACAGTTTTGCACACCTCAAAACACCTTAGACAACCTTGTATGTGAATTTTTCTCTTCGTAAGATTCACTGTAATAGGTAAAGCATCTAGCATGGCACGCTACAAGAATAAATGCAATTTAAAAGGAATACACGACTTCCATATCCATTTGCATTCCTCACTTTGTGATTGTTCATAGGATTAGGTTATTAATTTATAATAAAAGTCCTACACATGAATAGGCGTGCCTTGGTTTAGTTCAATCCTTTTATCACTCAGATTCAGGTGAATATGACATGGGTCGTATTTTTCAAAAATTATTTAAGAGGTTAGGAATCCTAGCACATTTTCATTCTAAGTAGCAAACAGAAGCAACAAAGAGCTGCTCCTTATCCTTATCGATAGGGCCATGTAAGAAACTTCTAAGGATGTGTGATCACATCATTTGTCATGCCAAGAGTTAGTAGATTTTCCATTACCAACAGCATAATGACTATAGTATAAGAGGCTATTTGGGCCATTAACAATGCTTCTCCAAAGGGGAGAGGAGTTTGGACTCGATAAACACACATTACCTTTAACAAAGTTTTGGTATTTTAAATTATTGAAAATACTCCAAGGAGTTTTCTTCTGATGAAAGATCCATGTATGTTTCATTTCATAAACATGATTTTGTATACTTGAGTTTAGAAACCCTAGCCTACCTAAATGCTTTAACGAGCAGATTTTCCCCCAATAGATCCAATATTCTTCTAGCCTACCGCATCCCATTCCAAAAGAAAGATTTGGTGATTTTATCTATGGTATGAATTGATTTAGATGGTAAGGCCATTGCTTGCATATAATAATTAGGGAGAGCATTTAAAGTAGATTGAATAAAAATAGCTTTACCGGCCATGGATAAGAGTTTACCTTTCCATCCCATTAGTTTGTTAGGCATTTTCTTGATAAGTTCATCAAAATCCCGATGACAAGGCTGTTATCCTTTGTTTATTAGGAAGCCTAAGTACTTTCTCAGGCTAAAGACTTGTTTTAATTGGACAATTGCTTGGATCTTGTTAATCTAAGAGAAAGTTATGTTCTTTGAAAAGAAAATGGAGGATTTCTAATGGTCATTGTCAAGTAGGATAGCAGAGGATCTTATTAATCTAAGAGAAAGTTGTATCCATTAGGGCAAAAAGTTGAGGAATTTTGTGCATCGACAAGGAAATCCCATTCAAGTCTATCAAAAGCTTTTTCAAGATTAAGCTTAAGTATCATAAACCCTTTTCTACTTCTTTTTATCCTAGCATTATGTAAGAGTTCATGAAGCAACATAATATTATCAACCAGGGTTCAATTGGGTAAGAAACTTGCTTAGGAAGGGTAAATCAAATCATTGAGGAGAGGCAGTGATTACCTTATAAATGGTCATACACAAACTTATTAGTCAAAATTGACCAATGAAGTTAGCGCCTAAAAGCTTAGGGATAAGGACAAGAAGAGTGTTGTTTATATCGGGAGAGACTTCCTAAACATTGAAAACCTAAATGAATTGTGTGACTAAATCCCTAACTACATGTCAATAAGTTTTATAAAATTTAGCATATATGCCATCTTTACCAGGGCTTTTAGATGAGCCTATACCAAATATGGTTTTTTTGGCTTCTTTCTTTGATATGGGGGTAACCGAGTTAGCAGCTTGTGCATCAATTAAGCCTTCCTTAAGTGCCATAGGTAACACACATTTGTTGAAAACTTGGGTCTTTGTCATAAGGCTAACTAACTCAATAATTTTCCTAATCTCTAAATAGAATGTCATAAGGCTCGACTCGCATTGTATCATGGTTATGCTTCTTCTCTCCCATAAAGTAGGAGGGAGTTGGTCAGCTACTTTGGCATTAGGAATGTTGTTAGGACAAGCGCCAGTATTGGTTCGAAGTTCTCCCGTTGGAAGAGCATTTAGACTGCTGTAGCACATGTAAGGGCCCATTGATTCAGTATCATGTTAGGCATTACTAAGTGGGTAGGCACCATTGTTAGGATTAGAATCACATAATCCTTTAGCATTTATATGGGTACTCCATTTCTCCAAATTTGGTAGCCATGGTTCATTGTTAGTTGGAGCTAGACCTGGGGCACTTGCTTGGTTAGGACAATTTGGTCGTTTACGTATGTTTGTTGATGCAGGTCTAGTAAGGTCCTTGCCCGTCCATTTTGAAATGACACACAAATGATCCTCATCAGATCAGCTAACCACAGCAGTTTTGAGTTTCAGTAGCGGATCTTCATGTTCATGGTTATCAAGATTGTCAAACTCATGTTTCTATCTGGAATCATTAAAAGATTGTTAAAATCAAAACATAGACACATAAGTTTTTATAATTTATATAAAATATTTTTAAAAAACTGTAGATATGCATATAATAATTATTCAAAACATAAAATATATAACGAAAACAAAGAAATTAAGTCTTTTTTTTTTCAAAAAAACTTCTAGTAATATATAATTTAATATATATAGAAAAAGAATAAATAAATCAAAAAAAAATTTTTTTCGTTATTTATTTTTTTAAAAAGCAATCAATTAAAAATAATTAAATATTTTAATCCATTTTAAATCATTAATAGTATAAAGTAAAGTATATATGTATATTTTTTTATAAGCTTTACTATTGGAATTGAAACTTAAATGAAGATTATATATATATATATATATATATATAATAAGGGATTAGGAGGGAGGAAAAAAGGAAAAAAAATTAAAATAAGATAGGAAGGATAATGTAATGTTTTAATAGTCGATGGTTTGTAAAAGAATCGTTGTATTTTTTATTTTTTAATTCAATTATATAAAATCGGTAATTCAATAAAAAAAACATAAGTTTTTATCAAATTTATAAATAAACTCAATTAAAAATATAAGTTTCTATATAAAAATAACTTTTTTACATAAATTAACTTAAAAATATTTTTTTAATATCGTAAATTTATAAAATTATTTGGATAAAATTATAATTTTGATAACTATTACTCACCTGCCCATCCTTAGCTTCGAGTCTAGCTAACTTCTTCAACGAGGGATTTTTCTTGGGAAGTTGGCTTGGTGTGTCAACAAGAGACTAAGATTTAAAGGTAATTGGCAAGATAGCATCACTACAAGATAATGATTGCAGTGCATTAAGGGATTTAGGGGGATTGGACTGGATGGAAGGGGTTACATCTTTATTTTGGGTTAAGTTTAAATTTGATACTGTTTCAAGTTGAGGACTTTTAGTTGGTGTATCGGGTTTGCATTGTACTTGGGTTAGGGGGTGGTTAGAGGGAGTGGTACTCTGTCTGTGTGAAGGGGAACAAAGAGGAATTTGGCATTGGGATCGAATGGGTTGATCTTTCGGATCTATTGTTGGAGCGCAAAGGTTTCTTATTCAAGTTGTTAGAGCTGTGTTTCTACCTAACGATGTTCCATTCCCCAAAGCCTTTACAATTGTGGGGTTTGGGGGGACATTGGATGTGATGGTTAAGATAACCATAGTTAAAACAAAAATTGGTTAAGCCTTTATATTGGATGCTTAAGTGTAGCTTGTCAACAATTACGGTGTAAGTTATTAGCTCGGTGAGGTTAACTTGTACACAAAGCTGGGCAAAACGGCCTCTCTCCATTAATAATGTGACCACATCAAAATGAAAAACCGGGCCAATCACTTCACCAATTTTTTTTTAGCGCCGTTGCTATGTAGTATTCAAGTGGGAGTTAAGGTATGCAAATCCATACCACTAGTGAATCAAAATGTGCACAGGAAGCTTAAAAGTTCAGCTCCCATTTGTGAATTGTTAGGAAATGGCCAAAGATGAATCGTGGACCATTTTTTATTACTTCTTGTAGATCCTCAACACTGTCAAAATTTTCAAAATTAACTGAGTAATATCCTATGCCTAAGTTGAGCATAAAAAAGTCACATTGGAGCTTCCATAGAGTTTTTAGCTTAGGATATAAAGTAAGATATTTAACGGCTAACCAAAAACTTTAATGATAATGGAATTTCTCCATGGCTTCGTAAGTTGAAATCGTTCCTGAGGTGTAAATGTAAGAGACATTTAGCTCCTGCAAGTAATTGGTTGTCTGAGGAGTTGTGTTCATCTTTAATTGAAATCTCTTGCACATTTACATCATTTTCCTAAGCATTGGGAGATTGAGTGTAATGATCGTAATCCATCTCATCTTGTATGTCATGTAATACAAAACTTGTGGCATAAGCATCTAGGAGGATTTTGAAAACTTCTTCTTTATAGGATTTTTGTTTAAACGCAATTTGGCCAGTTTGAGCCAATTTAGGCGAAGAAGGTGGGGCTGCCTATGATGGTACAGGATAGGCAGAGTACTGGCGGAGGTAGTATTGGTTTGTCGGAGGGGTGTCACTTGCATCCACTATCAATAAGGAAGGGAGCCTATTGTCAACTAGATCATGAAATTCGTTCAGTTTTAACGGTAGTTTTTTCTTGTTTAAAAGAGCAACGAGGGAGGGGATCTAAATGAGTGTGTATGGTGTTGGTACTGGGGAAGACTTTTGTCTTTTTGTTGCAATGGAAGTTACTTCCTAACCAATGGTAGAGGCATAGAGCACTTGCTACTACTTAATTTTTCGCTAAACATTTTTATACTCTATTTATGAGATATAGCTTATCGGTTAAATATGACACTAATCACTTAAATCAAACCATCATAACATAAGTCCAACACCAATTAAACCATCTGATCATGGCTAACAAAACCACATGATATAAACTATTAGGCCACATCATTTCTTAAAAAATTTAAAATTCTCTACTTGTTGAGTATCATAATGTGTCAAGAATGCACTTGTTACATTTTTTATATTTGAAATGCATTGTAATTACAATAACAATTGTATACTTTTACATAGAAGAAGATTTCTAGCCATAGATATGTAAATCTTTGATATTGTTAAGCCACTTACTTAAGTTGATTTAAGTTAATATATTAATGAACAAAGCACCCATGTCATGAGTAATAAAAGAATTATAAAAAAACTAAATAAATTAATCATATAAGGGATTATTTAAAATTTATAATTTTTATAAATAAAAGAGTGCATATTTACCTTTATAATGCCATCCTAAATAACTTTTTTCTACTTTTTCTTTCAATAGACATAACCACCCTAAATGGTCACTTACAATTATAGCTTCCCTCTCAATTATCACAATATCATTTTTTATTATAGAAAACACTACCATTTATACCGTAGAATATAATAAACAAGGATAATTTTTAGTATGATTATTATCCGTAATAAACTAAAAATTTACATTCTAATGTAAATTTCTATTGTAGAGAATATTTATTCTAATGCTTATTGCACATTAAAGCATTAAGTTGAGGATATGACCAATAATAGTAATATGCTTTTATCTTGTCATCATGAAATACACCACTAATAATTATTTGTTGAAAGTATGATTATCCCATCACTTAAGTATTTTATTCCATCTAAAGAAAGAATGAAAATTACCACCTTATAAAATGTAATAAGTTTCTTTACCAAAAGGAAATAATAGAAAAATTACACTAAATAAATATTCCTGCATCTTACAAGTAAATAAGGTAATAGAAATTATTTCAATAATAGTTATTCTATTCCCTCTCAATATCTTCGAAATAATGGGCACCAATATAGGAAAAAGGTTTAGGAAAAATTACAAATATTCTTTCTAAACTTTGATTTCGGTATGGATTAATCTCATGAACTTTTAAATTGTGCTTTTAAATCCCTTAAACTTTAATAAATTAATAACATATAGGATATTTACTTAGTTAGAAAGTCATACTATCTTTGAAGTTTATGAGATCTTAAAATATATTTTGATAAATTTAAGAAGTGTTTAAGTATTAAAATCAAAGTTTCAAAGAGTTATTTTCAATATATAGAGGTAATCTGCTAATTTATCAAACTTTACGATTCTAAGGCAAACTTTAGAAATTTAAGGGTCAAAATGCACTAAGTCAAGATTTAAGGGTCTTATTTGCATTTTCCTCGAAGATTTAATAAGTATTAGCATTAGTATGTAACTACTAATTATGTCCAAGCATATGAAAAATATGAGTGGTGGTTTTTTTATACTTATTATCACTACTGCGTATATGAATATAATAGATCTCATGTTTGTATCTTATTTCGTTAATATAATTAATAGATATCAATATGGGTCCTTTAATGGTATTAATAAACTAATTAATATCTCCACTTTAGCAATTTTTTATTAAATTAGGCAACATATCCTATAGATACAAAACTAATTTTTAACATTTTTCGAGTACACTTAACTAGTTTTGTACTTTTATAGTATAAATTTAAAAAAAAATATACTGAAATGATGTATCCCGAAAAAATTTTGCGAAATCATTCGTACACGCCTTCATTATTCATTAATTGTTTTAACTAAAAGCGCGCTTGGAGAGTACGCCTTCCAGTATTGTAAGAAAGGCAAGTAGGGGATTGCGCCTTCCCAACATCAAGGAAGGCACAAGTAAAGAATAGGCCTTTAATGTTGTAAGGAAGGCACAATCCTCCTATACACCTTCCATCTACTATATATACCCATCTTTCGTCTTCCGCCTTCCGCCTTTACCCTTCATTTGTACTATTTCCAAACACTGAAAATTCTCAAAACCTCTAATATTTTTCCTTGAAGCAATAGTTTGACCTTATTTTCTCTCTCCGAGTAACAACATTCTCAGTAATATTGTATGTAACTATCTCTTATCTTTGTTTCGCAATATTTTTTTTTAAATTATTAATTACATTATATTTACAGTTATATTTATGTTGTCCATGTAAAATGTAGTTACATGATAATTTTTATAGTATTTATATTTTCATAATATGCATGTTTAACTTTGTTTATTATTCTTAATTTTATGTTATTTATAATTTTTGTAGTGTTTATAATTTTTGTAGCTATATAAGTTGTGATAGTTACGTAAAAATATATATATGCAACTCGTATATGATACGTGATTTTACCAATATATTAGTTACGGTACACCAAGAAATGAAATTGTATAGAAGATTGTAGTTATAGTATGAGATAAACTGGTCCATATAGAAGTATAATTGTGTGGGTGCGACAAGACGCCTCGCTAAAAAACAATATCATGTAGGAGCGCACGAGTTATAGCGTGAAGTTATAGAATGTGAGAAGATGCCCCATCAAGAAGTAAAATTGTATGGGTATGATAAGACGCTTCACTAAGATGAAATTATGTGAATGCGATGATATACCTTACCGAGATGAAATTGTACGGGTATAATGAGACACCTCACCAAAAAAACAAAATTGTGTAGGTACAAGAAAAACGCCTTACCAAAAAACAAAGTCATGTGAGAGTTTACAGTTATAGTGTGAATTTATAAAGTGTGATAAGATACTCCATCAAGAAGTAAAATTGTGTAGATACGATAAGACACTATGCCAAAAAACAAAGTCGTATGGAAGTTTACAGTTATAGTATGAATTTATAAAGTGTGATAAGATGCCTTACCGAGAATAAAAATTGTAGAGGTGTGATGATAAGCCCCACCGAGATGAAATTATGTGGGTGTGATAAGATGCCTCGCTGAAAAACACAGTTGTGTAAAAGCTTACAATTATAGTGTGAATTTATAGAATATGATAAGATTCCCCATCGAAAAGTAAGATTGTGTAGGTACGATGATACGCCTCATCGAGAAATGAAGTTGTATAGGAACTTATAGGTATAGTGTGAAGTTATGATGCCCCACTAAGAAATTAAATTGTATGGGTGCTACGAACCGTTCAAAATTGTATGGACTTAACTAATTTCGTCATTCATGATTCAACAAATTGTTAATGGCTGATTATGTGAAGATAATTGTATATACGGATGGGAAAATTGTAAATGGAAGTAATGATCCACAATATGATAAGGAACTAGTAAAAAAGTTAAAGATGAGGAAAGATTCCAACTATAACCATTTTCTCTAGCAAATCTGTACGAATATCGAAGTTATTCCTTATAAGGTTAAGTTTGTTCATAGACATCCTTGTTATTATGAGGGAGGTGTTTCGTATAGTCTAATAACCATTACAAATGATGACGATGTAGAAAACTTTATAGAAATGGCCGACACGTTTGGAGAAAACCGGATACAAGAGATATATGTTAAGGTTTCCAATCAACCTAGTAGGATTATTGCCGATAAAACCTTACGGGTTAGGTCTTCTAGTTTTCCTCAACCTTATGTGCATAAAACTAATGAAGACAACCCTACGTATAACGAATCGGAAACTTATCCATTTGAAGACCCCATTTTTTGTGAGGGTAGTGTAGATAAAGAGGAAATTGATACAAAAATAGGGTCAATCTTACAAGATGACCATGACCCAGGCTACAGCCTTGATGAAGACATAAATTCCAATATGACTTAAAATTAAGGTTGAAGGGGAGCATGTAGGGGTTGAATGTGAAATAGATGAAGAAATTGTAGAGGTTGAAAACACTGTAGATTATGCAGCCACGTCGGATTATATATCGAGCAGCATTCCATCTATACCTCAGTTTACTGCTAGCTAGGGGAGTGGGATGGCTCCCTAATATAATTAGTCTGAGGTGCCGACATCTAGGTTAGAGATTCAATTCCGAATATGAACATTGGTGGTGATAATGGTTACATGGAATTCAAGGAAGAGACGAAGGTGGAGACTAGTAATCAAGTTGACGGTGTGGATTTATTTATTTGACAATGCTTCAGTACGAAAGATGAGCTTATCGACACCTTCAAAAGATATCACATTAACAATCATTGTGACTACTACATCAATCAATCAAAATCGAATCTATGGGTTATTTATTGTAGAGAGAAGGATAGTAGATGTAAGTAGAGGCTAAGGGCATCGTATCAAAGTTTAATAAGGTTATTCATCATAACAATTCTTGAGGATCTACACACTTATGTCAACCCCAATGTGATGCAGGACTACAGACAAATCGATAATAGACTTATGGCGAATTGCTTCATCACTAATGTTAAAAAGAATCCTAATATAAAGATTGCAAACTTGCAAGCAAACATTTTAAACATATTTAGCTATAATGTGACTCGAAAAAGAGTTTAGCATGCAAAGAAAAAGACTATGGAGATGGTATGTGGCACTTAAAAGAAAGCATACAACAAGCTTCCTATTTTGTTAAACGTAATCAAGATATCAAATCCTGGAACTAAGGTAATGTAGGGATGGAGGGGATCTCCTAAGCCTAGTGTTTCGATAATGAAGTAGGTCTTCTGGACATTTAGTCCATGCATACACGCATTCAAGTATTGTCAACCGATGGTTTGTATTGATGGCACATTTTTATATGGAAAGTATGGTTATATACTATTGATCGCTTGTTCTATGGATAGCAATAACTGTATTGTCCCTTTGGCATTTGTGCTTGTTGAAAAGGAGTCCATAAAGACTAGGGGTTAGTTTCCCAAAAGATTGAAGCAATTTGTTGTAAATGGTCGAGAGGAGACAATTTGCTTAATTACGGATAGGCACTCAAGTATTGAGAATGTGCTCGACAAAGTAAAAGTTGATTGGAAGGAACCATTTGCGGTTTGGAGATAGTGCATACGATATGTCGTTAGAAATTTTAACAAAGCACATAAGAATTAATTATGTAAGAAGCTTGCTACTGTTGCTGTTATGCAGGCACAGCCTAAGAAATTTAAATACTTAATGAATCAAATGATGCAAGTTAAGGGGGATGTCCCATCATGGTTTTCACAATTTGAGAAGAGCAAATGGACGTTGTCTTATGATGGTTTTTATCAGTTCGAATATATGACATCCAACATCGTTGAGAGTTACAATGCCATTTTGAAAGATTGTAGAGGATTGGCTCTAACTTTGTTTGTGAAGAAAATTTTCTATAACTATATCGATTATTAGAAAAGAAGATTCGAACAAGCGAGGAAAGGAATAGACGTGGGCTAGTTGAATATGAAGTATGCTGCCAAAAAGCTAAAAACGTAGGCTAAGCGAGCTCTAGCACATTCTATCAAGCAATACAGTCGTAATAATAGGATATGGGAGGTAAAGACAAGCTAGAGGTGCAAAGCAAATGGAGTAATGAAACTAGGCGAACGAACACATATTGTAGACATGAATAGAATGACATTTTCATGTAGGAAATGTCAAATGTATAGAATCCTGTGCTCACATGCAATAAGGGCACTTAATTCTATTCGAGTTACTACCGGTCGGTATACTGGCGTGTAGTATACGTGGTCCCATCAGTTAGATGTTTACGCTAGATATTTCATGCCAATAGGTGATGAGTTGAATTGGCTCCACCTCGATTACCCGTTCCTCATACCCAATGAGAAACTAAAACGTAGTTTGGATCAACCAAGGAAGAAGAGATCCCATATGGAGATAGACTTAAGGGAGCCTGCCGACAACAGTAGGTGTAACGTGTGTAGAATGGAAGGAAACAATAGGAGAGGGTGTCCTTAACTTAATAGAAATGGTATAGACAAACATACAAGTGTTGTTTTCTTACATTGAATTACATATCATATAATGTTATGCTTTCATAAGTCAATGACACAACATACTTTTTTTATTATTTTGTAGGTTAGATGGATCTAAGATCAAATGACCCATCGGTATTACATGGATAAGGATGACATCGATCGCAGGACGTATGGGACCGTTAGGTATGTTTTAACATTAAATCATCTATTAATCTATACAGTTCAATAATTTTATAATGTTGTACTAAAATTGAATCTAATATTATAAGAAGGTGAGTACATTACGATTTGTTAAGTGGAGTCTAGCCTACTGAAGGGCAAATTCCATATACCATTAGATGATCGCTTCATGACTCACCTTACCGATACTGGTTTCTTGGGGGTCGCATGGCTGCCATTCATCCAAATCGATCATCACCTCATTACGGTGTTAGTCAAGAGGTGGAGACCCGAAACCCATACCTTCTATATGGCATACGGAGAGATGATGATCACGCTATAGGATATAGAGGTTATGTTCGATCTTCATGTGGATGAGGCTACAGTAATTAGGCCTACGCAGTTAGTATGGCCTTAGATAACTAAGAGATTGCTAGGAGACTACTCCACCGATAATACTATCAAAGGGTGATGCATTAGTTTGTATTGGTTACAAGATATATTTAGCATTCTTCTTGCAAGTATGGACGAGGAAACCATTCGTCGGTATACCCGTACATACATTCTGCAGTTGTTTGTTAGATTTTTATTTATAGATAAATTTTCATCCCTCGTTCATATGATGTTCCTACCCATCTTGGAGTATTTCCTATATACAGCGACATTCAGTTGAAGATCAGCTTATTTGGCTTGATTGTATCGCCAGCTATGTGGGGTAGCATGATTAGGAGCATAGGAGATTGGAGGTACTGCCATACTACCGTAGGTATAGGCATAGGATCATTTCCCTCACATTGCACCATGGACTAGATCTGGCTTTACTATACTAGAGAGCCTACCACTAGCTACTAAGTGAGCCATATCATAAGACACTACACATCATGCTACGCATATTGTGGATGTATACCAGATGGCATTTGATCTGTAGGCAAGTAGACAGGCATGTACTTCTTCAATTTTGTTTCTATTGTTGATCTTTATTAAAAAACTAAGGATTATTAAGACACTTTCTTTCCAAATGCATTATAGGTCATGTGGGAGCCGTACTCGGATGATCTTATTGATCTCCTATCGCCGTTTTATAGTACTGGTCGAGCTGTCTGGGCGGCCAGGGTTCCACTGATATGTTTCCACATCATAGAGTTTTACTTCCCTAACCGTATTGTACAGTAGTTTAAAGGATTCCAAACAATATTAGTTGACATTCATACGAGTGACAAGGTACATCATATCGACCTTAGAGGTAGGATAGATATAGATTAGTTGGTTACCCATCAAGGATACATATCGACTTGAATAGATTGCTATATATGGGTTATCGATATTCAAGGACCAAAGGGTATTGATCCAGCTTACCATGATTGGTATAGGGATCATACACGCCAATATATTATCCATCATGGGACTATAATGAGATACTTAGTAAGATTTCCTTCCATTTTTCTTATTTTATTTTTTCCCAAAGCAATCTATATGAATACAACTTGAATTGTTTCATTAACTATAGGTGGATACTCTACGTCAAGCGAAGTTAATAGATAATGTCCATGCTACTCATCATATCATAGATGGTGGGCTTCACCATATCAAGGAGTACAGCGATTTGATATTATTTCCCGACTAGCCAGTTGACCTAACTCCCCCTTTACCTAGTGCAAGACCTAAAGTTCGCACGAAAAGTCGTCGACCAACACATGTTTGTGGTCGGGGATACGATGCTGATTTTATGCCATCGGGATTTCATCATTCCATCGAATTGGGCGAGATTGGTAGTAGTGTACTACCTGCTTATGCCTCAGTTTTAGCCATATCTCATTCGAGACTTTTAATGCTCATGTGTGGATGTATCTGCAACACACATTGCTAACTCCTTGTAAACGTCGTACAAGATGGTCTTGAACAATATACATAGAAGAGGTTAATACCTAACTACCTCCATCACCACCTACTCCAATTCGTTATGTAGATTTCGCTGATACTCCTCTCCAGCCACATAAGCTTTAATTATCAAAGGGTCTATCTACTTGCAAACCATCATTATTAGCTCGTTTCGAAAAACAATTAACTAGATCTAGGAAGAAATTGTTGTAAATAACTATATTTCTATTACTTAGATTGATTGTTATGTATTATCGACATTTATTACTTACTGTGTATATAGTTTTTATAAATGATTTTTCATATTATATTGATATTTCCTTAATACTAATTGTTTAGCGTGTGTGTATGTGTATAGCTGCTTTTAATAGGTTTAGTTGGTAAATTAGTAAATCATTTAAGTCAACTCGCTCCATTAATACTTCTAGTAAAAAGTACACTTAACGAGAGGTAATTGAAGCGTAAATTTAATTTAGGATCGGAATTATCAACTAACTTATCATTTTCAAAATATTTAGCTAGAAATAATGTTAAGTGTCAATTAAATGTATGTAGTAACGATATTAAAGACATACGCTACTGAATACTGAAGGTGCAAAAAAAAACCCACATATTTATGTAATAGCTTGACTAATTAAATAAAAAAATTAAAATAAGTAAATTAGCATCGAAAGTGTGCCTTTTTAATATAATAGTTTTCCTAATTAGATAAAGAAAGAAAGAAAAAATTGAAGACATGCATATGTAGCGCATCATTTTTCATACTAAAGGCGCACTTTTTTTTTTTTTTTTTTTTGTCTTTCTTATACCTTGGTAGGTGCACTTGATTCAAAAAACACGATGAATAGTGAAAATACATACCTTTACTATATTAATTTCATAAAATTTTTTGAAAACGGATCATTTTAAGATATATTATCGAAATTTGTACGGTAGAAATTCAAAACTCTATACTCAACACGCTTTTATGGACGGACAACAATAATATATCAACGGCATCCGGCATTGATAGTTGTGTCCGAACTAAATATGATATTTTATCTATTTGACCTGGTATTATTATGCTTTTCACAAGAAATGCATACAAGTGTCGAAGAAAGAATATGGAGTTGGTCGGAGTTCATTTATAAGGTCAAGCAATAGGTTAATATCATCTGTACACGCAAACGCACAGAGAAAAAGAGAAAGACAGAGACAAAGAGAGAGTCATGGCGGTGAGTTCTTCGTTCTTTTGCTTCACATTTCTCGGCTTGCTGAGTCTGGCCTCTCCCGCTTTCATTTCCGGTAATTATCACCTTTTTTCTTTTTTTTTTTCAATAGGTGATTTAAATAATTATGATTTATTTATGATTATCTATTTAGAGTAACTAACAGGTATTTATTTGCAGATGAGACATTTATTTATCATGTAGGCGGTGGACGTTCACTACTTCAGGCAAAAAAAAGTAAGAAATAAATTCTATTTTGTTTTTGGTAAAAAAAAATTGACCAAAAAAATTCTGTTTTTTTTTTTTCCTGTTTATATTCACTTTTTCTTTTTTCTTTTTTATTTTTTTCCCTTTTCATCATAAATATACTTGTTCTAATGAAATAGAGCTTCTTCAAGTTTTAGGATTTATTGTGCAACATCATAGTGATTTTGATCAACGAATTATTTTATGCTATTCAAATATTATTTCGCAGGCG
Source organism: Lumnitzera racemosa (assembly GCA_024138005.1). NCBI lineage: Eukaryota > Viridiplantae > Streptophyta > Magnoliopsida > Myrtales > Combretaceae > Lumnitzera > Lumnitzera racemosa. The sequence goes on along the minus strand of JAMXBC010000004.1, from coordinate 95,422,732 downwards.
GCATTCTAAAATTATTAAGACTTGTCATACGACCGAGCCTTTGATAAATAAGTAACTTTGTTATTCCACTTTTTCTTTCCCCCCTTATTTAAACTCTTCTGTTTCAATCGTGGGGCATATACATACTAAATTGATAATGGGCTAAGCTACAGCAGCTGGTTCTTCAAAGAGCAACGGAGTTTTTAGGAGTCATTCTTTCTTGTGGAAGGTTGCTGCGATTATTATTTGTTTTCCTTTTCTGGACAAGAAGCCAATTTATGTGCTGATTCAATTGCTTCCCGAGATCAATTAGGGAGCGCATCTCATCCCAAACTCTCCATATATTAACTTCTTATTTGAAGTGCTTTTTGGTCAAAAGAAAAGTTATGTCAGTAACTACACGAATTTGGAAATCGTCATAATTTACCAAGTTTATTAGGCACAAAAATTTAGTGAATCTTTCGATTGCTTTTCGCATTTTCTTAATTCAATTCAGTTAGAGCTATTTGTTAAACCAAATAATTTGACTTTATTGTTTTTGGTGAATCCAAATCCGTTTGAAAGTGCAAATTATTGCATATTTAGATGCATCCCACCTTTGAAGTTTAATTTTGCGTAAAGCCCGCATGTTGAATGGATCAATCAACTTTTCTCCTATCTCAAAACTCAAAATACTAACCAGAACTTGGAAAATTTTTTGCCCAGTTGACTGGTTCCAGCAAACATGCCTGCAATATCTTAAATGTACTAACTTCTTCGCTTACTCCATTTGGTCTTTTTCGTGAATTTTTGTTGAACGTACTTTACTCATCGGATAAATTGCAAATATATCTTTTTGATATTTGTATCGTATGATTTTAATCCTTTATTTTTAAAAGCAGCTTGTTTAAATCTCAAAATCTTATTAAGATCATTTCTGATTTAGTGGCGTGCATGATGAGTCTCTTCATAGGATAGATAACGTTTCAGCTTCTTCCTCTTGAAACAGTTGTAATATATATGATTGTTAGGGAAAAAAAAATTCGAGAACTTTAAAAATATTCTTTCTGACTAGTATGAACCATTTTTTTCATTGATAAATAATAAGATGATTTGCTAAAATTTTTTTTAAAAAAAAAACACGCAATAAATGGACATGGAGAAAACACATAGTGCAATATATTCACAATTTACTCCATTTTTTCCCTACAACAAAAACGAAGAAAATTAGTTTATGATATCATAAAGGGTATTGCTAAAACGGTGTTTGGCAATTTTCAGTAGAATATAAGTAAACGGAAATAAGTGGAAGGGAAAAAAAAAAGAATGAAATGTGATTTTAATTTCATATTTGGTAATATATGGAGTAAATGAAAACCGTTATGATAGTATAGAAATGGATAAAAATGGAGTTAGTATAAGATAAAATTTTCTCGGTTTTTATATTGATGAATTTTATTATAAAAGATAATTTTTATTTGGCACCATTTTCTCTCCCAAGTGGATTTTAAAGTGGAAATTAGTCCTTTCCACTCATTTCCTTTCTAATCTATCGATTTCCACCTTCTATTTAAGTTACTAAACAAACAATTTCCCCTCATTTCTTTTGATTTACTTATATTTCCTTATGTTTCTACCCAACCAAACACAATGTTAGTGATGAAAGGCATGAAACTGAATACGGTCTACGGATTTGGACCAGAAGATAGGCACTAAGTATATCTGCACGATTACATGCATCATTCTTGTTATTATCTGACGTAAGAAGGAACCACCTAGATAGTGATGTACAAGATCCCATTCTTATAAAATCGACCCAACATATTATAAGTTTAAAGTATTGTCAAATTGCGTGTGGAATCAAATTATAGTTGATGGATTTTCTTTTGAGAAACAAAATCAAGATCGACCTCCTTATTTCAATGTTTCATTTATCAAAACCGTTTCGTCAATGTCAAGGTTGTACGGTGGACTTTGAGAACCAAAACTACACGATCATCACCAGCCAGTGCAAAGGTCCCGACTACCCAGCCAACAGTTGCTGTACTGCTTTCAAGCAATTCGCTTGCCCTTTCTCGGATTACATAAATGATCGAACCACCAATTGTGCTGAAACCATGTTTATCCATATAAACCTTCATGGAGGTTACCCACCGGGACTTTTTGCTGCTGAGTGTAGGGAGGGCAAAGATGGTCTTGATTGCACTACTGTTAATATAACCCCTACTTCTCCTTCATCAGAAGAAACTGCTGCCAATAATGGCCATCGGATTGCGACTAGTCACTCAATTTGGTTTCTAACCAGTAGTGTCTTATTGTTTATCTTTCAAAATTTAGAAATAATGATGTAAACATGCATTAAGAACTTACATTACGGTGTACGAATTTTTTCCACGAATAGTAAATTTCAACGAGAAATATGATATAGATTGGCTTTGTTAACAAATGTCACAATGATCATCCAAATTATTATATGTCATTTTCTTCTGTCGTAAATACACTTAGCTATCACGGAAGTTTTGCTCAAGGCTGCTCCCATGTGGCATTTAATACTCCTAGAATGCAACAAGAAGGCTAAATTTGTCCTAACATCACACAACACACAAAATCTTTAGACAGAAAAAGTAATGAAAGATGTTATGGGAAGAATATAATTTCACTAACAAATGAATAATTTTCAAATTAGGGGAAAGTCCTCTCTATATCCAAGAGGCCTTTCAATCAAGCAACCGTTATTTATTTTGTTTAGTAGTTATGATCAATTCCTCCTTACTACTATGATTAATAAATCTAACTATTTTGACCTACCACACCACAACAACTAATATACATCGAATCTAACCAATTACAAAACCTCGATTTTGAACAATAACTAAGCTTATGATTCTCACAAGGCTCCAACTTTGGCCCTTCATCAACTTTACGCTTCATAACCTTAACCCAATTTCCCTATTAAAGTCCTCTTCCTTCTTATGGTGTTGATATTCCCTAATAGTTTCTCATCTATAATTAGCAAGATTCTATGCTTTAACTTGTCCTAACTTCTCTATCGAGCCTTCAGTGAGCAATTCATCTAGTCTGAACTTTATCTAAACTTGGTAGGTTTCCCTTTAAAGTCTCCCCCACCAAACATAGACCTTCCTCTCCTTTAGATGATGCCAAATCACTTGTTTTATTCCCCTTTTTCTTTTTATTTGCATTGTCGTAATTAACTTAAAAGCTCCGACTAGTATTTTTAGTCACTAGACCATATATTAGGGATTTCCACTAAGTAAGTAAATATAACTAGATCGATAAATAATAATGGTATCAATTCTATTCAAGAAGTTCATAACAATGACAAACTCAAGTCATCTATGGAGACTACTTCTATATTCTCTGTCTTACACTAGCTACAATGCTAAATTATACATTTTTAGCAATCCTTTCTATTTGGACCTCCAACGAGTTAACTATCCTTAGTCGAGCTTTGTAAATACATTAAGGCTTGATGAACAATAATGGAGCTCTTATATCTTCTATTCCATTCATCTTTTCCTAACTACCTTGAATTCTAAATACATTGAGGCCGTACAAGTTTTGATGCCTGAATTTATTATATAAAGGAGATATAATTCGTCATATGACTTATCGTTTATCATTAGAGTAGCCTGACATTCCTTCTTTTGGGAATCATTAGCATAATGTGACCCATCACGAAAATAAAATTTCAATTCTTGGATTTTCTTTTTCTACTACTATGTCTGGTAGGAATCAAGCTATTGGGCTTTTGACCTGCAGCCGAGCCCGAGAACTGGAAGGGCTGGCAAGGCAGATCCTCCTACTCTAACCAACTTCTACCAAAGCTAAGTGTCTTCTGTCGAGTCATTCTATATACTAAGCCAAATGATTGCCCATCTCCTTAAAGTATGCTGAATTATAGATTACCGAGACAATAGCTAAACCATTCACGAGTACTCACTCACATCCGAATAGACCAAATACTTGGCCTCACCCTTACTAAGGTAGCAAGAGAGAAAGACCCCAGACTAATCCTTAGCTACCCCTGCTTAGACCAGCAATTTGATTGTACCCTTTTGTTCGTATCCTCCAACGGCCTCGCCAATGTATCTCCGCTACGTGTGCAGGACCTCGTGTAGCATCTACCACACTAATCATTACTTTTCTTAAATATTCATTTTTACCCTTTTATATTCTTGTACGTTACTTCTTTAGAGCAATACCCTTTTTTGTCCTTTTCCTTTTAAGTAAGTTACCTTGAACCTTCGAGTATTAATACCCTTTGTATTTGTAGTTAAAAATATCAAATTATCATCAATACAACTAAATATTCTAAAACGAGAGTAAACACTTTTGTTTACTCTCATTTTACTCTTATCCTAACCCTTAAGTAAAATTAGGTAGCGAGAAACCTCACTGGACCATCTCATGCGGCATATTGAGTTCTATTGTGAGTCCTTGGAAGTTCCATTAGTAGTATATCCTTTAAAGTTGTTCATGGGATTTGCTTATTTTTCATTTACTTTTCATTCTTTCATATATTCCCTATCATCTCTTCAAGCTTTCGGTAAGTTTGGACCCATCTAGGGATTAGTCTTATCTGTTCTTAATCACGGTTCGCATCATCTTGTTATCAGAACGAAGGTTTTTACTTGAGTTTTAGTTGTTTCGAAGTTCTATCTGTACTCTGTTTTGTGTGTATAAAATAGAACAAGCTACTGTGTTCTTTTAATTGCTATGTTTGCTAGCTGTTAAATTTCTGGTTTGTCGGAAGTGTTTACTAAAATACATAATCAGAGTTTGAGAATTGAATCTTTCACAAGAAAATGTCAAACTAGAGTATTAATGTTGGTGCTGTAGATGACAATAGTGGTGTAATCCATCATAGCCACCAATCTCAAGGGACCTTTAGGAGCACTAACGAGAGACTTAATGAAATGCCTAATCTCTTAGTAGATTTGACCCAAGCTGTTCATGCATTGGTTTATCGACTTACTGAAGCCATGCATAAAACCCCATAAGTTACTCGACCTGTGAGAGGTGAGAACCCAATACGATATGTTCGAAGTGGAGAAGTAGGTGGATGAATGAGGAGAATGATTGACTTAGGAGACATAGGAGATGAGGAAAAGGAAGAGTATTACGAAGAAGAAGAGCGAACTTAAGCACCTAAAGCCTCTAACCATATAAAGCTTTGGATTTCGAGCTTCAATGGATCTGGGAGTACAGATGAATATTTAGAATGGGAAGAGAAAGTAGAGCGTATGTGTCACACCCCGAAAAGGTGAAGTCGTAACAGTCTCGCCGTGTGAACCATCCTAAGATAAAACTATCTTTACAACTACTATCTTAGACTTAGTTCACACAAGGTGTACTCGACTCTATCCCTTTGAGGTATCCAATTTGTTGCCTATTTGATATAAACTTATAGAGTAATCTTGTGAATTAATTTGTAATAATAAACTTATCATATATATAAAAAAATAGCAGTAAATCCCATAGGTACTTGTTATTTCATATACAGACCAAAATATTGAAAACTACTAAACCCTTTAAAGAGTCTTATATAGTTTTCCTTAAAAGATAAAAAGTTAATACTAAGAGTAATAACCGGGCATTTCTTATTGTATCTCGCTCTCTGTCTCAATTTACTAAGGTCTAGTGTTAGGCAGGTACTTATAAGCTATTGGGAACCTGTAAAACAAACTATAGGGGAATGAGCGACAACTTTCTTAGTAAGTGGGGGTGGAGATAGAAGTATGCTTTCAATACATCACAACCGAGGTTTTCAATCAAGTTGGTTAGATACAATGTGTGTATAAGCAAATGCTATCACACGACGTTACTCGATCTATTGTGAAATCAGATAAATTTCACTTGCTCTAATCCAAGTTGAGGAGATTGACATCATACATTCACGGATCGAAACCAAACTGGAGCTTGTGCAATGAAGAACACTCTCCTCCTATGACCACCTTCAAACCACGGCCCCCAACCTTGCCGCGACCTCTTTTCCTGTCACTTAATTCGGCTAAGGGTGGGGAAAGGACCATTTCAGCTATCCTTATCGAAAGGAATCCGTGTTTGACCTGAAAATCCTAGTCGTTATCCCTAGTGGGTTGCAATACATATCAAATTAGATATTAAGCCAAGTTTGAGTTAGTTCATCTTTTTAGGGTGATCAACCAAGTTCAAACAATTCAATAATAATATTTACAGAACAATCATATCGTGGAGCTTAACTCCCATTATAGCAAATCGAAACCCAACCACAGCATTGCATACGTACAAACAGCTAACTACATTTACAAGCCAATACATACCAAAGTCCCTAGATATTCTGAAATAATATCCCAAAATACGGTAAAATATTGATTCCACTTACTTGTCCTGGCACTCACTTTGGAAAACTCATGCTGTCAACAGTCTGATCATTGAGAGGTCCTATATATATAAAACCTAAATTTAATTTTCGTAATGATTATGAAATCATTAGGGTCTTATCTAAAGCAGCTATATATATATATATATAAAGTATATTATTATTTTTATTATACAATAATATATAGTTTCATTATATTGATCAAGTTAAGTTATTAAGTATTAATAATATATGCAATTATATTATTACGTATAATATATCATTCCGATTATATCAAAACGTACTTTTAGTCGTTTAAATCACGTTTCGACTACAGTGAAGTTATAATAGTACGTAAATCAATAATAATGTAGAGATATAGGTTATATTACTTAGGTTTATCCAATTTTAATAAAAATAGTGTCGTTGGGCTTGTACAAACTTAACAACATGTATTATAAGTCTTAATTTTTAGAAATGACTTTTAATGGATAATTTGAGTTTTTAACACAATTATACGTATCTAACCAAATATGATCATACTATATGTAATTTATGTTATTAAACCATATTTTACCTAATTTGTCAATATAACCCATAATATAGGTATTATCTACCCTAATATCTCTATAAAGTATCCCGGTTATTAAAATATCATTAAATATATTAAAAATATAATTTTTATCCAATCTGACTAGTACACAGATAGATAGTTTTTATTTACCTAATTATCATATTTTAACCTATTATTACTAGAATTGGGTATTAGTTCGTTATTTAAGCTATTTTACTACGTAAATTCATAATAAATAGCTCAGGTTACTAAATAATTCGCCAAAAATTTCTGTAGACTCCTAAAAATATGTAGAATTCAGATAGTACTTAGTTTCAAGTTTTCGATCTATCGCTTATATATTCGTATTTACGATTTTATCCTTGAATTATCCTAAATTACCTAATTAATATCGTTTTTGCACCAAATTGATTTCAATCTGTCCCAACATTATTGTTTACTAGAAACCAGTACATGTCCATTTCATCATTTAATTTAATAATTCCTTATTTATTTCACAATTTCAGCTTATTTTCGAGCTATTTTTAGGCCGAAAAATGCAATAAATATTAAAAATATTCAAATAAAAAATCGGGCTAGTTAGAAATTATGTATATATCATAAGTGTCTTACACAAAAATTTAAGCTAGAAACTATACCATTTAGTGTATTTCTTTTAAATTTTAAATTTCAGATGTATAGTACATTTGTTAAGGAAGTACATTAGTTAAGGAAGTACATTAAATATTCTTAATTTTGTTAAAATAAATTAATGAAATGAAATTACATCTAAAATAACCTAGAAATTAATTTTTCAATATTTTTCCTAATTAATTTAATAATTTTTCAAAAATAAAGAAAAACAAGGTAAAAGCTCGAAACCTGAATTCATCAAAACTCCAGCCATCGTTGGCCGAAGAGAGGTTGTCAGCAGGCCTAGTCAGTGGTGGCTTTGCTAGGTGACGGCAGGGCTCTACATCAGGTCATCGAAGGGTTGGGAAACTAGCTAGGCTAGGTCCTTACTCTGTTTTTTCCTATTTTTTGTCAAATTTTTCTAATTTTTCTTAGGATTTTTTTGTTACCAAAATGTTAAATCTTAGTCCTAGGATCCTATTTATAGTATTTTAGGTCGGTTGGATTTTTTCTTAATTATTAAGTAATTTATTTTAATATTTTTCTCGAAAAACGCATAGTAAAAGGTGTCAATTTTTTTATAAATTTGTTTTTGATGCAATTACTTATTCTTTTTAAGCTGCTCAACATTTAATCCAATTATATTTCAGGTCATTTTTTATTTTTTTTATAATTTTTAGATAATATATTAGGGTATTTTGGTATTTTATATTAGTATAATATACTAATTTTTTATTTTAGTCGTAAAGTTTGGGTTCAATCAAATAACTTTTCCCAAAAGCCCTAAATTTAGGTACAAATACCCTAGACTTGACTTTAAGATCTCATATAGAGCAAATTCTCCCTATTTTGATTATATTCTTGATATTTTATTATATTTTTTACTTCCATGGGTATGAGGATTTCTCAATTAAGGTTATCGTGTTTCTCGTAAACTTTTAGCCTACTCGATTTACTTTCCTAAATGCCTAGATCAATTATCAATCATAATCATACAAGGACAGGGTTTTGTCGTAATACTCAGATGTTCATGTCTGGATTGGTGATTTATGGGTCATTACAGAATGTTCAACTATTATCAATATGAGGATTACAAGAAAGCGAGAATTGCTATTGTTAAATTCTCCAAATATGTCATCATGTAGTGGAAGAATTTCTAGGCTATAAGGAACAAGAAGGATACAGAGAGATTAGTACTTAGCTTAAGGTGAAGAAAATACTTAGAAACAAATTTGTGTTGGATACTTATTTGCAAGACACTTTTACTCGACTTCAAGAGTTGAGGCAAGGAGATCAAACCATTGATGAGTATATCTAAGAATTTTAAATGCTTATGATCTGCTGTGAAGTGGAAGAACCACTAGCACGAACAATCTTTAGGTTTCTGGGTTGAGAGGTAATATTCAAGATATTGTGGAACTCCAATGATTTACCACATTGGATGAAGCCATTAGAGTAGCCTCATGAGTGAAGAGGCGAAAAAGAAGCCAAGGACCGACCGGACTACTAACTAGCCAACTAGAATAGGGAAGTCACTAAGCTCAATCAAGTATTAAACCAATTCGAAGGATAGATGTCCGAGCAGAGCAAAAGGGTCGAGTTGACATTAACTTACCGACCTGAACTTATGAGAAAGGGCAAGGATCTAGTATGAAGACGAGCTAAATCAAGTGTTCTAAGTGCCAAAGTCTCGGATATATGGCTACTTAATGCTCGAATCGAAGAACTATGGTCATCAAGGAAGACCTCCTGAAGTTGAAAGTAAAGAGTACTAATGAGGAACCTGAGGAGGAGGACACTGCCAAGAAAGAAGTTTCTTAAGAAAGCGAACTCATTGAAGAGGATGTACTTGCCAAGGACTTAGATCAGTTGATCATGGTTATCAGACATACAATAAAAGATGGAACCCCCACGTAAGGAGGAGTAAAGAGAGAATTTGTTTCATATCACCTATAAGGTAAATAATCAAGTATGTGCCCTCATTGTGGATAGTAGTAGTTATACCAATGTGGCATCAACCGATCTGATCACAAAATTGAAGTTGCTGACAGTTGTATACCTGAGGCTGTATAAGTTACACTGGTTGAGTGGGAAGAGAGCACTACACATCACTCGACACTATCGGAAATTACACTAATCAAATTCTCTACGACATACTACCTATATGCGCTTCTGACATGTTGTTAGGCAAATCATAGCTGTTTGACATAAGAGTTATACATGATGGATACTAAAATACGTATACGTTCGAGAAGGATGGCAGAAAGATCATGCTGAACCCGATGCCGCCAAGCAAAGTTAATAAATTGCAAGCAAAACTTACTTATGGATCGAAGAAAACTCTAATGATGAGTAGAGTCAAGCTTTGATAGGCCCTTAAAGCCAATACGCCAACCCTCATGTTGGTCAGGCATTTGATAGAATTGAAAGAATGAGGTGAACTACCCCTAAAGGTAAGAGCATTGCTAAATGAATATGTTGATCTATTCCCAGAACAATTACCCAAGAGGTTGCCCCCATTCCGAAGCATAGAATACTGCATTGATTTAATACCCAGCATTGCCCTGTCGAATAAACTAACTTATTAGATTAGTCCCAAACAGGCTTTTAAGTTCCGATGGCAAGTCAATGAATTACTAGAGAGAGAATATGTTAGGGAAAGTCTCAGCCCTTACGCTGCATCGACACTTCTAGTACCAAAAAAGGATGGGACCTGGTGAATGTGTGTTGATAACCAAGCTGTGAACAAGATCACAATAAAATACAGATATCCTATCTTGGGAGTGAAAGACATGTCGGATGAATTAAGTGGAGCTAAGATCTTCAGCAATATTGATTTGAAGTTTGGCTACCATCAAATTCACATAAAGCCAAGAGATGAGTTGAAAACTACGTTCAAAACTCGGAATGGACTTTATGAGTGGATGGTCATGCCATTTGGCTTGTTGAATGTCTCAAGCACTTTCATAAGACTAATGAACCATATGCTAAGAGATCTAATGGGGAAGTGTGTCATGGTGCATTTTGATGACATCCTTGTGTACAATGCTGACATGCTGAGTCACTATGAACATCTTCAAGCCGTACCGAATATCCTCCGTGCTGAGAGATTATTTAACAACCTTAAGAAGTATTGTTTTTGCCAAAAAGAAGTGGTATTCTTAGGTTATGTAGTAAGTGGAGAAGGCCTATGAGTGGATGGCGAGAAAATCCGAACAATCATCGAGTATCCAACCCCAACTACTTATGTTGAGGTAAGAAGTTTCCATGGATTGGCTTTCTTCTACAAAAGATTCATTAGGAATTTCAGCATCCTCACCTCGCCCCTTACTGAATTGATGAAGAGGAACATCAACTTTTGATGGGGAGAAAAGGAGGAGAGAAGTTTTATTGAGATAAAGGAAAGGTTGACCTCCACCCTTGTACTAATTCTACCTAACTTCAAGAAAATATTTGAGCTAGAATGTGATACATTAGGCATTAGAATAGGCGTTGTCCTAATGTAGGAAAGTCAACCAATTTCTTACCATAGTAAAAAGCTTAGAGGACCTCAACTAAATTACTTTGTGTATGATAAAGATCTCTTGGCACTAATCTGAGCACTGCAAATATGATAGCATTATCTACTATCCAGAGAATTTGTCATCTATACTGACCATGAGTCCCCGAGGTACCTCTGAAGTCAAACAAAGTTATCAAAGCGAAAGGCGAGATGGGTTGAATTTCTTGAAGGATTTAATTTTATAATAAAATACAAATAAGGAAAGAGCAACGTGGTTGTAGATGCTCCTTCAAGAAGGCATACACTCCTGAATGAATTACAAACCAAATTGTTTGGTTTTTCAAGCATTAAAGAGTAGTACTCCAAGGATCCATACTTTAGACCCATATTTGTGCACTTTGTCAATAGAAGGACCATAGATAAGTATCATGTGAAAGAAGGATATTTATTCTAAGGAGGAAAATTGTACGTGTTGACCTGTTCACTGAGAGAACTATTGATCAAGAAAGCCTACAGTAGAGGACTCTTCGAGCATTTTGGAGAAAAAAGGACCTATGAACCATTGAATAGTCATGTCTTCTAGTCAAGAATGAGGCAAAATGTGCATTGAGTTGTTGAAGGTTGTACCATATGCAAGAGGGCTAAATGCTGAGCCAAGCAAGGGAAAGCAATACCTTTGCCTGTTATGACGAAACCATAGACTAAGTTAAGCATAGACTTTGTTCTCGAATTACCACGAATTGCTCGAAGCAAAGATTCTGTAATGGTCATCGTAGATTGATCCAATAAGATGGCACACTTTATGCCTTACTCTAAAACTAACGATACTTTGATTATTACTTCTCTTTTCTTGTAAGAAATTGTTTGACGACATGACATATCAATAAGTGTAGTATCAAACAGAGATCTAAAGTTCTTAAGCCATTTCTAGAGAACTTTGTAACAACAAATGGGGACCAAACTGCTATTTATCATTTCCTGTCACCCCCAAACGGATGGCTAAATAAAAGTAGTCAATCATGCTTTAGAATCGTTACTTCAAGCTATAGTAGGCAAAAACTTGGCTAATTAGAACGTTTGCTTACTAGTAGTCAAATTTGCTTACAATTAAACAGTACATTACACCACCAAGCAAAACCCCCTTCGAAGTTGTTTATGGTTTTAATCCCAAGTTGCCTTTCAATCACACCCATATGCTTGAATCCAAGCAAGAAGACCTGATGCGAGAGCTCAAGTACAAGCCCTTCAACACATCTGCAACAAAGTTACTTGATAGATGAACTAAGTTGCTAAAAGAATGCAAGAGATAAGGATGTAACTGGATGGACCATAATAAGGTACCCGACCTGTTTAACCTGTTAAAAACCCTACAGAGTTTGACCGTATAGGATTTAGGGTTGAGTTATGGAAAGTGATTTAAAACTCGATAACGATTAGAGTCGGGTTATGGGATTTAAATAAACAAACCCAATAGAAAACCTAACTTAGGAAAAATAAATAAAAAATAATAAAAATATTGATTTGATTATTATTACTTAAAAAAAACAAGAATGCCTGATGCTATGTGTCTACTATATCTAGTCTTTGTTGATTTGTTCTAACTTCTATGTAAATTAAATTATTATTTTTTTTAAAAAAAAAATTGTACTGCTCATTCCATTGTCCAAAGAATCATCAGTCATGACTCATGAGTTAATTGACTACACTCCTAAAATTGGAGTACATTGGATATTTTCTTTCAATGAAATTTTTTTGAATTTTTATTAATTTACTTTTAGATATAATTATATTATTGAAAAAAATTAACTCCTTAGATTAATCAAAGGTCGCTATATGGAAAATAGTAATAGAAATTGTGATGATATTAGAAAAAGCCTCATTTACAAAAGCTTGTGCTTCGATAATCGAATATGAAAAAATAAAAAAAGAGAACTAAAACTTAATCTATTTATTCCATTAAATCGGGTTAGGTCATGGGTTACTTCTTAAAAACCTTATAGGGTTTTGAAAAACTATTAATGTAATCAAGGCAGCTTTAGGTTTTATAAAACCCATTCTAAACTCGACCCAATTGCATCACTAGCAAGAAATGGTCAAGGGTAGGACAGTTAACCAATTCTAACCTGGAGACTTGGTGTGATTGCATCTCAGCAAGGATAGGTTTCCGAGTAAAAGGAGAAATAAGCTATTTAGAAGAGCTGAAAGACTTTTTAGAATCCTCCAAAAGATCAATAACGATTCCTACAAGTTAGAGCCATCCAAAGACTATGGGGTTTTTGACACCTTTAATATTGTCGACCTCAATCCATATTACCCTGACAGAGAGCTGATCAAAGACCATTTGGATTTGATTGCAAATTTAAATTAACTCGGAAGGAATAATAAGAACCAGGCTATTGGGCCTTTAACCTGCAGCCAAGCCCGAGGACTAGAAGGGCTAGTAAGGCTGATCCTCCTACTATAACTGACTCTTACCGAAGCTAAGTATCTTTTTATCGAGTCACTTTGTATGCTAAGCTGAATGACTGCCCATCTATCTGAAATATGCCGAATTGTAGATTATCGAAACAATAACTAGACCATTCACAAGTACTCACTCACATTCGAGCCAACCAAATTCTCGACCTCACCCTTGCTAAGGTACCGAGAGACAGACCTTGAATTGATCCTTAGCCACCCTTATTCGAACTAACAATCTAATCATAGTTTTTTGTCCACATCCTCCAACAGCTTCGCCAATGTATCTTCGCCGTGTATATAGGACCACGTGTAACATCTGCTACACTAATTATTACTTTTCTTGAATATTCATTTTTACTTTCTTGTATTTTTGTACATTACTTCTTTAGGGTAATATCCTTTTTGTCTTTTCCCTTTTAGGTAAGTTGCCTTAAACTTTCGGGTATAAATACCCATTGTATTTGTAGTTGTAAACATCATATTATCATCAATACAACTGAATATTCTTCTTTTCGTAAACACTTTCATTTACTCCCATTTCACTCTTAGCCTAACCTTTAAGTAAAAGTAGGTGGCAAGTAATCTCATCGGACCATCTTGTGTATTATATCAAGTTATACCGTGAGTCCTTAAAAGTTCTATTAGTACATCATATCATTTAGAGCTGTTCATGGGTTTTGCTTAATTTTCATTCACTTTTTGTCATTTCACACATTCCCCATCATCTCTTCAAGATTTCGGCAAACTTAGACCCATCTAATGATTGGCCTTGTCTGTTCTTAGTCATAGTTCACATCATTGTCCTTCATCCCATCCTTCTTCTTGTGGACTTAGTGGCCTATTCCTCGTTATCTCTTTTTCCCCCTTGTTACTAGTGGATGACCTTCATTCATGCCTTTGGAACTCCATTAGCCCTTCTATAATGGTTATTGCCTTAGAGACATTATGTATCTCTTATCATTCTAACTCTAACTTAGATTAAGGTTTCAACTTTCAATCCATCTAGAATTATGACAAGAGAGAAATTTAAGCTGAGGTTTGGCATTTCAAACATATAGCTTTACAAATTCTTAAACTTACTGCTTTACATTATATTGCTCTTTTGAATAAGGAATTAAAGCATGATCTTGACCTCTCTTTTGGAATTTTTATTAGAGAATTACCCCATGAACTTGATATAAAATATACCTAGAAAATAATCTTGTTGCTCTTTACCTCTACCAAACTAATGTAGTATCTTTCAAATACAAAGTAGTAGTTTGTACTCTACCTTCATCCTCAACGAGCCGATAGCACTACAATACTATTCAACTCCCCATAGGAAGTAGTTTACCACTCTCGTAGATCACATTCCCTTAAACTATGTGAGCTTTGTAATGCCAAATTTAGTAAGAAGCTAAATTGTTACTATATTAGCCAACTTTTCCTACATGTTACCAACTATATCCTGAGGTCCTCTATCTATTTCTTTAGAGCCCCAACAGTTACATTCATTTTTTCCTTAAACCCTTTTACATGGCTTCTAAATTACTAGTCTTGGTGCCCATATTTTTTTTATCATGGGTTTTAAGGCATCATCTCAAGCCTCTAGGCTACTCATGGCGCAATTTAAAGCATTCTGCAACTTTACATGAAGATTTTCTTCTAATTCTCCAATTTAGGAGTCTGATTCTTCAAAAACCTTCCTTCACCTCAATGATACACATATCCACCATCTAACCTACCACTGAGTACGTCCAAAATATCCTTTGATCAAGACCTTTGCCTAATATTGGGGCATTCCTAATGGCTAATCTCCCCAACAATATCCTACACATCATTCTCCATTATAAAAGGCACTTCTTCACTCTCATAACTCGAACTTTGATAAGATTTGTCACAAAAGTTTTATTTAAGGGTACTCTCATGTGACCTTTAGTACTCTTAAATCATAACAAGAAGGCAAAGTTCACGTTAGCTCACATAACATAGAAAGATTTTAATGAGGAAAAAATATAGAGATTCTTTGGAGAGAAATTCATTTTATTGATGAATGGGGGATTTTCAAATGAGGGAAAATCCCTTTTTTTGTACAAGAGGCTTTCTCAATTAAATGGACATGATTAATCTAATCTAATTACAATGATTGATTCATACCTACTATCATAATTAATAGGGTTAATATCATAATTTACACCTCAATTATATCATTTTTTGTAATTATATGCCTAATTTTTATTTGTCTAATTATATGCTCAACTGAGGATTTGCTTGTTACTATCTATACTTCAGTTAACTCAAATTCACACAATTAATTAAGTTAGTATAATTGATCAATAAGGTAGCCACTTATGGCCATAGGGATACTCAAAGTACCCATCAAAGGTAATTGAATATATAAAGATTGAAAGACATCCATTCTTGTCTCTAAGAGCACAATATATCAAGTTGGTATCCCTTACCACCTCTTAAACAACTGTAACCTTCTCAAGGGAACTAGCAAACCTAACCTATAATGATAATAGTTTGGTCGGACGAAATGCATAAGGCATTGCTCAATGTTCCATCGCAAGAGCTATCACTCTATATCATAGTGTTTGTGGGCACTCTTGGAGCATCTAGATTCATATACTTTTTCCTAACATACATCTAATTATATTAGTTCTTTCTCAAAACTTAATTTTACGAATCAAAAGAATACATACATTCCTACATATATTTATTTAAATTTTCATTTTTAAGGATGGCACAACTATAATACTGTAATCTTTAATAGGCAATCAATGATGGTAAGAAGTTAGCCATTTTTGAAGATATCTTTTGTACTGGGTAGTAAGGGATACCAACTTGATATAGGGGCACTAAGTTGTAGGGGCTTTGGCCATCTTGACTTTCAAATGAAGGGGGCACTAAATTTTTCAAAAATTTGACAAAAATGATATCCTCCAAGAGATTATATTATAAAAAATGTACTAGAACTAATTTAAATTTTTCCTTTTCCTTTTCTTTTTATTCAAAAAGTTAATTACTAAAATGGGCAAAGTTCAAATACTAAATTAATATTTTGAATAAACAAAAAACCTCCCCATGAGTAATTTTTTTGAAAAACCTCAAGGGATATTTAATGTTTATTATAATATTAATGTACTGTGTTATGGTTGTTTAAGGAATGTAAAGTATATTTTTTGTTCAAATAGACTTATACAAATGTGTATTTGCAGGATGAAAGTAGCCAAAGACCACCAATATATTTATTGATGGGAATTCGATCATTAAACCATCCATGCCAGCATCTTTGCATAATGTGCCAATCTCTTCCGAGACTCCACCATTAACAAATTTAAGGGTATTAATTTTGGGTCCCCTAACTAGTGGTCAACTAAAGAGTCTTAAAAACACGGTGGCCCAAGTACTCGAAGAGTAGGTAGATGAGAAGAAGCTCAAATCTATCCAAGAACTTTGAGAGCACTACAAATTGTATTGTTATACCATCATTTGAGCTTTCAAACATTTGGTTGAGCTACTAGTTGCATCAAGACAACTTAGGTTTATAGCTGAAGTCACCAATCTACCTTCCATCTTAAGGTCTAATCTAAGATCTCCAGTTATTGACCTTCACAAGGATGGAGATTAGAACAACTTGACACTTAATAGCTCCATTCATATTAGTTTATCCCTTCTGCAGGTGCTCGTCAAATGCAAGACCGATATGTATCCTACTAAGATTGTAGCAGAATTTGCTAATCAAAGCTTCCTTTCCTATGGTTCCTTTTATACCCTTGATTATTCCTTATGTTCTGCTCATTTTGGAATGTATCATTTTAGTTTTTCCCCTACATAGTAAATAGCCCTAATTTGTAGATATTTAAGCCTTTATTATAGGCAATAGCCATAACAATTGTCGTCTCATCTTGAATATCATTAAATATCTTCTCTTTGCCAAAGCTTATGTGCTTCAATTTCTTATTACTCATATCTAATGCCTATTCTACCTAAGAATTAGTAGCAAGTGCCATCATTGCTATTATTCGTGAGTCATGCCGAATGAATGGTGTGAATCCGTTTTGTAAACCTTGATAAGTCGTATCTACGATTCGATTTCTTATCTAGTGAGAAAACCTCCTTCTACTTTATTTTTTCTCTATAGGAAGGATCCCTTCCTAAATTTAAGGTAAACCCTAGTAGTTAAGAATTACCTTAGCCATATCATGTCTTTATATATTTTTTGTTAGTAAATGGACGAATTATCCTTTATTACATAGAAAAATTGACACTTTCAAATTTCAAATAGTTAATTACAAAAATGGATAAAATTTAGTTATCAAATATTACATTTATTTCAAAATCAGACTATCCACGAGTAGAAATGTACAAAAAAAGAAAAGAAAAGAAAAAAAAGAGAAATATCATAAAACTCCTCATAAGGGGATATATGCTACTTAGAGTAATGGCATCACATGTTGCTTAGCTCTATTCTCAATAGGTAAGGAATGAAATCACAATTCCTTTAGTAATGTATGCATGTGATATGGAGATGCTTCCCTAAGTCATTCCTCTAATGAGTGACATGCACGTAAAAGGTCATTTTCTTTTTCTTTATTAAGTTTTGATTAGTTGATTTTTTATTTAGGCATCCATAGAGCTTTTTTAAAAAATGTTAAGGAACTTTTTTAAAGAATTTAAGGGTGTAATTCATGTCTATCAATTTTCTTAAAAAAAAAATTATATAAAGACAAATGAGATAAAATTAATTATTTAATTACTAATACTAAATTGCATCTTGAAGATACGATATTATAATTTATAAATATCCTGCATTTGTAAATTGTGATTTAATAAATTGAGTACTATTGTTATATCACATTTAATAAATGAGATTTTATTATACATGATAAATATAACATCATAGCTTAATGGTTATGACATCTATAGGTGTTTTTATGATCATAAGTTCAAAACTTGGAGGCAATGCTATTATATTTTTTGTTTTATATAGTATTTATGTAATTTTTTTTAATTTTCATAGTAAATATGCAATTTTCTCAAGAATTCAAGAATTAGCTCTATTTGATTTATCTTTTTCATATCTACTCAAATTTTACGTTCAGCAAGAACAAGAGATTCAAAAGATGGAAATACGATTCTGTATATTATCCTTCTTCTAAAATTAAATACTTAATAAATTACTATAAAATTGAATTTATTTACCATTTATTTTATTCATGTTGATAGAAATACCAATTAAAATAACTATTTCAAATATATAAAATATTTTTTTTCAAGTCTTCTCTTTTTAAATTATGTGAATTTTTATTTTTCAACTCTAACACTCCAATCATCACTTTCGTTATAATTATGAAATAAAAAAAAATAAAATATAAATAAGATAATTTTTTAAATATAAGATTTTAAATAAATATAAATTAGATATAAAATAAATACAAATAAAAAAAAATCAAACAAAGCATTTATAGCTCTAGTTGGATCCATAACTTCTGCACAAAACCGACCCAGGAGTAGTTTATTGTACATAATATTATAGGGAAAAAAAAAAAATGCACTTGAATAGTTGCCCTGTTTTTCTTGGGCCAAATTTGCTTTAAATCATAAATAGAAATATAATCGGGCTATCAAAATCTTCAAAAAAACAAGGCTTGCTTCAAAACTTCAGTAGAATATAATAATATTGTTCATTTGAAACTCCCATGTTCTTTAGTAAGTTTGGTTGAGACATAAATGTTGCTTTCGCACGTTGATGCGCTTGAGCTGGTCACTTGACAGCTAGCTTACGATAAACGCCGCGTTCCACTCTCTCTCTCTCTCTCTCTCTCTCTAAGCTTCTTTCTTTGCTAAAGTTGGCAATACCCAAAATCTCCGATCTTTCTCCGGGAAACCATAAAGGACATAGGCTGCGGACAAACATCTACTTACCATCCTCTGCAAGCTCCTAGTACACTGAAAAACCCGGAAACTAGAAAATGGGTTTACATATGAAAACCTCATTTTTGTGTTGTTTCCTTCTTTTCTGCTTAATGGGTTTTGCTTCTCCTTCTAATTACATTTCCGGTAACTACCCTTTTTAGCTTCGAGTTGGTTTTTTTACTTGAACTGCGTAGTTTCCGATTTCGTTCTTATTGATGGAAATTTTTTATCTTTTGTCGTTGCAAAATGCTTATTAAGTGGTGTAATTGATTGTGTGGTTTTTGTTTAGATGGTGTGTTTGGATCTCCAGGAGCCGGTGGTCGTTCCCTTCTTCAAGCAAAAAGTGGTAATCATTTATTTATTATTATCATCATCTGCATTCGTTTAAGTTGGAAATTTTTCTTGCTCTGAATGAAGGGGGAAAAAATTTAAAAGGAAGGAGTTGAGTTATGGAGATCTGAAAGAAGTTGGTGTTTAGTGATGTATGGGTGGCTTCTATTAGTTAGTGGATATTAACGAATTGGGAAATTGTGCAGTTTAGGTGTGGTTTGATGGTAGAAACTGATGATTGGGATTTGGATTAGATATAATTAACCAACTGAGGGTAGATTATGAGATATCCTAATCCGCAGCGGATGCGGGGTCTTACAGGGAAGTTCATAACAACAGAAACAAAAAGTTACCACATATATTTCTAGGAGAACTCTAAAAATTTTAGGGACTTTTTGAGGAGAATTTCTAGAAGTTTTGGGACCATTCCAAGTGATGCTTTACTTATAGTGTGTTTGTTTCACCCAAAAAAAAAAAAAAAAAAAATTCTGAACCCTTTTTCAATGTTTATTATAATCAAAACTTTGAAATTATGAAATATTGTCGCAGTGGTGGTAAACCCATCATAAGAAATATCAATGGAATCACTGGTGGCCTGTCACTGCTGGTTGCCTTTCAGAATCACTTATTGCTAAAATCTACCAGTCCATGCAACCTCTTGAGATTACTGCAGTAATATGACAACTACAAGGCATGGGTTGTAACGAATATAAAACAATTTGGAAATTGTTTTCATGAAACAAACACCCTTAGTTGGTGCATCTTTTTGTTAGTTTGAGCTTAGAGCGGCAGCTTTCTATGTAGCTTTTCTGCTTTTCTTATGTGCAATTGCTCTGTTTTGGCTGAGAGTCATTGCTATAGCTTATATCTATGTGGAATCCAGTTTAAGATTTGCCCAGCTATGTAATTAGGTACATTCCCACAACTTTTAGTCCGGACATATACTCTTCTTCCAAATATTCCTGAATTTTGTTTCTTTGTCCAATTTACTTGCCAAAAATAGCTATCAATGATTGGTGATTTTATCATGATTGTACATTTTAGTGATCTTCTTGTTTAAGTATTGAAAATATTTTAAAAGACACTCCCAAGTGTTAGTATCCTTGACCACCTTGCCCCTTTAATTGTTAGGTCATTCAATGTTGACCTAGTGCTCCAAATAAAATAAAATAAGTAAAAATGTTGAGCTAGTAGTGTTCCAGCATCCCCATGTGCTTTCATAAGTGATGCACACTTCCTTTGGTGAAATTATTATTTGGTGACGAACCATGGGTCTTAACAGTTAAGACCCAGTAGTGTCAAGTTATCTCTGTTAGTAAATATAGACACTTGCAGTGCCTCTCTTGGAGGAAGCGAAGGCATTAGGGAAGAGTTCTTAATGTTTGATATGTCTAAAGGAAGCACAAAGGATTTTCTATAGCCTCACATTTTGTTACCATCAATCCTGAAAGCAAAAATCTATTGAGTCAGACAAAGGATCTACATTTTACTTTTGGTCCCCCTGTCAAATAAAAGAAACTGGATAGCCTTCCTCTTTTTCTCATTCTGCACCTTTTCCCTTTTATTTCCAATCTATTCTAGGTTGCCGGGCAATTGATCATAATTGTTTATGTTGATGAATCAGCCATAGTCAGTGAAGCCTTCTTTTGGATGATCATTGGACTAGGTGGAAATTATTGGTGATTTAACTTACCAGCTAATATGATTGATATGTCATATAGAGGGTATGATGCACCTATGTCTGGGTTAAAGGTAAGGAAAAACTACTTTTGATATGAGATTGGAGAGTGGGGACAGAACGTTTAGCATTCATAGACTTTCCTGTCATGTTGTGGCTTGAGAGAACTACTAGAACATATAGGTTCTAGTAGACATAGCTTTATTCAAATTAATAAGAACTGTAAGAGCTCTTAATTTGCATTTGCAGCATCTTTCACTTGACATTCCCTTGTAATATAAGATTCTAGAGGTTTACCCTGATAATTTTTTCATTCAATGTGAAGGTTGTTCTGTCGACTTTGAAAACCAGAACTACAATATCATCACAAGTCAGTGCAAAGGACCTGATTACCCAGCAAACATCTGCTGTACAGCTTTCAAGGAATTCGCCTGCCCTTTTACTGATCAGATAAATGATCTGACCAATGAATGTGCATCAACTATGTTCAGTTACATTAACCTTTATGGAAGATATCCACCTGGTCTGTTTGCTAATGAGTGTCGCGAAGGGAAAGAAGGTCTGGATTGCAGTAAAATTCAGTCCTTCTTGCGAACTCAGCAAAATACCGCAAGCAATGACAGTCACGAGGTAACATCTAAGTCGACACTGCTTATGTTAACAGGTGGTGTCCTGTTGCTACTGTCCCTGTTTTTCTAATGCGAGAGCCTTGGACAATTTCATATTATCCCTTGGGTTTTAAGAGTATTCTCTCGTTAAACATTCATTAGCTGCTTCACCAACGTACATGCCACGTAATCCAGATGCTGTAATCTCTTAATTGGAACCCCCATGATGTAGAATATGGTTTGATATATATATTTATATCATGGAAAAGGTTTTTATCATTGCTTTGTCATAGTGGGATTGACCGCTTTGAAATTCAATATGTTTGTTGTTTTTCTATTTTGGAAACTGTAAAACTTAACAGTGTTTTCCGTTATATTGGGACTTGCATAGTATTCAATACTATGATGCAACGAACTTGTAAATCGAATTAGATTGGATGTTTTTCAGAGTAGTTGTTGCCCAAGCAACTTCCTGTTTTGAGTCCCTGCCTAATTTTGCTATCACAATTCATCAAACACGATCATTCGGGGTGGACAAGAATTGGGATCAAGCTTTCCTTCAGTCATGAGATGCTGGTTGTGATGGAATCAAATTTAGTTCCGAAAAAAGCGCATTTTCAACCAATCATGGCACTCGCATTTCTTTCAACCAACTTAATTCATCTACTTGGGTAAGAGCAAAGGGCACACAGTACTTCAGTCATAGACATCCGGATCCCCTTTTCGTGCTACCAATAATTTTCCTTAAGCCATTGATCCTCTAACAGAGATCCACTGGTGGGACTGCTTGAGCTTGTCCTTAACATTTTTGTTGTTCTTTTGGAACCATCATACATGAAATCAAAAGAAGAGTAAGAAACGAGAACCCCCCAGTCTAAAGATGCTAGATTTGGTATCAATCATGATTCTTCGTATGGTAATACCCCTCCTTTCTCAGGAGTTTCAAACCTGTCTCGCTCACAATTTTTCAAGGATGATAATGTACTTTACGAAGAAGATGAGCATAATGATAATTACAATATCTTTTTTTTAAAAAAAAAAAAAATTTCCAAGCAACATTGCAACTTGGATTTAAACCCAGTCTATCTCGTAGAGTTAAAAGACAGATGCGAGACCATATTATGGGGTGCAGAGAATTATTTTTTTAAAAATTTGCTTACTATAAAAATTATGAAGCATATCTAACGATTTCGTTAAGAAGTGTACCTACAATATTTTCTAACATTCAACAAAAGGAAATTTTAAACAAGGAAATTTTAAACTTTGCTATTAAGGTGTTATTATTCTCTCAAAAATTTAAGAGAATCAATTTTTACCTTTCCATGTGGCATATTTAATGATTGAAATTTAATTATCAATCAATTGGAACATGAAACACATAAACTTGTGTAAATTTTATTATCTACAAAAATGTATAACAAAAAGATATATTTCAAAAACTTACAAAACTTACAAGTAGGATAAAAGAACAATACAAAATAATAATATAAATATTAGTATTATATAATTTTTAAATGATTACTTCCTAAGATTGTTCAATTAGAAATCCTATGAGAAGTTTCATTTTCAATACAAGTAATGGGAGAATCAATTATTAATTATACATATTAATTTCAACAATATCAATTCTGAAAAGAAATTAGTAGTGTATCAAATAACACAATTGTTATCATTTATGAATATTTTATGTAGTGAGACTAAAAAACTTATGACATTAACTAGATTATATAATTATTACTTATGGCATAATTATAAAAATAAATAAATAACATTCAATGAGAATTTATTTAGTTAATCATTATTTTTTTTATAAGAAAAATTTAATTTTATTATTTATTAAAAATAGTAAAAGAAATGAAAAATATTTATTGAGAGACATAATAAATGCAACATAATGACCAAAGTTTAAATGGCCCTCCTCCTTAACAAAATTGGCAAAAAAAAAAAAAGAAGAAGTAAAGTGGCTCTAATGGGAATTGACCCTATAAACTCAAGTTTGCAATTTAGAATACTTAACCATTTACTTATGTCTATCATTATTATAATTTTTACTCTTTAAAAAATATATGTAATACTTATATTTTTTTCTCTTTTGATAAATTATATCAATTAAGTTTTCCTAAACTTAGAGGTACCGATGCCCCTTTTAACCCCCTCTTTGGATCCGTCCATGCATAGACTAGTGTTTAGATACTAGAAAACAATATCTTTTCTAAAGAGTAAGCAATATATCATTGGTGTACATTGTGTCTTGTAAAGTTTATTCGTCAATTTATATCACTGAAAAACGTACATATTTTGCTTATACTTTGAAGCATGTGAGCATCATCTCCATTAAAATCACTGGAGCAAAACTATTTAGTATAGGTAAAAAGTGGTGTTAGTGGTTATTGTAAGTATAACTCTTAGGTAAACTCTAGGTGGTTCGTCAACCGTAGGTAGAGATGGACTTATAAAAAGCCCCCTTATGGCGTAACAAATGAGGGCCTTTTGATACTTAAGTGAGTGATGAGAGTAATGGATAATTAGAGAATGTAATGAGTACCTAAGAGTATAAGAAGAGTCGATCCCTTTACTTAAGGATTTTCCTAAGCAGACACATGGTAGGAGGGAATTAGCTAGCGTAGAATCCAAAAAGGCAGTGCTACCAGTATGAGATAAGTTAACCCACCTTTTACTAGTTAGTGGACACTTGAGAGATGGGCCTATCCTAACGGTAGTAGGTGTTTGCCTCGTTCGGCGGCTAGATTGTAGGTCATGTAGTAGGTGTCATTTAGCATTTAATAAGAAGAGAAAAAAAAAAAAGATAAGGACTAAGAAGGGTGCTTGGTTGGCAATCTAGGGAGCTCCCTTGGAGCAACTGTTGGGAGGAGGGAGGCGAGCTCCTCTTTCCTAAGGTAAAGGCCAAAGGCTGAAGGCCTTTAAGAGGATCACTTTGGAGTACCGAAGGTTTGATCCAAGTAAGGGGGTTGAATCCAAATGGGCTCCTAGGTCATTTTTTGCCTAGGCCGGAGAAGCTTCCTGAACGCTTAAAACCGACCCCTGATTAGGCTTTGGCCTTTGGAGCTTTAGGCCTTAAGTCCAACTATCAATAATTGCCCACTCTTCCCTTTACCCTCTACCCCTAACTTTCTTCGGTGCCTAATTAGCAAGGGGAATACTAGAGACTTGGCTCAGGAGGCCAAAGCCCTCATTAGCTTTGCAGTAAGTAGGCAAGAGTATTAGCGTATTAGGAAGCTTGGGAGAACATCATAGATGATCTTCTAGAATTAACGATTGATGCAATCATTAATGGTAAACCTTCTTAAAGTGACAGTTGGTAATAGTCCTTTCCTATGCTTGGTCTTTTCCTATGCATAGTGGTGGTGCCTTGGGAAATATGCAGCACGTGTGATCATTAAATGCATGGGGAAATTGCAATTTGAAGTAATGATGGGCATTAATGTTAACCTTTCGTTGTCACTTGTTTTTGGCTGTTAGATGGGCCAGTAAGCTACACATGTTCAGGCTAGATTTCCTTCCCTTTTGCCATATAAAGGAGGCAATAGGGACCACCCTCCTCATTTTGATTTCGCTCCACTTGAGCTAATTAAGAGTATGGCATATTCTCTTTACCTCCATAGGGCTTGTGGCAAATGAGTGAGTCTTAAATGATCATATTGAGGGAGAGAGCGTTCAAATTGGGGTTCTACCCCATTAGTGGGCCCTTATAAGCACTAATTAGAAGGTATAATTGGTTGCCCGATGGCTAAGAATAGCTCCTAAGCACTAATCAGGGGGTATACGAGAATTACTGGCACCCTAAATTCAAAGGTCAATGCTTCTGTAAGTTGCCTAGTTTGAGACATGACAATTGTTCTATTTCTATAATTACAAAGGCTTTAACTTAACTCACAACGTACTAGATGTTGTAAAGTAAATAAATAAAATATAAACATAGGTGTTTTTATAAAAATATCATGGGGTATCCTTTTCTCATACAAACCTTTAAGACCATAGAGAATTGAAATCCTCCATCAGATGATAAAATGGATAGTAAAAGCAATTCTAAAACTAACTTCTTCGATAATGACCTAAATTTACATCTTAGCATAGGTCCTTTTGTTGGGTTTGCAAAAACTCTTATGCACTTAGGATCTTAACCCATCCAATGCCTTTACTTCATTAACTTGTAGAAAACTATAAGAGAATGAGCCAAAGAACAAAGGGCTCAGTAAGGGGTAAGAGACAAAAAGTATATACAAGCAGAGTGAATCAACCAAATTATCAATGCCATCGCATGATGTTATCTAGTCCGTCGTAAAGTTAAAGAAATTACATTTACTCTAACCCGATTGAGGCATTGTGATATGATGGCCGCAATGCTAACCATAAAGTCCATAATGCCCTCTTACGACCAATTCTGAGCTTGTGCAATAGAGACCATTATTACTCCTACAACAACCTTTAAACCAACATTTCCAATCTCTCCGCGACCTCCTCACCTACCACTTAATTTGACCAAAGGTAGGGAAATGCTAGTTAGTCGAAGAAACTTAACCATTTCCTAGTAGGATGCAATGCATGTCCGTTTATAATTTTAGTCCATGTTTCGATTAGTTTGGTCAAGGTTAATCAATCAATTCATAACACACTACATAAGATTAATTAACACAGCAAAACATGTAGCTCAACTATCAATTAGCATCCTAGTAACCAAGTATAGGCATAACATTCGAACAAACAACATCTTACAACCACAAGTGAGTGTGTACTCCAATCTCCATAAATCTCACTTACCTGGAATTTCTATTGCACTCATACAAGTTTTCTATTTTCAAAATCCTTGTCGCTTATAGCTTTAACACAACAAAATGGGAGTTAAGGATTTGTATAATTTTCATAAATGCTATAATTTATTTAATTACATTTGTTTTATGACTACATGGTCATCGTTGAGCAATATCTTGTCATACATGATCCAAAATACCTTTAAGTATACATAACCTATAAGATTTATGGTATATAACACTTATATGCACATATAGAAAAATTACAAATTAAACAAGAATTACATATGACATATTATAACTAAAGCATGCTTCTCATTTAAATATATATATATATATTGTTTATATTACTAGACCTATATTTAATAAAGTAAAATATACAAATATCAGAAGCACATATTTGATTTATAAAACCCTGTAACCCATATACAGAAGATGTAGTTAGACATCACCCATTTTCTAAACGTAATAAGGTAGTCGATTCAATAG
Source organism: Lumnitzera racemosa (assembly GCA_024138005.1). NCBI lineage: Eukaryota > Viridiplantae > Streptophyta > Magnoliopsida > Myrtales > Combretaceae > Lumnitzera > Lumnitzera racemosa. The sequence goes on along the minus strand of JAMXBC010000004.1, from coordinate 95,395,490 downwards.
GGATATAGATCAATAGATGGTTAAGTGTCTTCCTTAAATTTTGCTTCTACTTACCCATTTTCTCTGCTAACTAGATGTCTTATGTTTAATTAAGGTTACTGTCTTTACCTTTAGGTTTATTCTATATACTTGTACTCATGTGTATTGATCAGGCCAATAGTTGCATTTTCTTTTAATTTAAATTAAATGTGACCATTTTTTTACCAATAATTAATACCTATAATATAAGTTTGTGTTTTCTATTGAATTTCTAACGCATGAATGGAATCTCATTTATTTACATTGTGATCCTAATAACAAAAAAAAATAACATTTGATAATGAAATAGAATTTGTTACTTGTAAAACCGAAGGTTCCATATTGCTTGTTTGCAAGCATGAGATATAAATGCTATGTTAATAGCCTATCACATGTCATGGAAAGTCAAACAAGTTTTACACTTTTCCATAAAATCATATTTTGAACCAACGTTGTGTTTTAACTAAAATCACATTTGAATATTTTATTTATAAAGCCAGATCGAAATGCTAAATTAATCTGATGAAGCATGAACGAAATAATAGTCTAAGAAGGTGGAAATAAAGACTAGTCTGTTTTTTACATGTCATGATAAAATATATATTGACTCTTTATAGCCATTTCCGATCTTATTTGGTCTCTTAAAATTTTTGATATTACTATTTTGATTATGTAATATATCTATAGTATATTACTTCTCGGTTTTATTACCGTTATTGTTATTTTAATTACCTTGTTTCTATGATTTAATTTTTCTTTATCTAATGCTTAACAATTGGATGGGCAAGATAAATTTATAAGGTTTAAATCCGATATGAAGTTAGGTTAAGAAGATCATGCAATATATATATCCATATATAATTATGTTACTTTTATATGCTCGTCGGTGTAACATATCTATCTTTTATGAATATTAACAGTTGATAAATATATTTGTACATGATACTTACAAAGGACTATTATTGTGTACATACTATTTTATAATGTAATCTATCATAATAAAGATCCTTATAGTAAAAATTATTAAAGTTATAGTTAAATCAGTGTTTTATTTCCATTTTCATTTTGTTATTTTATTGTAGATATATCTTTCCTAATACTATTAAATGTAAAAGAAAAACACCAGATAAAATTATGTGAAATTGTTGAATACGGAAACTTGATTGAATTATTAAATCTGGATTCTTCTTTTTATTTTCACCCTCTTCTTTCTTTCTTTCTTTTTTCTTCTTCTTCTTCTTCTTCTTCTTCTTCTTCTTCTTCTTCTTCTTCTTCTTCTTCTTTTTATCTCTCTCTTCCCTCTCTTCCCCTTGATGCAATTGTTGAGGAAATGATTCCTAGGAGTTAAGTCATCTTTCACCACCTCAATGAGGCAGTTAGTATATTTATTTATATTTTAATATGCACATTATGTAACTATGTATATATATATATATTAATACATATCCTTACACAATATATATATATATAACTATACATAATAAAGTATGTGTGTGTATATATAGAGACATATATAAATATATATATTGATTAGATATTATATAATTATCTCCTATATAGATATATAGATATAGATATTTTTGTTAGTACAATCATTTGAGTAGTCAAAACATACATTCAAGTAGAATATATCTATTTCATGGTTTTATAAAATAACCAATAATAACAATTTATTTAATCATTTAATTACATTGTAGTTTATTGATCCATTTTGAAATTCAATTTATGAAGTCATTTCAATTAATTTTTTATGACTTATCATAAACTTTGAGCTATAACAAAAACTTTTGTAGATGCCCTATATTTAGCTATTAGTGTCCTAAATGCTAATTTGTAGGGGTTACTTTCTTTTTTTTTTTTCCTTACCCTTTTGGTATTTTTATTTTTATTTTTTTGTCTCCATCATAGAGGAGCGAGCAAGATGCTATTATTAATTTATAATAGTTACATTTTGTTGGTTTAATCTAGCTTTACACAAGCTTTATTGATAGCAGCCTACTAAGACTAAGGCAAGTATCTATTATGTATCATTTTGACTTCTATTAGCTCTTACATCCTTGTTTTATCTAAGGACAGAGTTTTTTTGGCAATTCATTTGCTAGCACCTCTTAATTTAATGTGTTTACCGATTTTATAATTGCAACAATTTAAGATATCTCTTGTACTTATTATTTAGTAACTATATAGATAAGCACGCATACATATATTTATATATACAATGTTTTTCTAATGTGTTTTTTTTTTATTTGTGCTTTAGTTATATTTTTATTTATTCTTATAAGTTAATATGTTATTTTTAACATTACTAGTAGACATTATCTTTTTTCTTTTTATACTCAACATATGTTAAATTGATCTTATTATTATTATTATTATTATTATTATTATTATTATTATTATTAAATCTCAAGCAATTAGATGAGCAATGCATTATAGGTCCAAATTAACCCCTATGGAAATTGTAGTTCCTTTTACCAGTCCAGTTAAGTATTATTAACTATGAACTTATTTTTTCATGTTATTAGTTAGGTGTGTCTTATTTTCTAGGTTGTTCCTCCTCCAACTACAATTTATGGTGCAAAAACAAAAGGAAGCATCTCAAATGTCTAAGTATTGATTTTCTCTACTACATACTCAAGTACATTAAATATAGATTACAATTATTATTACTATTTAGGTCATTGTCCTTTCTAGTGAGAGTAGATATATTAGTTTTTTACTTATTTGTAATTATGATTCAAACAAATTGTAGCATTGATAAGTGCATATATATTGATATAGATATACTAATACATAATATGAGCTCCTAAAATTGCATTTAAAGTAACCGTACCTTGATTTAAGGCCTTCGAGAAAACTTATCTAATTGAACTTAAAATTTATGATTATAATAGAATAGTTAGTTGAAATGATCTAATAAAGTTAGATTGTAAAAATGAAGACATAATTTTATCCTTAGAAGTGTGTATATATATAATATAGCGTAAAACTCATCGAAACTCCTAAAATTGAGCTCAAAATAGGATGAGAACTAAGAGATAAGTTAATTAAATTACTAAAGGAAATAATATAGTATAATATACTATATGAATATATACGTATTTTATTAATATACCTGGTATATATAATAATTATACCCATAAATTAAACCAAAATTATACAATTATATTAAATATGTGATAAAATTGCAAAATTTAGTAATAAATATATGTTAAAAATGAAAGACAAGATAGAAACACAAGTATATGAGTATAATTACACACATTACATGTATCAATTACATATGATATATACACATATATTAGTAAATATACAAAATATTAAACATAATATATATTAATAGTAAATATACTAAAAATCAACTAAACTTCATCCAAATTACAAGGAATAGGCTAAAGATTGCTAGATCCAAGCGTGGCAAGTCCAGAATTAATTCAAATGATAAATCAAAAGTGTAACTCCTAATTTTGAGACACCTCTTACTTAGTTTTTTCAACAAGTAATTGAATAAAACATTACTTAGGCTTCAAGAAAAAATCAACCTGAGTTAAACTAGTATATATAGGACTCATAACATCATTTTAGATACTTTAGGAACCAAATCATTCAACAAAAAATTTGTAAGACATCATACAAAAATAGAGAAAAAAAAAAACAGAGTAAAGGTTGGATTAAGCTAGATCCCTAAGCAAACTTGAGTCTACTGTTGAACCTTGCCACTACCTAGCAGCCTACCTTGCCAGGGCCTTCTAACAACCACTCACTAGCCAACATCCAGCGGAGCTCCAATAAATAGGCCATCTAATTTTCTGCTCTGTTTTTCATTAAATTCTAAAAGAATATCAAATCAATCCAGAAAATTATGAAAAATTATATTCCTAAGTTATTTTAGATATAATTTCACTGTATATTTATTTTGGTAAAATTTTGAATATTTTATATACTTACCTAATTAAGTCGCTATTTATTCAAAATTTGAAATTCAAAATAAATGTACTAAATGATGTTGTTTCAAGCTAAAATTTTTTCTATAAAATACATATTACATGTAGTTAATTGCTAATTAGCCTGATTTTTTTTATTCATGTATCTTAATAATTATTTTATTTTTTTTACCCTAAAAATGGCTAAAAATAGAGTGAAATTATGAAATAAATATATTTTTATAAAATTAATGGATGAAATGAACATCCACTGACTTCTGGTGATTTATAATAATGTTAGGATATATTGAAAGTAATATTGTATAAAAAATGGTTGTAAGGGTAAAAAGGTGACTGTGTATAGAGGTAATAAACTTGATGACATAAAACCATATATTAATTAAATTTCCTATATTTTTAGGAGTTTATATAAATTTTTGATGAATTATTTGGCGACCAATCTATTTATTATGAATTTTCTTAATAAAATGGCTTAGTTTACCAATCGAGGCATGTTTTTAATAATAAAAGGCTAAAATGTGATAAATATCAAAATAGAACCTATACATGTACATAATGGTAAGATTTGGTGAAAATTAATTTTTAAATTATTTAATGATAATTATATGACTTGGTTATGATATTCACATATTAGGGCTAGATATTATACATATTATTAAGCTATATTAGTAAATTATATAAAATATAATCCATTTACATAAAATGAATATAATATGATAGTACTTATTATAGGAGTATGTAGGTATATTAAAAATTAGAAATACCTTTTAGAAGTCATATCTTGAATTAGAACCCGTAATACATATCCTTACCTTTATAAAAATCGAACAATCCTAGGTAATATAACACATATCTCTATAATATTACGAGAATTAACGTACTACGATAACCTTATTGTAATTGAAACATAAATTGACTGATTAAAAGTATGTTTGAATACGATCAAAACGATATATCATAAGTAATAATATTACTATGTATATTATTAATACTTAATAAGTTAACATAATTTATATAATAAAAATGTATTTCATTATATAAGGAAAATAATAATATACTTTTGATATATATATATTTATATATAAACTGCATGGTGAAATAAAAGAATAAATAAAACCTTAATATTTTTGTAACCTTTACAAAAACTAAATCTAGGTTTTGTATATATAGAATCTCCCAGTAAGTAGAGTATCGATGAAACAAGTCTTCCATAGTGAGCATCAGGATAGGTAATTTAGGATCTTGACTTTACCACTTGTTAAGATACTGTATTAAAGTAGCTTGAGGTTTAAGAGTACTTCTACTTGCAGTTGTAAATTAGCTGTCTATGCGTATACCATGTTTGTGATTGGTATTTTGTTTGTGATAGGAGTTGAACTCCTTGGCATGTTGTTCTACATGATTACTTCATTTTGTACTATGTGAATTTATTAGGCCACCTCTAAATGGAATTAATAGTTATTTAACCGCTAACGTAACTGGACATACATAGCAACCGTTAAAGGAACGATTAGGAGTATCAGACCAAATACTGACTCCTTAAATGAGGATAGCTGAAATGATCCTTTCCTTATCCTTAGTCGAACTAAGTGACAAGTGTGGAGGTCACGGTAAGGGTAAGGATGTGGTTCAAAGTTGGTTATAAGAGGAGGGTGTTTTCCATTGTAGAAGCATAAGTTTAGTTTGGTTTTGAGTTGCGGTAAACTCTTCAATCTAGGTTGGAGTGGATGCAATTTCTCTAATCTCATAATAGACTGGATAACATTATACAATGTTCTAAATGATTGATTGCATTGCATTACAATTAATTACCTTGTTTGTGATTGTATAGTACTTTTCTAACTTTATCCCACTTATTGAGTTAGTTACGCTCACATCCCTATAGTCTTTTTTGTAGATAAAGAGTGAAAGTATAAGATATAAAGATATCACCACCCTTAGGTTAGAGCATAATTGGTTAGGAAAGTAAGGAAAGAAGAATTCTCTAAATTAGGGCTTTTGACTTATCTTTTGGTTTTGAGTAAATTAATTTGGAATTCCCTAGGATGGCTATTAGTTTCCTATCTTATTACAGATAGACTTTGAAAACCTATGGTTTTTGTAAATTTTTAATGTAAATTAAAACTCTATGTGTAGAAATGTTACATAAGTACTATTGTATTATTAAACAATAGGTCATCGTAAACATGTATTTTGAAAAGTTATATCACGAGTTTGATTATAGATAGGTATTAGACTAGATGTTTCAAGCTAGTTAAGTTGTGTACGCCATATGTAGACTATATTTATGATAATAACTATGATGTCAGCTTCTATATTAGGTTAATTTATAGGGGGAGACTATTATGACTTCTCCTATTCGAGGCGTGACATATAATACTATAGTTTCATTTAAATAAAAATATTTCAAGTACTCTATTGGCTATATTTCTTACATATAATTATAAACTATCACTAAGTATGATGTCGCATCCCAAAGTCTGAAGTTTGAGTTTGTAATAGATAACATATTACTTCATTCCCTAACCATAAGTTTATATGATATAGATAATAAATTAACCTATTTGAATAATATAAATTTACTACACTACTTCATGTAATTTATAGAAATGTACCACAGGGTTTATGTTATCTCAAAGCAGCACTTTACTAATGCAACTCATTTTAAAAATCTATTTCTCGTAATTGGTGTTAATTAAGGAACCTTTTTCTTTTTCCTTTTCTTTTTCTTTTTCTTTTTCTTCTCTTTCCCTTACAACACCCCTTCCCTACCCCCCTACCCTTTACCTTACCCACACCCTTACCTTAGGGCTACCTTTTTTTTTTTTTTTAAATTTTGAGCAAAAGTCTTAAATATACTTTTGTTAACATTTTTTAATTTAAAATATATTAAAAAATATTAAAATTTGTGGGGTGAAATGTATCTTACTTTTGATAGATTCAAAAGATCACTAATCCAAACTGTAGTGTATTACAATTACTTTCCCCCCAACCTCTATTCTCTAATTCCTCTTCAAGGTGTCAACTACCAACATCATTGCCATTAGGGATCCCACATCATATGTTTGGGTAATTCATGATGGTAATGATGTTTTGTGCAAGTTTTCTTGCTCTTTCGACCATGCAATAGTCACCCTTACAGGCTTAGAGTGTTTGAATTACTTTCATTAGCTCTTCGATGGTTTTTTTATGCATATTCCATGAGGTTGGGCAATCCTTAGTCGCTTATGAGTGTGAGAGGGGCTGCTTCTCAATGCCATCAAGGCGAAACATGCACAATGTAGAAAGAGTATGACATCATAGTTTTAGAAAAGTACAAGGGACCTTGTCTTGTAGTGAATACGACGATAGAGGAGGTGTAATAGACATGTTCCTATAAAGTCCTTGGTCATTTACTCAAGGTAGTTCGGGCTAGTCATGGTTCCCTAAGGCAAATAGAGAGCTGAGTTGAAGTTGAAAACCGGCTGGCTCAAATGGGAGCCCTTATCTTTTGCCAACTTGGGTTTGTATACAAATCAAATCGTGGATACCTCCTCATGAAATTGAGTTCAAGTTGCGAACTTGAAGAGAGACACCAAGTAGTAGGATAGGAATGTCGTAGGCTGATATAATGTACTTTTTCTTTCTCGTGTCTTCTTGTATTCAAGGTTGGTATGCTGGCCTTTAGGCCTTGTAATTTGTTCTCTAAATGATTAATATAATTAAAGTTCTTTTACATGCTTATGTGTATTCCCTTAATCATTTCTATTTACTATTCTATCTTCTATTTGGTTTGTTCTTTCTATTCTTTGAACAATTGTGATTATCTTCTGGGTGCTTGGAGATGAGGTCGAGCACTTGTGGTTTGCCACATGTTTAGGTCATAGGTGGATTCCTCTCAATGCTCCCGTATAGCACTTAGGGTTCCTGACCCCACTAAGGAAGGCTAAGTTAACCTAGAACACCCTCACAAAGTTTAGAGAGATATAATAGAAAGAGAGACTCTAGTTACTAATTGAATTCTACTCAATATTTGAATAAATACAAATAAAGGAAGAACCCACCCCCCCCCCCCTATATATACAGATGCTCCCTTACAATGGATGGCTGAGATTTATTTGATTTAGCGGTCACAATTGAATCATATCGACCTACCCTATCTACTATTGTACATTGAATCTGGATAACTCTAAAATCTTCTTAGGACCTTCTAGCTTCTAGAATCTTCCTTGAGCCTTTTTCTTTTAATGGGCCAAGAGAACCTCTCATCTTTGTCTCCTTTGTCTTGTCTCTCATCCACAAGATCATGTTGGCTGTATCTTTAAGGTCCTGAAGAATTAGTCCATGACATTGTTCCCCACCCAATCTAATTTTGTCCTCGTTGTAGCTTCCTTCTTGAATCTTGATTTACACGATTCTTTGACTTAGGTCCTCTATATGTGCCCCTATCCTGATAATGCTTGTCAACCTTCTCTTTAAGCCCAATGTAGCACCTCCCACTCTTCAGTCTTAACCTTAATTGTTGAGGCTTCATCCTACTGTTCAGTGTCTACTAGTTTTGAACTTTGTGGGATCTTACCAATTATTCTTTCCTCAGCCATCCTTACCAAAGTTGAACTAACTCCTTTCATTAGTACCGACTCTCCTTTTATAATTTTCATTACTGTAATAAGCTTTGTCACTTGTCCCATCTTCCTACTTACTGGGACTATGCATTGAGAACCCTAATTGAGCTAACAATGCAATTCAATCGAGGAACAAGGATAGCATCGTTCCTATCAAAGAAGTCCATACTAATAACAAACTCAAAATCATCCATAGGAACTACTTCAATATTATCACTATGCCGCCAGTTTCCGACCCTGAATTCCACATTTTAGCAACCCCATAAGCTGGGACTTTCTTAAACTTAACTGTCTTGAGTCGGGCTTTACTTCGTTCAACCTTTATCTCAAGTCTAAAGGCAGCGTCCTTTGAAACAAATAAGTATGAGACCCCCGTATCTATCATAGCATTTATCTTCTTTACAGCCACTTTGGCCTCCACATACATTAAACCCTTACTCTCTTTTGTATCATGAGACTTCATGGAGTAAAGAAGATGGATTTTACCAAGCTAACCCTTATCATCTTCATTAGTTTCGTCTCTTGCAAGGAGAGCATCCAACCATTCCCTTTTTGGACAATCTCGTGTATAGTATGGTCCATAAAAAAAATAACACCTAAATTATTGCATCCTTCTCTTATCTACCATCCTTCTCCTTCCCCTTAAAGGACTTAGAGATCTCCTACCTTCAACATCTTCCTCTTCCCTACCTTCATTAGTTATGGAATGACAATCCTTCTCCTTTTCAAGTTCCACCAAGCCCTCTACTATCGTAATGGCTTTTGAGATGTTCTCCATCCCCTAACACTCCAATTCCAGCTTCGCCCATGGTTTCAAACCATTCAAGAACATAAAAATTACATCATCCAGGTTGAGGTTTGGTATCTCCAGCATCAGTTTTGAAAATTCTTAAACATGCTGCTTTACATTGGTCTTTTGTTTGAGATGCCTAAGTTTGATTTTGGCTACCCTCTTTGCAATTTAGGGAGAGAATTGATTTCAAAACTCCGTTACAAAGTGTAGCTATGAGGTTATCTCATTCACTTTTCTTCTCCATTGAATCATGACTCCTTATTTTGCTACCATCGTCGATAAGTGCCATCACTCTAAAGTATTCCTTAACTTCCCACGAAAAATTATCTACTTCCCTTGCAGATCGTGTTCCCTTAAAACACTCCACATTCTATACTTCCACCATTGTGATTGGCTGGACAATTACACCATTTGCAATAGTAGCCCGGCATTCTGCTAGCTGATTCTTAAGGTCTTCAATCTTGTACTGCATAACTACAATGGTAGCATCAGTTTTGGCTTCATACACTTCTTCCTTAACATAAGTGCCCATGCAGAGCTTAACCCTCCTTTACTACATGTATTTTATAATATTACGGAGGGTGAGCCAACCTTTATCCTTCCTATTTAACCAGGACTATTCCAGGTCCTTCTATCTCCAATAATACCAATCGACATTGTCACCATCCTTCATATGATAGGGATATCTAACTTCCTAACTGGTTTTTGCCTACCCTGACCACCATCAAGAGAGTAGTATCAACTCCCATGCAATTTGCTTACAGGAGCCTAACCCCACCTTGAGAGATACCCAACCCTATGAATAAACTGCCTATTGATGCCTCTCGCTTCATATTAAGCCCTAAGTTGAACACCTCCACTTCCATCCAAAACATAGACCGTGACATTGTCCCTTACCTAAATCCACAACACCTTCATCATAGGGCCAACACTTCGCCACTATCCTTCTGCATAAGATCATCGACCCTATTCCTTCATTATCCAACTTAGTACTAAGATCATCTCCATCAGGATTTCAAGGCTTCTACAAGCATCATTTTACCCTTACCCTCAAAAAGTTTAGAGAGAGAGACTCCAATTACTAACTAAATTCTACTCAATATTTAAACGAATACAAATGAGAGGAGACCCTTTATATATACAAATGGCCTCTTATAATGGATGGCCAAAATTTATTTGATTTAACTGTTATAATTGGATCATATCTACCTACCTTACCTACTATTGTACATCGAATCTGGACAACTTTGGAATCTTCTTAGGAGTTTCCTATCACGCCCCGAAGTGATAGAGTTGTAATAGTCTCATCGTACAAACTATTCTAAGATAAAAGCTGACTTTACAGCCGCTATCTTAGACTTGATTTACACAAGGCATCGATGGCTAACTTGCTTTGAAATAAACAGTTTACAAATTAAATAAGTTATTTACTTAAGAAAGTATGAAATATATATATATAGATTTCAATATTCTAAGTAATGTGACATAATTTAATACCTAACCTTACTTAAGTAATACATACGCTAATAATATAAGACACAAAAATAAGGATTTAAAACCTTAAAAATATAACTGATCATCAGTTTTATTTCCTCACTTCCTAGGATCTAGTGGTTGCTAGCTTTAGGGTAGTTAAATAGCTGCTCCCTAACTAGCATCTACAATAACATCTATAAGGATGTAAGCAACTAATTGCTCAATAAGTTGAGATGGAGACTTAAAACTATGCATCAAGCACAAATAGGGTTATCAACTAGTTATTTTAATGCAATGCAAAAAACAAATGCCATCATTTGACATTATCTAGTCCATCATGAAATTAGAGAAATTACATCCGCTCTAATCTAAGTTGAAGAGTTTAGCATAAATATCAACAGCTCATGACTAAACCTTAGCTTGTGCAATAAAGACATTGCTCCTTCCATGACTACCTTTAAACCATTGACTTCACCCTTACCGTGACCTCCTCACTGTCACTTAGTTCGACTAAGGATGAAGAAGGGACCAATTATGTTATCCAATATTATTCCTTTCGAAGGGGTCAGTATTTGTTGGAGAACCCTAAATGTCTCCCCTAATGGGTTAAAATGCTTGGCTGGTTAATTTTACAAGCCATATATTATAAGTCCAATTAAGGTGATCATTCCATATTACATAATATAAAACAATTGCAAACTAATACAACAAGCCAATAATTTATTACGCATTCAAGAACATGCACACACAAGTATGCACACATTCAAACTACCTATAGGTACAAATAAGTATATTCTTAAGCCTTCGAGTACTTTGAAACAGTATTTTGAAATACAATGATGTATCAATCCCAAACTTACGTAAGATCGTTAACTTACTCACTCAACTCGCTGTAAAGTCATCTCATCTTTGCTTATCCCTATAATATAAATATTCTTTATGTATCTATATCTTTGTTTTATAAGCTTTTAAATCATAGTTTTTGCCCAATAATCTAATCTCTCTCTCTCTCTCTCTCTCTCCCTATATATATATATATATATATTACTACCCTATTCTAGGTTAGTTTTTAATTCAGTTTCTAATTACGGGTTTTATATGTAAACCCTAAGAACTTTTTCACCAATATGTGAAATTTATCTCGCTATACTTAGATATCCTAAATTCTCGTTTTAGCTTTTAAATAGTGTTTCAGTCGGTACGGTACAATACACTATATTCCTTATTTAATTATCAAATTTATTCTTGATGTGAGAATAACCTACATTTCTCATACAATTACCTAACCATATCATATTTATTTTATATTATTATTATTTTATTATTATCAACTTTGACCTAATATTTTATATTTATTAATTTCCTATATATATATATATATTACATATTATTACATAATTCATACCTAAATCACTTATCTAACATTTTTAACACTACAAATATTATTGTTCTTCACCCAATAACTTATCAAGAAATCTAATTATATCCTAAATCATAAATTATACCTATTTAATCCCTAGGTCACAAAATTAACTTAAATGTATACTTTTACTCATTATTCATTTATTATTATTACCTAATATGCATAATACATACAATTAACACCCTAAACTCCACAAATACCATCCTACATCAATAATTAACATCTTAAGATACCTAACTATATATCAAATCAAAATTTTCAACAAATTAACATTAAATCACTCAATTTAGTAAAAATTAAGTAAAATTTTAGAAAATAATTTTTCAAAAGAACTCTTCATAGCATTATCATAAATACTCTAAATAGTGTACACAAAAATTTTGAAGTTAAAATTACTCTATTAAGGTCATTTAAATCAGTATCGAAAACTAGTTCGGGTTTGGGGATTTCTTAAGCATGATATATTTCAAGATCTAATTTTAACAAAACAATATTTTTCCTAAAAACTCATACAAAAATCTTTCGGAATACTAAATTTCATAACTTTTCATAATTATTTGACGTTTTTAATAAATTAAATAAAATTGGAGTAGGATTTGGAACTCACTGACGTTGCTGTCTTTGAACACCATAGCCTTATCAGCCGGCATGGGTGCAACCTCCATCATCTAGTGATCATGGCCATCCACTCCTAGGTGGTCATTGGATGTGTGTTCCTTTTATAAGCCTTAATTACATACCATTTTGTTATTTGTTTCTAAAAATACCCTCTCTTCTCTTCTTGTCCTCTCCTTAATTTTTCTAGATTCACAACTAACCAAAACGGGTTTTGGAAAAGGCTTGTTGAATTTATAGTGTGGTTCAAGGTTTTCCTTTAATTTTCTTTATGCCAAGAGTCCTCATCCTTTCCTTTTTTCATTTTTTAAATGTCTAATTCCTATTTGTTGATTTTTCCTCTTTTATTTTAACTCGACATGCCTTATTTTTGGAAATTTCCACACTTCCCATGAATTTTCTTGATTTTTCTTTAATTATTTATGATTTTTTAATTAATTAGTATTATTTTAACATATTTTAGGTATTTTAAGTAATTTTTTGTATTTTTGCCAACATGTAAATACATATATGGTAAAAATAAATACTCTTAAATATTATTTAAGATATTTTATGATTTTTAGTTTGTATATAATTTATCTTTATTAATTCGTTAATTATCGAAACTCGTTTTACCCATTTTCGATAAATAATAAATAATATACATATGATTCAATATTATAATTTTTAATTATTTTATTATTTATTTTCATAAATCTAAATTCATAGGATCACTTTTAATAATATTCCTAGCTTCGTTGTAAAATTTGGGCTCGATCAGATAACTTACTCTATCGCTTTAAATTTTATGTACCGAACCTTGAACATCTAATTGTAGGACTTACACTTCCAACTTTTGGAATCTCCCTTGAGTTTGGGCTTGGGCCTTTCTCTTGTAATGGGCTAGAAGAGCCTCTCATATTTGTCTCCTTTGTCTTCCCTCTCATCTACAAGATCTTGCTGGGCGCATCTCTAAGGTCTTAAAAAATTAGTCTGTGACATTTGCAGGGGGGTATGCATTCGAGCTTACCCCAAATGAGGCCTTGATCTAGGTCTCTGGCCCCCTACTAACCAAATGTGACTATTGAAGTGATCGTTATAACTGTTAGGGTGATCAGGTCCTTAAGAGACATGTACCATTAATATTATTGATGTCAGGCAAGCGCACCTATCAATTTTAATATAGCGGATATGAGTTCGAGTCGATCCCTCAGAGATTTTGAGTACTAATATTAACCTTAGCTTTATTATCTAACCAGAAAATTGTGATGACTTAAATGAATTAAAAATACTGAAATTAACAACTAAACTACTTATGAGACTTAATTACGCAAATTAGGAAGCAATAAACTACGAACGACTTCAAGTATGCAATAATGTATTTAGGAATTATTTCCCCTAGTGTTTAACATATAACCTTTTTAAAATATATTCAATTCAGTTTCTATAATTCTTAACCGGAAGGATTCACAATTAAAGCTAATACCTTTCTCAAGTGTATTAACCCTAATCCTAAATTATTTACCGAAATCTCTTCACTTAGTAATATAATTTAGAATTGCATTAATGTATAATGAATTCCCACACAAACAATCAACTTTCCGGAAGAAATATGTATCTTATCTCTAAGTATACATGTAATTCTCTTCAATTACGCCTAGATCTAATTACACATGCAATTTCTCAATCAACATGCATGATATCATATATTGACACTCTAGAATTATCAATCCACAATTAAACAACATAATTGAATCAAGAAAAGATAGAAACTTTATTGAAATTATAATTCAATCCAAGGGTTACATGAAACCCTAGGTTCCATAATCCTAAATACTCGAATTCTAAGCTATCATAACGAATCTAAAAACGAGTTTCATCAAAAACGTAAAATAAAGCATAAAAACCCCTCTTGATTAATGAACAATCTCTCTAATCTTGAAGTTGATGTTGTTTTCCTCTCTCTTGATGTTGTTTCCCTCTTTCTTGATGTTGTTCCTTAAGTCTCTTTCTCTTCTTTTATGTCTCTTGTTTCTGTAATGTCTCCCTTCTCTTTTGCAACCCTAAGATATCCTTTTATATGTGTATTACAAAGATTCTTTTTTCGTCACCAGACACGGCCTGGGATACGGCCGTGTCCCCAGGTCATGTAACTTTCTGCACTTAGGCAAATTTTCTGCACAACTTCAAAACTTCTTCGTTTGAACTTGGAATTGAGTGAAACTTGATTCCTTTTCTTCGTTTTCAAGCCTAGAACGCGTTTAAACCCTGAAATCAACATTTTACTCAATTAAGTATCAATTTCTTTAAAGAAAACAAAAAATGTAAGGGAAATACTATAAAATCACCATATGAAATATGTTTAAAATCAGAGTTATCAGTTGTGCTTATAGATGCCTATTTTGCAATATTCCCCATAATCAATTCTTGACTGTTGATCTCTCCTTTATGACATATGGCTGTGTGCAATGGTTAGTCATGAAATGATGCTTTGCATAGCCCTTATCAACCTATATAAGGGCTTATAGGTGAATCTATTTTCTATTTTTTGCTATCATTTTACCAAAGTTCCATTGAAAGCTTTTCTCCCTTGATCTCGCATTTTCCTATCCTTTCCCTTTCTTTCTCTTACTTTCAATTTTTGAAGATGGTTGATCACCGGCAACAACCAAGTCCTAACCAATTTGCAAGTAAGGCTTCAATAAGCACAAACCATAGGCATAAGCATGTCCCTATTCCCCCTAGTAAACAGCAATGGCTAGAGATGATGGCGAAAATAGCAGTTAATCATGGGAGGTGAAGAGATCCTTTGCGGAGGTGAGGTCTCAATGTGAGTACTCGCTCAAGAAGGAGGAGTCGATCAAGCCTCTATTGTTGACTACTAGGCATGATAGCGTCATTACTAAAGTGGAATACATTTACTAATAGGAACAGTAGTTGAAGGTTCATGATGAGGTGCACTGAAATACTAATGCTTGGGAGGTGTTTTTATGTAAGGAGGGTATGCAGGTGTGTGACTACAGTGATAATGGACATTCATTTTATATTTGCTAAAAGGCGGTAAAGATATGCTTGCACCTACCCTTTATCGAATTCCAAATGGAAGTCTTTAGGTACTTTTAGGTATGTTTGGGCTCCCACCACCTGAACACCTAGCAAGTGTTGGTGGCGTTCAACTCCATGTTCATCTTCCATATGAGGAGGCCTACGACTTAACTGTTTTTATATTTCTTTCACTTGAAAGGGGACTTTGGTGGCTTGGTGTACTGTTTGAATCAATGGTCCCTAACTTAACTTTTATACAGGCAGAATAGTAAGGTTGATGATTGGAAGTACCAATTTCTCGTCATGAGATCACCTCATGCGTTGGATTTTCCTATGAAGTGGATGAGATTGATCTACATGAAGTTGATTAGTCATTTGAAAGGGGAAGATGAAGAGGAAAAGGAGTGGGTCATCAATATTGGTTGGTGGAACGGACTAAGGTTTGACACTTTGGAGAGTGTGGAATTGTATTTGATGAAGGAGATGCTATATGCCTGGGAGATAAGTATAGGTGTTGTTGTGGCCAGGGAGGGCAGCCAAGAGTTCGTTGTTGTCGATTGCTAACCGAATGGCTTAAGGCTTCTTTCTTTAATAAGTATGTTATCTTCATTTTGGTTTCTACTACTAAGTAGTTTGTTGTTTTTGCATCATACGAATTGTCAAGTAGTACCTTCAAGGAGCAGATGTTACAAATCTGGGAGGAGAGACATTGAGTAGGGGGTGCTTGGGTAAGGAGTACAGGAAGTTGTTACTAAAGGAGTATATAAGCAAGAGCAAGGGTTGCACGAGCATGTCGCGCTTGCAAATAAGGGGTCACGTAGACCTGTGCCTAACTAGAGGGGTGCTGGCTCGGGGGATAGGGGCATTCAAGAGGAGCCCATAGTAAATGTAAGGGAACAATTTGATGGCCAAAGAAGGTTAGGTGATGGTAGAGCTAGTGGTGTAATACAAGAGTCGTTTCCTTCGGTATTGCACTTAGATGCTGAGAAAGGCGACTCGATTCAGATGTATAATAACATCCATATCGTTAAAGAGTAGTCATTGAAGAGGACATATGCTATGTGGATGCAGGACAAGTCATTAGTGAGCATTCTTTGATGGCTTTAAGGGGTTTAGGTGATGCCATTTGCCTGTACAAGCATGTATTAACCTAAAGGAGTCGCCTTCTCAAGCAGGTGCAGTTTAAGGTGCTTATATCATATTTATGTTCTCTTGAGGTATGCATGGACACATACTTATTTTTTTCTTGTTACAAGCTTTGTAGGTGAATGAGTAGGCAAGGAATGGAGAGATTAAGAGGTTAAGAGAGGAACTAACCAAGTTAAGGGGACAAAATTTGGAGCTCTAGGGGGAGTGCAGTGAACGTGCTATAGAGATGAAGTTGGAGTAGGAAGTTGTCGACCTTAGGTCTAGATTGTTGTAAGAAACAAGCCAATGACATGATGGAAAGGCTTACTGATCATAAGGAGGAGCTTGTTGTAGTGAAGGAGGATGTGGAAGTAGCCAAGTGAAAGGTAAAGGTTGCCCGAAAAAAGGTAAGGGCTGCTAAGGTGGAGGCCAATGTTTCTATGAAAGGGGAAGAGGTGACCAAAAAGGAGGCCAGTCATCTATAAAGGGAGCTTGATGAAGCTTGCACCAGTTTTCAAAAGAGGGAGGTAGAGCCAAGGAATGGTTGTAACTTAGCCCAAGCAACAATAGAAGAGTTGTTCAACAATTTTTTGTTGGGCCAGAACTACAAAGATGTTGTTATGGGTGTTGGCCGAGATGGTGTTAGAATGGCAAAGATGGATTACAAGGAGGTCCATCCCGAGCTTGATTTTATCTTCTTAAATTATCTAATAAAGGAGTGTCTGGTAAGGATTAGGGATGAAGAGGGTAACGAAGACGGTGATGAAGAAGGTAACAGGGAGGCTGTAAGCAGTGGAGATAGTCCTGGAGGGGCTTATAAGGCTCTTGCTTTTGTTTCTTTTAGTGTTAAAAATTGTATGAATTGAATTGTTTGAATGGAAGGTCCTTGATTAATAATTATTATTCACTGTGTAATTTTCTTTCACTCCCCTATTATACCTACATATATCCCTGCTTTGTGGTTTTGTGTATTGGCGTGTGTTCGGCCATTAGTGCAACCGTACAATTATTAGGCCTAAGCTTGGGAATCCTGACCCAAGTAGTATCTGGTTAAGGGCATTGAGCCAGTGAGGCCTCAATTCTGAGAGGTCAAGCATTATAGACTTGGTTTATGTACCTGTCTTGCGAAGCCCTTAGGTGTGGAAACCTAGTGGGCGCTCGAGGTAGAGCTCGAGGCTTAGGCCATATTAAGTGAGCAGACTTGAGAGAGTGTTTAGATATCGAAGAGAAAGATCAACTTTAGCTTGATCCAGTGCCTTTGTGTTTGCTAATGAATGGGGCAGGGCATAATGATGATAGTACTATAAAATGCATACGATGGGATGGTGATGATGTTTGCCAAGGTAAAACCCTCTGCCGGTCCCACTGTGATGGAGGCGATGGCCTGAAATTTAACCCATTTGGTAAAGTAATCCATTGCTACCATGACAAATTACCGTCCGCTCGACGCCTTCGAGAAGGGCCTAGGGACATCTAGTCCTCATTGGATGTAGGGCTTCGAGGCGTTTGTGCTATGGAGCTCCAAACTGGGTGCTCAATCGATCGATTTATACTTTTGGTAGGCATGGCAATGTCACATTAAGGCCTTGGCATCTTCTTTCATGGTTAGCCAATAATATATAAGGCAAAGAGTTTGGACATATAAGGCTTGGGCCTTGATGTGATTACTGTAGATGCAAGCATGTAGTTCTTTCAAGGTATAGAGCCTTTGTTCTCTTTTCATACACCAGAGGAAGGGTAAACTATGTCCATGCCTATACAGGACATCATCTATGATAGTATAGTTGGTTATGTTGTATGCAAGCCTCTTAGCTTCATTCTTATCTTTAAGGTGTTAGTCTTAAGGTAGTCAATAATGGGGTCCATCTAGGAGGGGTTGGTAGGAGTGGTACTAATTTAAAGTACCTATTAAGGGGAACCATTGATGGTGCATTGTAGCATAAACTGGAGGAAAACTTGCCTGTTGGCTTTCAAGGGTGAGGGTAAGGGAGTAAAGGCAAGCTTAAAGAGTCTGTCTGCCTCATAGTTATCAGCTCGAGGAATCTTAGTTATGGTCTAGGAGAAGAAATTTGAGCTAAGTCTCGCACCATTTGTAGGTATTTTTTCATGCTTTCCCTCGTCATTT
This sequence comes from Lumnitzera racemosa, assembly GCA_024138005.1. Lineage (NCBI taxonomy): Eukaryota > Viridiplantae > Streptophyta > Magnoliopsida > Myrtales > Combretaceae > Lumnitzera > Lumnitzera racemosa. The sequence continues at coordinate 95,376,340 of JAMXBC010000004.1, read as the reverse complement.
GGTATTTCCCTTTCACCAGTTGTATTATTGACATAAAATCCGAGTGTATATTAATATTCTCAGCGCCTAGGTTCACTGCAATCCGTAGTCCCGTGATGAGGGCTTTGTATTTGGCTTTGTTATTGCTTGTGTGGAATCTGAATTAAAGCAAGTACAGGACCTTAGTGCCATAGTGGTCTTGCAAGACTATTCTCGCCCCACTTCCCCCTTTAGTAGAGGATCCATCTACACAGAGTGCCTATTCTAGTATGTTGGTATGAGTAGGTGGTTCGTCTTCTATATTGTATTCGACAACAAAGTCTGTGAGTACTAGTACTTTTATGGCTTAGCAATGATGGAACTGTTAACCATATGCCTTGAGGTATTAAGCTTCTGTAGGAATGTTCGTAATAGCTGATCAGTAAGAATAATGATGGGGTATACTTGGAAGTATAGGCGAAGTTTGTAGGCTACAATGACTACAACAAGGGCAAACTTTTTGATTTGGGAATACCTGACCTTTAGGCCTCGTAAGATATGGCTAATGTAGTAAACTAGTTTATGATCTCGCTTCTCTGCTAAGATAACTATCGAAGATAATATACGGTCACTAATAGCCAAGTACAAGCAAAGGTTTGTGCTAGGGATTGGTTTAGAGAGTATGGGTGGATTGTGAAGGAATTCTTTCAATCTATCAAAAGCAACTTCGTATTCGGGCATCCATTTGAATTTTGATGGGTTCTTTAATAGTTTGACAAACTTGCCACTTATCAATGCTTCTTAAGAGGAAACATTTGAAGGCGGCTATCTTGCTCATGAGATGCTGGATGTCTTTGATCTTTTGCGAGGTCTTCATGTCCTTTATTGCTTAGATCTTGTTGGGATTAGCTTTGATATCTCTCTCCATGACCATATAGCCGAGGAACTTACCAATGCTCATCCTAAAGATGCATTTTTGGAGGTTAAGCTTCATCTAGTACCTTCCCAATGTGTCGAAGGTCTCATGGAAGTCGGTGATGTAGTTGGTCTTGCTCTTGCTTTTGGCAATCATGATGTCAACATAAACTTCAACGTCTCTCTTGAGGTATGATTTGAAGACTGCTATCACTAAGCGTTGGTAGGTGGCGTTAACATTCTTGAGTTCGAACAGCATAACTTTGTAGCAGTATATTCCGAAATCTATGACGAAGGAGGTGTGGACTTGGTCCCTAAGGGCCATACAGGTTTGGTTGTAGCTAGAGAAGGCATCTATGAAACTTAGTCTAGCGTAGCCCAATGTAGAGTCAACAAGCTTATCAATCCTAGGGAGAAGAATGTCTTGTTCAGGTTGGTATAAATGACACATAATCTCCATTTTGTTTGCTTTCTTTGCAAGGACCGTGTTAGCAAGCTAAGTGAGGCATCTTTCTTCTCTGATGAAGCTAGCTTTCAAGAGGTTTTGTACTTCCTGTTTTGTAGCAGCTTATTGTTCTGATGTGAAGTATCGCTTCTTCTGTTTGACAGGCCGTACATGGGGATATCATGAAGATTTATGAGTTGCTGTACAAGAAGGTTGACATTTCCTCCTTTTCTTCAAAGGATAGGCATGTCCCTATACGTATAGTCTAGTTAAAGTGGTCATCGCATTGGATGACCATGGTCTATTCTACTGGTTCTCTTAGGAGGTTTGGCATAGTTTTTGGTGTAGACTCAACGTGCATAATCTTATCATGCAAGATATCACCAAGGTATAAAGTCCAAGACAATTTTTGGTATCTGGGTATAACACCAGTTCTTGTAGGTATAGGGAACTTCAGCATAAATTATCTCTAACCGATGCAAATATCAAATTTGTTGAGGCTAGGATGCCCTAAGATGACACTGTAGGGGGGACCAGTGATCAACGATCATGAAGTCAATGTGTTGTGAGGTAATGTGCTTGTCATCACCTAGTTTGATGGGTAGTGTCATAAGTCCCTTTACGGGGACTATCTTTCCTCCGAACCCTACTAAGCTCTACATTTATGAGTGGAGTTGTTCATCAAGCTAGTCTTTCATTTACTCGTAGGCCAAGAAGAACACAAAATCAGCTAAGCTCTCGTTGTCCACAAATGTTTTGTGGACATCAAAGTATCTTATTTTGGCAATGATGACTAGAGGTTCGATGTGTACATATTCAACACCTGCTTTGGCTTCCTTAGTAAAGGATATAGTTGTATTGATTCTTGGTTTTTTAGGTCGAACTAAGAGTACCTCATGCTGTGATAGGGTAGATCGATCTGCATCCGATCGGCTTGGTCCGCCAATGATTGTCTATACATTGCCTCGGTGGCCTTTGCATCCAATTTTTTTAGTAAGTATAGTGCTCTGGTTGTGTTTGTTGCTATGGCTTCTGAGCACCATGTTGCTAAGTAAGTTAAGGATGGTTTTGCTAGTTAGCAACGAGGTGGTCAATGCGACCTTTGTGCAAGAGACCTTCAACCGCATTTTTAAAGTGCCTTCACTCCTCCATCTTGTGGCGTCGTACTCTATGGTAGTTGTAAAACTTACCCAAGCAAAAGGTATCGGGCGTTTCTCTGATGGCTACATAATTTGGTAAGCGTTTGCAAACATCATAATATACCTCTCTTAAGGGGTAAGCTAATCGTGTGTAGTTGGAAAAGCCAATGAACTTCTGCTTTTTTCTTTCCCGTCATTCCTTAAAGGAAGGGATGCAGTCCTTTATAGATATGCTATCAGACCCTACAAAATTGGTTATCAACTTATAATCAATTGATTCGAAAACAATTCGTAAAATTTAAGGTTAAAGCATAAGTTATTTAATCGAGCCCACATTTTACGATAAAGCTAGAAATATTAATACAAGTGACTCCGTAAGTTTGGATTTAAGACAATAAAATAATAAAATAGAAAAATATTATATTTATAAAATAAATTTATTTTACATGCTATTTATTGAAAACACATAAAATGGGTTTTGATAATTAATAAATTATTAGAGATAAATTATATGTATACTAAAAGTCATAAAATAGCTTAAATAATATTTATGAGTATTTATTTGTATTATACGTGCATTTACGTGTAGGTATACATACTTAAAATTACTTAATATATATAAAATATATCAAACAATACAAAATAAATATAGGAAAATTAATAAAAATTTAATATAATGATCGATTATGCTGGAATAAGCATAGTAATCTGGAAAAGTAAGAATAAGAGTCTTAAAGAGTCAAAAAGTGGTCAAAAGAGACATGTGAACTCAAAAAATTCCTAACCAACCTACTATTTCTTATAAATTGACATTAGCCCATCTACAATTCATTTTGGACTTTTTAAAGTTCAAGAAAAATAGAGAGTGGTCAGTGAGAGAACTGTAAGTATTTTTAGAAAATTGTACAAAATAAGGTGTTTTTAGGGCTAAATTCGTGTGCATATACCAAAACACGACCTAGGATGTGAAACAAGATCAATACCCTATAGTAGACCCTACGCCCCTTCTAGCCAAAAAGTAGTGAGTGGCTGATGATGGCTTGGGCAACGGTTTCCAGTGAATATCGCAACTTGATCCAATTTTCGATAATTTGATAAAAATACTAACTAAAGTTTAAAAATTATGAAAATTTGTCTCCTAGCATACTTTTGTATGTGTTTTTTTTTTTTGGGGAAAAATGTTGTTTTGTTTAAATTAAGTCTCAAAATATATCGCTCTTAACAAACTACTAAACTTAAGCTAATTTCATTTTTGACTTCAAAAACCTTATTAATGTTGTTTTGACCTCAAAATTTTTCTATACACTACCTATGATGTATATTAAATTAACATGAAAAGATTTTCATGAAAATTATTTTTACATATTTTTATCTAATTTTTAGGCCTTAAAACCCCTATTAAGTGGCTACTTTTCTAAATCTACTTAATGATTTTCCAAGAAACTTAGTTGTATTCTAACCTAATGAATATTCTAACATATTATGGTGTTGAGTACAGATGAAAGAACCAATTTGTAGTGTTGGGAGTGATAGATTTGAATATTAAGGGCTTGGTGTTGATATTTGTGATATATGTAAAATATTCCAAACAACAGAATTAAGTGTAGTTAGTATAAGCTGGAGTAGTGTTGGACTGTATATTATACTTGCATTATGATCTCGAACTAAATTATGTGCAATTGTGTAGAAATATAGAGTAGGTGCAGTTCAAAAATTAATTTAGGAGGTAATTCAAAATCTAAATCAGAGATAAGGTTAGTAATGTTACATTAAGATGTTGATCCGAACTTAAATAAGAGATTATTATATTCACATAAGGTAAAGGTAGTTAAACTTTGTATAATAGGTTAGGATGCATTTTTTAGAATTATGAATAAGGTACAATTAGGAGCTGAATTGAAACCTGATTTAGAGACGAAATTAGAACCTATTTAAAAAGAAGAATAATTATAAGAGACTTAAAACTAGAATAATTTGGTATAATAAAACCCTAAACCAAAGATAATAATCTAAGTTACAGAGTAAAGCTTATATATAGTAGTAATATGAATACTAAAATACATTTGTATTATAGGAATTATCGATAAAGGCATGTTGTAAGTCACACCTTAAGTGAGCAAGAGAGATGTCAGGCAAGTTTGGGATCAATCTGTTACTATGTTATAGTACTTAGAAGCTTAAGATTATACTTGATTGTATTTATTAGGTGGCTTGATTGTGTACATTCTTGTGTGTGTGTGTTTATGAGTTTAGTTGTATGATTTTAGCTTACTACTCTAGATTGCAATTATTTGAATTGTGTGTATTGATTGATCACCTTAAACAGGACTTAATTATATATCACTTATAATCTTAATTGGATATGCAATTGCAACCCATTAAGGGACATTTAGGATTCTTTAACCAAAAACCGATCTCTTTAAAAGGGATAACTCTTGTAGACGCTCCATTTTTGCCGATTTGTAATTTTTTTTTTTTAAATTCTTGGAATAAGGGAAAAGGGTCATAATTTAGAAAAGTGTAAAAAATATATAAAATTTAGAAAAATAAAAAAGAGTAGAAAATATGGAAAAAGTAGATAATTTAAAATAAAAATAGGAAATTTAAATAGCCTTTGGGTTTACGGTTGGGGGATCTTGAGCTTAGGCTTAGAATTAAATCTAGCCCCAACTGACCTAGTTCATATATGCAATTTGGACAATGATATACCTAAGAGCTTAGTTATCACTAGGACTTACGATAGTAGGATTGGAGTAAATGAGTCTTTCGAAATATTGAAGAAAGTAGAGTGAATAGGACTATGAACTAACTAGAATAGTTGGCGTAAAGCTGCTCGGAGGATATAACGCACCAATAAACACAACACGACTTGATACTTTACTTGATATGATGCACAAGTTGACATCAAGATTCACCTACCACTAATCCTGAGCTACTCGGCAATATTAGATAAGAGTGTATGGGAAAATGGCCTTGGAGAGGATTGCCTCATTAGAACTGAATATTCAATGTATATGTCTAAGATAAGATGATCCTAGCTTATAAAGAGACGGGACTATTTATAGTAAGTTCTTAAAGAAACATTACAAAAAAAATAAATTACAAGAATATATATACAAAAAGGGAAACCCTAGTACATACAAAAGGGGTAAAAGGGACAACAGAGAAAAAGGGAAAATCGTACAATGTTAAGTGATGCGGACAGGTGGCAGCGCGACAGTGGTTTTATGCCAGGATTCTCTATGCATAGCAAGTGGAAGGAGTCAAGACGTATAGAGACAGAGGTCGAGATGTGAAGGAGATGTCATGAGAGTTGGGTAAGAAGCCAAGAGATAAATACTCAGCTAGGGAGGTAGATCTTTGTACTCGGCAGTAGACTTTCGGCATTTGAACATCCGATCACTTGGTACAAAGCTCTTGGCTAGAGGATAGTCGGCATTGATACTTGAATAAAGCGTAATACAACCACTCGAAGCTCCCAGGGAATTTAGCCATTCTCCTTCAGCATATTATTTTTCGTTGTCAGTAGGTTAACGAGAAAGAATCCTTTAGGTGAGGAATTGGAAGCCTCTGAAGCATGTGCGAATAATTGGGCTGGTAGTCGGTAACCCATCAACTCTTTGGGGTTGTTGAAGATTTGCCCTCAAATCATGATCCTTGTCATCATCGAGTACATAAAGAGTCAGATTAGTGACATTGAATGTGGTTGACATGCTATACCCTTCGGGTAGATCAACCTCATAGGTGTTATTATTAATGCGTCTAAGGATCTTGTAAGGCCCATCTGCTCTGGGAGATTGTTTGTTCGTCCTTCTACCAAGAAAGCGTTCCTTGCTAAGGTAGATCCAGACAAGGTCTCCAGGGGTATAAACAATTAGTCTCCTTCCTCGGCCAGTTGTTCGGCAACTTTTTTATGTAGCTTCTGGAATTCCTTAGCGCGTTGTAGGCCAGATTGACTCTCTCCTTGTGTAATCAAATTGCTAATTAAATTCAAGGGTAAGTTTGGGTTAAGTCTATAAACAACCTCAAAAGGTGATGTTCTAGTCAAGCTATGAGCTAAGCGGTTGTAGGAAAATTCAATGACGAGAAAGCATAAATCCTTGTAATGTGAGTTCTTCCCAACAATTGCTCGCAGGAGGCTGCCAACGATTTTGTTCATAACTTTAGTTCGACCATCTGTATGTAGATGACAAGAAGTACTGCACATGAGTTTAGTGCTAAGCTTCTTCTACAAGATTTTCTAAAAGAAGCTTGTGAACTTCAAGTCATGGTCAGATACAATGCTCCTCAGCACTCCATGTAACCACATAATTTCCTGCAAAAAGAGATTAGCGATGAATAAAGCATTATTAGTTTTGTGGCAGGGGATGAAGTGGCTCATCTTACTAAACCAATTGACCACCATCATGATTGAGTCATGTCTTCTCGGCGTTCGGGGAAGGCTGAGTATGAAATCCACGCTTAGATTGGTCCACGACCACTCTGGGATAGGCAGGGGTATGTACTCCTCATAAGACTCTCTCTTCCTCTTTGCATATTTTGCACACCTCACACCTCTCAAGTATTCAATGCACATCCTTCATCATTTAAGCCAGTAGAAATGTTCCTTTAATATCTCAGTTGTCCTCTTTTCCCTAAAATGGCCAGCCAAATCCCCGGCATGACCCTTTCGAACAAGTAGCTCCTTTACCGAACCACTCAGTATGCAAACCTGCTTGCCCTTCATCAAGAACCCTTCACTCAAGTTGAATCCTTCTGTAGCTCCTCCAGCACTGCACTTGGCCACTAAGGGTCCAAAATGTGGATCATGCTAATATTGATTAGGTAAAGTGCCAAATCCCAACACTTTAGCTTGCAATGTTGTGATGAGGGCATGTTAGCAAGAAAGAGCATCAGCCACTGTATTGGTACTCCCCTTCTTATATCTGATGATATAGCAAAAGGTCTCTAAGAACTCAACCTATTTGGCATAATCCCGAGAAAGCGTATGTTGCCTATAAAGATGCTTGAGAGATTCGTGATTCAAATAGACGATGAATTCTCTCGGCAATAGATAATGTTGCCAGTTTTAGAGTGTTTAGACAAAGGTATAGAACTTCTTGTCATAGGTTGAGCAATTCAACGCAATACCTTGAAGCTTTTTGCTGAAGTAGGCAATGATTCAGCACTCTTGCATAAGGACAACACCAATGCCAACTCCCAATGCGTCAAATTTAACCCTAAAAACTTTCTCAAAATCTGGTAGAGCAAGCACTGGGGCAGATGTCAATTTAGATTTTATAGCTTCAAAGCTTTTTTGAGTTTTTTCGGGCTACCTAATCTTGGAATTCTTCCAGGTCAGTTTAGTTAAGGGTACTGTTATGGAACTGAAGTTTTAAATGAATCTCCAATAGAACGAAGCTAAATCATGGAAGCTCCTAACTTCAATAGCACTATTCGGCGTAGGCCACTCTAGAATAGCTTTGACCTTCTCGTCATTAACTCAAGCCCCCCTCCCTAATACTACATATTCGAGGAATATAACCTCGCTTTGATAGAACACACATTTCTTCAAGTTGCTGAATAATCTCTCGGTACGAAGGATATCGAATACCGATCTTAAATGTTTAACATGGGTGATGAGGTCAGCATTGTAGAATGTCATCAAAGTAAACCAGAACACATTTTCCAATCAACGTTCGGAGCACATGATTCATCAACCGCATAAATGTACTCAATACATTAGTCACACCAAACGACATTGCCAACTATTTGAACAAACCATCCCTTGTTTTGAAGGTCGTCTTCCATTCATCCCCAAGTCTCATTCATATCTGATGGTAGCCACTCTTCAGGTCAATCTTAGAAAAGATGCAAGCACCATGTAACTCATCAAGCATATCATCAAGTAGCGGGGTCAGGTATCGATATGTAATAGTGATCTTATTGATGACTCAGTTGTCAACGTACATTCGCCACATTCCATAATTTTTTGGCACGAGCATAGCTGGTACGACATAAGGGCTCATGCTCTTACGGACATATCTACGATCCCCCAACTCATCCACCTATTTCTTCAATTCAGCTGCCTACTTAAGATTGAGCATATAAGCGGGTTATTTTGGTAAGGTAGCTTTTGATTGTAGGTCAATACAATGTTCAACACCTCTTAATAGAGGTAAACCTTTGGGCATCTCGCTAGGGAATAGGTCGGTAGAGTCTTGAAGTAGCTGCTGCACTTTAGTAAGTATGTTCTTAGCTTCTCTAACCTCTAATAGTCTCTTAACTAGGAGGAGCACAAAGTTGTCAGCCTTAACTTCTCAGGTGAATTGAGCTTAGAAAATCACCAAGGACTTTTGCTGCAGTGATTTAACAACCTTCTCTTGGGGCTTCTTGCACTTCCTTAAGACTCATAGAAGTTAATATAATTTTGTTCCCATTCTTCTAGAACATATAGGTGTTCCTATACGCATCATGTAACACTCTCAAATCAAATAACCACGGTTGGCCGAATAATATGTGAGACGCATACATAGGAAGGACATCACACAGCACCTCATCCCTATACCTATCATAAATGGTAATCGTTACTCTAACTTGCTCGGTAACGCGTAGTCCTCCTTTTTCGTTCAGCCAGTAAATCTTGTACGGCTTAGGGTGTGGAAGGGTTAGCAATCTCATGGCCTTAACTACCCCTTGAGCTTTGACGTTGGTACAACTCCCTCCATCAATAATTAAGGCACATAACTTGCCATTCACTCGATAATTCTTATGGAAGAGATTCTCCCTTTGCTCATTCTCATGAGCCACAAAAGTACTAAGAGACCATCTGGCGTCTAATGACAAAATAGTACTCGGCACCACCCTTGGGAGGTATCTGAACATCGAGGTCTTCTTAAAACTCTTCTAGCATCTATTCAACTCCTACCTCTTCCTCTGGTTCGCTAGCACTTTCTACTTCAAATTGGGGCTTTTCTCCATTTATGGTCATGACTCGACAGTTCAAACATTGACTGGCTATATGTCCATATCCGAGACATTTAAAATATTTAATTTCTCGAGTCTTTCTTCCTGAGCTTTGACCTAGGTTTCTTCAAACCTCAGGTTTCTCAGCCTTGCTCTTGCTTCGGCCTTCTTTTGGTTAGCTTACCATAAGTCCTCGATGTTCCACCTTAGAACTGTTTGATACCCAATCATTCCCTGATCGGCTCAACATGCTGCCCTTATTCGACAGAGTGGGTTAGCTACTCGGCATCTAGCTTACCTAGTTCCGCTTCTACCTTTCAATTCTCTATACCATTCGAATGGCTTCGTCTAGAGTCGTAAGACTCTGCATTTCCACTATGTTACCTACCTTGATGCTTAGCTTAGAGATGAACCGTACTATAGTTCTCGCCTCAAGTTCGTTGACATCAAATCAAATCATGAACAACTGAAACTCTCGGACAGTCATCCACTGATCTATTACCTTGCCTCAAGTCTTGGAGCCGTCTCAAAGTGTCTTATTCGTAGTGTTCGGGAATGAACCTACTTCTCAAGACCCTCTTCATTTTGTTCCATGTTCGGACTTCTCATCAAGCCCTTAAGCGAACATTCTATAGTTTCTTCCACCACATTGCCACATATCCAAAAAATTCCAACACTACGACTCATATGCAGACAGCATCTTCATAATCATAAAAGTCAAATATCTTTTCGATTTTCTCCTCCCAATCAAGGTAGTCATCAGCACTACTAGACCTATTGAAGCTTAGAATCTATACCTTGAGGTGTTCAGCACCTCTCAATGCTCTAAAAACATGCTCATCAATCCCACAGTAGTGCTTGGTTCACTGGAAAGGCTTCTAATAGTCATTCCTTCATTTGCCTTCTCAGCCTATCTCTCATCTTTCGACCTTGCTCAACAACTCTCTCACATAGTCCAATCATTAAAACCCTATTTACTTAGACAACTAAGTTGGCCATAGTAGCAACAATATCTTGTATCTGCTCATTAGTAGTATGTAGTTTTTGTTGGGTAACTCGACCATGACCATAAGCATTACTCTTGGCATCGTTAATCTCTCCTTAAACACTAAGATTCGACATTCTCAAAACAAAGCTTCAGAAAATATTCTTCACACTAGAAACCTTTACTTCACATGTACATAAGTACTACTCGAACTTGAATTGTGACCTGTTTTGGTCTTCCAAACAAAAAAAAAAAAGTATCTCACCTAGCAAACAAGTATAGACTATTGCCATACAGCTTTAGGTTATAACCTCAAGCTATAATATTAGGATTATATAATGTGCCTAGGAGCTCAGTTATTACTAAGACTTATGGTAGCAAGATTGGACTAAATGGGTCCTTCGAAATATTAAATAAAGTAGAGTGAATAGGACTACGAATTAACTAGAATAGTTAACGTGAAGCTGCTAGAAGGATATAACGTACCAATGAACACAACACAACTTGACACTTCACTTGATATGATGCATAAGTTGACGTCAAGGTCTACCTGCTACTAATCCTGAGCTATTTGGCAAGATTAGATAAAAGTGTGTGGGAAAATGGCCTTGGAGAGGATTGCCCCATAAGAACAGAATATTTAATGTATATGTCTGAGATAAGATGATCCTAGCTTATAAGGAGTCGGGACTATTTATATTAAGCTCCTAAGGAAACATTATAAAAAGAAAATAAATTATAAGAATATATATACAAAAAGGGAAACCCTAGTACATACAAAAAGGGTAAAAGGGACAACAGAGAAAAAGGGGAAATCATACAACGTTAGGTGATGTGGACAGGTAGCAACGCGACAGTGGTTTTGTACCAGGATTCTCTAAGCATAGTAGGTGAGAGGAGTCAAAACATGTAGAGATAGAGGTCAAGACGTGAAGGAGATGCTGTGAGAGTTCAATAGGAAGCCGAGAGATAAATACTCAGCCAAGAAGGTAGATCTCTTTACTCAGCAGTAGTCTCTCAACAGGTTATCATTCGATCACTCGGCATAAAGCTCTCTTCCAAAGGATAGTCGGCATTGATACTCAAACAGAGTATAATATAACCACCTAAAGCTCCCAAGGAATTCAGCCATCCTCCTTCAGCATACTGTTTTTCGTTGTCAGCTGGTTAATGAGAAAGAATCCTTCGAGTAAGGGACTAGAGGCCTTTGAAGCGTATACGAGTGATTAGGTTGATAGTTAGTAACCCATCAAACAAGGTAAGGGTCAACGGCCTGATGGTACTACACTTGTACTTAGCATTGTAAGAATGGAGAGGTTCTAGGTTCAAATCCCCTATGTACATGTTGCGCATCTTATTTTCTTAGTCAAGCCAAGGCTACATGCCGCACTGCCATAGGACCACGTGACAAATATGAAACATGGTGACACGTGTCAATATGTAGTGGACAACAACCCATCTATGTAGCTAACGTAGCACCCACGTGGCACCACATCAACATCGCCTCCCACATAAGCAGAGTATACAAGCTCAAAAGTTGCCATTTTCGAACCCCCATCTTCCAATCTATTTTTTGACCATTTTTCATCAAAATCGATCCAAATCTTTTCCATATTTGTGTTGTCAACATAGGATACTACTAATTAGAACAAAAAAACAAGTCCTAATTCATCTAAATCGTAAAGAAATTTGAATACAAAAAATGAAAAAAACCATAAACACGTCATGGATGACTTGACAAAACTAAGCTCTTTTGGCAAAATTTCTTGAATCCAACTTGTAGTTGACACTCCTTGACATGTTCTTGACCTTTTGCTTCATCCAAATATAAACCTTCTTCAAGTTTCAAGTAAAATTGAACGAGCACAGTCAATGCCTCATCCTCCATTGTTAGTTCTTTCTAAGCTCGTCCATGCTTCAAATATTATAAATAGGAGCTTTAGTTTTCATTCTTGGCATCAATTCACCATCAAGCTCTCATCCATGATCTCTAAAACTCTGTTCAAATTCACCATCGTCTTGCTTAAGGCCACAAAATCATCAACTGAGTAGCATTTAAATGCCCGTTATAATGGAAAGAAAGTTGACCCAACAACTCATTAAAAAGATGAAAGCGCTTGGAACTAACAACAATTTTTACCAAGCTAGCATCATAGATTTCTCTACATATGATGTTGAGGCTTATCTTGAGAAATTTAAGGTACCAAAGATCAAAAAGTATAATGCGATTAGATGCCATAAGTTGCATACTAGACTATATGTACACAAAATGAGCAAATATGTCCAATATGATTAGTTGATGGTTTAAACATTCCAAGATAGTTTAACTAGCCCAATATTGACCTAGTGTGCCTAATGTCCTAAACTAAGTGAACACATGGGAGAATATGGCCAGGGCATTTTATGAGCAATACAAATTCAATGTTGAAGTGGGTCTAACGACAATCGGTCTTGTAAATCTCAGGAAGAAGGACAATAGGTCCTTCAAAGAGTACGCTCAAAGGTGGAGATCCTTAGCTACAAGGGTATCTACCCTAATGTTTGAAAGAGAACTCACTTCTACCTTTATCAGTACACTTAATTAGCCCTACTTCGGCCATCTGATGGGGTAGGCTTCATCCAATTTTGTAGAGGTTGTAGTAATAAGATGTAGAATTGAAACTGCTATCTCCTTTGGTAAGCTTTAAGAATCATTTGATAGAAGATCGTCTTCTTCATCGTCTGTTCCCAAACTAGCAGCCAATAAAGCTAAAGAAGCTATGGTCAGCGTAGTGATTTCAAATGCTAAGCCAAATGCTCAAGTTTCTTTTAAGGCAAATCCTCCTCAAATCCAACAGCAATTTAGAAACTAACCTTAAGCCAGTAGGGCTCCAAGACAATACACTAAAATACCTATTTCTCTTAAGGGGGGGTTTGAAAAGCTACAAAAGGACAACTTAATTCGGTTTGAGATCCCTAGTGACAAATACAGACTAAGGATTTTCAATCCTAATCAGAAATGTGAATATCATTTAAGACAAGTAAGGCATTTGACTAATTCGTGTTGGAGACTGAAAAACAAGATCCGGGACTTAATTGACAAAGGCTCAATCTAACTAGACCTCATAGAAGCTCTAGCCCCAAAAGCCAACATTAATCCCTTAAGCAACCATAGCCTTATTATCTATATGATTTTTTATGATTCAATCAACATGATCAATTCAGATAAGAAGCCTAAGGTCTTTCAATTTTACAAGAGTGAGCAAGCCCTAAGTGCTAAGAAGTATACTTTCTACGTGCCGATAGCACCTAAAAATTATCAAGTTGTCCCATGCAATTATCGGGTAGTTAACCAAAAGAGATCAAGTTCGCTAGTAGGTAGGATTACTTGAAGTAGAAGAGTTTATAACCCAAAAGAAGATCTCAAAGAAAAATGTGCTAGAGAAGGCCAACGACAAACCAATTGAATGTGAAGAAGGATTGTCTACCTTCACTAAAATGATTACATCAAGCAAGTACAAAATAATGGATCAACTTGCTAAAACTCCAACACAAATATCATTGATAACCTTGCTGATGGCGTTTGAACCACATAGGGAAGTTCTACTCCGAACTTTGAGGGAGGTTAAGCTATTAAGGACTCTCTTGAAATATCAACCAAGAGAACGGGACCAATCACCTATTCTATCCTCACTATGGATCGGATATCTTTTTCAATCGAAGAATTGAGGGGAGAAGGGTAGCCAGTACACCAAGCTACTCTTCATAGTAATAAGAAGCAATGGCATGATCATAACTAAAGTCCTCATTAACAATGGATCATCACTGAATGTATGTCCTCTTACCACCTTAGACCTGTTAGGTGTTAACACAACTTTAATAATGCTAAGTTCTACTACAGTTTGGGCTTTTGACGGATCTAGAAGGGAGATTATAGGGGAGATAAACTTGCCAGTTGATATTGGCCCTCAAACATTTAGCATTTGTTTCTAAGTTCTAGACATCCTAGAAAACCTTTAACTTGCTCTTAGGAAGACCCTAGATGCAATCTATAGGGGCCATACCATCAAACCTACCTCAGAAGGTCAAGTTCATCTCAAATAGCCAAGTGATAACAATTCTTGGAGATCGGGACTATGGTATTTACAAGGAAATAGCCATACCTTATATAGGCATGGAGGAGCAAGAGGATTTGGGCTTATAGATGTTTGATGAGGTGTGCAAGTTTATTGGTCTTCATAAAGGAAGGATGGAGAACATGAAGTTTAAGGAAGGCCAAATTGGTACCTATGGTCTTGGTTATGTTTCGACCCTGGCTGAAGAATTTCAATTGAAGCAAGTGAGGGGCAAAAGAGGTAATCGACCTTACTATGCCCCAATGACCTTTCCACCAGTAACCAAAACATTTGTTCGGGTTAATATTCAGACCCTTGAATCCATTGAAGAAAAATCCCCTAACAAAGTGGAATCAACAGGCCCATCTCACAAGCTCTAACATTTGAATAATTGGTTTTCCGTCCATACAAAGCACAATAGGTCTTCCTTAGGTTAAAGGATGAACCGTAATCGAGTTTTTTTAAGAATTGTCAATAATCGTTATTGTTCCTTAAGAACCCCTCCAATATTCAATAAAATATTAGTTTCTTTTTTCTTTCCGTTATTCACTATCACTTATTCTCATTTCCTCTATATACTTTTTATCCATATGCAATGCTCTTAATGAAAGCCAGGGAAACCTTGCACAAGTGGACGATGAAATATTAATATCACTCTCGGCCCTACTAGGTTAGTCATTGAGAGTAATGTTTGTAGACACCTCATTTTTTCCATCCTTTTATTTTTTTAAAAATTTTTAGAATAAGGTAAGAGGTTCTAATTTAGAAAAAAGAAAAAAAATAAAAAATTTAGAAAAATTTAGGAAATTTAAATGAGTATTTAAATGATAAGTTTTAGTATTTTAATAATAATTTTTTTTATTTTTAATGTTTCAATTAGGAGATGGGTGTTAAGCTTGGGCTTAGATTCAAAGCTAACCCAAGCATACCTTGTCCATATATGCAATTTGATTACATATATGAATAAAGCATAGGCTAACAGCCTAATAGTAAAGCGCTTGAACTTGCATTGGATTTAGCTTAGTGGTTTTGGGCTCAAATCTCACCAAAGGCAGAAAATGGCCTTTTGTTTTTCTAAAACATACTAGCCATATGTTAACCAGCTATTGGACTACATGTCCTTTACTGACACATGGCATAACATAATTTGGTCTAACAGCTTACGTAGCACTAGTCAGCACATTTTCTCTCCCTTTTTTTTTCCTTTTCTTTCCCTTTCCCTCTTTTTCCCTACCAAAGCCAATCCGCACCTCTTGCTCTACTAACATTTTTCATACAATTTCAATGCGAGAATACACTAACTAGTGGATGACTCCTATTCTCTACATGGAATACTTCAAATTGAATTCAAAAACATGTCTAAATATAGACATTTAGAGCATTGAATCTACCGTGAAAATCTAGAAAAAACTGGAAATTAGGGGATTTACATTCAATCCAATTTTTTAACTTTCCATGGTTAACTAAGTTGTTTTAGCATAAATTAGACCAAGGAAACTTTTTTTTTGGGGGGGGGGGGGGGTATGGCTGATAGGATTCAAGCTATTGGGCCTTTAACCCGAAGACTGAAAGGCCTGGCAAGGCAAATTCTTCTACTCCTGCCGAAGTTGAGTACTTCTGCGCCAAGTCACTCTTTATGCCAAGCTGAATGACTGCCCATCTGTAAACCCTAGGAAAAACAGTAGTTGAACCTTAACTCGAGCTCGAGTGTTCTAAACTGTACAATAAATCGATAAGGCGAATGATAATAAAAGAAAATGAAGTTTAATAAATCAAATATAACACCGATAACAAAACCTTCGAAATTTATCAAAACCCTAAATTTCTTACTAAAACCTTAAAAACTAGTCTATGCATCATTAATCGAAATCGAGCTCAAAATTGCTCGAGACCCTAAAATCATAAACGTAAACCTATAAAATAGTTAAATATTACACAATAGCAATAAAATTATAGTCGAAGGTAAGTTTCGACTAACTCGCCTGTTTGTATGACATTGTAATGAAATTACCATAATAACTTGTAAAAATTATAATTGTAACGGGTACCAGTTAAATTGATAAAATTTCACAGAATTTTGAAAACTAATCTATGAGGAAATTCGTTATAATTTATATGATTCGAAAAATTACACATATTTGTTAATAAATTTCATTTTTCTTCTCTACTATTTTCAATTTATCTCAATTCTTCTCTTCATTTCCACATTCAAATCCTTCACCTGCACAAAACATAAGAAAGAAAAGAAAACAAAAGTTAGCAAATTGAAATCCAAAAGAAGCAGCTACGTGTTATTTTATTTTGTCTTATTTACTTTAATACAAAGTGAACTTAGCTTAAAAATTAAGCCACCATCACGTGAGCAAAAGCAACTCTATAAATATGGGAAAGAGAAAGAAAATTCTGCACAAATACACACACACAATTTGCAAACCGTGAGGAAAAGGGAGAGAAAAAGAAAGAAAGAAAAGAGAAAAAGAAGAAGAAGAAAAATCCAATTTAATTGGTAAGTCATTTATTTTAAGAAATATATATGTATATAATAGTATACATGTGTGGAGTTATAGTATTTTTATGGTATTTCTATGATATTTTATGGTATTTGTACATCTTATACAAATAGTATATGTTTATGTGTATAAATACCTAAAGTTACTTATATGTATAAATATAAGATTAAGTATATCTACATGTATGTACTGAGATATATAGTATAGATTATGTATTTTTTTATATACCTCTAATTAGTAATTTACATAATTATAGTATAAAGATATATGTATGTGTACTGTAACTTTATATATATATATATATGGGTATACATATATGATTATATATATATATATGTGTGTGTGTGTGTGTGTGTGTGTAGTTGTATATAGTGGAGTAGTATTTTTATAAGTATGTATAAATATATAATATTATACGGTATATTATGTATGACATGTATAGAATATATATTTATATGAATGTATGCCGAATATATATATTTATATACATAGATAAATGAATATGTGTATAAGAGTATGTTTTAAATAAATACATATACATATATCATACGTATAATATATATAGTGTATATATGTATATATAATACCGTAATTTACGATTTTACAATAACACAAATCATAAACTATATATTATAAGTATTGGAATATATATATATATATATGTATAATCTTAAGGTACATAAGAAAAAAAATAAGAAAAGGAGAAAAATAGGAAAATATACCCAAAATAATAAAAATAACAAATATATGATTTAAATAATCATTAACTTATAAATATGTTAAGAAAAAGCGAAAATCAATATTTTATAATTTTTGTGATATTTTTGTATCATAATTTAAGTACGAGTCATAACATCCAAAACGGACCTCGTTACGAAAAAATATGCTCGAAAACGATCAAAATGGACTATAAGTTTATAACGATCCGAGTTAAAACGAAAAAGTTACACGCGATTCGATAAAAAGCTCGAATCGACAATTTCACATAATTAAGTGAAATAAACCTTATATGTTATAACTCTAGTTAGTTTTAAATTCCCTATTTTACAAATTTTCCTTATTCTCAGGTGATCACGATATTGACTTTGAGCTACCCACCGACTATTACGATCCCTGAACTAGCCATGGCCGAGTGAGTTTTTCCTTATGATTCCATACTTGTTTGTGCTTGTAATTAGTGAATCTAAATTATGATTTATAAATGAATGTGTATGGGGTTGGGTTATGCTTGTGCATGATAATTGTTGTGAATTGTGAATCTACTTTAAAGTTCAATAAGATAATGTTTGATGCATAGTAGATTCAATAGATTGATTGTTTGTGACTTGGAATGATCATTGATTAAATATGACTTAACTTTTATTTGATTAGAAAAGTTAACTTGGTTCATTCATGAATCATGCACTGCATAACTAATTCCGGACAGTCACATTACACGGAGATAGCGAGAGGCCATACTTAAGTTGATTATTGATTGTTATTGATTTCGTACGGTGCACACGTGTGATATGACCTTACCCTTGCCCGCGGGATGACTAGGTGTTAGAGGTACCAACCGCCTGGCTATGGGTCGAGTCTAAAGGCCTTCGTTTAGGGGTGAGTGAGGGCTGCGTGAACCTACTCACAATCATATGTAGAACTCGTTTTGATAAAGCTGGTAATGGATTTACCATTACATTTTAAATATGAAACGTAGAGTTTTGTTATGAAATAAGTTCAAATATGATACCCGGATCTGACTGTACCGATGAATCTCCAACCTTGACTTCGGAGGGCGTTAAATCTGAGTTACATGCAGCACCTGGTCACCCGCATGTATTTGTTTGGCATACTGCTTGTTCATGCATTCATTTGGTTGAACTTAACTGTGGTATAACTTGATTGCTGTATGGTTGAGGGAAAATATCTCACTAAGCTAGTAAGCTTATACCCTTGTAGACTTCTTTTACAGGCCGACTTATTCGTAGAGTCAGGCCGTTGTATGCCCAAGGTTAGCTTTCTCTACGGGATCAATGTGGGAGCTGTTTTGAGGACAGAGAGTACTTTTGACTAAAATGTAGAGTTGAATATATAATTTTTATATTAGTCTGACTTTAGACATGTTTCAAACTCTATATCTGTAAACTTTTATACACATAAATTATGTGATATGTTTTCTATATTATTATTCGTCATGAAATGCTATTGCTTAAGCTTGCGCACTCTTGGTTGTTAGTAGTAGTTGTAGCCTTGTGTATCGTATAAAAGGGTCGTCGATTGTAAGGGAACTCAATCTACAATCCTTTGTACGATATACGGCGACTGCCATGACTAGCCCCCTCGAGTCCCGACACCATCTCTCTGAAGTATGCTGAGTTATAGATTACTTACTAATAGCCAAGCTGACCAATTACTTAGCATCTCCCTTATTGAGAGAGAGAGAGACCGAATTGATCCTTAGCCATCACTACTTGGACAAGCAACCAAATCGTACACTTTTGTCCACATCCTCCAATGGCCTCACCAATGTATCGCTACCATACTGATTATTACTTTTCTTAAATATTCATTTTTACCCGTATACGTTACTTCTTTAGGGTAATACTCTTTGTCTTTTCCTTTTAAGTATGTTGCCCTAAATTCTTGAGTATAAATACCCATGTACATGTAGCTGTAATCATCAAACTTGAACATTAATATACTTCACAATTTTTCTTCCATAAACATTACTCTGTTTTCACTCATACCCCATCCCTTAAGTAAGGCTAGGTGGTAAATAATCTTATCAGATCATTTTGTATGTCATATCGAGTTATGCGGTAAGTCTTTCGAAGTTTCATTGGTACGACATATCCATTGGAGCTGTTCATGAATTTTTGCTTACTTTTCATTTGTATTTGTCTTTCGTACATTCTCTATCATTTCCTTTTTGAGCTCTCGGTAAGCTTGGACCTATTCAACGACCAATCTTGTCTATTCTTAGTCATAATCCACAACATCTTGATATCAGAGTGGAGGTTTTATTTGAGTTGTAGTTTGTTATGTTTATGCTTTGTTTAGTGTATGTGAAACAAAGTAAGTTACCATATTCATCTTGATTGCTGTGTTTGCTGGCTGTTTAATTTTTGGCTTAGAGAAATGATGGAACTAAGTGTAAATGTTGGTGTTGGAGATGACAATCTCAAGGAACACCTAGGAGTACTGACAAGAGGCTTGATGAGGTGGCTAAACTCTTAGTAGATTTGATTCAAGCTATTCATGCGTTGGCTTGTTGACCCATTGAGGCTGCGCAAAATACCCCACAAGTCAATCACCCAACTCAACCAGTTCAAGGTGGAGGAGTAAGTAGACGAATAAGACGAAGGATAGACTTGAGGGAACTAGATGAAGAGGACGAGGAAAAGGAAGAGTATTTTGAAGAAAAGCAATCTCGAGTTCCCAAGGCATCTAACCATGTGAAGCTTCGGATTCCGAGCTTCAATGGATCTGGGAATACTGATGAATATTTGGAATGGGAAAAGAAAGCGGGGCATTTTTTTTACTATTATCAGTATAAGGATTATGAGAAAGTAAGAACTGCTGCTGTTGAGTCCTCCGAATATGTTGCCATGTGGTAGAAGAATTTCCAAGCTATGAGGAGACGATAAGGCTATCGAGAGATTAACACTTGGCTTGAAATGAAAAGAATATTGAGAAATAGATTTGTGCCGGAAACTTACCTACAAGATACTTTCACTCGGCTTCAAGAGCTAAAGCAAGGAGGCCGAACAGTTAAAGAGTATGTGCAGGAATTCTAAATGCTCATGATTCGATGTGAAGTCGAGGAAACCTTAGCACAAACAATCTTTATGTTCATTACGGGATTGAGAAGTAATATTTGGGACATTGTAGAACTCTAATAATTCATAACAATGGATAAAGCCATTCGAATAACTCAACGAGTGGAAAGGCAGAGAAGAAGCCAACTGTCGACCAGGGTAGGGAAGTCACTAAGTTTAGCCAAGTATCGTACCGACCCCAAAGGTAGATGTCTAAGTCGAGCAGAAAGGCTGACTTGACGGTAACATGCCAACCCAAACCTATGAGAAAGGGCAAGGATCAAGTAGGAAGATGAGTCAGGTCAAGTGCTTCAAATGCCAAGGGTTCGAACATATGGCCACTCAGTACTTGAACAGAAGGACAGTGGTCATCAAGAGAGATGTCCCAAAGCTAGAGGTAAAAAGTACTAATGAAGAACCTGAGGAGGAGGAGATCATTGCCGAGAAAGAATTGATTGAAGAAGATGTGTTTACTGAGGACTTAGACCAGTTGATGATGGTAATCCAATGCACAATGAACATGAAACCTTCACGTAAAGAGAAGCAAAGAGAGAATTTGTTTCATACCACCTATAAGGTGAATGATCAAGTATGTGCCCTCATTGTGGATAGTGATAGCTGCATCAATATGGCATCAGCCAACCTCATTACAAAATTGAAGTTGCCAACTATTGCACATCCAAGGTAGTACAAGTTACAATGCTTAAGTCAAAAAGGAGCACTACATGTCACTCGGTAAATACTATTGCTAAACACTATCGGAAATTACTCTACCTAGATTCTCTGCGACTTACTACCCATGTGTGCTTCCCACGTGTGGCTAGGTAGATTATGGCTGTTTGATAGGAGAGTTATCTATGATAGATACCAAAACACAGATACATTCGAGAAGGATAGTACGAAGATCATGTTGAATCCAATGCCGTCGAGTGAAGTTAATAAACCGTAAGCCAAACTTGCTTACGAATAAAAAAAAAAAAAGCTCTAGTGATGAGTAGAGCCGAGCTTCGAGAGACACTTAAAGCTAATGTACCGACCCTTATGTTGGTTAGGTAACTATTAGAGTTAAATGTATGGGGTGAACTACCCCTGTAGGTAAAGGAGTTGTTAGATTAGTATGCAGACTTGTTCCCTAAATAGTTACCTAAAGGATTGCCCCTACTGCGAGGTATAGAATACTACATTGACTTAATACCCAGCGCCGCCCTGCCAAATAATCTTACCTATCGAATGAATCCCGAATAGGCTTTTAAGCTCCAACGTCAAGTCCATGAGTTACTGAAGAGAGGATATGTTAAGGAAAGTCTCAGCCCTTGTGTTGTACTGGTACTTCTAGTGCCGAAAAAGGATGGAACCTAGTAGATGTGTATAGACAGCTGAGCCGTCAACAAGATTACAATCAAGTACAAGTATCCTATCCCAAAGTTGAATGAAATGAGTGAAACCTAGATTTTCAACAAGATTGATCTTAAGTCTGGCTACCATTAAATTCACATAAGGCTAAGAGACGAGTGGAAAACTGCGTTCAAGACTTAACATGGACTTTACAAATGGATGATCATGCCTTTTGACTTGTCAAATTCCCCGAACACTTTCATGAGACTAATGAATCATGTATTGAGACATCTGATAAGGAAGTATGTCATAGTGTACTTTGACGATATCTTGGTCTACAGTGTTGATAAGCTAAGTCACTGTAAACATCTCCGAGTGGTTTTGGATACCCTCTATGCCGAGAGATTATTCGATAATCTCAAGAAGTGTTGCTTTTGCTAGGAGGAAATGGTATTCTTGGGTTACGTAGTAAGTTGGGGAGGCTTATGAGTAGATGATGAAAAGATCCGAGCAATCATCGAACGACCAACTCCTACTACTTGTGTCAACATAAGGAGTTTCATGGACTTGCTTCATTCTACAGAAGATTCATCAGGGATTTCAATACCCTTGCCACATCACTTACTAAGCCAACATAGAAGAACGCCAACTTCCAATGGGAAGAAAGGGAAGAGAGGAGTTTTGTCAAGATAAAGGAAAGATTGACCTCCACCCCGGTATTAGTTTTACTTGACTGCGAGAAAGTATTCAAGTTAGAATGTGACGCGTTAGGCATTAGAATAGGTGTTGTCCTAATACAGGAAGGTCAACTAATTGCCCATCATAATGAGAGGCTCAAAGGACCTCAACTAAATCATTCTGTGTATGATAAAGAACTCTTAGTACAGATCCGACCACTGCAAGCATGGCAGCATTATCTACTATCGAGAAAATTTATCATCTATACCGACCACAAGTCCTTGAGGTACCTTCGAAGTCAGACCAAGTTGTCGAAGTGATAGGCAAGATGGGTTAAATCCCTTGAAGGATCCAATTTTATAATAAAATATAAACAAGGAAAGAACAATGTAATTACAGATGCTCTTTCAAGAAGACATGTACTCTTGAGTGAACTACAGATTAGACTATTTGGATTTGCAAGCATTAAAGAGTAGTACTTTGAGGATCCATACTTTGGACTCATATTTGTGCGATGTGTCGATGGAAGAACAGTGGATGAGTACCATGTGGAAGATGGCTACTTGTTTCGAGGGGGGAAATTTTGCATACCAACTTGTTCACTACGAGAGCTACTAATCGAAGAAACCTATAATGGAAGACTGTTTAGATATTTTGGGGAGAAAAGAACATATGAATTGCTGAGTGGTCGATTCTTTTCACCTAAAATGAGGCGAAATGTACATCAAGTCGTTAAAAGTTGTATCGTATGTAAAAAGGCTAAGTGCCGAGCTAAAAGAGGGAAAGTAATGCCTTTGCTTGTTTCGATGAAACCATAGACTAAGTTAAGTATGAACTTTGTCCTTGGATTACCACGAACTGCCTAAGGCAAAGATTCTGTAATGGTTGTTATGGATCAGTTTAGCAAGATGGTGCACTTTATGCCTTACGCCAAAACTAACAATGCTTCGGCCATTACTTATCTTTTCTTATAGGAGATTATACAGTTACATAACATGCTAAGAAGTGTAGTCTCTAATAGAGACCCGAAGTTCTTGAGCCATTTCTAGAGGGCCTTGTGGCAATGGATGGGGACCAAACTACTATTTAGTACTTCCTATCACTCCCAAACTGATGGTCAAACAGAGATGGTAAATCGCGCTTTGGGATCATTGCTCCAAGTTACAATGCGCAAGAGCTTAGCTAACTAGGACGTCTGCTTGTCAGAGGTTGAATTCACTTGTAACTAAACAGTGCATGATACCACCAAACAAACCCCCTTTGAGGTTATCTATGGTTTCAATCTCGAGTTGCCCCTCGATCACATCCCTGTACCTATGCCCATGTAAGAACACTTAGATGAAAGAACCAGAGAACAATCCCTCCAGCACATCTATGACAAAGTCACTTGACACATCACCCAAGCTGCTAGAAAAAATGCAAGAAAAGGCTAAGGGAAGGACAACTAAACAATTCCAATAATGAGACTTGGTATGGTTATACCTCAACAAAGAACGGTTTCTAAGCAAGAGAAGGAACAAATTATTTGCAAGGAACAAATTATTTGCAAGAGCTAAAAGACCTTTCAGAATCCTCTAGAAGATCAATGATAATGCCTACAAATTGGAGCTACCCAAGGACTATGGGGTTTCTAACACCTTCAACATTGTTGACCTCAATCTATACCACCTCAATGGAGAACTGATCAAAGACCATTCAGATTTGATCCTAGATCCAAATCAACCCGGAAGGAATGATAGGAATTAGGTTACTAGGCTTTTGACCCATAGCCAAGCTCAAGGACTAAAAGGCCTGGTAAGGTAGATTCTTCTACTCTAGTCGACTCCTACCAAAGTTGAGTACTTCTTTTCTGAGTCACTCTTTATACTTAGTTGAGTGACTGCCCATCTCTTTGAAGTATGCTGAGTTGTAGATTACTCACTCACGGCCAAGCTAACCAATTTCTTGGCATCTCCCTTCCTAAGAAAGAGAGAGAGACCGGATTAATCCTTAGCCACCCTTACTTGGACAAGCAACCAAACCGTATACTTTTGTCTACATCCTCCAATGACTTCGCCAATATATCACTGCCATGTATACAGGATCACGTGTAGAATCTATCACACTAATCATTACTTTTCCTGAATATTCATTTTTACCCTTGTACATTACTTCTTTAGGGTAATACCCTTTTTGTTTTTCTCCTTTTAGGTATGTTGCCCTAAATTCTTAGGTATAAATACTCTTGTACATGTAGTTGTAATCATTAGACTTGAACATTAAAACACTTGACAATTTATCTCTCGTAAACATTACTCTATTTACACTCATTTCACTCTTATCCTACTCCTTAAACAAGGCTAGGTGGCGAGTAACCTCACCAGACTGTCTTGTTCATCATATCGAGTTGTACCATGAGTCCTCAAAAGTTCCATTGATGCATCATATCTATTGGAGTTTTTTGTAGGTTTTTGCTTACTTTTCATTCGCATTTAACCTTTTGCACACTCCCCATCATTTCCTTTTCAAGCTTTCGGCAAGCTTGGATCCATTCAACAATCGTCCTTGTCTATTCTTAGTTACAGTCCACAACAGGGGGGACTGGGGGGCATAAAGATCCATCAAAAAACTTACTCTCAATCTACTCCGAATTCTCTTACTCTCTCTCTCTTAACCATTGGCCCTCTTTTTCTCACTACGACTCTCTCTCCTTCCAACCACCTTTGAGTTGACCCACTACCTTAGTTGAATCCCTTAGACCATAGCTTCCCAATACAGCTAGTTTCAACGCCTGTTGTGACCCTTAACAACTCTACCCATCCCCTTTGCCATGAAACCCTAAGCCATTAAACCCCCCATTCGAACCCACTATATCCAGCCACCATTAAGTGAAATTAACACCACTACGAGCCTAACTACACCTAACTCCAACCAATCTTTGGACTCCAATGGCCATTACTATGCACGACCTAACTCCACCATTGCCTTCCACTTAGCAACCACTGCCAAACAGCCTCCAACTACTTCAATGCTTTGCTTACCTCGCACCCCACCCCAACCACCACCACCACCACCACCACCAAAAGCCAATAAGAAACTCATGAATCTTTAAATCCCCGCTTAAAATAGTGATCAGAAAGCTTTATTCAAAGTCACCCAAGTTCGCTTGCTTCTTCTTGCAAATTAGATCGAACCCGAGTCCACCATTTGACTTGCGACCCAACCCATTGCTTTGAATCCAACCCATGCGAAGCTCCATTTGGTTCGGATCCCTTATTTATTTATTTATTTTTAAATTTTTTATTTTATTCTTATAATTGCATTGTAATTGTTAAAAATATGAAAAAAAAAAACAAAAAAAGAAAGAGAAAGGACTTTTATTTTATTCATTTAGAGTAATGAGAGCTTAGGTTGAAAAAATAAAAATAATGATAATAATAAAAAATAAAAAAAGTAATAAAAAAGGAAAAAATAAAGGGGAAAAATGTTCTATCACTTAAAAAAATCAATTTTTCAAAATAAATTAAAATTTCATATTTCAAACCTTTCTAGAAATTTTCCTTGAATAACTCAAATCGGGCCAAAACGTAAACCCTACTCCTTTTCAAAAAAGAAAAAAAAAAGAAACAACCAACACATTAAAGTTTTATTAGAAAGGACTACGTATGTTTAATCCTGGATAGTAGGTACGTAAGCACCTCTAAGGCAACGTAAAAAATAAAATAATTAATTTTTCTACTTTAGTTGTTCAATTTAGTATAGACAAAGATTTTCATTTATTTAGTGTCAATTTTTCTTAAATGGTAATTTCGAAGAAGTTAAAATCTCGATTTGGAAAATTGACGATACTCATAAGGGTTTAAAAAACTTAACTCTCGGATTCAGTCTTCTAGTTTTTCAAAACCATTTAATAAAATTAGTTTATGAAAAGACCAGTAGCTAAGTTATAACCAATTTACCCAATTAGTTATAATTTAACTCTTTTTTTCAACTCCAGTCGGGTGATAACTCTAAAACATTTTAAAAATAAATGAACCAATTTTCTTTAAACCTTGGTCAAGAATCAATATTAAACGAATAGGGTTTAATATTGATCGATTTAAAAAAAAAAACTTATTTATAAAAAATGAGTTATAAATAAGAGGACTTCCTTAAATAAGTCTTCTTTAAATCAAGCTCACTAACATAGGGCTTCTTATATTCCTCCTAACCTTGATGTTGAGTTGCCTAGTAGGGTCTTGTAATTTCAAACATTCCTTTTCTAAGGAAAAAGGTTACTTGTGATTAGTCTAGTGGAAAAGAACTTCCTTACTGACTCTTGATCTAGATTTTGCTCTTGACTATAGTCTCAAAATTATAGTTCATTTTGCAGGTAATACACCTTAATCAATCCGTCAGTTTTTTTTTTTTTTTCAACATTATGAATTTAGGCTTTTGATCAAACAGGGCTTATGACACAACCTAATTTGAAATAAATACTTTTATTTAACCCAGGTATATAAGTCAAGAACCTTTTTTTTTTTTTTGAAAAAGAGTCGGGTATATGTTTTGGCCTTGTTTGAGTTATTCAAAGAAAATTTCTAAAAGGGTCAAAAATCCGAAATTTTAGTTTATTTTGGAATATTGATTTTTCTAAATGATAGAAACTATTTTTCCCCTTCATTTTTTCCTTTTTTTATTACCATTTATTATTATTATCATTTTTTTATTTTTTTCAACCTAAGCACAGATTGCTCTAAATGAATAAAATAAAAGTCCCTTCTCTTTAGTTTTTTTACTTTTTCCTTTTCACTCTTTTTTTTCATATTTTTTACAATTATAATGTAATTAAAGAATAAAATAAAAAATTCAATAAATAAATAAAGGGGGCTAGACCAAATGGAGCTTCATATGGGTCAAATCTAGAGTAGCGGGTCGGGTCACGACTCAAATGGTAGACTCGAGTTGGATCCGATTTGCAAGAAGAAGCGAGCAAACCTAGGTGACTTCAAATGGAGCTTTCCAATCACCATTTTAAGTAGGGAACGAAAGATTCAAGAGTTTCTTATTAGCTTTAGGGAAGGAGTAAGTAAAGCGCTAAGTCGGTTGGAGGCTATTTGGAGTGGAGGGCAATGGTGGATTTAGGTCGTACATGGTGGTAGCTGTTAGAGTCCAAAGATTGGTTGGGGTTAGGTGTGGTTAGGCTCATAGTGGTGTTAATTTCATTCAATGGTGGTTGGATGTGGTGGATTTGAATGGAGGTTTCAATGGCTTAGGCTTTCACAGCGATGGGGATGGGTGGAGTTGCTAGGGGTCACAGCAGGTGTTAAAACTGGTGGTGTTAGGAAACTAGGGTCTAGGGGATTCAGTTAAAGTAGTAGGTCAGCTCAAAGGTGGCTAGAGAGAGAGAGTAAGAGAGTTCAAAAGAGATTGAGAGTGAGTTTTCTGATGGATCTCCCTATACCCAAAACAAATTTCCCAACTCTAATTTATACTAAAATAGCTTAGTTAACCATTAAAAGTTAAAAGATTGAATTGAATGTGAATCCCTTAATTTCCAGTTTTTTTCGAATTTTCATAGCCAATTCAATGCTCTAAATATCTGTATCTGGACATGTTTTTGAATTCAATTCGAAGTATTCCATGTAGAGAACAGGAATCATCTACTAATTGGTGTACTCTTACATTGAAATTGTACAAAAAAATGAAGCTAAAGTAGGGGGTATGGACTAGCCTCGTTGGGGAAAAAGAGGGAAAGGGAAAGAAAAGGTATTGACGTGGCATCACGTCAGCCATCAAGCTAAATCGTGTTGTACCACGTATCGAATATGTGGCCAAGGTTAACATGTTGTGTGCTATGTGTCAAACACATGGCGTGACACGTATCGAGGATGCTGACATGGTACTACATGGTGCCACGTCAGCTCGTGTTTATAGTCAAATGATGCCACGTGTTAATAATGGACACATGGTCCAATAGCAAGCTGATATGTGACTAGTGTGTTTTAGAAAAACAAAAGGCCATTTTCTGCCTTTGCTGAGATTTGAACCCAAAACCTCTAAGCTAAATCTAATGTAAGTCCAAGTACTTTATCATTAGGCCGTTGGCATATGCTTTGTTCATATGTTTAATCATATAGATAGGGTTTGCCAAGACTAGATTTGAATCTAAGCTAAGGCCCAACACCCCTCTCTTAATTAAAACACGAAAAAAAAAACTTACTATTAAAACACTAAAACTTATTATTTGAATACTTATTTAAATTTTTTAAATGTTCCACTTTTTGTGTTTTTTTTCTAAATTTTCTTTTTTTTTGTATTTTTTTCCTTAATTTTTTATTTTTTATTTTATTTTTCTAATTTTTTCTTTTTTTTTCTTTTAAAGTTAAGACCCCTTACCTTATTCTAAAAATTTTGAGA
This sequence comes from Lumnitzera racemosa, assembly GCA_024138005.1. Taxonomy (NCBI): domain Eukaryota; kingdom Viridiplantae; phylum Streptophyta; class Magnoliopsida; order Myrtales; family Combretaceae; genus Lumnitzera; species Lumnitzera racemosa. The sequence goes on along the minus strand of JAMXBC010000004.1, from coordinate 95,347,161 downwards.
AAATAAAAGTGGGAGCAAAAATGGAGTGTCTATAATGTTGATGACCACAATAAAATACAAGAAAGTTCGTAAAAACATGAACTGAGTAGAATTTCCATTGAGGAATCATTTGAAACAATCAATATGGGGACCAATGATAACCCAAAGAATCTGAAGATTACGGGTGACTTAAAAGAAGAGCAAAAAGAGGAGATAGCCATGCTATTGTATGAATATCAAAATGTGTTCACATGGTCTTATGAAGATATGCTTAGGCTAGATCCTTTGATTATAGTCCATCATCTACCCACTCAAGAGGACATCAAACGTATGAAGCAGAAGCTAAGAAGATTTTGACTTGAGATCTTGTTAAAGATCAAAGAAGAAGGCAAGAAATTACTTGAGGTCAGTTTTATTGAGATATATGATTGTCCTGGATGGGTGGCCAGCATTGTACTAATAATGAAAAAGAATGGGAAAGTTAAAGTATGCATAGATTTCTAAGATCTTAAACGCCTAAGGATAATTTTCCTTTACCTCACATAAATGTCTTGGCAGATAATAGAACTAGGAACCATGTCTTCTCATTTATGGATGGCTTTTTTAGCTATAATTTGATCAAGATGTCTAAAGAAGATAAACCTAAGACAACCTTCATTACCACTAGGGGTACGTTCTACTACAAGGGTCCTTTAGACTCAAAAATGCTGGGGTAACTTACTAAGAGGCAACGGTCACAATCTTTCATGACATGATGCATAAAGAAGTGGAACTATGTGTTGATGATATGATTGTGAAATCTAAAAAAGAGGAGAATCATGTGGACAATTTGAGAAAGTTGTTCGACAAATTAAAGAAATTCCACTTAAAGTTGAATTCAGAAAAGTGCACTTGCGGAGTGACATTAGGAAAATTGCTAGGTTTTATAATATGCCAAAGGGGGCATCAAAGTAGATCCTAATAAAGTCAAAGCAATACTTGATATGCCTTCTCCGCGCACTCTTAAAGAGGTCAGGGGTTTATTGGGCAGATTGAATTACATAGCTTAGTTTATATCTCAGATTACAGATAAATGTCGTCCTTTATTCAAATTTCTGAAGAAGAACACTAAGATAAACCGGGATGAAGAATGTGAGTAAACCTTCACAATGATCAAGAAATACTTTATGAATCCTCCAATTCTAGTAACTCCTAAACTTAGGAAACCATTGTTTATGTACCTCACTATATTACCAAAGTCCATGGGGTGTATGCTTAGTCAAAAAGAAGAGGAAGGAAAAGAGCAGGTCGTATACTACTTAAGTAAGAAGTTTATAGAAGGGGAACAAAATATTCTAAAATTGAAAAAATGTATTGTGCTTTGGTCTAGGTCATGCATCAACTTAGGTAATATATACTCCACTACCAAATTGAATTGATGACTCAACATGATCCTCTAAAGTATTTAGCGAAAAAATCGACCCTAATTGGCAGGGTCTCAAAGTGGCAAATGTTTTTGTCAAAATTCAACATCACATATGTAAGCCAAAATTCAATCAAGGGGGCAAGTCTTAATGATGCGAACAGTAATCAAGAACAAATAAGTCCGATTACTAAATAGGTTCAACTTGCCGAAAGCCTAAAAAGGGGGGTGATGAGAAATGCGCAAAAGAGCAAAAGCAAATGAAAAGTAAGCAAACCCACAAACAATTCCAATAGATATGATGCATCAATAGAACATCCAAAGACTGACAACACAACTCAATATGGCGCACAAATTAGCCGATGAAGTTACAAGCCACCTAGCCTTACTTAAGGGTTAAAATAAGAGTGAAATGAAAGTAAACAAAACAGAATTTACGAAAAAGAAGAATATTCAATTGTATTGATGATAATTTGATGTTTACAAAGGTAACTTGCCTACAAAGGAAAAGACAAAAAGGTCATCGTCTTAAAAAAGTAATGTACAAAAATACAAGAGGGTAAAAATGAATATTCAAGAAAAGCAATGATTAATGTGGCAGATGCTACACATGATCCTGTACATGTAACAGAGATACATTGGTGAGATTGTTGAAGGATGCGAACAAAAGAATATGATCAAATTGCTGGTCCGAGTAGTGGTAGCTAAGGATCAGTTCGGGGTCTCTCTCTTGACACTTCGACAAGGGTAAGGCCGAGTATATAGTCAGCTAGAATGTGAGTGAGTACTTATGAACGATCTAACTGTTGTCTTGGAAATCTACAATTCTGCACACTTTAAAGAGATGGGCAATCATTCAGCTCAGCAGACAGAGTGACTTGGCAAAGAGATACTCAACAAAGAGATACTCGACTTCGGCAGGAGTCGGTTGGAGTAGGATGATTCACCTTGCCAACCCTTCCAATCCCCTGGCTTGACTGCAGGTCAAAGGCCCAGTCGTCTAATTCCTATAATTCCCTTCGGGTTAATTTAGATTTAGGATCAAAACCAAATGGTCTTCAATTAGCTCTCCATTATAGACCGAGGTCAGCAATGTTAAAGGTATTAAAAACCCCATAGTCTTCAAGTAGGTTCAACCTGTAAGCATTATCATTGATCTTCTGGAGGATTCTAAAAGGTCCTTCAATCCTTACAGATAACTTGTTTCTCCTTTTGCTCGGAAACTTATCCTTACTGAGGTGTAGCCACACCAAGTCTCCAACTGAAAATATTTCGCCATCCTACCCTTGGCCTTTTTTTGAATATATCTAACAGCTTAGTCGATGTATTGAGTGAATTTGTCGTAGATATGCTGAAGGAATTGTGCTCTAGCTCTTACATCAAAGCCCTCTTGCGCAAGTAGAGGTATAACAGTGTGATCGAGGAGCAACTCGAGATTAAAATCATATACCACTTCAAAGGGGGTCTACTTAATGGCTGCTAAGCAGAAGTCCTAATTTGCCAAGTTCTTGCCTGCTGCACCTCGAAGTAATAATCCCAAAGTGCGATTAACCACCTCTGTTTGGCCGTTAGTTTGGGGGTGACAGGAAGTACTAAATAGTAGTTTGGTCCCCATCCGACGCTACAAGGTCCTCTAGAAATGGCTCAAGAACTTTGGGTCTCTGTTAGAGACTACACTTTTCGATATGTAGTGTAACCATATAATCTCCTACAAGAAAAGAGAAGCAATAGCCAAAGCATTGTTAGTATTGGAGCAGGGCATAAAGTATGCCATCTTACTAAACCTATCCACGACGACCATTATAGAATCTTTGCCTCGGGCAGTTCACGGTAATCCAAGAACAAAGTCCATGCTCAACTCAATCCAAGGTTTCGTTGAAACAGGCAAAGGCATTGATTTTCCTTACTTGATTCAACATTTATCCCTCTTGTACATGGCACAGCCTTCAACAACTTGGTGCACATCTCACCTTGTACTTGGCCAAAAGAAATGACCATTCAATAGTTCATAGGTCCTTTCCCCAAAATGCCCGAATACCCCTCTACTATAGGTTTCCTTAATCAACAACTCCCAAAGTGAATAGGTTGGCACATACAATTTCCTTCCTCGGAACAAGTATACTTCCTCCATATGATACTCGTCTACTATCCTTCCATTGATATAACGTGCACGTATGAGCCCAAAGTGTGGATCCTCAGAGTATTGTTCTTTAATACTCACAAATCCAAACAATGCAGTTTGCAGTTCATTTAAAAGTACATGCCTTCTCGAAAGAGCATTTACAACTACATTGTTCTTTACAACTACATTGTTCTTTCCCTGCTTGTATTTTATCACGAAATTAAATCCTTTAAGGAATTTAACACATCTTGCCTATCACTTTGACAACTTATTCTGACCTCAAAGGTACCTTAAAGACTCATGGTCAGTATAGATAACAAAGTCTTATGGCAATAGATAATGCTACCATAGTTACAGTGCTCGAATTAGTACCAAGAGTTCTTTATCATATACAGAGTAATTTAGCTGAGGTCTTCTAAGCTTCTCACTTTAGTAGACAATTGGTTGGCCTTTTTGCATTAGGACAGTACCTATTCTAATGCTTGAAGCGTCACATTCCAACTCAAATATTTTCTCAAAGTCAAGTAGAACTAGTACAGGGGCAGAGGTCAACCTTTCCTTTATCTCGGTGAAACTTCCCTCCTCCTTTTCTCCCCAGCAAAAGCCGATGTTCTTCTTTGTTAGCTTAGTAAGTGGTGCAACGAAGGTGCTGAAATTTCTGATGAATCTCCTATGGAATGAAGCCAATCCATGGAAACTTCTCATGTCTATACAAGTAGTAGGAGTCAGTAATTTGATGATTTCTTAAATCTTCTCGTCATCTACTCATAAGCCTCCCCCACATATTATGTAGCTCAAGAATACCACTTTCTCCTAACAAAACACTTCTTAAGGTTGCCAAATAATTTCTCAGTACGAAGGATATTTAGTATGGCTCAAAGATGTTTATAGTGACTCGACAAGTTGGAACTATACACAAGGATGTTGTTGAAATACACTATAACACACTTCCCTATTAGATGTACCAGTACATGGTTCATCAGCCTCATGTAAGTGCTCAAGGCATTCAACAAGCCAAATGGCATGACCATCCACTCATAAAGTCCATGCCAAGTTTTGAAAGCAAACTTCCATTCATCTCCTGACCTCATGCGAATTTGATGGTAGCCAAACTTCATATCAATCTTGCTGAAGATCTTAGCTCTACTCAATTCATCCAGCATATCTTCTAACCTGGGGATTGAATACTTATATTTGATTGTTATCTTGTTCACGGCTCGACTATTAACACACATCTGACAAGTACTATCCTTTTTCGGCACAAGGAGTGTTGGAACAACACGAAGGCTGTAACTCTCCCTAACATAACCTTTCTCCAGTAGCTCATTGCATTATCATTGTAGTTCAAAAGCCTTCTCGAGACTCATTCAATAGGTTGGCTTATTCGACAATGCAATGCCAGGTATTAAGTTAATGCAATGTTCGATGCCTCAAATAGGGGGTAGTCCTTCGGGTAACTGTTCTAGGTACAGGTCAGCATATTCATCCAACAACTCTTTTACCTCATGGGGTAGTTCACCCTGCTCCTTTAACTCTAATGGTCTCTTAACTAACATGGAGGTCAGCACATCAGCTTTAAAGGCCTCTCGAAGCTTAGCTTAACTCATCATCAGAGTCTTCCTTGATCTACAAGCAAGTTTTATCTGTAGTGTATCAACTTCTCTCAATAGCATCGGGTTTAGCATAATCTTCCCGCCATCCTTCTTGAATACATACATATTCCTATATCGGTCATGAATAACTAATCTATCAAATAACCATGGTCGGTCAAGTAATAAGTGTGAAGCACACATAGGCAGCATGTCACAGAAAACCTCATTAGAATAATTTCCAAAAGTGATCGACAGTAGTACTTGCCAAGTGACATGTAGTGCTCCCTTCTCATTTAGCCAATGCAACTTGTATGGCCTTAGGTGTGTGATGGTCGATAAATTTAACCTTGTGACCAGATCGATTGATGCCACATTAGTGTAACTTCTACTATCCACAATTAACGCGCTCACTTGATCATTCACTCTACAGGTGATATGAAACAAGTTATCTCTCTGCTCTTCCTCTCATGAACGTTCCAAGTTCATTGCGCACTAGATATAACCAAGACCAACTAGTATAAGTCCTCAACAAACACATCCTCTTCAATCACTTCTTTCTTGACAACTTCTTCTCGACGGCTTCTTTCTCGACAGTGCTCTCCTCTTCTTCAGGTTCCTCATCAGTACTTTCTCCCTCTAGCTTCAAGACGTCTCCCTTAATGACCATAGTCTTTTGGTTCGAGCACTGAGCAGCCATATGTCAAAACCCTTAGCACTTAAAGTACATGATCTGGCTTGTCTTCCTACCAAATCCTTACCCCGTCTCATAAGGTCCAGTCGATACGTTACTATCAGGTTGGCCTTTCTATTTGGCTCAAACTTCTACTTTTCGAATCGACTCTATACTTGACTAAACTTGGTAACTTCCCTGTCTTAATCGACTAGTCGACAGTCTGGTCGATACTAGACTTTTTCTCTACCTCTCTACTCGTTAGGCTATTCTAATGGCTTCATCTATTATGGTAAATCATTAGAGTTCCATAATGTCTCAAATGTCACCTCTTAATCTAATAAGGAACCTAGAGATTGTTCGTGTTAGTGGTTCCTCCACTTCATAGCGAATCATAAGCATTTGAAATTCTTAGGTATACTAGTCAACTATTCAGCCTCCTTGTCTCAGCTCCTAAAGCCAAGCCTACGGATAAGTATCCGATACAAATCTATTTTTGAGTATTCTTTTCATTTTAGGCTAAGTATTAATCTCTTGGTAGCCTTCTCACCTCCTCATAGCCTAAAAATTCTTCTACCACATGATGGTGTATCCGGAGAACTCAAAAGCAGCAGTTCTCATTTTCTCATAATCTTCGTACTGATAATAGTTAAAGACATACTCCACTTTCTTTTCCTAATCTAAGTACTCATCCGTACTTCTAGATCTATTAAAGCTCGAAATATGAAGCTTCACATGGTCAGATACTCTAAGGACTCGAGCTTACTCTTCTTCAAAATATTCTTCCTCATCCTCTTCATCCAATTCTCTCAGGTTTATCCTTCATCTTACTCATTCGCTTACTCCTCCACCTCGAACTGGTTGAGCTACGTTCTGGCCTTTAACAAGTCGAACAGCTCATAGGATGTTAGACACAGCTTCAACATGTCGATAAGTAATCGCGTGAAAAGCTTGGGTTAAATCTACTAAGAGGTTAGCCACCCTATCGAGTCTCTCATCATTGCTTCTTGGAGTACCCTGAGATTATCACTCGTAGTGGACAACACCGCTGTTATCATCTCCAGCCCCAATATCAACTCTTGGATCCATCGTTTCTCTGATAGATTCAAACCTTAAGCTTCTCCAATTAGGTGTTAAAGCAAACACTTCCCTAAACTGGAAACTGAATAGCCAACAAATATAGTAGCTAAGATTAATACAGTAACTTACTCTATTTTGCTCACATAAAACAGAGTATAGATAACACTATGAAACAAATTACTACAACCTAAATGAAACCTCTACTCTGATACTAAGATGATGCGAACCATGACTAAAAACAGACAAGGCAAGTCGCCAAATGGGTTCAAGCTTACCGAAAGCTTGAAAAGGGGGGTGATGGGGAATGCGCAAAAGAACAAAAGAGAATGAAAAGTAAGCAAATCTACGAATAGTTCCAATAGATATGACGTACCAATGGAACTTCTGAGGACTCATGGCATAACTCAATATGACGTACAAATTGGACCGATGAGGTTACTCACCACCTAACCTTGCTTAAGGGTTAGGATAAGAGTGAAATAAGAGTAAACAAAATAGTATTTACAAAAAGGAAGAATATTTAGTTGTATTGATGATAATCTGATGTTCACAGCTACAAATACAAGGGGGTATTTATACTCAAAAGTTTAAGGCAACTTGCCTAAATGGGAAAAGACAAAAAGAGTATTGTCCTAAAAAAGTAATATACAAAAATATAAGAGGGTAAAAATAAATATTCAAGAAAAGCAATGATTAGCGTAGCTACACACGTAGCGAAGATATAATGGTGAGGTTGTTAGAGGATGCAAACAAAAGAACATGATCAGACTGCTGGTCCTAACAGTAGTGGCTAAGGATCAGTCCGACATCTCTCTCTTGACATCTCGGCAAGGGTGAGGCCGAGTATTTATTCGGCTTAAACATAAGTGAGTAATTATGAACCGTCTGGTTGTTGTCTCGGCAATCTAAATTCGGCACACTTTAGAGAGATAGGCAATCATTCAGCTCAGCATACAGAATGACTCGGTAAAGAGATACTCGGCTTCAGTAGGAATCGGCTGGAGCAAGAGGATCCACCTTGCCAACCCTTCCAATCATCGGGCTCATCTATGGATCAAAGGCCCAATTCTCTAGTTCCTATCACTTAGTAGATTAATTAGTAGAGAACCCCCCCTGAAGATACTCTCCAAGGAGTGCATGTTAGATTTCCCAGTGAGGATATCTTAGTAGCTAAAAGTGATTCTGATGAAGAGAGAGACGAAAAGCTTATGAACTAGAAGATATTATTTGATGAACCCACCAATGTATCTGGGTGTGGAATTAGGGCAATATTGATATCCCTGAATGTATAAAGTTCCTAGTAGTTATAAGTCTCGTTTTCCCATATACCAACAATATTGCCGAATATGAAGCATACGTCATAGGACTTAAAATGGCCTTGATAAGGAGATTCGAGAATTAGAAGTATATGGAGATTCTTCACTCATTATTGACCAGGCTCAAGGAGAATATAAAACGAAGAATCTTAAACCGGTACCTTACTACCAATACTTGATTGAATTAGTAGAGAGGTTTAAAGAAGTTACATTTACATACGTTCTGAGGACTTAAAACCAATTTGCTAACACATTGGTCACTTTGGTATCCATGATCCAAATATCTAGTGGAGTCGAAATTCAGCCACTCAAAATTGAAGTCAAAGAGAAGCCTACTTTTTGTCTAGTAATCGAAGGTGTACATGATGAAAAGCCTTAGTACTACAACATCATAATGTTCCCATAAGAAGGAATGTATCCTAATAATGTTGAGAAAATGGACAGAAAGATGATTAGGAGGTTAGCCACCTAGTTCTTAATAAGTGACTCTACCTTGTATTGACGATCATTTAATGGTATGCTTCTATGGTATGTGAATGATGGAGAAGTTGAAGTCTTGATGAAGGAAGTATACAATGGAGTGTATAGCCCCCACATAAATTCCTATATGCTTATCGAGAAGATTATTAAACTAAGGTACTATTGGTTAACTATGAAGAGTGATTGCATCAAACACGTTAAGCACAACCACTTATGCCAAGTTTATGCAAACAAGATAAATGCCCCACTTCAAAAAATTATATATACTATCTACGCCATGGCCTTTTTCAATGTAGGGTATAGACATCATTGGCTTAATCACTCCAAAGGCATCTAATGGTCATCATTTCATACTGGTTGCCATTGATTATTGCAGTAAGTGAGTTGAAGCCTCACATTATTTAAGTGTTACTAAAGGGGGTAGTGGTAAAATTTATTAAGAGAGATATCTTGACTCAATACGGGACTCCAAAAATAATCATTACCAATAATGGCATAAATCTCAACAACAAACTCATGTCATAGTTGTGTCAGTAATTTAAGATCATCTACAAGAACTTCACTCCCTATTAACCTTAGATGAATGGAGCCGTTGAAGTAACCAGCAAAAATCTTAAAATAAGAATTGAAAAGATGGCCGTTACATATAAGGATTGGCATGAGATGTTACCATTTGTACTCATGGCCTATCGAATTTCTATCAGAACATCAACAAGGGCAACGCCTTACTCCTTAATATATGATACTAAAGCAATATTACTAGTGGAAGTTGAGATCACTTCTCTTTGAGTACTATTAGAAACTCAATTGGATGAAACCGACTGGGTAAAGAAGTGCATCGAGCAATTGAACTTAATTGATAAAGAGAGAGATTAATAGCCCTGTATCATAACTAATGCTATCAACAAAGGACGGCTCAAGCTTTTAACAAGAAGGTACGACCTTGGAATTTCAAAGAAGGTGATGTAGTGTTTAGAAAGGCTATCCCCAATGTACAAGACCCCAGTAGAAAATTTGGTCTAAATTACGAAGGTCCTTATATTGTCAAAAGAGTGCTACCATGAGGGGCTTTAATTTTATCACTAATGAATGGTCCAAGTTTAAAGGACCCTATAAATGTTGATGCAATAAAGTTGTACTACCCCTAAAATCAATAATATTTTTACTTGGACCACAAAATGTTAGCAATCTTAAATATTATTGTGGTCTAATTATCATTTCTCTATAAGCAAAGCTAGTATCCCTAGCAGTTGTCAACATTAGATGATCCTAACACATTAAAAGGTCATATTCCCTTACTCCACTCAAAGAAATCTTACGTACTACAAACATAAGAGAAGACGAATGTGAGCTTTGGAACAATGATAATTAATGAAAAACTCTTAAAATTCTTTATTACAAGTTTACCTTTCCCGATGGGGAGATTAGTTTTCTATTTTTCAAGGCAAAGCTACATCTCATGGTAGATAATCATCACCTGATAAAGGCCTAGGTCTGACCGAAGGAAGCTAAGAGACGGTTCCGTTGAAAAATTGAGGATTTATGTAGGACATGACCTCCTTGATCCAAAGAAGAGGACTTCTTGAGAAAAGGCTTGACCATTTGGAAGTTATCGACAAAGTTAGGTAAGTGCTTCCGTACATTTTAGCATAAAGTTAAGTTGGACTTTAAACATTGCATTTGCATTAAACTACATTTCTTTTAGGCCTCTAGCTAGCTCAAGGAGCGTTGTCCCTTCTCACCATCTTTTTAGGCTTTTAGCTAACTCAAGGAGCAGTTTGTCTATTAGTGTAGGTTAGTCGGCTCAAAGGAGCATGACTGGGTTTCAATTTCTCATTTAGGGTTTTAGCTAACTCAACGACTACTTCAACCATTCACCTAGGTTAGTTAGCTCATAGGGGCATAACCAAGTTTCAATTTCTCATTTAGAGAGCTAACTCGAGAAGTACTTCACCTATTCACCTAGGTTAGTTAACTCATAAGAGCATGACCAGGTTTCAATCTCTCATTTAAGGTCTTAACTAGCTCGAGGAACGTTTTACCCATTCAACTAAGTTAGTCAACTCAGAGGAGCATAACCAAATTCTCTTTAGGGTTATAGTCAACTTAAGGAGCGTTATCCTATCTTACATTTCTTCTTAGGGTTCTTGCCAGCCCATGGGAGTACTACCTTCCTTCAATATCATTATAAGGTTCTTGCCAGCCCATAAGAGCACTACCATCTTTCAGTATCTTCTAAGGTTCTAGCCAGCTCCTAAGATGCTAAACCCTTCTAAAACCTAAGTTCTCAATCAACTCCTAGAGCACCATCTTACTTCTTTCAATAAATCTCTAATAGATCAAACTTAGGTTAAGTAGCCAATTGTAACACTACTTAAGGCAATTTTATTCCCAATGCAAAAATGGTATCTCCTTTTGTCTTTATGGCCAAGTCTTATTCAAACTTCACTATAAAAAAGAACAACTGTAAAACGCTCCATTTTTTCCCATCTATAATTTTTTTAGAAATTTTTAGAATAAGGGGAAAGGGTCCTAGTTAGAAAATTTAGAAAAGTAAAAAAAAATCAAAATTTAGAAAAATACAAAAAAAAAAGTAGAAAAATTAGAAAATGCAAAAAAGTAGAAAATTTGGAAAAAAAAAAGAAGAAAGGAAAAAAAAAGTAAATAATTTAAATAAGAATAAGAAATTTAAATAGCTTTTGGGTCTTAAGTAAGCGAATGTTGGGTGTAGGTTTAAAATTAAATCTAGCCCAGACCAACCTATTATATATATATAATTTGACTGTATATATGGATAAGGCATATGCTAATAGCCTAATGGTACTACACTTAGACTTAGCATTGCAAGAAAGGAGAGGTTATAAGTTCAAATCTCCCATGTGCATGTTGCACATTTTATTTTCTTAGCCAAACCAAGGCTACATGTCGCACAGCCATAGAACCACATGTCAAACTTGGTACGTAACAACACATAGCGAACATCGACTCATCGTCGTGGCTAATGTGGCACCACATCAGCATTGTCTCTTACATAGGTAGAGTATACAAGCTCAAAAGTCGCCATTTTCGAACCCCCATCTTCTTATCCATTTTGCATCAAAATCGATCCAAATCTTTGGCATATTTATGTTGTCAACATAGGATACTGCTAATTGGAACAAAAAACAAGTCCTAATTCATCCAAATCGTGAAGAAATTTGAATTCAAAATATGGAAAAAACCATAAACTCATCATGGATGACTTGACAAATTCGAGCTCTTTTGACAAAATTGCTTGAATCTAATCTATAGCTAACACTCCCTGACGTGATCTTGATCATTTGCCTCATCTAAATATAAACTTTCTTCAAGTTTCAGGTAAAATTGAGTAAGCATAGTCAATGTTGCATCCTCCATGGTTGATTCTTTCTAAGATCATTCATGCTTCAAATAGTATAAATAGGAGCTTTGGTGTTCATTCTTAGCATCAATTCACCATCAAGCTCTCATCAACGATCTCTAAAACTCTACTCAAATTCTCTCTCTCTCTCTCTCTCTTTTCAAACCACCACAATCACTTCTAGAGTTTGAGACCACCATGGCGAACTCCCCCACCTCTTCACCTTTCTAACCTAACCAACCTCATCATCAGTCATGCCCCCATTTGCAAGAACCAAGAACCACCTACCTAAACTCTAACCCTACTGTACGGCCTAATACGAACCACCATTACCACCCTTCTCCATGTAAATCCAACACCACAACTAAGCTTACCACCCCAAACAACCTTACTACCAACACTGTTACGACCACCACAATGAGTGGCACCACCACCTTCCTCTCTTTACCTAAATTGCCAACTAAGCTCCACTACCTAAACCACTTCCAAACATCAAAGCACTTGTCTTACCCCCCCAAATCCAATAAAATACTCACAAAAGCATTCCTCCCCGGTTATTTAGGTACTTGGAACAACCAAAATCGTCCCTCACAATCGCTACCTTCATCTCTAACATGCGGCTTAAATTCAAACAAACCCAACTCGACCATTCCAAGACCCAATCAACTTATGCCCTTGATCCTGGTCAAACTTTTTTTTTTTTTTGTAATTCCATTTTTGTTGTTATTTCATGTAAATTTTTTTTTTCTCCTCATTTTATTATTGTATTATCTTGTAATTGTAATTAAAAACAAAAAAACAAGAAGAAAGGAATAGCAAAAAAAAAAAAGAAAAATAAAAAGGAAAACATAGTTTTATTTATTTATTCTCTTTCTTCACCTAAAATATAAACATAAAATAAAAAATTAAAAAAAGGAAAGAAATAATGAAAAAAAGTTTTTATCACTTAGAAAAACTTAATTTCAAAAATATAAAAAAAAATTAATAAAACCCATTTCAAAGTTAAGGCTTTTTAAGATTTTCCAAAATATGACACCCGAATTAGGACTCTTTAGAATTTTTCTTTTATAAAATTAAACTAATTAAAACGTAAACTCAGCTGGTTTTCAGAAATTAAAAAGAACCAACACACCTAATTTTTTTCTAAATGAATTACGGAAATTTAATCCCAATTAGTAAATACTTAGGCATCTCTAGGGCGACTTAAAAAACGAAAATTTTTATTTTTTCCCTTTGTAAATTTTATTCTTTTAGTCTTACTTTTTGGTACAATTTCTTTTTCTAAAAGTGGATAGATATTATTGGCAAGGTGTTTTTGAAAAATAGCTATTAAATTCAGAATGTTAGGTGGAACCCAATTAAGGTTTAAATAAGGTAGCCCCCGATACTCGACAATCTAGTTCTCTTGAAACCCTTTTTAGAAAAGTTTTCAAAATCGTAGGCTAGTAAGCAAATTAGAATAAATCCACCTAATTGATTCTAATTTGATCATTTTATCTCGTTTTTACTAAATGGCGACTCTATTTGTTTTCAAAAACAAGAAACCAAATTTTCCTTAAATCAGATTAGGGAAAACAAATGAACCGAAAATTTACAAGCTCAATAGTGTTGGAACATAACAGTTTCTTCTTTATCGTTAGTCGAACTAAGTGATAGGAGAGGAGGTTGTGACAAGGATAAAGGCAGTAGTTCAAAAATAGAAGAGCAATGTCTCCATTGCACAAGCTTGGGTTTGGTCATAAGCTGTTAAATGTGCATTGAAATCCTTAACCTAGATTAGAGTAGGTGTAATTTCTCTAATCTCATGACAGACCAGATAATATCGTGCGATAACATATGTTTGTTGCATTGCATTTAAATAACTGGCTGATAACCTTGCTTATGCTTGATATATAGTCTTATGTGTCCATCCTAACTTACTGAGCGGTTGATTGCTTACATCCCTATAGATGTTAATATAGTTGCTAGCTAAGAAGCAACATTATAACTACCCTAAAGCTAGCGATTGCTAAATCCTGGCAAGGAAAGATATAAGATTAATGTTTAATTACACTTTTGAAGTTCCAGTTCTTATCTTTGAATCTTTTAATATCAAACTATGTGTTCCTTAAGTAAGATTAGGTTATTGAATCATGAAATTTTACTTAGGATATCAGAATCTTAGTAGATATTTTTCATACTTCCATAGGCAAACAATCTTATTATTTCTTGAATTGTTTAGTTCAAAGTGAGATAGTTGTAGATGTCTTGTATAGATTAGATATACGATAGCGACTATAAAGTTAGCTGCTATCTTATAATAGTTTACACGGCGGGACTATTGTAACTGCATCGCTTCGAGGTGTAACATATGTTGTGCTGTCAGTCACTTTTGAAGCGAGCTTGAATGGCATCTTCTTATGCTATGTATGTTTGGCAACAATCATAAATTCCTCAAAGTTGTCTAATCGATGCATTACTGTTGCTTGAAAGAGCTTGCTACTTTGGTCGTACATGATGGCTTAAAGTGTTGTTCTTGATTCCACTTTGGGAATAAGCAATCTGGCTTGATTAAAGCACCTGAGATACTCTTGTAGTGTTTCATTTGGGCATTAGCGTACGTTGTATGAGGTAGATGAATCTCTATGCACAACTTTACTACTCAAGAAGTGTTGTTGGAATCTGGTAGCAAGGTTGTTGAAGGAATAGATACAACTTCCTAGGAGCTGGTTAAACTAGACCAGCGTAGCTTTGGCTAATGTGCTTGGGAATGCCTTGCCTGTCTCGTCGTAGATGTTCAATGAATAAGGCAAATGCCCTATGGGAGAGTTTGTTTGAGGATGCCCATAGTGAAGGAGCTTTTGCTTACAACTACACCTAATTGTTAGGCAGAAGACTTAAGGTGCTTTTGGTCGCATAAGTTAGAGGCACGTCAAGTGTACTTGTCTAGCTCATGAACATTCTTGTCGTTTAGGTTTCTTGGTGAATGTTCAGGAGAGGGGTCTCTCTTGGCTCTGCTCATTCCTTAATGAGAACCCTAATAGTACATCTTGCCACAATTGGTGTTTAGCTATTTCTACAAGTTTAGCAGTAAATGCTGCTTATTCTGGACACCATCGTGTAGGTACGTATCATTTTCCATGTTTTAGAAAGGAAGTAGGGGGTGTACAATTTGGAGCTCAATGTGAAGTGAGGGAATCAACAAGCGATTTGTTCATAGAATAGAGTAGTCTCTTAAGTACGGAGTTGGCCTCCTGTAAGTAAACTGGTTGGGAGTTAATGCCACTCTCCTAATGATAGTCATGGTAGGCTGAAACCAATTGAGAAGTTGGACGTCTCTATATTATGAAGGTTAGTGACAACACCCATTGGCACTATTAAGTATAGAAGGGCATGGAACAGTACTGAAAAAACAAGAAGAGAAAAGGTTAGCTCGCCATCCATAATATGAGATAATATGACCAAAAAAAAAAAAGGATGGTCAAGTGCTGTATGAGCACATAAGGAGGGGGTAAACCTCCCATCCCATGATAAGTAGTATTAGAGTGCAAAAGTTCTAGTCCTACTAGCCATTGTGCTTAATGAAAAAGGGTGGTTGTTGTTGACAATTGGGTACATGTTGATGAAGCTCGAGGGAAGGAGCGGCCACCGAGTAGAGTACATTGTTACTAAAGGAGGTAACTATGTCGTTAGCATCATTGTAGCAAAACTCTTCCCAAATCTTAAGAAAATGAAAAAAGTGAACTTTAAAGGGAAAATCCTATAGTTAGCTCACTCAATAAGAGGCAATCTCGAGAAACAAAAGGAGGAAGGTGGGAGCAATGTGATGCCAGTAGAAGCCTTAAAGTCTTGGCAAAGATGATCTTAGTGTGGAGTTAGGAAATAGAGGAATAGGGTCATTGATCTTAAGGGAAAAGGTAATAGTAAACAGTTGGCCCCACGACATGGGCATCATAGATTTAAGTAGGGGAAAATATCATAATCCATGTTTTAGAAGAGCAGTAAGGGTATACAACTTGAGGCTTAATGTGAAATAAGTGGCATTGCAAGCAATTTATTCATGGGGTAGAGTAGTCTCTCAAGATGGGGTTAACCTCCTATGAGCAAACTAGTCAGGAATTGATGCCACTCTCCTAATGATAGTCATGGTAGGTCAAAACTAGTTAAGAAGTTGGATGTCCCTATCTTATGAAGGTCGGTGATAATACTAGTTGACACTCCTAAGTATAGAGGAGTTTGGATAGTCATGGGAAAAAGAAAGAGAAAATGTTAGCTTGCCATCCGTAATACAAGATAATATGACAAAGAAAAGACGGTAGAGTGTTGTACGAATACAAAAAGAGGGGATGGACCTCCCGTCCTGTGACAAGCGCAAGGTTTGAGGGTGGTGTAGGTGAGCACCTGGGGTACCTGTTATCTTGACTTGGGGAGCGAATGGTTGTATCCTCGAGGTTGACTATGTCAATGGGATTCATTTTCTCTTTTAGTTTTTGAGTTGCAGCCAATTGTTGTCTTAAGTTAGCATTTTCTTGGACAACTTTAGCATTGGTTTCCATGAGTTGTTGTAACATTGCTTTGACTTGTTCCATGTTTGATGGTTATTCCTTAGTCAAGGGTAATGATGGCTCTATGCTTTGTTGATCACCATCGTCTGGGAGGTAAGGATTGGGGTTTATGTTTTTGCTTTTAATAACGTTGGTGAATTTCAAAGAAGAGTGGGCATCAAATAGTGATGGTGGTAATCACAAGTATAACTCTTGGGTGAACTTCACATGGTTCGCCAACCCAAGTAGAGGTGGACCTACAAAAAGCCCCCTACGACGTAGTTGATGATGGCCCTACGATGTTTAAGTCGGCAAGAAGAGTAAGAGATAATCAGAGAAGCCAATGAATTCCCAAGAGTACAAGAAGAGTCAATCCCTTTACTTAAGGATTTTATCTCCATATATAAATTGGGGGGTGCTGACTTAGGCGAACAAGTAGTAGGAGGGAGTTAGCTAGTATAGAATCCAAGAGGGCGATGATGCCAATTCAAGATAAGATAACCTACATTCTGTCGATTGGTGGACACTTGGGAGATGGGCCTATCCCATCAATAGTGGGTGATTGCATTAGTTTGGTGGCTAAAATGTAGGCTGTAAGATAAGTGTCGTTCAATATTTAATGAAGAGAGAGAGAAAAAAGAATAAGGATAAGGATAGGGACAAGGATAGGAAAGAGTATTCGATTAGTAGTCTAGCGAACTCTCTTGGCATAACCTTTGGGAGGAAGGAGGCAAGTTTTTTTTTCTCAAGGTGGAGGCTAAAGGCCGAGAGCCCTTTGGGAAACTTTCTATAGTGCCTAAGGTTTGACCCAAGCAAGGGGGTCGATTTTGGACAAGCTCCCCAGTCAAATTTTTTCTTTTTCTTCCTGGACCGGAGAAGCTTTAGGAGCACCCAAGCCGAGGCCTTGATTGGGCTTAGGCTGTCAAATCTCAGATCCAGCTATCAACAAAAAGTGATCTACTTAATCCTCTTGGTGGAGAAACCGAAATTGTTCCGAATATGCATGTGATCACCAGCTTATGCACTTCATTTTTTTTTTTTTTAAATTTCTCAACGTTTGCTTCAGAACATGCAGTTGCAGTTATATGCGCTGGACCAATAATCATTGTTGGGGAAAAAAAAAATATATATTACCTTCTCAAATTTATGTCTTGAAGGTTGTCGATTTCGTGATCCTGTACCTAATGGGTAACGCGTTACATGAATAGAAATCCTGTGATTGAGAGCAACATACTGGTACGAAAAATACAAACGTAATTCTAAGCCAATTTATTAATTGATCAACAAAATAAATTATATACATTTGCCGAGTTAAATTTGGAATAACATTTTCGATCAGCTCAAGTATTTTATTTCGACGTGGATGAACACACTAAACTGATCTGATTATCTCAAAGGCATTAAAAATTAAGAATGATGACGAGGAGGATGATAACATCTAACCTATCTTTTAGTATAATATTTTTTTTAAGAACGACGTATTTTTCTCTATTATACAATCATTAAGTTTTAACGTGTTGTGCACCTAACTTCTAAAAATTTACAAATCACAGGAAAAAATCCAATTTGTGTAATTGTTCAATTTTTACAGTTTGCTGGCATGAATGTTGCCGATTATTAGGGTTTTCAAAATTGAGGGTTTTAAGAAAAAATACGGGATTTGGAGTTTGTTACTCTTTATTTTTATGATTTTCTTGTATGATTTCAGGGTTTTTTCTTTTGTTATATGTATAAGATGTTTACAAAGAATTGACAATTATTTGATATTAAAAGAAAAAAAAAATACATTTGCTTAAATCAATTAATTCAAAACCGAAAGTGTTCCTTTTTCAAAGAAAAGGGAGAAAAAGGGATGGAGAAGGATTTAGGAAGGAAAACTTTTCCTTTACTATATCAAAATCTTTTTTCTCTAATTTGGAGAGAATTCAGAAGAAATTCTTTTAAAATGACAAATATACTCTTAAAATGAAAGCATACATTTAAGATATAATGGTTCTTATGGTATTTTAGTAAAATAAAAAAATTATATTATAAACTTTCCCCTTATTTTCTTTGCTTTCTTAACCAAATAAAAGAATCCGCAATTTTTTTTTCATTTTATTTCCTCTTTTAATTTTTTACTTTCATTTTTTTTCCTTCCTAATCCTTTCTTCTTCTTCTTCTTTTTTAAGGTAGTGTTAGTAAGTCTCTAATTAATTATTAAAATAAATAAAATAATTGAAGAGAAGATGAGATCGGATTGAGCGAGAGGATTTATGTTGTTGGCTAATGGCTACTGAAGTTGAAGAAGCGTGGACTGTTGTAGGGTCATTTCAAAAATTAACCTAAAAAGCCGCAAAACAGAGCACAACTGGTGTCGAGTCGTGCGTCAGCTCTGACCTTGTCCATACTGCAATAACTCCGCTCCAAAACAAAGTGCATTATGACCCAGCATCCAGTGATAAACATCCCCCAACCCTAGACAACGAATGTGCAATCAAAGTGCTCCAATTAGCAGAAATGGCATCCTCTCCTTGCCTTATACTTTTATATTTTGAAAATGGTAACTGGTTTTCCGCAAACTTATTAAGATGTTAAAAAAAAAAAAAAAATTGATCATTTTGTATAATTTTTCAATAATTTATATAATCAATATTAAAATATATAAAAAAATATTATTTTATATTCTTAATAAGTATTTTGAACGTCCTATTGATTAACCTTTAATATTTCTATCAAAAGTCGATGGTAACACAACAATAAGAACACGATAAAAAAGGCAAAGAGAGCCAGAGACAGATTTTATCACCCAACCGAAACAAATGAATACAAAGTCAGTGTCCTTATCAGCATAAGGCATGAAGCTTTTGTGATGGAAGCCGGTCGATGGAGTATGGCCAAGCAGTCTGCAGATGCTCGTAACTACTTTTGTTGATGCGTGAAGATATCACTCCCTTTCTATAAAGGACCGGTTGTTAGGTTCTTGCTAGGCATGTTTCAGGGCTTTGTGGTATTGTTTGTCCAGTAAAAGTAGTTTGTCTTAAATAGGGAAAGAAAAAGAATATAAATTATTATGTTTAGAAGTACTCAAGAATAGATCTCTTGATTTTTATCTTCTCAATCTTTAATTGACATATTAGGTAAAATTATTTAAGCCTTTGAGCACCTTATTGTGTTATCGCAAGGTCATCTACTTCCTTAAAAGTTTAAATATTATGTACACAACAGTACTTTGAAATAGTAAATTGAAGGAAATTAGGATAATGTAAATTTAGAGAATCCAAATCAAGATAATTCTGAGGGAAAAAAATGACATGATTTATGAACCAAATAGTAGAAGAATTTGTGCAAGATAAACTAAAAGGGTTTAAACCAAATAGAAAAAGAATTTGCATAAGATAATTAGAAAGGGTTTAAATGTATATATAGAGTTAAACAGCATTATAATTTCATGAATCTCTCTTGTTATACAAGGCATTCCTTCCAATTGTATAATATCGAATATGTTAAAAATTGTAATATGTTTTTTGTTTTCTCTACATGGTTGATAAAAATATGGACAAGAACACTATTTGAAAACAAGAATATTCCATCCCAATAATATATATAAGGAAAGAACTCGGTTTGCCAACAAATAGATAAACTAGGACTATTTTTGAAGGTCTAAAGGAAAATTTTTAATATCCTCTCATTTTGATTATGAACTTTAAGAAGAAAAAGTAAATGAACAAAAAAGTGAAAAATTTTTCTGTATTTAGCTTTCAAACAAGTGGTGCTAGAGTAAGGATAGCTAATGAAGAGCATGTGAAATGGGTTTTACAAAACCCTTAACCCAACACAATGCCTTGTGGGATTTTCCAAAACACAATAAAAATTTTATAAAGTTTTTTTTTTTTTTTCATTCCTAAAATATCTCCTAAAACCCCATAATGAGGTAATTATTGAGTGGGATAGGTGAGGTATTCTAACAAACCCACCTACTTATATCTTTATCTATACCATAGATTCATATTAATTTATATTATGATTTTTATCAAGTTCAGATTGCCATTAGGTTCTAGTTTACTCCTTTAGCAAGACTTCAAATCCTATATGTTTTGCAAAAAGACTTAAAACTCATTTCAAACTTTATAAGGAATTATCTTATAAACTAATTTATCGGGTCGAGCGGATTGAATATCCTATAAGAACCCATTCACCTATATCTCTATCCTAGAGCAGATTTGATCTTATAAATTTACTTTTTATAATTTTTTCTTTGTTTATAAATTAACAACTAAGATCACTCAAATTTTTTAAATATTATGATATTATTATAATGTTATTATCATTTTTATATTTTTAATTATTCATTACATATAGCAATATTTTAAAAATAAATTTGGAAGTGTTATCTCACTAATGGCTTGGGTCTTCTCAAAAAGAGGTTTTCTTCACTCTTAAGCTATGCATTAGAAGCCCATAGCAAATCCTAGGGAATAGTAAGTTTCTATCTAAGTATAGATGATTCATATTTTTCATAGATATGTCTATTTCTCTAAGAGAAATAAACTTAAAGGATCATATATTACTGGTTAATATTTTTCTTTATGAAAAATCTATATGATAAAAAAATAGAAAAAATAGCATGCCCACAATTATTTCCTTTTTAAAGAAAAAAGAGAATATCGTGCACGCGGTAGAGTAGAATGAGTTTGGAATCACATCTTTCGGAGATATTCACGATTTTCTTTTCTTACAAGAGAGGATATGTTGCAACGAGTGGAGTGGGATGGGCGTGAAAAGAAGAAAGTTGTTCACTCAATCAATATGACCAATCCCATGTCAATCATATCAAGACCAAAAACAGTACCATGTGATTGGTGAAATCATGGGTTCTAGCTAGGAGTGGTGGGGCAGTTGGCTCTTTTGAGTTTGATCCTCTGAAAGGGTTTTGCAAAGTAGTGATTTCATTGCACTCGTTAATAATTTGACAATATAATTTTTATATCATATGAGGTTGTGTATATATAGTAAAGTTTTATAAAATAGAAGAAATTTATTAATTATTTTCAATTTTAATAAGCGATATAAAAGACCCATTATCGATAATTTCAGTAAAAAGTAGTGATTGTACAAAGATTAAAGACCTTCCATTTGAGCAAAAATAGTTGTACCAAAGTTCAAACGTATATGAAGGCTCCTGTGTGTTGGTAGCAATTTCGAGTTTTAAAGGACGAAAGAAGTAAAGTACATTTCTTGCGAGTACTCGGAATAAAATCCATACATATGTCGGGCTAAGAATAAAACAAAACATGGAGGATCCGGAGCTCCAAATCCTACTGTTTTCTTTCGGCGAAAAAAAAAAAAATCCCGTAATTTAGTCTTTGGTATTATTCAGATTTGACAAGGATGAGGAAGTTCGAATGACCACTTGACGCTTCCGTAAATTTAGGAAAGATTTGCCCTTGGAATAAGGTTCCCGTAGATAGAGTAAGGAAAATGTCATTGGATGCCATAATTGATCATAGCACTTGTTTAGTTTCGTTGGATATAAAAAAAGAGTGATTCTTTCTGCAATTTTTTATGGCGAAGTGTTTCATGAATTTTAAAATGTAGAAAAATGTTCTTTTTAATCTTTTAAGTTTCTAAAAATGTTCAGAAGAATCCTCCTTTTGAAAACCTAAATACCCGATATGTACCTGAAAACTGGCACCGGTTTAAAAACATAGTTATCAGGAGAATTTTTGCACCGAAAAAGGAATTTCCAATAGCTATTTTCTATTTTTGGAAAACAGATAATTATTTCCTACGAAATCATTTTTACACAGAACATCTATAGACATAAAATATTACAAAACGAAATTAGGGAGAAATTACATAAAACCTTTTTAAATGAAAAATTACATAAAACTCTTCTAAACTTTAAGTTAAGTATATTTTACTTTATTAAACTTTTAAAGTATGATTTTTCGTCTTTAAATTTTTATAAATTAATAAAATAATCCTTTAAATTAAGAATAACATTTTAAACTTTAATTTTAATATGTAAATATAGATGTGTTTATATATCAAAATCGAAGTTTAGAAAGTATTTATATATCAAAATTAAAGTTTAAAAGAATTATGAAAATTATTTATCAATTTATGAAAATTTGAGAATAAAAAACCATACTTCAATAATTCAAGTAAATAAATCAAATTAAAATTAAAGTTTACGAAAGTTTTTTACATTTTTCTCTAAAATTAATGAACCCAAAAAATTTAAAGATATATGTTATCTATTAAAATAAAATAGATATAAAATAAAATATTAAAAGAAAAACTCAACAAATTACTTTAAAATCTATTAAAACAACCTTAATATATGTTATCTATTAATAAAATATTTTAGATATAAGTTCCTTTTTAGATCTTGAGTTAACTTGCTTGGGTCTACAACCAGCGGATATCCTTATTAGCGGATTTCCCTATTAACTAACCTACCTTACCCTGCATCTCAACTAAGCTTCCAAACAAAACTAAACATCATCTAGCTTGGACTTCCCATTAAGACAGTCACAATGGTCACAAATTGAATGGATAAGGCTTTAAGATCCAATCAACAACAGAGCTCCTAGATTCTCAAAATACGATGATTAATATAATCTCACTTACTAAACTTAGTTATCATATCAACTTATAGTACATGATCCTAAATTCTCATCGATCTCCCGTCATAAATAACCATAAAATTTTAATATTTACACACATTACATACACAAAAGGTCTTTAGCTCCCTTACTTCCCTACCTACAAACCTTTATTAACTTAACCATTAAAGTAATCATATTAATCAAAATTCAAACATTTTTCACTATGCTTTGTTTTATAAGCCCCCAACACTAAGCATAAGGTTCAATTACAGCTAATTCTACTTTTGAATCCTGTTAATGACATTACCCACCACGTACGTGTGTATATATATATATATATAAATAATATGTAACTATCATTTATATTTAAATATTGAACAATAAAAATGATTTTGGCCGATATATGCATATATACGAATGGTAATATTTTTTAAAATCTACCCACTAATACTGCCCCTACCACAATAGCCCGTGGATCAACTGTCCATACCCATTTCTTACCTTCAATTGACAACTCCATGCTTTCAAGGCGTTAATTATAGCCGTACAATGATTAAAAAGAAAAGATTACTTGAATAAATCATCATCTAAATACTAATCAAGTCAGCACCACATATTTTATGATAATAATTCCATGGACCAACCAAAAGATTCACATCTTAACCGAGCGATCCTTGTCAGAAAAGTCATAATTCATCGAAAGTATTTAGATTTCCTCACCAGATTACAAATTCTTTTATTTGTAACCCAAATCACTGCAACAATAAGGGACAACTATGAATTTAAACCAACACCACTGATTTCATCTAAAATCTAAGAATACACTGCAACAGGTGAGACAACAACTTCTCTAGCTGCTGCAGTTCTGCTTCTTCTTAATAAGGAAAGGCAAAAAGGACAAAACACAGAAAAGTGGTTGCAGCTTTTCCATGGTGCTTGTCAGCAAAAATTAAGGATGTCTCAGAGACTTGGTCAATATCATCTGTGAGCGGTAACCAGAGTCTCAATGAACCTCAAGCCATCAAACCTTGGAGCAAATTTATCTGTTGATTCACCAGATTTGTGTGTGGTGGAATTTTCTCGATCTCTGCTTTGTTCATCCACCTAAAATAAACCCCCAAAAAAAACTAAATAAATAATAAATCAAAACCAAATTGCCTTAATTAAAAGTGTTCAGATATCTCAAGTACTAGTTAAAAAAAAAAAAAAAAAAAAAGAAAGAAATTTGTTATCAAGACTGCATTTTCGAAAAAGCAAATACATACAAATGCCCATGTTTAAGCACTAATTCACAAAAATCAACTCAGCTCTGCGAGTATATTGAAACCTATAATTTCTTCAAGAACAAGGCAAAGAGAGTTTTCTCTTTTCGAAAATTTCTGTTCCTATACAAAAAAGAGCAGAAAAATTAGAAACTTTACTTAAAGATGGGGTCTTTAAATAGGATTTTCACTGAATCCAAAAGTAAAATTTCGCAAGAAAAGGGTTTTTCGTGTAAATATTTGGATTCCTAAGAAAAGAAAATAAAAAAACATGAAATTTCCTTCTGAAAGTTTTGATCTTTCGGATGAATATACCTGACCCAAAAACCCAAAACAGAAGAAAATGGAAAAAGCTTACTCTAAGACCACTCTTGCGACGAGAAACGAAATTTACAACCCAAAAATCGAATTCGTTTGCCTGATTTTCAAGAGAAGAATACTTCTAGACAGAGAATGGAGAATCAAATACTCACTTGGCGAGAAAGTTGGAAATTGGTGTTGCAGTTGAAGTTTGAGGAATTGGATGCAGACATAGCAGAAGCAGCAGCGACTGAGGCTGCGAAAAATCCGGACTTCTTCATTGCTTTAGTGTTCAAGGTTGAAGGAGATTTGGGATTTTCCTCTTATTTGGTGGATCGATTTTTCGGGGAAATTGATGGTGTAGAGAGAATTTGGGGAAAAGCTGAGAGGTTGGAGGCTTATTTATAAGGGACACCCTGGCAACAGGTAATTTCGAAATCTCACGCGGCAATTTTAGCGATTGCTGCCCCTCGTAAGTAATTTACCAATTTGCCCCTCGATTATTTTACTTTTTTAAGTTTTGGACATTTTGATGAGTAAAAAGACTACCAACAACGGTCTCGATCACATCTTCAATTTTTACAAGCCAAAATCGGTTTCTCCTCTCAACAATGTAGCAAAACATACGATTAAAAGAAGATATAGAATATTGGTGGAAAGAGGAGAGTAGTGATCTAGCCGCCACTTTTGCACGAAATATGTAGATGGAAGATATCATGCAAATATTATTTATAAGTAAATATAATTTCAACGTTTTATTTATTTTTATTTGAATGTTAGATTTTTTCTTTCCTTATCTACTCCACGATATTTTTTAATAAAAATTTCTTTTAAAATATACATTTGGTTGATATAAATAATCTAGAATAGAATAAAATATAACAACAATCAAAATGACAAATTACTTCTTCTGTTTGGAATTATTTATGAAATTGAATGGAATTAAATATTTATATAATAATAATGTCAAATAAACCTTGATTATTAAATATTATAATTAAGTTGAAAGTTAAATAAGTGATTTTGATTAATAATAACTAATGAAGAGGGTTGCAATCACGATTCCACTTTATCAAAAGCGAAGTCAAATTCTTCCTTAAATCTAAAATTATCAATTCCACAAGATCATAATTCTTTCTGCCCTCTAAATATACATCTAAACATATGAAAAGCTTGAAATCAAGATTTCATTTTAGTTTACTCTTATGTACCAAATATGATATCAAGTTTTAGCACTATTAAGGTATTTACTTTACTGAATGTAATAAAGGGAGAATGAAACGCTGATTCATTAGGAACAAAATTAAGATTGTAATAGTCTATTACCTTTTTTTTAGTTAAACAAAAGACAAATAATAAAGAATAGACCTATAATAAGAGTTAAATTATTTTATAACCCTTTTTTACTTTATTATTTTTTGACATGGGTCTACATTATCTTCAACCTTAGATAAAAAATTGTAAACTACAAAACTTTGAGGAGGCAAAAAAATCATTCAAGAATTCTTATCTAATTCATGGCTTATAATTTAAATTTAACACCAAATTTACACTGCAAAATAAAAAACGATGATCAATTCAAATCCATGTTACTACAATTAGGTTGAATTTCGATTTCTCTCTTTAGAAAACTGAAACCAATTTCAAACTTCTCTTTAGAAATTATAGTTCTAAGGTTAAAATCAAAGCAAAGTAGAGGTATCGCTCAATTCTAAGGCATTTATAGATTCATAAAAGTCTAAATTTTGGTTTCAAGTTATTCGAATTTTCCCTAGATCAAAAACACTACTAATGAATGTTTGAATGAAATTAATGATAAAATTTATTATGTTTGAATGAACTCGATGATGAGTGGTTCTAAGCGTTGTAGGAAGAAAATTAGTGCTTGATGAAGGAAGTTTGGCGGTTACTAGTGTTTGATAATGATGAATGTTTGAGGAAGAAAAATTGCATTTGATGATGAGTATTTGGTAGTCTTGGATGGTGAGTATTGGGTAGTATGATAGTCAGTGAGTGTTTAATGACCACAAAGAAGAAGGAGGAGGAGGAGAGCATAGTAAGGAGAGAATGTTTTAAGAAGAAGAAGGTAAGGATTATGCGTTAATTTTTCTATTAAATTGCAACTCATGGGTTTAGCTCATAAATCCCAACTTAGACTTTTAAAGAACATGGATATTTTTGGAAAAGATTAATTAAAGACATTGATAGAGGCTAAATAAGGAATATTAGGGAGTATAACTCAAGTGAACGTCTCGTATTAATTTTTCCTTTAGTATATGATATACGATATAATCTTATTCATTCATGTAATAATATTATATAAATAATAGAATAAAATGTATAAAAAAAGTTCAAAAAAAAAAACGAAAAAGAGTAACTAGAATAGCTATGTTACTTAAGGTTGGTAGGTTACAACCTATAATTAAGCTTAGGTCCTTTAACTTACCCATGGCATGACCTCCTAAGGTGTAGTAAGCCATGGGTTTTTATAAATTTATAAAAATAGAAAACAAATATAAAATCTGATTGGGTGACAATTAGGTTATACAACCCATTTAAGTTGCTTACTTGTTTTCTTTTCTATTTCCCCTTTAAATAGCAATAGGCATGGCTATCTATCACGCCACAAAACGGTAAAGTCGTAACAGTCGTACTGTATAAACTATTCTAAGATAAAAGTTAGCCTTACAACAGCTATTCTAAACCTGATCTACATAAGGCGCCTATAATTAACCCGCTTTAAAGTAAACAATTCGTAATTTAAATAAATCATTTACCTAAAAAAGTGAAAAAATATATGTACGGTAGAATTCAATTATTACAATAAATGTTTACAACGTTTCACTGTAATCTATATCTTAGTTAATACATTATCCAGAAATGAAAAATTCTATAATAAAAGCTTAGACCTTAAAAATATATGTCTGTTCTTCAAATGTTTTTTCTTACTCCCCAGGATCCAGTAGTTGCTAATTTCAGAGTAGTTGTAAACCGTTTTTTAGCCAGCACCTGCAGGACGTCTATAGGAATGTAAGCAACCACAGCTTAGTAAGTTAAGATGGAGGACTTAAAACTATACCACAAATACAAATAAGGTTATCAACCAAATCATTTGATGCAATGTATGTTCAAGCAAATGCCATTACACGACGTTAACCAACCTGTCGTGAGATTAGAGAAATTGCTCCTACTCTAATCTGGATTGAGGAGTTGCCGTTAATGCAATAGCTCACGACTAAACTCAGGCTTGTGCAATGGAGACACCGCTCCTCCCGTGACTACCTCCGAACCATTGAGTTCACTCTTGCCACAACCTTCTCACCTGTCACTTAGTTCAACTAATGATAAAGAAAAGACCATTATGCTATCCTATGCTATCCAGTGCTATCACTTTCGAAAGGGTCAGTATTTGGCCAAAGAATCCTAGATTTTCCCTAATGAGTTACCATGCAGGTTCGATTATAATTACAGGTCGTATATTTGATTAGGTCCAATTTAGGATGATCAATCATTTTATACAAATCATACAATATAAGCCACAATAACAAACAGAATCATACCATCACTCATAATCAAACACATGTACACAACCAACTATTTAACACATACAACTAAGTATAATCTTGAGCATCTAAAATACTGCAACGTATTAATCCCAACTTACCTAGATTCCTTGCTCGCTAACTCGAGATTCAATTTGCTCAGGCTATCGCCGATCATCCTTATAATAGAAACGTGGTTTCAATTTTTCATATAACTATTATAGGTTAGTTTTATCTTATCACGCTTATTGTTATCCTTGGTTTAGGGTTTAATATGTTCAATTATCTAGGTTTTCAAATCCTTTATAATTATTCAGGGTTTGGGATTAGGTTTAGGTTTAGTTTCCGCATCAATTTTCTAAATTAGGTTCTAGTTCAATTTTTAAATACTAATTTATACCCGAACCCTAGAAACTCGTTTCAACTCATAATGTGAAATTAATCACATTACTTCCAGATATCTTAAATACCATAATTACCCCTAGTCAGTATTTTATTTCACTCGGTACACTTAAATCCTTATTAGTGTATTAAATTTATTTCTAATGTAAATTTTTTTTACATTTTTCATATAATTACATAAATTTAAGTTGTCCATCAGATTTATTATATATTCCTATTATTATCATAATATCAATTTTTATTCTAATATCTTCTATTTATTATATTTCCAATAATTACTTATTATATATTATCATCTATTATGTACATAATACACATCTAATATTTCTATCACTCTAATTACCATCTCTTAACATCAATTAATATTTCAAAATATCTAAATTCATCTCAAATCAGATTTGAACCTAATTACCCTAAATTACCAAATTAACTTAAAATATACTATTATTCCCTATTACTTATTTAATACATAATTACCCTAATAATTACATCTAACAACTTAAACGCTACAAGTATCATACTTCATCAGATTTTAACATCCTAAAACATATAATTATTCACTAAATCAATAATTAACCATTTAATTACTTAATTAACCCTAAATTACCCATTTTATGCCTCATTTTAAGGCCTAAAAATTATCTAAAAATTTCAAAAGTTAATTTTTTGAAAACGGGCTTCATAACATTGTTCCATATGATCTAAGTAGTCTACACTAAAATTTTGAGCTCAAAACTACATTCTTAAGGTCATTTATTTCTAAATTAAAACATGCTCAGTTTTACATGATTTCTTAAGAACCATATATCACAGGACGTATTTTTATCAAAATAATATTTTTTATAAAAACTACATACAAAAATATTCTAGAATAACAAGTTCCATAATTTTTTAAGAATATTTAATATTTTTACAAAATTAAACAAAACCGTATTGGAAATTGAATTCACCGGTTTGAGTGGCCATGGGTGTGTCGGCCCACCTGGGCGCTGCCACCACCGTTATTCATCGGTTCTAGGTTCTCCTTAGAAGCTCCAACTACACAATTTTTTTGTGATTTTTTCTAAAACCCTAATTTATTCTTAATTTCACCTCTCTCTAATTTTCTAAACTTCTTGACATTCAAAATGAGCTTCTGAAAAATTTAGAGTATTTATAGAGTTTTAGGAAAATTATTGTACATTAATTTGATTAAACAATTGCCTTATTTTCTTCCAATTTGCCTTTTATATTATTCTAATTTAATTGGCTAATTTTTTCCTTATTTCCCCCAACTTCCATGACCCAAATCTAGATCATTCCTTATTTTTTCTGATTTTTCTTTATTTTTCCTTAATTAATTATGACTTTCTTTAATTATTTAGTATTATTTTAGCACATTTCACGTATTTTAAATAATTACGTGTATTTCTACCTACATGTAAATTTATATATAGTGTAAATAAATATTTTTAAATATTATTTAGGTTATTTTATGATTTTAATATATATATATAATTTATCTTTAACTATTCGTTAATTATCGGAATTTATTTTATGTATTTTTTATAAATAACGAGTTATATACTTAAAATTTGAAAATTTTATATTTTTTTATTTTATTACTTATTTTCTTTAATTCAAACTTTCGGGATCATTTTCACTAATATTTTTAGCTTTACTTTATAATTTAGGCTCAATCGGATCCTTTAACCGATCGAAACCCCGAGTAGTTGGTTATAGGGTTTTACACTGCCTAGCTCTACAAGTGAGTTGAACAACCCATCTTTATGTATGGGTTACAACTCACCAACCTTTAATGCTATGTTTGGTATAAAAAAATGGACCGGAATAGTATTGTGATTTCAAATTTTATACCTTTTTTCTTATGTTTGAAAACATATTTAGAAGTCAATTCTGCCTTTAAAGAGGAGGAATGTACAATTCCATTTCTCCCACATTTATTATTAATCAAATTTAATCTTTAATTTTATTATAACATTCTATATTTAAGGGTATTTTTTGTAATTAGATACACATTTAATTTAATTTCATTCTATTCCATAGACATTTTCAAACATTGAAAAAGATTTGTCTTTCCGCTCCTAATTTCATTCCAATCAACTCCATTCCCACCTATTCCATTCTATTCTATTCCTTCTAATCCATTCCATTCTATTCCTTGTAAACCATTATTAAGTACCAAACATGACATAAGTGGTTGTTTAGTCCAACCAAAGGCCTAAGGGTGGATAGTGCTAATTTTTTTATATGCTAATTTTTTATTTTCCCTAGTTTTTTTTATTTTTTAATTATTTTAGTTAACTATGATATATATAATTATATTATTTAATTGAATAATTATGTGGCAAATTAGAAGCCACCACGCGGTAAAAACAAATAGAAAAGCCAATGAAATTGGAAAAAGTTCAACAAAGTTTTGTTGTTTTTGTTCAATGTTAAGTACTTAAATAAAAAAAAAAAGTTGAGAATTCGAATAAAAAACTAATCCAAGGTTAAGAACTAAGAATATATTTTTCCTTAAAAGATATTATAACAATTTTTTTGTGTAGATTTCTTTATTTTGGTTTGGAGTGTTCATAGCTTGATTCAATTCAGTTTAAGGATCAAAATGATCCACATTTGAAATACTTCAATTTAAACCCCAATTTGGTAAAATTATTATTAACATTTTAAGGTTTTAAAAGGTTTGGTTCAGTTTAGACCATATTTAAAAATAATTTGCTCTTGTTGATAATACTAATGTCTATCAGAGTATTAAAGATTGATATTCAACTTGAAAAACATTATACAAGAACTAAGTGATGTAAAACTTTTGCAGTGATACCCCATCCTAAGTGACAGTACAAATGTGTTAATTTGCTTGAAGATAAAAGACGACGGAAAGGAAAAATAGTGGATTATATAAGCTGACAAAGAGATTAGAGAAAAAAAAAATGTAAATATGATATATATTGAAATGTTATAGATTTTACTCTGAAGAAAGTCTTGTCTTTTTTTTTCATTTATTTTTTCATACTTTGCCGTCGTCTTTCGGTCTCTTAACTAGACGTATTGCATATGTTGTCATTTCCTTAGTAAGGTCCATATTGTTTTTTTCTTTTTCATTTTTCTAGCTGATTAGCTAGAGTCAGCCTTCTCGTTGCCTACAATATAGCAACTTGGTGGGTACCATATAATCTGGTAACAGCAAAAGAAAATGGGATTGGCTGGTGGAATTTGTTTAAAAATTGTGTTGAGATAGCATATGCAAGGCCGTAAGAGCTTTAATCGACCGCAAAAATGAATACGCCAAGACCTTCAAATTCAATACCTATTTTATTTCATTTTATTTATCGTAGTAGGATTAAAAGAGGGGAAAAAAAAAACATAGAAAAGTTATAGATAAGGATATGTAAAACTTGCAACATGCATAAATATGAGACATGTCATAAACTTTTTATAGTTTCCTACAGGACCTTATATATATATATATATATTTTACTACAATTCCTTTTTTTTTTTTAAGTTGTTATCTTTTGTGTGTTTGGAACTTCCAAGAGATTGAGGTAGATCCAAAAATGATGTTGTAAGAGTGGCCAAAGAGAGAATTATGTCTATAACTATAAGGGTGAATAATTCTATTACTTTCGAAAGAGATTTATTCCTAATAATGCTATGAGTGTGTTCAACTTCCTACAGAATTGGTGAAGGAGGTGGTTGCTTGAGTAGAGCAATATTAATTAGTTCTATCTTTGCTAAGAAATTTGCTTGGAGAATTCTAGAAAACCTAGATGTGCTATAGGTGCGAGTTCTAAAAAGTATGTATTTTCTTAGTACTGATGTCTCAATTCTTTAGTATGAGGGTGGGCTTCTAGTATTGACAAAGCATCCAACAAGGCAAACAATTGCCCAATGTAATCAAGACTTAATGCTTTCTTACCAAAAGTGTAAAAATAAATTCATACTCTTTAGAACTAAAGCAACTGAGATAGGTGCTATTGCTCTTGACTATTGTGCATGTCTATTAGAAGTTCATGTAGTCCTAACAAAATCATTCGATGTTTGAGGAATCTAAAGTAGAGACTATTTTGTATGCAATGAAGATGGCCAGAGACAATGGTTGGGAAAAGATTGTTATTCAATCCAACAGTGCTTTGCTTATTTTAAGCATTAATAATAAATGCCAAGCATCCTCAAGGATAGTTCCTATTTTATGTGATATTAAGTCTTTAAGATCTTCTTTTATTTCTTGTTCTTTGACTGATATTCATTCCAACTCTTACTTCACCAATTATTTATAGAGGAACGAGTAGAGATATCAAAATCAAGCCAATATTTTGATAAAATCGGGTGGAAAGAGATATATAATGTTCTAGTCGGTATAATGCCATAATGTGTGGCATTGATGTTTGGATATGGCTTGGTTAAGTAGTGGTATATCTTTGACCACCCAACAAAGTGATGGCATTAACCAATTCTCATGCTTTTTCTTACTTCCATTATTTACGTTTGATTTTACAAATGTGGAAGGATACAAGTTAAACTATCAACTGATAGTTACAGATATGAGTTCTAAGTTAATTACATTTATTGTAGTTACCATTAGGTTCGAATATAACATTAATAGCACATTTGCTTGGTGCATTACAACCTTTTCTTTATGTACATGTAAGAGTACCTTTAATGAAAGCTGTCTATGGAAACATGAATGTGCATGCAGTAGTTTAATTATCTGTGATGCACTCATTATTACGGTACCTACTTCCATTGCTTCTTATGGAATTTAGGAACATTATGATAGTTCAATGAAATACTGATAATGGAGCAAACATAAGGAAGGCATGGTAGTTGCATTGTCGACTGAAATTTTTATTTTCACTGAGTTCACTCTCTTTTTCCTTCTTCTTTGCTTGAATAATATCCTTCATCGTTATCTTCATATGAAGTTTTGAGCACAAAACTCATTACAAATATGCAATCTAATTCTCACTTCATTGCTAATTTAGATACAAACAAGCAGAAACATCAAAATCTACTTTGCCATTTTGATATGATCGAGTCAAAAGATATATAATATTCTAGTACTATGGTACTATAGGTGGCTTTTGTTGTTTGCATATGGCTTAATTAAATGGTGGTGGATCTTTACCATCCAACCAAGCGTTGGCATCAATCAATTAATAATTTATTTCTTACTTCCATTATTTACATTTGATTTTACTACAAATGCAAAAGGATACAAGCTAAACCACCAATTGATAGTTACAAATATAAGTTTTAGGTTGGTTATAAAGGTTATAGTTGTCATTTGGTTATAATGCAATACTTAGGAGACATTCCAGTGGTGCATTACAACCTACTCTTATGTAACTTAACAAACTATCTGGTTGTAAGAGTACCTTTAATAAAAGCTATGTATGAAGACATGGGTATGGATGTAGTAGTTTCATTATCCGTGATACAACCATTATTGTGGTGCCTACTTCTATTGCTTTATCTACAATCTAAGAATATTAGGATAGCTGTATAAAATACTAGTGATGAAGCAAATACAATGACTGTACGCTAGTTCTACTATGAACTAGAACTTTTATTTTCATTGAGTTTATTCTCTTTTCCCATCTAAAGTTTGGGCATAATGTTGATTAACTAGCACTCGCTCCAATTCTCACTTTACCGTTAATTTAAACATGAACAATTGGAGACATTGAAACCCCATCTACCATTTTGATATTATTGGGCATCAAAGGATATGTAATGCTCTCGTTGGTATAGTGCCCCTATATGTGGCATTGATGTTTAGATATGGCTTGGTTAAGCAAATATGTTTCTTTACTATCCAACAATATGATGCCATCAATTGATTAGTATACTTTTTCTTACTTTCATTATTTACAATTGATTTTACTACAAATGTGAATAGATACAAGCTAAACTAACAGCTGATAGCTACGAATACGAGTTCTAAGGTGGTTATATTTGTTGTAGTTATCATTCAGTTAAAATAGTATAGGGGTTAATACCAGCCTTAGGGAAGTATACCTAATCAAATTATAGTACCATAAAAAATCGAGTTCCAATTGTCGATCTCATCGAGAACCATAAGATAGAAAAAACCCTAGATTACTAGCAATTTTTCCTAAAATTACCAATTATCTAACTTATCAATTTAATTAAATAATTATATTGAAATAAAAGAAAGAAAACAAGATAACGATAATAAAATAAACAAATAAGCAGGATTAATCAAATTGTGAAAAATATGATCCTTGATAATCTGTTACCTAGTTCTATGTAACCTCCAATCTAAATTGCACTTTTAAACCGTAGAGATTCTTAATGTGAATCAACTGAACCCGTGCCTCTTAATTGATTCCTAACCTTAAGTATACTTTATCTGAATTGCTTTTGCAATAAATTATCTCAAGATTGCATCAAGATGTTGAATTCCTCTATTAGGTTGCCCTAATCCGAAGAAACTAATAAGTTGAACTTCAGTCAGATTAATTACTTCTAATTACATTAGTCTATCGAACTACAGGATCTTGCGAACTTTATAGTAGGCTCACACAGTAATTCAATAGTTGACAATATTAAATTAAAGATAATACAAAACAATGCAAGTGTTACATTAGAATTAAGGTTTAATAAAAGATCTACTAAGAAAAATAAATTATGACAAGAAATTAAAAGATAATAAAGTAAGAGGCATGAGAGACCTTTATAACTTTACCTTACATAAATTTTTCTTAAGAGCCTCTCTTTGAAAACTAAGTCTAAGTAGCTATTTATAGAATTTAGAACTAGGGTTACAAAAGAACCTTCCAAAAATAAAAGATTTTCAAATTCACAGTACATATACACCCTAGGATTATAACCGCGATCGTTAGGTGTATTCTTTCCCTTCTCGTGTAACTCTTATATTTTAATGAAAATCTTAGATGAAAAGTACATAATTAGGGTACATGGTCGTAGTCTTGCATGTGATCGTCTCTAGATACTATTTCTTGTTTGAACTTTACTCAATTGAATAGCTTAGTCAATATGCTTCTTCATTAAAGCTCCAAAACTTTATAAATAATCTAAAAACTTATCAAAAACTTCTTAGACACCTATAAATGAACTTATAGCCAATTAAACTCCAAATCCTTATAAAATCAACACAATTAATATATGAAAATGTACAAATTTACTCCAAAATATATATGCTATATGAGTGTTATAGTTATAGAGATACATTTGATTGGTGCATTGCAATATTTTCTTTATGTAACTTGTTGAACTTTCTAATAGTAGTAATATGTAAGGTCACATGAGAGTAGATGTAGTAGTTTAATTATCCATGATCCAGTCGTTAATACAATACCTATTTCTACTACTTTTTCTAGAATTTAGGAAGATTTGGATAGTTACATCCAATATTGATGACGGAGCAAATACGTGAGTCCACAATAGTTGCATTATGAACTAGAATTTTTATTTTCTTTGAGTTTAGTATCTTTTTTTTTTCTGAGCTAGAAAATTTTCATTCCTCGTCATTTATGTATAAAGCCTTAGGCATAGTACTTTTTAATTGATATTCATTCCAGCCCTCACTTCATTGCTAACTTATGAAGGAATAAATAAAGACATCAAAACCCATTTCACCATTTCAATATGATCGGGTTATATAATGTTCTAACTGTTATGGTGCCACTTTATGTGGCATTAATGTTTGGCTATGGCTCCATTAAGTGATGGTGTATCCTTACCATCCATCAAAGGGATGTCATCAACCTATTCTTATGCTTTTTCCTACTTTGATTATTCACATTTGATTTTATAGATGTGGAAGGATACAAGCTAAACTACCAACTAATGGCTGCATATACAAGTTCTAAGTTAATTGCATTGGTTATAGTTGCCATTTGGATAAAATGTAACACTAGGAATACATTTGATTAGTGATTGCTAGCTTTTACTTTATGTAACTTGACAAAACTTATAGTTATGAGGGTTTCTTTAATGAAAGCTATGTATGGAGACATTAGTGTGGATGTAGTATTTTAATTATTCCTGATGCGCTTGTTATTATAGTACCAACTCCTATTGTTTTTCCTAAAATTTAGGAAGACTAAGGTGGTCATATGAAGTATAGGTATTGGAGTAAATATGATGAGTATATGGTGGTTGTTCAATGAACTGTAATTTTTATTTTCATTAAAAGTTTACTCTCTTTTCCCTTCCTCTTAGTTATGAAAATCCCATTCCTCACTATCTTCATATAATTTTTTTGGCACTAAACTTATTATCTAGTATTCATTCTAACTCTTGCTTCACTATTAACTTAGACACAAATAAGTAGATACATCGAAACCCATTCCCTAATTTCAATATGATTGGGTAAAAAGAGGTATAAAATATTTTAGTTGTGTACTACTATATGTGGCATTGATGTGTACATATGACTCAATTAAGTGGTGACAAATTTTCATCATCTAACAATGTAATGGAATCAACGGATTCACATGTAACTACCAACTAATAGCTATGGATATGATTTCTAAGTTGGTTACATTAGTTAGAGTTGTCATTTGGTTAAAATGTAACACTCGAAATACATTTGGTTGGTGTTTTACAACATACTCTTTATGTAACTTAATGAGCCTTCGAGTTGTACGAGTACCTTTAATGAAACCTATATGTTGAGACATGGGTCTGAATGTAATAGTTTTATTATCCGTGATAATCATTATCAATTTAGGAAGACTAGGATAGTTACATGAAATAGTGGTAATGGAGCAAATAAAATAGTTGTATGATGATTATGCCATCAATTGAAATATTTATTTTTGTTGAGTTTACTCTCTTTTCCATACTTCTCATCTAGAAAAATCTCATTTGTCGTTGTTTTCATCTAAAGTTTTAGGCACAATGTTGATTAACTAGTACTCGTTCCAACTTTCGCTTTGCTACAAATTTAGATATGAACAAGCAAAGACACTGAAACCTAATCTACCATTTTGATATGAACTAATAGAAAGAGACACACCTTTTAGTAGGTATAATGCCACTATATGTGGCATTGATGTTTGGATATGGCTCAGTGAAGTGGAGGTATATCTTTATTATCCAACAATAGCATAACATTAACTAATCTACATGCTTTTTCTTTCTTCCATTATTTACATTTGATTTTACTCTGAATATGGATGGATATGAGTAAATTATCACCTAATAGTTATGGATACAAACTTTAAGCTAATTACATTGGTTGTAGTTACCATTTGGTTAAAATGTAAAATGAGATACATTTAATTGGTACATTACAACATTTTCGGTTCTGTAAAGAACCTTCTAGCTGTGGGTGTACATTTGATATAATCTATATATGGAAACATGAGTGTGGATGTAATAGTCTAATTATCTATGATGCAGTAGTTGTTATGGTACGCACTTCTATTACTTTTTCTAAAATTTATATAGTAGTTACATAAAATACTTATAATGGACCAACTACAATGAGTTCATGGTGGTTGCAACCTATTCATCAAAAGTTTTGCACATAGTGCTCATTACCTAGTATTCATAGAAGTCTTGTTTTACTACCAATTTGAATATAAATAGGTAGAGACATCGAAACTCAATCCTCCATAGTGTTAAAAGCCCCATAATGTTTTGGGAGGATCAATTTTACAATTAATCTCGTCTTGCCACAACTATTATTAGGAAAGTAGTATCAACTTTTTCCATTATTGTTTTTTCAACTTTTCGGTAGATTCCGAATGAAATTTCAATTAGGCTTCCGACCGTTACGTTGGTAACTTTTTCACGCATAACGCATCAATAATATTGTCAGAAAACAAAATACTGAAAAGTCTCGAATTGACATTGGAGCCCAATTCTATGCACGCGAATAAATGAGTTGTAGACGAGCGGCACGTGCACACGAGCATGTTGGGCCGGTATGCAGAAAACTCAAGCACGCACGGGACACGTGGCCGCACGATTACCACCCCCTACTTCCATTTGTCAAACAATATGAAGTCTGAATATAGTGTTTCATGCATATTTGCAAGTTCATTAGTTAAAATACTAGAAAGGAAAGATAATCCCTTGCGATGTTGCAGAATCAACCAGGGACTGCAACGCGGTTGCCATCTCTTGTAAAACATCTCGCCTCCAATTCTTCCATTTTCAATTAATTGGTAATGAATTAATTATGGTAATTTTCTTAAGGAACATGTACATATGCCATTTGGACATTTCTTAAGGGTTTAAACAGAAAACTTTGTATGCTTTTATATACTAATTGCACACTTTATAAATAATCATTACATGAAAATTTGAAAATAAGAAAAGAAATTCCATCTGGGTAAAGGGAACTGAAAAATCTACTATCGCAAATTTGGCTTTAGAGGTACTTGGAACAAATGGCGAAATCAACCAGAAACAAAAGACCAGATATTTTGGAAGATGGGCATATCCCATCCCACAATTGGTGCACCACTTCGAATGGTGCAAATTGCAAGGGCCAAAAAAAAAAAAAAACGATTGCGTTGAGAATTTTGAAGTTATCAAGCGAGTGCGTTGGTCAAGAACAAAAAATGCAACGTGGCCTTGACTGACACGTATGGATATGCGGATAGGATGCCTGAGTTCAAAAGGAAAGTGCCATATTAAGTCAAACAGAACACGTCATAAAGGTTACTTATTCCCTACTTTTATCATACAAAAAAATCTTGCCCTAGGATTTCGTCAATTGAATCAATCAAATTGATGTTTCAGATATATTTTGCATGGATTTGTAGGCTTCAAATGGTCAATTATCTCTGCATATAAACATTTGGAGTAAGCACGTGTTTTTCTAATTTAAGCCCGACCGAATAATAAAATCTAAAATCTATTATGTACGTTTGATTTTTTGATTTTAATAACTTAAAATCCACTTATTAGATGGAGAAATCAACTTAAAACTAATTCGATTTAACCCATCATTCCATAGTTTACTTGTTTGCAACCAAAGAGAACTAACCAAGGTTAAGTTTACTAACTCAATATAGAACTTTTTCTTTAAAAAGAGGCATTGACTTTGTAACAAAAGTTAACATACTAATGATATTATTATTGTTGGTTACAAGATTAGGATACATTAGAAAAATATTTATTCCTGATCTAGTGATAAAAAGTTACATACTACTATTTCTGTCATGTTCTAGACTAACAATTGATGAAGACAAGGAAAAAAAGTCATAAAGCATGCAAATTGGCTTTTTGCCTTTATAATATTAGATATATTGAAAAAATATTTATTCCATGTCTAGTGAGAAAGTGTAAGATTAGAAACATTGTCAACAAAAATTTTATACACGTATCACAAAAATATAAGAAATTTTCACGTAAACTTTTAATTAGCTAAATCCTAAAGGCAGCATTTACAAGACCAGCTAAATGG
This sequence comes from Lumnitzera racemosa, assembly GCA_024138005.1. Classification (NCBI taxonomy): domain Eukaryota; kingdom Viridiplantae; phylum Streptophyta; class Magnoliopsida; order Myrtales; family Combretaceae; genus Lumnitzera; species Lumnitzera racemosa. The sequence continues at coordinate 95,307,103 of JAMXBC010000004.1, read as the reverse complement.
ATATACACTGCTACCATAGGAACCAAACGGGCGAGCCCTAGATGTAAAATTTTTGCACCTGTCCATACTTGCATTGGTTTCAAGTAGACCTAAGCTTTGGGCTTACCCTGGCTCAAGTGGCTCAGCAGATTAAACCGACCTTATCCAATACTCCAACACTACAGCCATTAAATCTAATTTTCTGTCTGAACAAAATCTTCATCTCGATTCAAGCTGTCACATGTAGTCAAGCAATTAGATTTATGTCAAAAGAGTGACAATACAGCCATCAAAATAACGACCTTATCCTCGTAATATTCGGAATGGCATGAAATCATGATGAGTTATCAAATCTTTCATTCAAATAATGGCCAAATTGAAACATTGGTCGACCAATTATCACGTCACATTTTAAATCACAGGGTTATTGGTTGGGACATCGCCATAAGACTTTTTAGGTCCTTGGTATGTTATGCTAAGCTTTAATATTGCGAATCATAATAAACCGATTTCCGCAGCCTATTAAATTCAAAATAAATTAACGATCTAACTCTTATATCATATGATTTCATAACAAAGGGACTTGAAACATGCAATATCTATTTATATATGTATATTCTTACGTATCCTCATTAATCTTAAAATAGATACGTCAGACATATTTATTTTGAGTTTCAATTTTCGAAATGCAAGAGAAGATGATTTGAAGGGTTGATGACTAAGTTGAGGGATATTATATGACATTTTCCTTATGATCATGTGTTGATCAAATTAATAAATGAGTGGTTATACTTGGGCCAATTGGTTATAACAAGGAAAACAAATTCCAAACATATAAAACATCCAAAAGTGTTTTGTTTGGTTTGACTGGTGAATGACAAATCAGCAAATGCTACAATGTTATGTTACTTCCAATGCATCCGGCAAGGATTTGTACCAACGAAATCAGCCTGTAAAATGATTTCCATTAGACCATCTCCATTGCGTGTAACTACATGCACGTCCCAAGGGGAAGCAACGACGGAATGTTACCTGATAGAGTAATTTACTATAACTTTTTTTTTTAAAAAAAAAATACTACCGTTTGCAATGCCAATTAAGTAAAGAAATTAAAAAAGTGGAGGTCATAAAAATTGAAAAAATGTGAAGAAACTAAGAATAAAGTACAAAGTTACTTAAAAGTGAGAGTTACTTAATAAACTGATGTAATAATTTAATTAACTTGTAAGATTGTTGATAGTTTTAGTAAACACTCTTAAAAGCATCACCATTGGAAGTTTTTATTACCGGTTCTTGAAACATAGAACCTTAGATAGAGGTCCTTATTTAATGGAATTGGGTCGTTTGTTTTAATCAAGGACCTCTTTTGCATGGGTCTCTAGAGCATTATTATATATATATATATATATTTTATTTTTGTTAAGTATTGATTTTGTTAAAAGTTTATATTATAGTTTCTATAAATAATATAAATAAATATTAAACATCTCTATTTAAAAATTCTATAGATAAAGTAGAGAAATTCTTAAAACATATAGGAATTATAAATAGGGTCAAACAGTTGTGGATGTCAATAATTTGATTCGGTGGCTGTAGTGCATATTAAAAACAGCTTCTTCTAAAACTCAATAGTACCGATTCATATTCATAATCAAATTAAAAATATATATATATCTCTTTTCTAAGATCCTCTCGTCTCTCTCTATATTTCTAGAAGATTTCCTCATCTTGATAGAGGATTAACATTTCTTTTACCAAACTCCTGTTTTGGAAAGATACCCATATCCGAGTCTATTAACTTCTCAAAATTACATCACCATCTCCGGTATCAACAAATGCATCCTATCTCTCAGTAAATGGAAACACAGTTTAGCGATTCGAATATATGGTCTTAAATTGTCTCTAATTCATCCTTAGCTTTTGGAAAGTTCACATTACATAATGCATCTGGTAGATATGTTACTTCATCTGTTATTATAGATCCCGAATCGCAGTCATGAGTTTTTATCTCTAAATTCATCTATCAAACAATTAATAGCCCAAATATCAATGAATAGCTAATTTCTCTAATCTAATTAATAATAATAAACCAACTATTTCATCAATTCCATTCCACACCCAATCGATCGTTATTACACATGTTAAAAACCCATGAAAACTGCAAACGCCATCCTTGTTTTCAATTTTCTATTTCAGGCTATTTTAGTCACCATCGAATATAAGGAATCATAAAGATTCTATGTTGAAGTTAGTTATATTTTTCCATATTGTAATGACGGGGATCTAGAAGCCACAACCTTGCCACGTGTAAACCTTAAGAGTGGAAACATTAAGATACCTAATAACCTACCACCAGTCTATAATTCTCAATCAATAAATACCACCAATCTAATGTTGAATATCACTTCATGTATTAAATAAGAGTGATGTATTTCTCTACTCAATTCTAGTACATAGCACTTGTGCTCATTTAGTTCAACTATTAAAACTCTTCAAATTGTCTAAAATTATTCTGAACTAAAACTATCATACTCAAAACAAAATAGAAAAACAGTAGGAAATCATAAGCGATCTCCATAAGTTCCCAAAATTAAATATATGAACCATAATCTATTCAACTCTCAACAGTATCCAATAAATGCAAACTAACTGCTAAGCAAAACCCATCCCATCATCAAAGTAGTAATATCCCGTCTCCTCATCAAAATACTAATAATCAAACTTCAACTCTTCATAGAACTTTGTACTCTTCATATTACCTATACTTGCAATTGACAAACCACAAGTCCTTTAAGGATAAGCTATACCTAGTACGAAACACTAAAAACACATGCACATGTCACACATATAATAGAGATTCACATGCATGCATATACAACTAACGCAATAAGCATATTTTAATTATCTTTTTATTAGTCAGTAAACAAGACAATTCCGATGTTTTAGAACTTGGAGAAACTCATGACTCATAAGCACGCTATATATATATATATATATATATATATATTGGTGTAGGTCCTACTCATCACCTAAGTAATCTTTCTTAAATCTAACTAGATCGTCTTAATACAAAACCCCCATTAGTCAAGTTGCATATAATCACCAAGTGCTTCAGTATACCATTGGACCCTACTAATGAAAGGTCAAAGCCAATCACATGTAGCACAAAATTTAATAAGCAAAGTTTAATTTAATTCTAGTCAATAAATTGCACAAAACAAGCGCAACAAAACATATGTGCCCTGTACCTAAATTTACAAAACAACCAATACCGTCACTTGTGCCTAAACCAAGGGTATGTCCAAGATTAATACTTAGTATACAATAATAAAGACAACATTTAGAACCTACTTTTAAGATGTCCTTTTATGTCCTAACTCAGTTTTCCTAAATCCTATTTAAGTCTTGAGTTCAAATCATTGTTGCTTATGTTTTCAAAACAAATTTAGAATCCTAAGATGGTCTAGATTAGTTTAAATTACAATTCAAAAGGTTAAGAAACAAAAAGAAAAAAAAAGGAACAAAGGAGGCCATAAGTCCATGGTCAAGAATCACAACCGTAAAACTTAGTCGTAGTTCCTTTCTTACACTACTAGAAGAACTCAGTCAGGGATTATAGCCATGGACCTTGACTATGATCCTCTCGTCCATAATTTTCTTTTCTTCTCCATACTCCAAAACTCCTTGCGACACCCTTAGGAAGACCGCGACTATGACCACGACCATGCCCGTAGTCTTTGGCTATGTTCCCTACTAACGAAGCCTTTCTCCTTGAAATGTCATTCCCAACCTTCCAAACAACATCATATATACCCCTAATAAATCACTAGTCCTCTACTCAATCAAATTCAACCCCTCCATTGCTAAGATCAATAAATCAAAAACATAATCATCGATCAAACAACCCTAGCTTTTCTATTTCCACAAAACAAACATAAAAACATTAGGTTTAAGGATGCTTACTTGTTTATGCCACTATATCGACAATCAAGAACCAATCCAACCCTTTACGACTCTATAGATCATAAAGTCAAACAAGTTTTTTTTTACCCCCTTTTTACAAGAAAATATATTTCATAACACCAACCTTAATTATACCTTAGTTTGGCGTTCTTTTAGTAGATCCAATGTTCACTTGCCATATTGACACCCAAAAGCGTAAGATTCGAATTTTAAGTCTCCACTTCAATGATAGCAAAAGGGTTTCTTGCTCTTAACCAAGGGTTTATAAAGCAAGAGTTAGGGTTAAGGAGCTTTAAACTTTTGGTTGACTAAAATGTCCTCATAGGCATTAGTTAACTACAAGCCATACCAATTCCACTAAAACCTTAATTTATTTATTTTACTTTCCCTCTTTATTTTTTATTTTTTAGGATTTATACATATAGTTTTTTATTCTTCAATACCTATGATTCTTAACTTTCAAATAAGAGAATTAAGATAACATTTAAGTTAATAATGTTGTTATACTTGCTTTAAGTTGGTTTTTTAGGGGCAAAATTAAGAAGAAAAAAAAAAGAATTGTTATAGTAATGGGATTTTATGTTAATACTCTTATAGTCTAATAATATAAATACCAATATTTTTAATAAAATAAGCCAAGTTTAATTATTTTTCCCAATAATTGTCATATATATAGAAATTTAGGAAAAATAATAGAGTCAAATATACATACTTTGGTAATTTATCGTCATATTATATCATAGAAGATAACTTGAGAGTCTTCATTGCGTGCACCCATTTTATTTATAAATCTAGTTAATTTAAAAGTAAAGAATACTTGTTTCTTAACATGGAGGTGACTTGAGTCAATTCTTCTAAGGCAAATTTTTGACCTTAGAATCCTCGAAAATTTTAACTTGGTTATATGCCCATCTATATCACTAAGGACATTCATGAGGTTAAATGTGACAAATAAACAACTTAAAAAACTTTTCCACAACCTCTCCACTTCCTTCATGAATATTTTAATGAGGGTTTGTAGTATTAGTTATTTCATATATAAATGGATAAGTTTAACTATTGTCAAATAAGTCGGAAATGGCATAATCAATATATCAGAACTAAACACTAGCTTGTAACGAAAAAATAGTATTTATTTAAGAACCCAATTTTATCTGTTGAGAATATTCGTAAGAGGTGCTTAATATAAGAAGTTAGGTTAAGAACCCAGGATTAAGAACCTAAGTTAAAAGATGGCTTAACATTAGTACAAGGAGTATGTGTTTACAAATGGCGACCAACAGGGTGGGTTTAGTTGAACTCAAATGGCTATGGATGTTCTCATACTGATATTGTTGACGCCAAGAAGCTTACTTCTAAATTAGAACGACAATTAGATTGCTGGCTTTGCAACGAATGTGGGATAATTTGTACATTTTCCTTTTGCTGAATTATAGGTAGCTTTTTCGGTCTTTAGCTCCTAATGAGTTCAATCTTATGGTTGGATGATACGTCATGAGGTTTGTAAATGAGCTTTGATTCGCATGCCAACTCGTTTAACCCGAGTTTTTAGACAAGTTTAGATTAAGGTTTTTAACTTGTTTCACAGGTGAACCAAATGAAATTAGCCCATTTAATTCACAAGCTAAAGTAAACCGATTTGAGTTGATTTATTTAATATATTTTAACACCTTTAATTTACGGGCTTATCCATTTAACCCTCTTTTTAAAAGGGTTAAAATTAATTTTTTTTATTTATTTTAAAAGTAAACTAAATGAACTCAGTCTATTTAACCTATAAATTAAAGTCAATTGAATCAGATTAATCCATTTAACCTAATTGTATATCTCCAAATGTCTTCGGGTGGTTGGCTATCTAAGTATTATCAGGGGTACTTTTGTATTCTACAAAGACATCACATTCCTTTTCGCTACAAGAGGTTTGCTTTTATATTCTATCTTTTCACCATTCAAGCAAGAAATCAACCTTTTACTTTTCTTTTCCCTTTTTTCTTCTTCTTCTTCTTTTTTTTTTTTTTATTTTTCATTTTCTTATCTCATGTCATTCTAATCGAACAAGTTGCAATTGTGAGTATGTATGGATAATGTTGTTAGATCAGGAGGGCTTAGGGAAAAATTGGTCAATCATTTAAAGTTGATAACTTTTGGCACGAAAGCTACATTGGCAACCATATGCACTTACTAATTCCGGTCCAAAATACTTAATTATCGTTTTTTGCCTGGTATATATCGACACTATCGAACTGCGGATTGGATTTGTAAAAATTCAATCACGAATTATCCGATGGGTAGCAAGTATACCGATATTTATGGATAATGTTTTGTCACGTATTGCATTTTATCGACTCCTCGGGAAGCTCCAAGGCAGAAGGAAAATGGAAAAAAAAAATAAGAATGGTTTGAAGACAAAACATCCAATAATATGAGTTAACAAAAACTAAAGAAGAGACGTAATCAACTTTTTCTTGTTGATTTACTTGCTACCTCCCATTCACGTATGAACAAATGGTTGCTCACAAGTGGATCTTACGAAACTTTCACAAAAACATAAATCCCACAAATGAGACATTTCGTGATTGTCATACCCAAGTCGAGAAGAACAAGATGTCCCCGCAAGTTTATTTTCCATTTTTAAACTGGAAGAGAAAGTGAAGAACGATTTTGCCTTTAAATTCATAATAATGTAACATATTATATAATAGTAGGCACGTAAAATATAAAAGATTTGAAATTTCACTTGTTTATCAATTTGTCAGAGTTAAATTTATTACAATTTGTATGGTGATATAAAACGGACAAATGTCTTATGAATCGTCGGATTATCAAAGTATTCACGTGTCTCTTATGTTATTTCCACTGGTCATATTAAATTAATAAGGTAAGAAACCTCCTTTTGGTTTCCAGCTTTCGTCTCTCCTTGTTTATCCGCACGCACTAGTTATTTGTTGCTTGTAAGTGATTGATTGAAGCGTTCTAATGTTTTTCAATGGGGAAAACTCAGTGATGGCCCCTTAAAAAAAGTAAAAAATAAAACTAAAATAAAGTCATATTTTTCATTTTTAAAATGGAGCATTTACATGTCTTACAAACGTTAATACATATCGTAAAGCATCGTTAGGCCCTTGAAAAACAGCTAACTGTAGAGACACTTTTTCATTTTTAAAACGAGCAATTAACTCCTCGTAAAAGATTATATATATCGCATACTGTCTTCTTTAGTTCAAAGTTAAAATTTCACGTTAATTGAATATGACATTATTTTATTATGTGAAGTCATGATCTTAATTTTTATGTGAGATGATTTTTCTTTTTTTTTTTTTTCCCTCTTGTTGCTCTAGTATTTTACTAGCCGTTGAGAGTCGCACTGAGTGATGAATTGATATAACAAGTAAAGATATGATGGCAGGTTAGCTGATTTAATTTGCTTTTAAAATAAGTTAAGATCAAAATTTTTTTATTTATTTAAAAGCGGGCAAAATTAGCTCAATCTATTTAATCCGTGAATTAAAATAAGTTGATTTGAATCAATCCGTTAAATAAATTTATACTTTTAACTGTAAACCGACCCGTTTAATCTGCTTTCTAAGCAAATTAGGACCAATACTTTTTTATCCGTTTAAAAGTAGACACAATAAACCCATTTTATTTAACTTACAAATCAAAATGAATCAAGTTGAATTTACCCAATTAATCCATTTATACACCTTCAATAAGAAGTAATTCTACTGATAACTTGTATAAAAAAATAACTTTCCAGTCGCCACTAATACCAAAGATAATAGATTACGTAAAAGGTTATGAAAATGGTGGTTTTATCTTTCGCCATCTTTCTATTTGAGAATTATATCTACTATTTATTTTCAAATGCTCAACTCTTTCAAAATAACTAAAAACATCTTTACATTGGATGTATATAATACTTTTCTTTATAAAATTAGTTATAATATATTAAGTATCAATTATAATAAGCAGTTCCATATTAAAAAATGCTAATGATTTCTCTAGTCATTTTCAAATGGCAGAACTAGGATTTAACATCGAGACATGTTGGATCTTGTACGGTCGAGTATGTTATGGGACGAATATCACGTGTCAAAGGATAGACCAGGGACTCGCAAAGAACCAGTCCAACAATCCAAAACTAGACGTCTAGACCCAAACGTACAATTACACCCCGTATTAACTGGTCAGGTCCAAACCCGCCCATATATATCAAAATATTAAAAAATAAAGAAGAAAAAAATGAAAAAAAAAAGATAAAATAAAAATAAAATAAAATTGAAAATGAAAAATGAAAAATGAAAAAATCAAATAACATTGAAAATTCAAATTAAATTTCATGTGAATATGAAGATATTATTTTCCATTTACATTATTTAATGTGTTGCTATTAATAACACAAGAATAAATATAACTTAAAAGTATGTTTGGTTTGATAAGAAAAGACTTTTTCCCAAAAAAAAAAACTCACTTCTAATAATTTGGGGCTAATTTTTACATTTTGAAGTTCATTATAGCCTCTATAATTTTTGTCCAATATTATTAATATTACATGTCAAGTTAAATGTATTCGTATATAAATAAATGCATATCTTCAATAATCACTTCTTAAAATGGGTTAAAGGTTATATAGCAATTGAGATCAAAATTTTTTAATTTTAAAATTTAGTTTATTTGTTTTTAGTTTTAATTTTAATTTTAAAAAAAATTATAATTTCATGGTTCATAAATCCAATAATCAAACTCGTTAATCAGCGAGGTCCAAGACTAAGCTTGAAAACTACATCTTAGTAGGTCAGTTACGATTCTCCACTAGTCCCAGTTCTAAGCTAGGTTGAACAAGGACTTGGGTCTAGTAAAATATATCTAGAACTTATGTAGTACATAAGAGTGAGCATAGTTTAGATTAATTTGGTTTTCTCTTTAAACCAATTCAAACTATACAAATACAATTAGATATTTTATAGTTTTAAACTAAATTGTATGATTCAGATTATAATTTTTTTCAAATCATATAATTTCATTTTGTTTTATGGATTGGACCATATTTTCTAATTCAAGAAAGTATATTTTTATAACATGTATTCTTATATGAAAGTATTGAACTTCTTTAATAATAATTTTGGTACCATATTAGAGGTTAATAAAGTCAATATCGATACAATTAAGAAACCAAATATTTATTAATAGCTTATTTCATTTATAAAAAATAACATATATTATAAACTTTGGACAAAGTATATATATAATTCATAAAATATGATAATAAAAGTTCAATAAATATACATTTCAATAAATATAAATTCAAATTTCTTTCAAGTAATACATTACAACAAAAGAACTTATTTAGTTACAAGTAAAATATTATAATATTTTTTATAAAATAATTTGATTTGGTTTTGTGAATTGGTTCGCTTTATTCTTCTAAACTAATTATAAATTAACAGTTTGGTTCAATTTATAAATTTTCTAAACCTAAATACAAAAAAAGAAAAACAAATCATATTTTCGGTTTGCAAATTGATTTGGTTTGATAAGTTTTTTTGTCAATCCCTAGTGTTATATAATATAGGTTCTATATTATATATTATAAGGTATCTTGTAATTTTTTAATATTGTGTAGACAATTGGAAAATATTAATAAATATAATTAAGATTCACAAATATGAATCGTTATAATATTTAAAATGACAAGTTGGAAAAAAAAAAAAAAAAGGATTACGAGTTTCACATGGGATCCTGATCTTATTGAATATAGATTTTCAAGATAGTTTTCAAATATCACAGTGTAGGTTTTAATTTCAAATTTTCTATGGCATATATTTTACTATCAACGTGGAGGTGCTCACTCCTTGGGGAAACTCTTAGAGCATAAAAGCTAAAAAAGAAGAATAGTTGAAACGGAAAAATATAAAATTGAAAAACTAAATGTTTTTCTATTTTTTAAATGATCGATAATATGAATAAACAAATAACGAAAAGGAACGAACATAAGTAATCTTTCTCCTCACCTGCGTAGGGCATACCCTGCTGAGTAGAAAAAACAAACGGTTTACACCGACAATTGATAGGGCCACAGGCATGGACCGATGATGAGAGCATTATTTTGGTTTTAGCTGGGATTCTGCCCTCGTAACGGCTGACTCGGCATCTTAAACACGGGAATTACTTTAATCAACATGAAAATGACTTTCGGTGGTTTTAAAAGTTTGTTTCTGAATCTTCCTCCAACGTTTTTCATGCACCCCATATTATCGGTGCTTTTAAATAACAAATACACCTGTGAAATCATTACCTAACCTTTGAACCTATAAAGTCATATGAGATACATTTTGTAACAGCAAAAAGTGACGAGAATTCTCAAAAAAGTATTATTAATAAAAAATTATAAATGATAAAAGTTTTAAAAAGTACAATTTCCAGAGGACATGGTCTGAAAGTACAATATTCTGAAACATTAATTAAGCAGGCATATAAATTGATGAATTCCTCAGTTAGATTCAGAAGTGCTATTATTATTATTATTATTATTATTATTATTATTATTATCATCATCTAAATTAAAACCCCTGAGTTATGGACCGAATTTCAGTTAATTACTTAACTCTGCCGCCCTTGAAAATTAGTGGTCCATCCGTAGCCTTTTTTCTTTTTTTAAGTACTAAAGTCTTAACAATATGCTGTTGTTAAAATATTGTTAGAAAAAAAAAAAAAAGAGTCTAACAATATGCCAAATTCAGTTTTTTGAATACAGCAGATAAAAGGAAAATATAGACTCACATTGAAAAGGACATTAAATTATTTTATCTACTTTTAATGTATTTTAAAAAAAAAATTGATGAGCGTTCTAAGGATAAGAATTGACTATACTTATCACAATTGTTTAGAATATATATAAGATTTTATAGTGTTTTGAACGGTGTATATAAGACAGAAACCTAATTTAGAACACATCCGAGTTATAACAACCGATTTTGTTGATCATCAATTGTTATCACACTTTAAACCGACTTCGATAAACCCAAATAGCTTGAACCTACACTTATGCTATGTGCACTTTGGAGGAATGACAATTCATCCCTCCCTTATTAAATGTTATATTGTTCACTTGCAAATAATACCACCGAGTTCGAATAACCATAAATTGAAATTCCTTAAAATTATGGAATCAACATTCCCTCCTTGCACTCAGGAATCTCGATTACAAACTCACGTGGCTTTTTAATTCCAAAAATACCCAACTGAAAGAAAGAAAAATATGCAACAATTAAAATCAATGTTCATCTTTGTTCTTCTTCATCATGTGGCGCCACCACACGTTGCCACTATGTACTAGTACACAATGCCACCATGCACCGCACCACACCACTACCAAACATTGCCACCACACATCACTATAACACAACATCACTAAGTGCCACCACTACACATGGCATTACCACCACCATCGCCACTCACCGAAGTTGAGTCATAGAGTGGATATAAAGGGAGAGCAAGTTTAGAACCAAAGGAAAGGAGAGAGAGACACTTGAGATCAAGTGAGAGAGTCCAGATTTGAGAGTGGAAAGAGAGAGAGAGAGAGATGAGAGTAGAAAAAGAAAAGGAGATAGTTAAAGGAAAGAGAGAGAGTCAAGAATGGTAAACTAGAGCGAGAGAGAGTTGAAAGGGAGAGAAAGTGAAAAATCGTATTAGAGAGAGAGAAGGGGGGGTGGGGGGACGGAAGAGAGTAAAATCAGAGAAGATGAGGATAAATTTATCATGTTACTTTCCATTACATTTACTCTATTATTTCTCTTTTCTAAGTAAACAATGTAATAACCTTTGTAATACACATTTCCTCTTCATTCTGTTCCCAATAAATCTCCATTCACTCCCCATTTATCTCATTTAGTAAACAAAACAGGCCATTAATTCAATGAACTCATAGTCCTTATTGGGCTTCTTTCATACTCGGTTGTTATCGCTAACAATCAGTTGCCTATAATATATTCCCACCTGACTTATACTAATATATACGAGCTATCTTAGGACCCTAAAGCAATTTACTAATGGCATATTTAGTTTATGGAATATAATGAAAAGGGAATGAAATTGAAATTGAAATTGAAATTTTGTAAGGAAAAGAATAAGAGTGCAATACATATTACTTTATTTAATTAAATTTATAAATAATTTAGGAATAGATATATAATATAACTTTAATGACTAAATTATTTTCGATCCTTTTTTTTTTCTCAATTAATCCTAATAGAAGGTGATGGTTGGCGATGGTAATAATGGCAGCAATAATAGTGATGGTGAGTACATTCGACGATAATAATAATGATGGTGAGTACATTCGTCGATAATGATAGGGACAACGATGGTAGCGACTGTAGTGGCGACAATGGCAATGGTGGTGGCGACGATGGCAGCAGCAATAACAGTAGTGGTGGTCAATAATAATAGTGGTAGCGATAGTGATGATAATAATAGTAAAAAATCATAATTCCTTAATTAAATTAATAAATCCTTATTATTTGATTTCAAATAATAGGAATTCCAGTAGAATTACGATTTTATGATAAAAAAAACCAAGTAAATATATGATGATGAAATAAAGAGGGGATGGAATTTTAATTCCATCCAGAACGTGCCCTAAAGGTGTTCGGTAGCTAATAATTGTGTTTGGAACTAATAAAGATCTCAGGTTTGGTGACAATAAGTACCAAGTCTTGAGTACAACATTGTCATGGGCACATCTGCTAGTTGCATAGACTATGAGACAGCACAAAATGTCTGGTTAAAAATATGTAATTGGTATAGAAAATGAGATTGTAAAATAGGCAGCTAATTATGACATCTCAAAACTATATTACAAGAGCTTTATCAAGCTCAAATTTTGATAGGTTATCGAGTATCACTTCAAGTCAAGCAGCTCAACTATACTACAAAATGAACCTTCAGTTTCTCAGTCAAGCTATCTTTCGTAAATTGACAAAATCAAAGCAAATTCAAGTTTAAGCTACGTTTGAATTGCAGAAAGAAAAAGAAAAAGGAAACAAAAGATCAAAGCAAAATCCTTGCATAAAGTTCCAACAAATAGCACAACAACAGGATGCTTAGAGGTCTCCGGAAACTCCTAAACTCAGCTTACAGAAAGATGATGGCACAAAAGTATCCAGATAAGGGTATATGAAATCCATAATATTTTATTACCCAGAAAACAAAACATATATATAAAATAAAGAAGAAGCCCCATTATGCTTCTTTATTAAATTATTGTCAGAATTATAGGTCGACCAACTTCATGGAAGAGACTAAAGAATCCAGCACTACATTTGCAGAAGTAGTGGTAAACCTAACCCAAGTCATGTTCTGAAAAGATTCCATTTATTATACAACAAAATCTCTCTTCGTAGGAATGGCCATCCAGAGTCAACTTTCTGCCAGCAAAGAAAACAAAAAATGTCAAGAATATACGACTATTACATGTTATGCCAATTATATAAAGATGTACATTAAAAAAAAAAGGATCCTACCTACAAAAACACCATGAAACATATCAAGGGACAAATTTTCCCTGTACCAATGTGCCTGCTAATTACATGCTGCCACCGTACGTGTGCAAGCAGAAATTAATAAACTCTTTCATTGTCCTTTTATGCACTCAGAAATATTTAGTTGGTTAGTAAATAAATAGACACGTAGGAAGTTTCGTCCACATATCTATATTTGTATAGGAAAATATACACATCAACTCTAGTATCGGAGTAAAAGCATAATCGACAGTTGCATAGAAATAAAATACATGCACAAAGAGGCATAAAAGCTCTATTCCTATATTTCTAGAAAGTAGAGAGCTACAAAAAGGGTGGTTTTCCTAACAGTGACAAACATCATAACCTAAATTGGTGAATCAGCATGTGGAGGCTGAATAGACTCAAACCATAGATTTTGCAGAACAAGGAATATTCTAAAGCATTCTCCCTTTACTGATTCAAAAACCACAACCAAAAGTTGTACTTGAGTCAGCTTGACTCAAAACTATAATTCACATCCTCAAACTGGTTAAAAAGTGTGTAAGGCAGGTGGAGATATGATCGTGCTTCTCTTTTTTTCCAATGGCATATATCTAAAGACATGAATCTCCCCTGAAAACCCACATGAAGGCGAAATCCACTTGCCTGCATAAGTGGACCCAAAAAGTGGACTTCATAGGAATAAATCCAGAGTCTCATCGAAATATCATGCTGGTTCATAAGCCTTAACTGCTATACTACACAACTCGCTGTTATAAAGACGGATATAAGGGACTTTTGTGTTCTTATGGAGATGGCATCCTCATACTCCTTCTGATAGAAGATCCTCAAAAAGAGACAATTAATGCAATAAAAATCTCTTGGAAGATCAATTCTAACAAGAAATCACCCAGAACAGTCAGAGTACTTGCTCACCAATGGCAATGATGAAAAATAGAGTACAAAAACATGCTCAGAAAACCATGGCCTGACTAACTTTGTTGATATAGATCAATTTCAGATGATATTACAAGAACTTAACTCATTAGAAGCAATCTCCATCCAGTATAGGGATGGAACTCATTCATACACAGTTTATGCTGGTATAGGGATTGGCACCTATATGCATGATACATCAGTTCATGCAGGAAGCATGAACATCAACTGTAAACAAGTCGCAGCATATCAATTTTCTCTGGGAAAAAAATTTCTCATATATATTTTCATATCATATGTGTCATATTTTCGTGCCTTGTCATGAAGAAACCTTGAAGTGAGAAAAAAAAATAACTAGCAAAGATGAGAGTTCTATCAACTGATGCAGCACCAATAACTTGAGAATTTAGCATATTGAAGACTAAAGGAGCAGCAAGAGAAACTTCTCCTTCCTGCTTCATGAGGAACTTGACTGGACTCTTCCAAATCCAGAAATTTTATTCTGAAGTGGGTAATCCAACCTCACATATTCACAAGAATAAATAGGTTTTTCTTTTTCCTTTTATAATGGAGGAGCATAGCCATAGTATATCCATTAACTTTCAAATACAGGAATCATCCTACAAAAATAATGCACCAATTCTTATAAGTAACCCAAACAAGTGTCTTTCGTGGAATTTGGACCTAAGTCTCCATATAGATTGTCATGATAGTGCCCTGGGCTTTAATCACTAAGCCAACCTCTTGGTGGTAAATACATGGGGTTTCTTTAAGTAAATTTTGTCCAGCCAGCCTATTTTTCTGTTTTATGGGACAAATAGTTTTCTGGGCCATAGATCTTAAAGCAAAAACATATGCAATCTAATTAAGCAAAGAATTCACTGCAGGTTCATTAATGGCCCAGATACCGAGGTGTTTTCATACTGAGAGAATCACTGCACAGATGTGTGACCAAGAGCATTGGACAAGTCCACTACTATTGTATGACTGAATAGGAACCTAACTATAGTAGTCAGTTGAGAGCACATGAATAACTTGCAACATTTCCAGGAAAATAGAAGATAAGAAGATAAGAGAGGGTGACATACTTGTGGCTTCAACTATTTCATTCAAATGGTTTTGCGACTTTACAATTCTTCAATCATGTAGCAGGTATACTGATGTGCATACCTACATATTCCTTCCCAGTGTGGAACTGACCGGGTAGTCAAATGGTAGAGTTAAGATTCTTTTAGTTAAGTGTTTGGGTTCAAACACCGCAACAACCTATTCTGAAAATTTCAGGAAAAGGGACACATAACTCTCTCAGATAATTGAGCCTTGTTCCATAAATGAAAAACAGTTGACTGTAAGTGGCCAAATAAGAATGATGGATGGGGCAATACTAAGTGTGACTTGAAAGGAAGCATATCTCTTTGTTCCAAAAAAAATTATACACTCTTTCATATGTACTCCATTTGAAGACTTTGTAGTAAATAAAATTAGTATAAGTCCATCACCTAAGAACTAGAAGTTAAGTAATTATAGCTGGGTTAATCTAATGATAATGCATAAACATCCTGAGCTTTTAAAAGTCTTTGCTATCCTTCTGAAAAATTTTTACATCACTATAGAGTGTAGACTTCTCTCAACACTTCCCTTCATTTCAAACGCTGTTTCTGGCATCCAATGCAAAATCAACTATAAGAGTAAGCTTATCAATAGGTATCCAGAGGTGATATGTAAGATACTATATCAACACCTTAAGTAACTTTCATTTCTAAGGAACTCTCTACTTTAAAAAGGAATACTTTATTAAAATTATTTATCAATTTCTTAAATATTTTACATGGATTCTATATTATCATTACTTTTTAAATAATATATAAAATTTAATATTTTATTATTATTATATATTATATTAATAATATTTTATTTATTATTATTTAAAAACTACAGAAATAAAGCGGCTATTGCTTTGAGCAACGGCACAAAGCCGAGAGCCATTTTGCTCATGTGTGTCAAACTTTAAATGGGGAACAGCCGATGCTAAGTTTAGCATCCTGCACCTTCTAAGCACCGAATAGTGCTTGCAATTTATAAGGGGAGTGCTTGCTATGGGAGTTCGTGTCAAGCACCCCTTATAAACATACCCTAATCAACTATCAAGGCAATGGTAGACATATATGTTTTTCATTAGACAACCATCCAAACTGAGCATGTGATTGGATCCAACCAAATAAGTAATCCCACAATAACACCATCCATCACATTGAACAATCATTGAAAAACATGTCTGTCATCTTAAGGGAACTCCAATGCAAAATTCAAACCCCCCATGCTCCCTTAGCAGCAAGTCTCAAGCTACTTAACCTCAAAACAATCTAACTCGAGCCTTGCTGGGCATGCCATCAAAATTGACTGCCAGGCAATCCTGCCATTTGGTGGTTATTAATAATACAATCAAATAACGAAATTGATAATTTTTTTATGGACATCGCAACATACTCATAAATTGGCTGCTTCATGCAAGAAAAAACTGACAACACCAAATATAAAAAGCCAAATCCCAATCTGCTCCAACGCCATTAAGTGGCTATAATTCATGCAACAAAAACAATCCATACACAGATACACAAACATATTTTATACCAACACATATACCGACAATGTTGCCATGTATCACATTGGATCATTATTGGATAACTAACTGTCATCTTAAATAGCCTATGCTACAAATTAATTCCACCCTTTCAGGCTTCCTGGGTACCAAGACTAAAGCTACTTAATTCCAACTCTGACCTTGCTGGCTAAGCAATTAATATGATGTCAAAACAAATCTCCCCTTATAACAATTATACTAATGGAAAATGGAAATCCGATCTAAGTCATTAATTTGCCATAATTCAAATGCAATCATAACATTTCACTACACAAAGTGAAAGAAAAAGTATTGAATACCTTTTGATCAAGAAGATGACTTGATTGATTCGATAAACCCATTACTAAGAAGTCTCTCCACATACTTCCCCAATATATCCACTTCCAAATTTACCTTCTGTCCAACTTTCTTCATTGGAATAACCACTTTCTGCTGAGTATAAGCCACAAGCATGAAATTAAAACACTCCTCGTCATCAAACACATCCACAACAGTCAAACTAGTCCCATCCACAGTTATATACCCTTTCGGCACAATATACTTCAAAAGTTCCCTTTTTGTCCTTACCTTAACCCACAATGAATCACCTTCCACTTCCTTTCCCACTATCTCCCCTGTACCATCTACATGCCCCTGAACAAAATGCCCGCCCATTC
Source organism: Lumnitzera racemosa (assembly GCA_024138005.1). Lineage (NCBI taxonomy): Eukaryota > Viridiplantae > Streptophyta > Magnoliopsida > Myrtales > Combretaceae > Lumnitzera > Lumnitzera racemosa. The sequence continues at coordinate 95,289,428 of JAMXBC010000004.1, read as the reverse complement.
GGCTAGTGGGCTGCACTGCACGCTCCAAATTCACGCTAGAACCTGGCTGAAGCTCTATTAAGGAAGTTTTCCTTAATGTTTCTGGGGCTAAACCCACTGTAAATTCCGACAACTGGGTATCGAATTCAGTAACCGTAAGGCACGTCCCATCCACCGCGATGCTGTCACCGAGGTTTACGCCTTCGAGTACGGTTTTTGCGGAGAGTTTCATAATGAAATTATCCCCAACTTGACCTATTTGCTTGATTTTTCCCATCTCTTCAACGATTCCAGTGAAAAGGGATTGTATTTGGGTTTGGGGTTTGACATAATAAGGTTTAATTAGGCTTTGGGGGAGCTTTGTAGAGAGGGAGAGAGAAAAGAAGGAGGATTTGGAAATGTGGGTTTTGTATAACAATGGTGATTTTGAAGGAGTGGTTAGGGGAGTGAGGACTGGGAATTTGATGAGGTTTAAAGAGGCTTTTGGGAGAGAGTAAGAAAGTAGCTGCATTTCTTGTTCGTTTTTCTGTTTGGTTCTCGAGAAAATTTCAGGGTTTTGAGTCTGGAGAATTTTCAGCGGTTTTTTTTTAAGCATGGAGGTTTTTAACGGTAGATAGAAAGAGAAGGACGGTCAAAGGTGAATCAACTAAATAAATGAGAAATAGTTGCCTTTGTGCTTCGTGGCAAATTATATTTTAAAAGGTTAGTATTGGCAAAAATAATTTGTAGAATACGGTTATAAAATCACATTTTAAGATTATAATTTCTCTCTTTTTGGAGAAACGAGATTACAAATTAAACGATAATGCGATTTAAGAATCGCATCCCTGAAATGCGTTTTAGTTGTGCATGTTCTGTTTTCTTTTATGTTATGGCTGTCGTATATTATTTCTGTTTTCAACTGCAGGGGACTGTTGCTGCATTAGAGTTGCAAGGAATATAGGAGAAAATAAAATGCATTATGGTTTGCATACGTGATTTCTATATCGCATCGTTGTCCTACGTTTTCATCGTAAATTGGCTTCTTCACATTCCACATGTCGACGTTGTGGGCAAAAGCAAAATTGCACCCTCAAATTGCAATTTAGGGCTGCTATTTTTTGAATTACTTTCGGTGCCATCACTCTTTAGGAAATAATTTATTTTGAAAGGACAAACATACTTATTTCTCCAAATAAATCATCATATATAGTCCTTATATAAATATTTTGCCCTAATTAAAAGTTAGCTAAATACTCGCAATTCATGTAAAGAAAATAAAAATTTAAAATATAAAATAGTTACAGAATTAACAATACACAATTAGTAATTAGAGAAAAAGATATACATAAATGGTTTTAGAGAAAATAAATACCACAGCAAATTCAATATAATTGTAGCTGTTGGAGCTTACGAGAATTGTTATGCCTACTAAATTATGTGGACTCACCAAGTCTGGATTTAAGAGTTGAAAATAAGATGTAACGGTAGTTGTAAAAAAGTAAATAAATTATATGTGAAGTCAGTTTGGCCAAAAAAAAAAAATGTGAAGTCAAATTAAGATATATTTTCTTAATATCAATAACCAATAATAAAATATTAAAATAAATTCAAATAGAAACATAAATAATACTATGATTTATATGTCTTCCTTTAGTTTTTAATATTTTATTATGTTTAAATATAAAATGTTAGGAATGTATAAAGCATACACAATGTCATGCCCCGAACAGGAAAAATCATAACAGTCTCATCGTATAAATTACCCTAAGATAGAAGCTGACCTCGCAATTATTATTGTAGATACATTTTACACAAGGTGTGTATAACTCAACCAACTTGAAATGCCTGCTAATAATTAAATCTGTGGTAAAACTTTACAAAAAATCCGTTCAATATAACCTATTGTTTAGTACATTAATAGTATTTACACAAACGTTTTACATTGATTATTAAAAAGTCATAGGTTTTTAATTATTTACATAAGTTAGGGAAACTAGTAGCCGTACTATGGAATTCCTAATTAGTTTTCTTAAAAAAAAAAAAAAAGTCAAAAGTCCAAGTTCAATTAATTACTCGTTCCTTACTTTTCCAAACAACAGCACACTAACCTAGGAATGATGATATCGGAACATCTTGACCTCACTTAGCACCTACAAAAGAGTTTATGGGATATGAGTACAACTAGCTCAATAAGTGGGACGAAGTCAGAAGAGTACTATATAATCATAAGTAAGGTTATTAATGATGATAAGATGCAAGGCAATCAATCAATCAAATAAAATATCGCACAATGTTATGCGGTCTACTATGAGGTTAGAGAAATTATATCTACTCCAGCTCGGATTGAGGAGTTTCATCACAACTTAACTTAGACCAAACCTAGGCTTATGCAATGGAGAACACTCTCCTCCCATGATTGCCTTCGAACCACAATCCCTACCCTTGCCGCAACTTTTTCGCCTACCATTTAGTTCGACTAAGAATGGGGAAATAATCATTTCAGCTATCCTTATTAAGAAAGTCGATATTTAACCTGACACTCTTAATCATTTCGCATAATGGGTGTTATTGATGTCCAATTTCATTTTAATCAAATAGATATTAGTTTAATCAAAGGTAACCAAACAAGTTCATATAGTATAGAAATAATGCAAACATGCAGAACAACACAATAAGGAATTCAACTCCTATCACAATTGAGTATCATAGACACACACGATATACGCACAGTCAACTAACTATAAACACAGTAAAAAGTATTTTTAGGTCTCCGAATACTTTAAAACAGTATTCTAACAAGTGGTGAAGCCACAATCCCAACTTACTTATTTAGACGCTCACTACTGTGGACTCAAATCGTCAACTGTCTTTATACTGAAAGATCCTATTTACACAAAAAACCCAAATTCAGTTTTCGTAATAATTACGAAAATATTAGGGTTTAATCTAAAACGATGTTATATATATATATATATATTATTTTTATAATATATAGTCGTATTATCACTACATATCAAATTAAATTATTAATTGTTAATACTATATGTTATTATTACGTATTATATATCATTTCGATCATATCAAAACGTATTTTAAATTTATTAAATTACGTTTTAATTCCGGTAAGATTATCGAAATACATATATCCTAGAATATGATAAAGTTATAAGTTTTATTACTTAAGGTTATCTGATTTTAACAAAATTAGTATCGTTAGATTCGTATAAACTTAATAACACATTTTATAAGTCATGTTCCTAGAGACAACTTTTAATGGGTAATTTAAGTTTTTAATACAGTAATGCGTATTTATAGGAATATTATCGTATTATACATAATTTACATTATTAAATTGTATTTTACTTAATTTGTCCATATATCGTTATAATATAAGTATTATCTAACCCTAATATACTTAAAGTGTATCCTGATTGGAAAATATCCATAAATATAATAAAAATACTAATTTAATCCCAACTGATCAACAATCACACACATAGTTTTTATTTAACTATTTAATTCATTTTAATTTATTATTATTAAAAATACGCCCGACTTGTAATTTAAGCCATTTTATTAGGAAAATTTGTAATAAATAGTTTATGCTACCAAATAATTCCTCAAAAATTTCTATAGACTTCTGAAAATATAGGGAATTTAGTTATCACTTGGTTTCAAGTTTTTGACCTATCACTTATATATTCGTATATATTCGTATTTACGTTTTTACCCCTAAATTATTCTAAATTACTCAATTATGATTCTTTTTACACCAAATAAATTTCATTCTGATACCACATTGTTATTATTCACTAGAGATTAGTATATGTCTATTTCATCAATTAATTTCATAATTTCCTATTTAATTCATAATTTCAGCCTATTTTTGAGCTATTTTTAAGCCAAAAAATGCAATAAATATTTAAAATATTCAAATCAAAATTCGGGCTACATAGAAATTTTCTATATATCATATATATTCTATACAAAAATTTTCTGCTAGAAACAATATCATTTAATATATTTATTTTACAATTCTAAACTCGGATGAACAGTAGATTTCTTTAAAAAATATATTAAATATTACAAATTTTTTAAAAATAAAAATATCATGTAAAATTATATTTAAAATAACCTAAGTACAAATTTTTTCAAAATTTTCTAGGCAAATTTGATATTTTTTACAAATTATTAAAAAATAAGATAAAGAATCGACCTTCGTATTTTTAGACTCTCCAATGGCCGGCGACGATTAAGGGTGCGTTAGACGGTCTAGACACGGCATGGACTGGTGGTTGTTGGTCAGGTGATTGTCTGGATCAGGTATAGATAGAGCACGATGGTTGCTTTGTTTTGTGTGTGTGTGTATATATATATATATATATATATATATATTATTTTCCTAATTCTCTAGAGCTTTCTATCACTCCCTAATTTTCCAAATTGTAAAATGTTTTACGTCTGGAGTTCTTGCCTTTTATACTGCTCCAAAGTTGGTTTAAGGAATTTATCTTCTTTTTTTTTTCTTTTTCTTTTTCTTTTTCTTCTTGATTAAATAAGCATGAGGTGCCTTGTTTTTACAAATTAAGTTGTGAATCAACATTCTCACCTGTTTTGCATGCCACACAACTTTTCTAATAAATGAGAAATGGTTTTAGATAACTTTTGATAAGAAATTAACTTAAATATTGATATTATATAGATATATATATTATAATAGTATTTAGTTATTTTACTAATATCAAGTATATATCCAATGTATATATTACATGTAGTATATAACGTTACTCATATAATTAAGTTTCTAATATATTTTTTATTTTTAGGATATATTCTCTTAATAAATTTCTTGATTTCAATACAATATATATATAATTACGAAATTTAAGGATAATTTACGGATATAATTATTATTTATACCGGATATACTTATAAAAATACATGTATATTCATACAGTAAATTATACTATATTATCTCATTTTATAACTCAATTAATTTATTTCTAAATTCTCGTTGCAATTTGAGCTCGATTTTAAAAGTTCCGAGTATTTTTGTACTATATTGAATAATCTTAATTTTAAGGGCAAAATTGGAATTTTGGGTTATTATTTCTAAAATCTAACTTTACTATTATTGAATCATCTTAATTCTAAGGGCAAAATTAGAATTTTGGGTCATTATTTCTAAAATCTAACTTTACTGTATCACTTCGTCTAACTTTTCTATCTTAATCATAAAATTTGAGTTTGATGGGTTAAGTTTTCCTAGAGACCCTAAATTTAAGCTCAGTTGTCCAAAACTCAATTGTTGAGGCTTATACACAAAAAAGTGCATTAACAATTCATCTTGTATATATATATATGTCGATGAAGTGAACTAATTATTGTTTATTACTATAATCAAGTTAGGCTTCACCTTAATTAAATAATATTAATAAATGCAAAATAAATAATAGTACTATAATTTTTTTCCAATAAATATTGTAATGAAAAGAAAAAGAAAAGATCAAGCTTATAAGATAAAACCTTAAACCTAAAACTACCTCTCTCTTCTATTTCTTAGGTTCAATAACCATATTTTATGATTTAATGTAATTTGGTTTAATTCAATTCTGTCTTATGAACAATCCTATTCTATGTATTCTTCCATTTTAGTTGTTAACAAACATGATCCTTTTTTAATCTAAGGGCAACTTCAAAAGATATTGCTTTTAAATAGTGACAATATGGTAAAAATAAATTATGATATTTGCAAATACCCATGCACAAATGTGAAGAGTAATCTTTTAATATAAGAAAATAATACAACCAAAATTTGCCACTAAAGGAAATATGTAAAGTTAAATTTATGAGAAGATAAGAAGAAAGGGAAATTACATAAAACCTCCATAATTTTTGGCTTAGGTGCAGATTATTTTCTTAAACTTTCAAAGTATGGTTTTTATCCCTTAATTTTCATAAATTGGCAAAATAACTCTATAAATTAAGAAAACTCCCTAAACTTCGATGTTAGTATATAAACAACCCCCTAAACTATAGGGTATTTAGGGGTGTTTACATACAAAAATTAAAGTTTAGAGGATGTTCACATACCAAAATCAAAGTTTAGAGAATGTTTACACACTAAAATCAAAGTTTAAAAATATTATGGGGATTATTTTCTAATTTATGAAAGTTTGGGAACCAAAATTTGCATTTTGAAAGTTCACGGGGTTAAACGTACCTAAGTCAAAGCTTGAAAGGGTTTTATGCATTTTCCTTAAGAAAAATTTACAAATTCCATAAACTATTAGTTCTACATAAGATAGGTTCCGACGTAATTCCAAAATGACACAAGATAGGATCAAATTCCAAAAGATATAGAAATTAGTGCCATTGTCTATAGGTTTTATCAATATAGATGAACTGGATTCGGCTTGATAAGAGCTGAGTAAGCCTTCAAAAGAGAACGCAGTGAAGGGCGTTGAGATGTTTTCTAGTGTAACCACTCTGATGCTTAAGTTAGCAAGTGTAGAAGAGTATATATAAGAGAGTAAAGGAGCTTAAGTGCTTAGTGTGGGCAAAGAAGTCAAGACAGTTTACCATTGAAGAGTTTCATCTATTTATTGGGAAGACCTGGCGAGAATCTAAGAGCACATCCTGTACATTGTAGCATCCACTAAGTTTAGTGAGTGGGAGTCGTGCTAACCGTCGTGTTCCTAATATATAAGGATTGTTGTTAACTAACTCTTGGAGCCTTATCCATCAATACATTTTCATTAAGTCCAATTTGAAGTAAGATCAAGAGTTAGACAATGTCTAGTCCTTATCTAGTGGTTCCCCATATAGGTCAATCATTAAGAGATCACTTCAACCTTAAGCCTAAACAGATCAACCTAAGGCATAGAGAGGTTAACATGGGTTTAAGAGATCTATATCCAAAATCTCCTATCAACAAGTACCTACAGACTAAAGTACAAATAAAACCTCTTGCCCTAAATATTTTGTATATACAACCCTATTAACCCCATCATTTTGCATGTAATTTTCCCTATTACATACTATAATGTTAATCTATTGCGGTATTATAGTAATACAAAAAAAAAAGAATAGCAACATTGGGTTTTACATCCCTTAAGCGTTCTTAATAAAGTTAATTGTACAAAATTTTTCGAGATAATATAATTTTACAATCATACTTTGAAGTATAAATAACTTAAAATATAAGGAATATTATGAAATATGAAGTTGAAGAAAAAATATAAATTTCACAAACATTTAAGAAAGATTTTTCATATATCTATGAAATGTAATAATTGGTTGTAAATATATATAAACAAATTACTAATCATATGTAGAACAATGAGTAAATAGCCGACAAATTTGAAAAAGAAATAAAAGAAAATGAATAAATAAATAGCATTATCATTGAGGACATAAGTGGTATTACTTAGCGGTAAGGGCATACTTGGGCATATGAAATTTCTACGAACCTTAAGTATAAATAGCCGAGTATTGCTCATTGGAAACCCTTTCTCGCATTGTCTACATGTGTATAGCCATTGCCAACTAAAGTTTCATGTGAAACTTGATGCAAAGAAAAGTTTACAATGTGTTTTAGCAAGATCGAGGTAGAAGAGATTAAGGTAAGTTGAGAAATCACCCTTTTGTTTAAGGATTCCAACAAATTTCAACAAAATTTTGTTTTTCTTCGTAGAGAAGCTAGTAAAACAAATTTAGGGTAGTTTATTGAGAGTCTTACAATGGGTTCTTGGTGGTGGAGGTACGAGTTTTGGATCTTAACAGTAAGGAATGAATAATTACACTTTGTTGCACATAGTTTTATTGATATGTTGATTGAATCATGTAAAGTTAAGTTGAGATTTGGTTGTAGATTGGTGTTTAGTTAGTGTTTTAAGAGGTGAAGGACTAAGTTGTTGATGGGAAAATATTCTAGGAATAATGTATTTTCGATTTTTAGTAAAAGGGGTTGAAGGTTAAGGGGTAAAATGTCGCTGTAACCTATAGAATTCTATAGTTAGCATCCAAACGCTACCCCCATTAGCATCAGATACTCTCAGAATCTTGCCGTCTAAACGCCATATGAAGTAGAATCCAAATGCTAAGTCCTCGTTGTATACAACAATGTTTCCTTCGGTTCTTTGATGACTTTTGAGCATGTTTTTCCATTTCTAATCTTTTATAAAACCTTTCTAAACATGAACCATCATCTGAAACATTTCTTAAACTAATATAATATCATAGTGATCCTAGGTTCCTCAAGTGACTTAAGTTGCAAGTGTGAAAAAGTTGAGTTGTTAAATTTGAGAGTATTAATAGATGAGTTTAGAAACTAAGTAAGGTGTTCTATCTTTATGTGAATAGGTTGTAAGGCAAATGTTTTAGAATCTAAGGAAACCATTTAGTCAGAAATAGGGTATTGTATGCTGCTTATGTTTGTAGGACTAGTGCTTATTAAATGGATTTAATAACTAATTGGCCTAATAAAGCACGTGCATATGCTTAAATAAGCCTAAGGAACTAAGAGAACCAATGACATTAAGGTAGCACCCAAATGATCTTAGTACAAGTTGTCTTGATTAGAATCTAACTTTGAAATGATTTAGGTAGTTTTAGGTAATCCTTCGTTCATAAAGCATTAGGGAGGATCCAATACCATACTTATGTGTATTTACACATATTTATATGTAGGAGTCACGAGATACTCTAAGTTCCAGGATGTTGGAACTATATTGCTTGATCGACTTAATAAAAGATAAGAAATTGTTTTTGTTGCATATGGTGATTTTGAACCAATTAACATGTGTGCTTGTGCATTTATTATATGATCATGCGCGTGTGTTTGTTTACCCTATACTGAGCTTTGCTCACTCCTCAAGGATTTCTACTTTTAGGTGCAAGAAGACTTTATGGAGAGTATGAGGATTATTATGGTGATTTTGACTATTATAGTAAATGGTGATACAGCTGATTATAATGACTACTATTATGATAATGGAAGCAATTCAGTTTTGTTTTAATTTAAATTCTATGCTTTGGTTAAATCATGAAACGAGACAATGTATTTACTTTTATTTTGTATTTTGGGTCATGGGAAGTCACCCGAGACTTCTCTTGTCAGTGTTCTTAGTAATATGTTATTTGACAAGTTCGGTGAGTATGAAATGTTTGAGTTTTGTTGTTTTGGTTCCTTAAGACAAATGTTGTCGAGTTATGAATAAAACATTAAATAATATAATTGAGAAGCAAATGACTTTGAATTTTATTTGTGGTTTTTGGGAGTTAAAAACATCCATGATATTTTATTAGAGTTATTATAGGGTTTTGATGGTTGTAAATTTATGTGAAGAAGCTAGTAGGTGGAATAAGTTTGTTGACGTGTCAATAGATTATAAGAACACGTAGCAGGCAATAATATCCTAGGTTTTGGGCATTATAGCTTTAGTGGTATCAAAACCATAAGTTTTAAATCATAGACAACTTAGGTATGAACCTCAATAGGAATAAGATGTGGATCAAAGTATTATAACATGATTATAAGGATAGGACGGGTAGCATGTAGAGATATGTTAAGATTATGTGATCGAGGTTATTTCTACTGCCTTATGTTCTTAGTGATTTCCTCTTATTAAGTTTTTCATTGTATACCTTATGATATCTAAACCCTCTTTATGAACTTAAAGTTATACTTATATAACTTTGTTCATGTTTTCCTTCTTATAGCATGCTTAAACGTGATACAACTTCTAGCTCCTCCTCGCATCTTCAGGGTAGCAGAGACATCAATCCTTCACATCCTTCTACCAAACCAAGCTAAGACGACCTTGCCACCATAAGGTTAGAGACAGTTACCACCAGCCTAAGGCCAACTTGCTCCTAGCCAGACTCAGGCTCAACAAAATTAAGGCCAAGAGTAGGCCTATTCTCCTTAGGGCATGCTTATACCATAACTAGACTTAGCAATAGAATGACCACGATCAAGGGATAAATACCGTGACAGTTGCCCAAGTTCCAAATTTTATGAATGTGATGATTGAGATGTTGGTGTAATAGCAACAGTAGATTCAAAGAGACATATAGGTGATCTAAGCCAATGCAGAGATATGGAGGCAAGAGATTCAGGCTACTATGGATGCTGTTACAAGTGGTTATACTAATGGAAATGCGTTTGATAAGTTTGTGAAGATAACCCATGATTTCCACCCTAAACCTAATGACCCAGTAAGAGTTAAAGAGTAGATTATTGAAGTGGAAAATGAAGAACACTAGGTTAAACTCAAGAGGGGGGTGAATTGAGTTTAAGGACAAATTGGAATTCTTTTCCGAGATAAACAACTAAATGCAATAATAAGAGTAATCAAAGCAACAATAAAACAATAGTGCAAAAATTAAAAGAGATAGGGATAAAGAAGATCAAGCCCAAATATAACGTAGAGTTCGGACTACCCCCTAGTCTTCACGAACATACAATGCCTCTAACTGAGGACTTTACACCACTTTATTGATTTCTTGATCCAAGTTCCAAGAGTTACACAAACACAAACTTGATTACACAAGTTTCGCATTCACAACTCTCAACACAAATTACAATCTCAACTCTCAATATAAAAACTTAATCTCAAGAATTATTGGTGTAGTGCTTTTAACTCTTAATACTTGCAACTAATAGCTTACAAGCACTACACTTCAAATCTCTCTAAATATTATCAATTTATGGTACAAGAGACAATGAGAATTATAGACAACAAGAATACAAGATAATGTTGAAATATTGCAGCAAAAGATCAGTTCTCTACTGTCCTTGGTCGAGTTGTTAAGCATTTATATTATCCCATTCATTTCTTCCTGTTACAATGCATTCAATGCTCCAAGGGTAGTTGAATCTGACTTACCAGCATGCCGGTACTTTGAACTACCAACAAGCCGGTAAAAATTACTCTACCAGTAAGTGAATCGGCAAGTCAATTCTTCTAGGTTAGTGAGCCTTTCTTTGTGTTTTCCAGGGCTTTATACCGTCAGCTTGGTCCTTCCTTGAGCCGTCAACTCGGTAGGCCAAATATCACCTAGAAATTCTTTTAACACATAACAAACGAATACTCTTTACAATATAACTTTAAGATCATTTGATCACTACTTCAAAAGATTAAATTTCTTGTAGAGATAATTGATATATTTAATCATTAAGCAAGCTAATTGAACTTATTCAATTATCTCAAAATAATCAAATAATACTTAATTTAATCATCCACTTGTTTTTGTTTTCTTAAAAAACAAAATATTTAGATATGCACTTTTTGTTTTGTTCTCATCAAAATCAAATAATGAACCCTAGGTTCAACAGAAAAGTCCTTTGATATGGCAAAAGTACCAAAAAACAAGAAGGTAACTTATGCCACATTCTTTCTAAAAAGGTCTATAGCTTGTCACGCCTCGAAGTGGCTGAGTTGTAACAGCCTCGCTGTGCAAACCATTCTAAGATAGAAGTTAGCCTTACAATCGCTATCTTAGACCTAATTTACATAAGGTGTCCACGACTAACCCGCTTTGAAGTAAACAGTTCAAAATTTTAATAAATCATTTACCTAAGAAAGTAAGAAAATATATTTATATACTACAATTCAGTTATTACAATTAACGTTTACAATGTTTCATCATAATCTATTTCCTAGTTAATACATTACTCAGAAATGAAAAATTTTAAGATAAGAGTTTAAATCTTAAAAATTTATGTCTATTCTTCAAATGTTTTTCCTTACTCCCTAGCATCCAACAGTTGCTAGCTTTAGGGTAGTTGTAAGTCGCTTTTTAGCCAGCACCTGCAACGACATCTATAGGGACGTAAGCAACCACAACTCAGTAAGTTATGATGGAGGACATAAGATTATACTACAAACACAAACAAGGTTATCAACCAACTTATTAGATGCAATGCATGTTCAAGCAAATGCCATCGCACGACGTTGTTCGGCCCATCGTAAGATTAGAGAAATTACGCCCGCTCTAATCTGGGTTGAGGAGTTGCCGTTAATGCAACAACAGCTCACTATCAAACCTAGGCTTATGCAATGGAGACACCGTTCCTCCCATGATTACCTTCGAACCATTGACTTCACCCTTACCACGACCTCTTCATCTTTCACTTAGTTCGACTAAGGACGAAGAAGGGACCCATTATACTATCTAGTACTATCCCTTTCGAAGGGATCGGTATTTAGCCGGAGAATCCTAGGTTTCCCCCAATGGGTTACTATACAGGTTTGATTTATGATTACAGGTCGTATATTTGATTAGGTTCAGTTTAGGGTGGTCAATCATTTTATACAATACAAACCAGAACAACAAACAACATCATAGTATCATTCATAATCAAGCACATACACATAGCCAACTATCTAATAAGCATAACCAAGTATAATCTCAAGCCTTCAAAATACAGTAACGTATTAATCTCAACTTACTTGTACTCTTTGTTTGCTCACTCGAGGTCCAACTCGCTCAAGTCATTACCAATCATCCCTATAATACCAACGTTGTTTCAATTTTCATATAACTGTTATAGATTAGTTTTTATCCCATAATACTTATTGTTATCTTTGGTTTAGATTTTAATATGTCCAATTATCTAGGTTCTCAAATCTTTTACAATTATTCTGGGTTTGGGGCTAGGTTCAAGTTTAGTTTTCACATCGAATTCTAAATTAGGTTCTAGTTTAATTTCTAAGTACTATTTTATGCACGAACCCTAAAAACTCATTTCAACTCATAATGTGAAATTAATCACATTACTTCCAGATATCCTAAATACCATAATTACCTTTAGTCAGTATTTTATTCCACTTGGTACACTTAAATCCTTATTAGTGTACCGAATTTACTCCTGATATAAGAAATTTTTGCATTTTTCATACAATTGCCTAAATTTAAGTTTTCCAATCAGATTTATTATATATTTCTATTATTAGTATAATATCAATATTTATTTTAATATCTTCTATTTATTATATTTCAATAATTGCATATTATGTATTATCACCTATTATGTACATATTACATATCTAATAGTTCTATCACTCTAATTACCATCTCTTAATATCAATTAACATTTCAAAATGTCTAAATTTATCCCAAATCAGATTTGAACCTAATTACCCTAAATTACCAAATTAACTTAAAATGGAATATTTTTCCCTATTACTTATTTACTATATAATTACCCTAATAATTACATCTAACACCTTAAATGCTACAAGTATCATACTTCATCAAATTTCAACATCCTAAAACATATAATTGTACATAAAATCAGTAATTACCTATTTAATTACTTAATTAACCCTAAATTACCTATTTTATACCTCATTTTAAGGCCTGAAAATTATCTAAAATTTTTGAAAATTCATTTTTAAAAAAGAGCTTCGTAGAACTATTCTACATCACTTAAGTAGTCTACACAAAAATTTTGGGCTGAAAACTACACTTTTAAGGTAATTTATTTCTAAACCGAAACATGCTCGGTTTTATATGATTTCTTAAGAATCATATATCACAGGCTATATTTTCATCAAAATAATATTTTCTCTAAAAACTACATATTAAAATATTTCAGGATAAAAAAATTCATAATTTTATAAGAATATTTACTATTTTTATATTCTTATAAAATTACATAAAATCGGGCTAGAAATCGAACTCACCGGTTAGGGTGGCTATAGCTACATTCGGTGGCCATGGGTATGTCGGCCCACCTAGGCGCTGCCACCACCGTATGGTAGTGGTGGTCGTTCACTCCCAGTTGCTCGTCGGGTCTAATTCTTCTTAGAAGCCCATAATTTTTTCTAAAACCCTAATTTACTCTCAATTTCGCCTCTCTCTAATTTTCTAAATTTCTTGACATCCAAAATGAGCTTATGAAAAATTTTGGGTATTTATAGAGGTCTTAGGGAATTATTATGCATTAATTTGATTAGACAATTGCCTTATCTTCTTCCAATTTTCCTTTTATGTTGTTTTAATTTAATTAGATAAATTTTTATTATTTTCCCCAGCTGCTACAACCCAAATTTGGATCATTCCTTATTTTTTCTGATTTTTATTTATTTTTTATTAATTAATTATGAATTTTTTTAATTATTTAGTATTATTTTAGCACATTTCACATATTTTAAGTAATTACGCATATTTCTACTTATATGTAAATTCATATATAGTACAAATAAATATTTCTAAATATTATTTAGGTCATTCTATGATTTTTAGTATACATATAATTTATCTTTGACTATTCGTTAGTTATCGAAATGCATTTTCCGTATTTTCGATAAATAACGAGTTATATGCTTAAAATTTAGAAATTTTATATTCTTTTATTTTATTGCTTATTTTCTTAAATTCGAACTTATGAGATCACTTTTACTAAAAATTTTTAACTTTATTTAATAATTTAGGCTTGATCAGATCTTTTAACCGATCGCCTTAAATTCTATAAGTTAAATTTTGAATAATTGATTGTGGGTCTTACACAACTCAGTGGTAAGAGAATATTCCCAAGACTGACAGAAATGTAACTAGTCCTATTACTTGAAAGGGGTTTAAGCAGATGTTCTTTAACAAGTTCTTCCTTGATGACACCAAGGAATAGATGGAACTCGCCTATCAAACCCTATAGCAGGGTAACAGGTCAATATTTAAGTATGAGGCAAAGCTAAATCACCTCAACCGTTTCCTACCAAAACTAATCAAAAGAGATGAGATATCTCATGCTAGACAATTTACCTTTGGGTTAGAGCCCCATCTATAAGAAAGAATGGCTAGGTTTAGGGGTACTACATATTTTGAGACAGTAGAAATGACCATAAGCCTAGAGTAGGGAATGAAGAGAAAAGAGGAGTTACTGGCGCTCAGAGAGAAGAAGGCCCTAGGCAAGAGGCCCAACGCAGAGCTATAGACCATCTAAGAGATTCAAGAGACCAACTCAAAGTATCATGATTAGAGACGGCGGCAACCGACCTTATGTATTACCTAGGTCCATTATGTAACCAGCTCTAATACCAAATTGGTTACACGTGCTAGTATTAGCTCAATACATTCGATGCTTCGAACCACATGATGTATCAAAGTGCAAATGGACACCAAGAGCATGCTTTCTATTTGGTAAAACTAGGCATGTCAACAAGGATTGTAAGGAATCGGCTCTAATGAATCTTAGCTTCTGTTTCAAATGTTACTAGAAGGATCACTAGGCAGCAGAATGCAGAGATATAGGGAAATAAACAGTTCAAACTACTCAAGTAGCTACCACTCAAAACACTGCCTGTGTTGCTCAGCCACAACTAGGACTCCGCTAAAGAGTTTTGACTTGGGTCTTTGCACTTCAGCATAAGAGCCAAAGTCAACAGACCACAGATGTGGATACTTTGGCAGGTATGGTTACTATTCTTAACTAGAGTGTTCATGTTCTTTTTTATATTAAAGCTTCTCATTCCTGTATTGCTGAATCCTTTGTGTGTACTTGTGACTTATACGTTGCATTCATGGTCACCCCTTTAATTATTAATACACCTTTGGGAAGTGAAAACACTCTGAGAAGAATATGTCAAGACATTGAGATTGCGGTAGATGGAAGAATTTTACCAGCAAATTTATTAGTATTAAACATGTCAAATTTTGACATGATTCTAAGAATAGATTGGTTGATAAGGCACCATGAGGCTATTAATTGATACAATATGGTGATTACTTTTAAGCCTCCAAGAGAAGTACCTTTTTAGTATTAGGTAGAGATTCAAAGGCCTATGAAGAGTATTAATTATGATTTTAGAGGGAAGCCTACCCCAACAACTTTGGGGATAATAGCCGATGAAGTGTTGAAGCCGGAACAGGTACTAGTAGTGTAAGAACCCTTAGATGTCTTCCTAAACGATCTACCTAGATTACCCTTAGAAGAGAAGTAGAATTTAAGATAAATCTAGTACTAAACACCAAGCCTATTTCAAAACCAGCGTACAAGATGACACCTACTGAGCTTATAGAGTTAAAGAAGTAACCATAAGAGCTGCAAGAAAAGGTTTTATAAGACTAAGTTTGTCTTCTTAGGGAGCCCTTATGCTTTTTGTAAAGAAGAAAGACAAGAGCATGAGATTGTGTGTAAACTACAGAAATTTAAATTAGGTGACAATTAAGAAGAAGTATCCACTTCCCTAAATAGACAATCTGCTCGACCAATTGCAAGGAGCATAAGCATTCTCTAAAATAGATTTAAGGTCAAGCTACTATTAGTTGAAGGTAAAAGCAGAGGATGTATAGAAAATGGCCTTTCAAACCAGATATAGACTTTATGAATTTCTAGTTATGCCTTTCAGCCTCACTAACGCACTTGCAGCATTTATGGACCTCATAAACCAGGTGTTTTACGAGTATCTGGATAGGTTCGTAATGATCTTCATCGATGATATTCTCATCTACTCTAAAAGCAAAGAAGAGCACAAACAGCATTTGAGGATGTAAACTGAAAGTTGAAAGGTTGTATGCTAAATTTAGCAAGTGTGAATTTTCGTTGGATTAGGTAATTTTCTTGGTTCACATTGTAAACAATGAAGGCATAGCAATGGATCTAGCGAAAATAAAAGCCATAGTAGAATGGCTAAGACAGAAACAATAACCAACATTAGAAGCTTTCTAGGGTTAATGAGTTATTATAAAAAGTTCATCAAAGGATTCTCCAACTGGTAGCTCCATTGACTTAGTTGACCCAGAAAGGGGTAAAATTTGATTGGGACGACTGGTGTAAATAAAACTTTCAGCAATTAAAGGAAAGACTTGTGACTACCCTAGTGCTATCTTTACCTTGCAGTGGAGAGGAGTTCGTGATATACAATAATTCCTCAATTCAGGGATTAATGTTTCTATCGATGCAAAATAGCAAGGTGATAACATACGCTTTACGTTAACTCAAGCCATATGAGAAGAACTATCTAATCCATGACTTAGAATTAAAAGCAGTAGTCTATGCTTTAAAACTTTAGAGGTATTATTTAGTAGGGGAGAGGTATAAGGTGTATGCAGACCATAAGAGCCTAAAGTATATTCCCACTCAATGAGTTATGAATATGAGGTAGAAAAGGTGGCTAGAGCTGATAAATGATTATAATTTGGACATACAGTATCACTTAGAGAAGGCTAATGTTGTAGTTAACAATTTGAGTAGGAAGCAATATGGAAACCTGGCTAGTTTAATCATGACACAAAGGCCATTGCCAAAAGACATAAGGAGATAGAATTGGAGGTTTTGACCAGAGAAGTAGCCATTAGGTTGGCGAATATACAGATTCGACCTACTTTAGTAGACAGGACTAAAATGGCTTAAGTTGAAGATGAAGGTATACTAGAGATAAAAAGAAAGATGGATGTGGGAAAAGTATTAAAATGCACAGTGGATGTTGAAAGAGTACTCCAAATCGTATTGCGAGCAACAGAACTAGGAAGGAAGATGATGGAATCTGGGTTCGAGTGAGAACGAAAAATAGAGGGTGAGAACAGGGGGTTTGGAGTGTGACTATGTGGATATCACGTACCAAGACACAAACACAATTAGATATTTGAGCTCAAAATAAGATCCGATACAACTCACAAACACTAAATGTTGCTCGAGATTCAAATGAGGGCTAAATGCAACTCACTAACTAGCTCAAATAAGGGTTCACCACAATCTTAGGGTTAAGATTGATAAGAACGCAAGAAAGATTAAAGAGTTACTCAGCACTAGATAATCCAGCAAAACAAGCTTTAAGGGCTCAAGTATAACCTTGCTCAAAAGAGGAAAGTTTCACTATAAAAAAAAATGATTATCTTCATTCGTATATTTCTGTCCCTTATGTTATTACAAATGTTGCTATTTATAGCAAGTCCTAAACTTTAGTGACAAAATTGTAAATAATGTACAAGGCCTTGAACACTAAAGAATTGGGCCTATGAATAAAATAAAAGTAACATGTATAAGAATACAAAACTGCGTGTTTAATGAAAGTCATCATACAATCACTCGGCCTATCTTGGAAGGAGCAAGATCTGAACCAGACGAAATCAGTAGTTAGATGTACGAGTTCGGTAAGGAGTCCTAGAAGTCTCGCATTGTTTGGTCGAGACACCAAAAAGGTTGGCCTATAATTACCGAGTTCTAAAGTTACTCGGTATTAGTCTCTTCGTACTGTGCCATGCCAAATAGATCTAACTCTCCGTAACGTGATCTTTTGGCTACTCGATTAATGACAAACTTGTTGCCTAGTACTTCTTTTTTTACCTCCCGTCGTTCTAACTTCAGCTCGATCTCGGCTTGGGACTGGTTAGCCTCAGCTTGGAGATGGTCGCAAGCTAATTCCTATCATTACCGCAAGTCTAAAAGGAAGTCATCCTTAACGTTAAACACTGAGCATAGGCCGGGATGCCAAACAAACTTCTCTTCCCTTTTCGCTTGACTATGGGTGCTGAATGTCTCTAGATTTCCTCAACTCTCATAGGGGTTAAGCAATAGCTCTTCTCATCCTTTCGAATTGTGTAAGTGTTGAGGAAGTCATCATGGATCACTTTTCAATCATACTCCCAAGGTCGGCCAAGAAGTAAATTTGTGGCATTCATAGGGACCATGTTAAATTTAATCTCATCCTCATACTGCCCTGCCTTGAATGCTATCCAAGCTCTTTTATGCACATAGACTATACCCTTATCATTAAACCACTTCAATCCATAAGGTTGGGTGTACAAGTAGGTAGGCAATTTCATCTTCTCCACTAACTCAATAGAGACGACATTGGTGCAACTTCTTCCGTCAACAACCAGGGAACAGGTCTTCCCATTCACCAAATATCAGGTACGAAATAAATTTTCCCTCTATTTAGGATCTGCTTTCTGGTCAACTCATATCTCCATGGCTAAGAGTACATCTAGATTTTCGGCATAGATATCTTCTTTTATCAACTCGTCTTTCAAACTCTTGTCACTCTAACTCTCTACTTGAGCATTCGGTTCTTTGTCTTTCAAGACCATAACCCTCTTATTCAAGCATTGGGACGCAATATATCTGTAGCCTAAGCATTTGAAGTATTTCACATCTTAGGCCTTATTGCCGGATGCTTTCTCTTTCTCAACATGAACTGGTTGGCTAGGCTCTTCATTCTCCTTCTTCTCTAACTCTTTTCTCTTGGCATACCGCTCAGGCTTAAGGTTGCCTTGTTGAGGTTGGCTAGTTGGCCTCCGATGCCTTCTTCTCTTCTGTCTCTCTACCCTTAATACTAAATTTATTAGCTCATCTAATGAGTTGAACAGCTGAAGTTCGACTATGTCAGTAATGTCGTCTTGCAGTCCACTCAGGAACTTAGCAATGATATGGTCCTATGGCTTGGCAATCTCATATCTCGTCATCAAGGTCTTAAACTCCTGTAAGTACTCTTCAACAGTGTTTCGACCTTGCCTTAGGTGTTAGAAGGCATAGATCATCTCTTGCTTAAATTAAGTCAGGACAAAGCGCTGATTTACCAATCGCTTCATATGCCTCCAAGTTCTGATCGGTTCTTCTCCTTCGGCATCTTGCTTGGCAACCAACTTATCCCACCAAAGGCTTACATATTCAACAAGGGATAATGAAGCTAGCTTAACCTTTGTTCGATCATCACACTTGTAGCACTCAAACAACTTCTCAACTCGGGGAACCTAATCAAGGAATCCTTCAGGTCGGCTACTTCTACTAAAGGTCGACAGTTTAAGCTTGATATTATTAAGTCCTCACCCAGGTGCTTAGGGTTCATCCCCCTGCATTCCGAACTGGTCGGTTCACCTCGAATTGGCTACTTCTATTAGAGCTCTGCTAGGCCATATCTCTTCTTGACTTCGACTGTCTTCTTTAAGCGTCTTAATTTGCTTCAGAGTCAACACTCCTTTCATTTATTCTTTTAGGCACAAGTTGGTTTTCTCTCCTTCTTAGCTTGGTAGCTCTTCTCGACTGTCGCTCATCATTGTCAAGTTTATTGGAAGCACTTCTACTGGTGGGTGTTCATTCCCTTCTTTCTTCTCGACAATCATGTTTGCAGCCTCTAACTAAACCAATGAGTTCCTGGATAAAGTTAGTGAGATTCTGAATCTAATATTCCAAGTTATAAACACATCTCCTTAAGCTTCTGCGAGGACTATCACTACTATTGTTGACACTATATTCTTATATTCTTATTTATACAATAATTTCTAAAGAAAATTCAACAAATAAAATATAATTAAAGTAACCCAGAAACAACCACTACTCGGCTTCTGTAGCTACCACTACTGACAAACACTTCCATAACAAATAGAGTCAACTACTAAAATTAAAGTTCCTGGACTCAACTGCAGCACAATACCACGACTACTAAAAACACAAACAATACACTACACTACAGAACGATGATTATCAGAAATGTTCAAACCACAAAACAAACTTTGAGGAACACTAGCATGCATGTCTCCCCAAAGTTTTGATACCAAGATGATACGTATCACGGGTAGCAGAACTCGAAAGGAAGATGATGGAATCTGGGTTCTAGTGAGAACGAAAAATAGAGAGTGGGAACAGGGGGTTTTGAGTGTGAATGTGTGGATCTTACAAACCAAGACACAAATACAGTCAAGGGTTTGAGCTTAAAATAGGGTCCTATATAACTCACAAACATTAAATATTACTCGGGATTCAAATGAGGGCTAGATGCAACTCACTAACCGGCTCAAATGAAGGTTTAACACAATCTTACGGTTAATATTGATAAGAATACAAGAAAAATTAAAGAGTTACTCAACACTCAATAATCTAGCAAAACAAGCTCTGGGGGATCAATTGTGACCTTGCTCGAAAGAGGAAAGTTTTACTGTAAAAAAAAATGATTATCTTCGTTCGTATATTTTTATCCCTTATGTTATTACAAATGTTGCTATTTATAGCAAGTCTTAAACCCTAATAACAAAATTATAAATAATGTACAAGGCCTTAAGCCCTAAAGAATTGGGTCTATGAATAAAATAAAGGTAACATATATAAGAATACAAAACTGTGCATTTAATGGAAGTTAACATGTAGTCACTTGGCCTATATTAAAAGGAGTAGGATCCGAATTGGACGAAGTTGGCAATTAGATGTAGGGGTTAGGCAAGGAGTCCTAGAAGTCTTGCATTGTTTGGTCAAGGCACCAGAAAAGTCAACCCATAATTGCTAAGTTCTAAAGTTAGTTGGTATTAGTCTCTCCATACCGTGCCAAGTGGATCCAACTCTCGGCAACGTGATCTTTCAGCTACTTGATTAACGACAGACGTGTTGCCGAGTGGTTCTTTTTCTACCTCTCGTCCTTTTAGCTATAGCTCGATTTCGGCAAGAGTTAATTGGCCTCAGCTTGGGATTAGTTGGCCTCGGCTTGGAGATAGTCACAGGATGATTCCTATCAACTCTGGTATAAAAGCTGATTATGTGTACCTACACAGCCAGAACTAAGAAGTGAACTATTGAAAGAGGTACACTACTCGCATTATACAACACACTTGAATAGGACAAAAATGTACTCAAACTTAAAAGCGCACTATTAGTTGAATAACAAGAAAAGGGTGATAACTGAGTATGTATCGAGGTGCCAAACTTGTCAACATATAAGAATTATGCATCAAAGGTAGACGGGTGAATTATAACCATTACCAATTCTCTAGTGGAAGTAGGATCAAGTCACCATGAATTTTGTAACAGCGTTACCAAAGACTCTAAGTAAGCATAATGCAGTTTAGGTGATCGTGGACCGACTAACGAAGTCAAATCATTTCATCCATATTAACATTAGTCACCCATTGGAAAAGTTAGATAAGTTATACATTAAGGAAGTAGTGAGGTTATATGACGCATTGGTAAAGATTACATTAGACAAGGACACTTGTTTTGTAGTAGGTTATAAGGAGTTTACACAAGGCTTCAGGTATAAAGCTTCAGTTTAGTACCGCCTTCCACCCTTAAACTAACGAGCAATCTAAAAGAACTATATAAATTCTTGAAGATTTATTACAAGCATGTATACTTGATTTTGGCGGCTACTAAGATGAACACTTGCTCTTAGTGGATAACAATAGCTATAGGCGACAATTCAAATGGCCCCTTACAAAGCCCAATATGGTAGGAATTGCAGATCTCCCATTCATTTGGACAAGGTAGGAGAAAGACAAGTTATGGGTCCATAGTTAGTATAGAAGGCAGTAGATAAAGTAAGACTAATCAGGCAAAGAATCCAAACTACACAAAGCTGTTAGAAGAACTATGCCAATAAATGGAGATGCCCGTTAAAGTTTTAAGTATGAGAGGAAGTTTTATTGAAAGTGCCTCTTACTAAAGGAATTTTCAAATTTGGGTTGAGAGGAAAATCGTCTCTAAGGTATGTTAAACCTATCAAAGTTATTAAGAAAATTAGAAATGTAACATATAGATTAGAGCTCCTTCCCATATTAGAAGGAGTCCACAATGTCTTCCATATGTTAACAACACAAAAATCCAAGCCCAATCTGGAGCAAGAGGTAGAACAATACAGGATACAGGTAATGGACTTGGAAAACTTGGAGTTATAACCAGACTTGTCTTCTATAAAGCAGCCCATAAAGATTGTAAACACTAAGGTGGAAGAACTGAGAAGGAGGATACCCTATGTTAAGGTATAGTGGTCAAGTCATTCAAAAAGGGAAGCACCTTAGCGGTTAAAAGAAAAAATGAGAAAAAAGTATCTAGAGTTGTTTCAAGAAGAAGGTATGTGAAGTTTTCAACTTTGGAGGATGAAAGTTTTTATTTAAGGGGGTAGATCATAAAATGAAACAAATTTTAAAAGAAAAAAAATAAAGTAAATAAATAAATGGCATTCTCATTAAAGACATAAGTGGTATTAGTTAAAAGCAATAGGGGCATATTTGAGCATACAAAATTTTAATGAACCTTAAGTGTAAATAGCGAAGTATTGCTCATTGGAAACCCTTTTTTGCATTTGTTACACATGTGTAGCCATTATAGATTAGGGTTTCACACGAGACTTGAAGCAAAGAAGAGTTTACAACACGTTTTAGCAAGATTAGGGTAGAAGAGATCAAGGTAAGTTGAGAAATCACCCTTTCATTTAAGGATTCTAACAAATTTCAATAAAAATTTGTTTTTCTCCATAGAGCAACAAGTAAAACCAATTTAGAGTGGTTTATCAAGAGTCTTATAATGGGTTCTCAATGGTAGAAGCGCGGGTTTTAGATCCTAACAATAAGTATTGAATAATTACACTTTGTTATACATAGTTTTATTGATATGTTAATTGAATCATGGAAAGTTCGTTGGTGTTTTGGGAGGTATAGGATTGAGTTATTGATGGGAAAACATTTTGAGAGTGGTGTTTTTTCGAGTTTCGGCTGAAGAAGGTTGAAGATTAGTGAGTAAAACATTGCTGCAATCCACAAAATCCTACAGACTGTAGCTAGCATTCAGATGCTAGGGACCAAATGCTCCTAGAATTTTGGCATCTAGATGCTACGTGAAGTAGCATCTGAACACTGAGTCCCCTGTTTTGGTTTTTAAATGATTTTTAAGCGTATTTTTCCGTTTCTAATCTATTGTAAAGCCTTTCTAAACATGAATCATCATCTTAAACATTTCTTAAACTAATCTAACATCATAGTGATCCTAAGTTCCTCAATTGAATTAAGTTGCAAATGTGAAAAAGTTGAGTTATTCAATTTGAGAGTGTTGATAGATGAGTTTAGAAACTAAGTAAGGTGTTCTATCTTCATATGAACAAAGTTGTGAGGCAAACGTTTCAAAATCTTAGTAAACTATTTAGTAAGGTACGAGGTATTGTATGCTGCTTATGTTTGTACGACTAGTGCTTATTAAATGGATTTAATGACTAATTGGCTTATTAGATCAGCCCAACAGACTAAAAGGACCGGTGACCTTAAGGTAACACCCCAATGATCTTAATGCAATGTTGACCTGATTGAAATCTCATTTTGAAATGATTTGAGTAGTTTTAGGTGTTTCTTAGTTCCTAGGGTATTAGGGAGGGCCCAATACCATACTTTTATGTACTCATATCTATCTGTGTACAAGTGTCATGAGATACTCTATGTTTCGAGACATTGGAATCGTGTTGCTTGACTGGCTTAATAAAAGATAAGAAATTATTGTTGTTAGATATAATAATTTTGAACTAGTTAATATGTGTACTTGTGCGTTTATTGTATGATCACGTATGTGTGTTTTTTTATCCTATATTGGTCTTTTCTCCTCTCCAAGATTTCTATTTTTAGGTGCAAGAACAAGTTATGGAGAGTATGAGGGTTACTACATTGATTTTGACTATTATGATGATGTGGTAGATTATTATGACTACTATTATGATGATGAAAGTGGTTCAATTTAGTTTTAATTTAGATTCTATGTTTTGGTTAAGTTATGAAATGAGATAATATATTTACTTTTATTTTATATTTTGGGTAATAGGAAGTCATCTAAGACTTCTTTTATCAGTGTACTTAACATGTTATTTGATAAGTTTGATGAGTATGAGACGTTTGAGTATTGTTGTTTTGGTTCCTTAAGACAGATTTTGTCGAATTATGAATTAAACTTTATTTTCATTAAATAATATAATTGAGAAGTTGATCACTTTGAATTTTATTTGTGGTCTTTGGGTATTAAAAACATTCTTGATATTTTGTTGGAGTTATTTCATGGTTTTTTATGGTTGTAAATTTACATGAAGAAGCTAGCATGTTGAATTAAGATGCCTAATGTATCAATATATTATAATGACAAGTGACAGATGATAATTTTTCAGGTTTTGGAGCGTTATTGGAGGGTTACAAGAAATAGGAGAATTACATATGGAAGGGCCGTCAAAAAGGAAGAAATGAAATTGATTGTATACGAAATTTGATGGTTCCAGACAGTCACAAATACTGAAGGACAATCTGAAATTCTTTTCGTAGTATACCCATCTGCCCTTCTCAATAACTGAATTTTGAGATTCCGAAATTGATCGTAAAAAATGTTTTAATAGTATTAATTTACCATGTAAAATAAGTTCAATAATATTGATTTTATTTTGACATTCGCAATAACGTATGTATTTCGATCTAATCTTAGTGAACCTCAAATTTCAAGAAATTAAGCTTATTTCCCTTTTCCGTGTGCCGCGAACTATTTCGTTATTTTAATCATGATGCACTGCGGTAATGGTAATTAAAAATATGATAACTATTTCATATAATCGAAACACAGAAAATGCATCGCTTACATTTAAGCGATGCCTATGTACGGAAAAAGTGAAGTACTTATTAAAAAGAAGAATGAATAGTTCTCGATTTCAAGAAATTACTTTTAAAAAGTGGATGGATAGAAATCGGGGTTATGAAAGCGGTTTATTAGCATTTATGGACTATATGGACAATTTTGTCTCTAATTGCCTTGCCTGGATTCGATAAATGTAAGAAACTCAAGTTATTGAAAAAGTTGAAGGATATTTTAGTAATTCGATTAATATTTTATTTTCTAAATATACACAATTTACCAAAGACTATGTGGTCTTACTAATATGTAAATAAATATGGCTAGGTTGGTACTTCATCTAATTAAACAAATCAAATTTAGTCAGATTATAACAATAATACATATTTCTTTCAGTTTTTTATGCTCATCTTTAATTTTTGGGAAAATTGACTTACAATTTTATATTTTAACATTTTAAACTTTTATAAATTGACAATATTAAAAAAAGTTTATTTAACACATTGAGATTAATAATTAACGACATTACAGTGCTACATTTTAATTGGTTTGGATTATATCTGCACTGAAATAAAAATTTAGAGCATTATTTTGAATCTCTTGAACTATTTGCAAGTTTATATAAGTTTAAAAGTATTAATATATACTTTATAAAATCGAAAAAGCATCCATATCAAAATTAAAATTTAGGGAATTATTTATATTTTTTTCCTTAAATCTTAGACATGGTTTACTGATTTTGTGCCATGATTTATGTTTCTCATGAACACATACTAATTACTTCAATTAGAAGAATGAAGAATTAACATTCACGAACAAAGAAGGCTTGTATGCATAAACATTGCGTCTCATCCATGATATTTTTGTATGACAAAAGATGTCCTTATTGATGACTATGGCATTCCCACGAGACAAAACAATGTCAATAATGTTTTACAGTAACGTTGAGTTTCAAAACAGCTCTCAAATTTGCTAAATCCACGAACTCAGTCTCCATAATGCCATACCCCTTAACAAATCTAAAATAGCCTGTACCTGAAACGACCCCAAACTCACGTTCCTTCATTGAAAATACATCAACTCCTTGAATTTGCAAAGAGCTTCCTCCATAGTCTCCATCGGTAAAAGTAACTGAAAACATCAAATGCAATCCTTTCCCGTCCTGTTGTGCGTTCATGTACAATCCTTGTGCTCTACCAATCTCTCTGGACTCTACGCTCGGGCCATCAGTCACCAGGTCATCGACCACTACCACTGTCCCGAAATTTAGTATATTGGATGTTGGTCCATTTAACCCACCAACCGTGATTACAGAAGCATCATCCCCTGTAAGATAGTCGTGCACATAGAAGACTAGGTTGGTTTCCCTTGGTTGAAGACTAGGAATCGTGTAAGCGATATATAGAACTCCTAATGTGAATATGAAAAAAAAGAAGTTGGAAGTTAGATTGAGAGGAGTGGCCTGCATATTGTCACGCTGAACTTCGGTTGAAGATATGCCAATGCAAGTCTTGGGGTTTATGTTCGATATGAGAGACTTTTTTATATCGTCCAAAAAGAAACTTAGAAGGCCGGAGTGTAATTCGGTGGCTGCTCGGATTGTATTATCCGTCCCTCGTGGAGTCCGTTTTCCAAGAGAAAATTTTACGTTGGCAAGAGGAACAAACTTTTTTCTATTGAAAAAAGGGATGTCTTATATGCTCGACTCCTTTTATAAAAATGGCTAAACATGCTCTTTGGTATTTGATTTATAGATCTTATATAACTCGTAACTTGATAAATTATTTCAATATATTCGCGTAAATACATTATGGCATACTTTTAACTTAAAAACAAAATGTTTTCTACTTTGACACCTATCCCAACACGTAGTGTACTATATGTTATAAGATTCCCATACACACCATGTGCATGAAATTCTCTCGAACCAGGAAATATAATAAATATGTTAATAAAATAAATAAAGGTATAAATAAAAATGGAGATAGCTTTATATATATATATATATATATATATACACTAATGTCACATTTAATATATGTAGAGATTATTTGAAATAAAATAGGTTTGAATAAAATGGAATCAAGATTAGAATGATAAATTCATTCTCATCCCAAAATGGACTACCAAAGCCCTATTTCATTTTCAAAATGGAATAGTTCCTTGGGATGGTTGATTTATGCAAACAGAGATTTCAATTCCACACTTTTGAGGAAGTATAATCATAATACCATTCCACCCTCATTATTTATTATTAATTTCATATTATTAAGCAATAAATATAATAGTTTATACTACATTTGTAAGCTTAAGATTTTATACCAAAATGGTTGTAGTTAGAGCTAGGCACTAGGCCAAATCGGTTCTAAATTATTGATTCATAAGTCAGCAACTAGATGAACTGAGCCTAGCTCTTAAGGCTATGAGCTTGATCTAAGTCAACGACCCTTAAACCTTGTGTTCAATTTTTCTAAATTATTTTACACATTTTCATAAATTATTATAAATAATTTATCACCTACTCATATATATATATACATATTTTTTCCAAATAATTCTAAAACTTTATGTATATATGTAGTAATCACGAATGATTCACTTTTATTTTTTGTTCAATTTTTTTTTTCTTTTCGAAATAATTGATTTGAACCACATAAGCATGATATTATATGATAATGTTGAGTAAGATTGGTGAAAGCAACAAAAATTAGAAAGAAGGAAGATTTTTTATTTGAATCTCAAAAAACATTATCAATATGGAAAGAAATAAATTATAACTATAGACATTCCATTTTTTTCCCCTTTGCAATTTTTTTTTTTTAATTAGGGTAAGAGGTCCTAATTTAGAAAAAACACCCAAAAAAAAATTAGAAAACTGCAAAACAAAAAACAAAAAATTTTAGAAAAATACAAAGAAAGATAAAAATAAAGATTTAGGAACAATAGATTGTTAGTGTGATAGGACTTTAGATTATTTACGTATATACGCAACTTAGTATTTAATTTATTTAGTTTATATAAAACAATAAAATGTATTTTATCATATAATATCATGCTTATAAGAATAAAAGCAAAAATTGATAGAGGACTTGGCATAGATTGTTATTGACCCATTAACTGCCATTCTTAACAAGGAAACACCAATTATATAGGGCCTCAAATTTAAAAAAAAAAAACTTGAATACGCGGGTATTAATCCATGTTGACCCAAGCTTGATTTGAGCTCTCCATTCATTTTTTAAACTTCCAATTAATGATTTAAGTAAAAATGAATATCCAGGAATACATTTTAACTTGAAGATTCATCCAAATTGCAATAAATCTTGAACTAATTTTTTCAAGAACCCATTTAAGAAAAGAACCAAATTGATTTGTTTTTTGACTTTCCCTTTTAAACCGAGCTTCATCAAGTATAAAAAAGGTCTGTTGATCACTTTAAAAACACAACAAAGCCTTGAAATACACTGGATAAGTGAAAATTGGAACTTTCTCTCTCCAGCTCGAGCCCATTCTCTCTCTAAAACATCCGATCTTTACAACCATTTTTTAGGAAAACTACCACCACCGTTGAGCTCGTAGTGGTCAAGAACCCCAAGACATACCACATTCTTGTCTCCAGTACCCACCACCACCGGCGGCCGAGTTCAAAAAACCACCAAACCATCACTATAGCCTATGGCACTAATCCTAGACCCACTAAACCTAATAAAAATCACATAAAAGTATCCTTACTCGCTTGAAATAATTACCCGACATTGCCATGGAATGTCATTTGAAGCTACTAGTCACCTTCTTCAAGTTTGGACCCCAACCCAACCGGACCTGCTCAAGCTGACCCGAACTGAATCCAATGCTTTGACCCATGCCCAAAGCTCTAAAGTCTAGCCTTCGTTCTTTTTCTTTTTCTTTTTCAATATTTATTATTACTTTTACTGTAAATGTAAATGTAGAAAAAAAAAGGGAAAAAGCAAAAGAAAAAAGAAGAAGAAAAAGAAAAACTAGTGTAGTTTTAAAATTTTATTTTCTTGACTTAAAAAAAATATAATAAAAATTAAAAAAAAGGAAGATTCGAGAAAATATTTTGATGACCTAGAAAGCCATTTTTCCAAAATAAAAATAAGTCAATCCTCTTTCAAAATTAGGAAATTCTTAGAATTTAAAAAATAAACCAACTTTAGGACCCCCTTTACAAAATTCTTTAAATAAATTTAAAATAGTTAAAGAACTTAAACCCAAGTGTTTTTTCAAATTAAAATCAATCAACCTACTTAAATTTTTTTAGAAAAAACTCTGTATATCTAATTTTGAATAGCAGATACATAGGCACCTCTAGGACAATAGAAAAAATGAAAAAAACTTATTTTTTTCACTTTAATTTAAATTGCTCAATCTGTTAACCAATGATTAAATTTTGTTTTTTAGGATAGTTATTGAATTGTGATTTTAAAATATTAAATCTAAATTGGAAAGTTAATGGTATTCGTAAGAGTTTAAAAAAAGCTTAACCTCCGTATCCATTTTTTGTTCTCAAAACCATTTATATAATTGGTTATCAAATAGATCGACAACTAATTATAGACAATCCATCCAATTGATTATAATTTAACTATTTTTCTTGACTCCGGTAAGATGATAACTCCAAAAAACGTTCAAAATACATTTAAAAAAAAAATTTCTTTAAGCCTTAGTTGAAGAATAGTGTTAAATGGGTAGGGTTTAATATTAATCGATTTAAGGAAAATTATAAAAAACCACGAAAAAAATGAAGCTCGACAATAATGTAATTATTAACTGTAATTTATGATGATGCGTTACAAGATATTATTTCTCAAATTGAAGTATAATTGCTTAACAAAAATATAACTTAAAACCAGGTCAATTGTAACCGTTGAAACCTCCTATTATACTTCTAAGCTGTACATA
Organism: Lumnitzera racemosa; assembly: GCA_024138005.1. NCBI lineage: Eukaryota > Viridiplantae > Streptophyta > Magnoliopsida > Myrtales > Combretaceae > Lumnitzera > Lumnitzera racemosa. The sequence continues at coordinate 95,259,244 of JAMXBC010000004.1, read as the reverse complement.
TCTTGCAAATTTGTTAGAGAGTCAATATAATTGTAATATATATTTATAGTACTTCGGTTTTACAGCAAGGGTCTAAAATAATAGCTATAAGATAAATACAGAAAATTTCCCTATAATACAATAACCATTTATACATCACATTAAGCATACAATCTAAAGGTTTAGGTCCTTACGCACCTAAAGTAATACACTAACAATACCGATTGTTAACATCATGAGTAGATGGATACTAGGCCTATACACTTAAGAAAAATTTTTAGCTGCATCATCAAAAACCTTATGAACCTTCAACAATTGAATACATATAACCTAGTCGCTGGGGGTGAATTTTAACCTCCCATATGTGGTATGTAAGCCTCAAAATTAGCAATTTGAGGTTTTAATCGGTTGAAAGATTCGATTGAACCTAAATTATAAAGTAAAACTAGAAATATTAGGAAAATGATCCCATAAGTTTAAATTTAAGAAAATAAACAATAAAATAAAAGAATATAAAAATTTCAAATTTTAAATATATAACTTGTTATTTATAGAAAATGCGTAAAATGCATTCCAATAATTAACGAATCGCTCGAGATATTATAGGTATACTAAAAATCATAAAATAACCTAAATAATATTTAGAAATATTTATTTGTACTATATATGAATTTACATGTATGTAGAAATACGCGTAATTACTTAAAATACGCGTAATGTGCTAAAATCATACTAAATAATTAAAGAAAATTCATAATTAATTAAGGAAAAATAAAGAAAAATTAGGAAAAATAAGGAATGATCCAGATATAGGTCGTGGTAGCTGGAAAAAAAAAAAGAAAAAAATCAGCCAATTAAATTAAGACAACATAAAAACAAAAAATTAAGGGATAAGGCAATTATCTTATCCAATTTAATGCAGAATAATTACACTAAAACTCTATAAATAGCAAGAAAAATTCAGAAGCTCATTTGGACAGTTAAAATCAGAGAAAATTAGGGAGAGTCAAAAATTGAGAGAAAAACCAAAAAAAAAAAAGGAAAACTGTGTAGTTAGGGCCACAAAGGAGAACCCAGATCCGACGGGCAGCTGGGAGTGGACGGCCACCACCACCACATGGTGGTGACAATGTCTAGGTGGGCAGACACACCCATGGCCACCGACGGTGGCCGGAGCCACCCAAATCGGTGAGTTCGATTTCCAGCCCGATTTTGTGTAATTTTATAAAAATAGTAAATATTATTATAAAATTATTAATTTTGTTATTCTGGAATATTTTTTTATGTAGTTTTTAGGAAAAATAGTATTTTGATGAAAATATGTTTCGTGATATAGGGTCCTTAAGAAATCGTGCAAAACCGAGCATGTTTCGGTTTAGAAATAAATGACCTTAGGAGTGTATTTTTTAGCCTAAAATTTTTGTGTAAACCACTTAGCTGATATAGAACAGTTCTATGAAGCCCGTTTTCAAAAATTAATTTTCGAAATTTTTAGATAATTTTTAGGCCTTAAAATAAGACATTTAATGGGTAATTTAGGGTTAATAAAGTAATTAGATGGTTAATTACTGTTTAGGATGTTGAAATCTGATGGAGTATGATACTTGTAGCATTTAGGGTGTTAGATGTAATTATTAGGTTAATTATGTAGTAAATGAATAATAGGAAAAAATAGTAAATTTTAAGTTAATTTTTGAAATTAGGGTAATTAAGAGTAAAATCTGATTTATGATGAATTTAGACATTTTGAAATGATAATTGGTGTTTAGAGACGATAGTTAGAGTGATAGAAATATTAAAAGTGTATGATATACATAAAAGATAATAATACATAATATGTAATTATTAGAATATAATGAATAGAAAATATTATAATAAAAATTGATATTTTGATAATAATAAAAATGTACAATAAATCTGATACGAAACTTGAATTTATGTACTTATATGAAAAATGTAAAAATTTCTCACATTAGGAGTGAATTTGATACACTAATACATATTTAAGTGTACTGGGTAAAATAAATACTGACTAAGGGTAATGATGTTATTTAAGAGATCGGGAAGTAATGTGATTAATTTCACATTATGGGTTGAAACAAATTTCTAAGGCTGGAATATAAAACACTACTTAGAAATCGAACTAAAACCTAATTTAAAAATCAATGCAAAAACCGAACTCGAACCTAACCCTAAACCTAGAATAATTGTAAAAGACTTAAGACCTAGATAATTAGGCATATTAAACCCTAAACAAAACATAACAATAAGCGTTATAGGATAAAATGAACCTATAATAGTTATATGAAAAACTGAAACCACGTTTGTGTTATTGGAATGATCGGCGATGGCCTGAGCAAGTCGGACCTCGAGTGAGTGAGCGAGGAGTCAAGGTAAGTTGGGATTAATACAATGCTATATTTTGGACAGCTTGATATTATGCTTGGTTGTGCTTGTTAGATAGTTGGATGTGTGCATATACTTAATTGTGGGTGATACTATGATTCTGTTTGTTGCTCTGGCATGTATTGTATGAGTTGTATGACATGATTAATCACCCTAAACTGAACTTAATCAAATATACGACCAGTAATCATAATCAGACATGCATGACAACCCGTTAGGGGAACTTAGGACTCTCCGGCCAAATACCGACCCCTTCGAAAGGGATAACACAGAATTGTAATTGGTCCCTCCTTCATCCTTAGCCGAACTAAGTGATAGGAGAGGAGGTCGCGGTGAGGGTGAAGTCAGTGGTTCGAAAGTAGTCGCTGGAGGAGCGAGGTCTCCATTGCACAAGCCTGGGTTTGGTCGTGAGCTGTTGCATTAATGGTAACTCCTCAACCCAGATTAGAGCGGGCGTAATTTCTCTAATCTCACGACGGGCTGGACAACGTCGTGCGATAGCATTTACTTGCACATACATTGCACCTAATAAGTTGATTAAAAACCCTGTTGTGTTTGTGGTATAGTTTTAAGTCCTCCATCCTAACTTACTGAGCTGTGGTTGCTCACATCCCTATAGACGTCGTGTAGGTACTGGTTAAGAAGCGGCAAACAACTACTCTGAAGCTAGCAACTGCTGGATCCTGGGGAGTGAGGAAAAACATTGAAGAATGAACACATATTTTATTACTTTTCATTTCTAAATAATGTATAATTAGGAAAGATGTTACAGAAAATTATTGTAAATTTTAATTGCAATAATTGAATTATAGTGTATATATATATATATTTCTTCACTTTCTTAGGTAAATGATTTATTTAAATTACAAACTGTTTACTTCAAAGCGGGTTAGTCGTGGACGCCTTGTGTAGATCGGGTTTAAAATAGCGGTTGTAAGGCCAACTTCTATCTTAGGATGGTTTACACGGCAGGGCTGTTACGACTCTACCGTTTCGGGGCGTGACATGGTATATCGCAAAGTCACATATCAATTCGTTGTAAGGAAAGGTGCTATACAATAACTCATACATCAACTTCCACCAGTGCTACATATACATCTTAAATTTTCTAGGTATCTTCCTATACTTTATGCAATAGTTTCTCTACTTCTTGTGTAAGGATGACCTCTCCACTATTGGTTTCACCACGTCTTTTAGTTGAGATATCTTATCTTTCAAAGTTATAATATCATCTTTGATACACAAGTTAAGAATATGATATACATAAAGTTTATGAAAAAATATTCCCCAACGTTGGTTGACAAAGGTCTTATAGATCCGCTATGGAAGCCATGTTCACACTTGCATTATTAAATTCAATTGAAAAAATTTTCTTAGCCAACCCATACTTGTTTAGAATTATGCTAATAATTTCATAAATGTTTTGCATTGTGTGGCAGTCATTGAATACTCTTAATGCCAACAATCTTTTACTTAGTTACCGATTATCTTTGATCTAGTGATAAGTTATGCTTATATATAAATTGTTACAAAAAGAATTTATTCATACGTCAACGCATATGAACGCTAATGAATCTAGTGAAGTGAACTTACCTGTGAACTCTTGGGTGGCTTTACTCGATGTGCTGCAGTTTACTTAGTGCATATTAGAGTTGAATGTCTCCTACCTATACTTGCTTTGCAATCATGATACATTCGCATTGAAGGATAAGTACATGTTTGTAAGGTACTATGCATGATTGTACTTATGCTTCTCTTAATCATACCACATTAAACATTTGTCTACATGAACTCCCACTCATGCAATTTGTTGTTACATCTTCTATATCCTAACCTCTCTCGAATACTTTGATCTCAGGTGTCTGTTGACAGTACCGTAACCTTTGTTGATCCTCCACCCACAGTTCACGTTACAATAGTTGCAATACACTAATAAGTTCCCTTGTTCATCTGTACCTTTACTAAAATGTTTAATGAAAATATTAGATTTACCGGTTTAAGGGACTTCCCTAAACCTGAAGGCCTCAATCTGCTAGACGGCTAACCCATTTGTTGCTCCTCTGTCTTAGGAATTATTTTAATGTCATCATCATCATCTTTGAAAATAACCATGGGGTAGCTCATACTTAGGGGCTCAAATCTAGGTGATGGTATAGATTTGAGGTCAATGTTTGTCATGGCGTTGTATACTCTCTTTTAAGTGTAGTCGTACTTTGAATACGCTGATATGTCCTTGAATCATTGCTGTACAAATGATGTACCCATTCCCGTAACCTTCCCCTTACCTTTCTTACTTGATGAAGATGTTTACTTCTTTCCAAAAACTATAAAGGCAGAAAAATTGATCCATGGAGATATTTTTATTTTTATTACTAAAGAAAAGAAAGATTTGTAAGGAAAAAGTTTTTATCAAAAGTAAACAAAAAAAATTCAAGTGAAGTTAAAAGATTACAATTTACAAATACTAAGTAAATTGGTTACAACAATAACAAGAATTATTTTTTAAAAATCGAAATCTTAGCTACTAAAACAAATTATAATATAAGAAACGAGAAAACTAAAACAAGCAAAATGTGGCTTCAAAACAAGAACAAAGTGTAGATAGGATATATTGTAATGTGAAGGCAAATAAAGAGCTTGAATGTTTTGGTGAAAGAGCGTTTACTCATTCACATGTCAATTTATATACAACCTTCACTATGTGCATAATGTTTAATTTTTGAATCTTTTGAAATTGTGCCTTTTTATAAGCTCAATTTTTGAATTTAGCCTGCATACTGAATATCTTTTTCAGCATAAAATGCGTTGAACCTTACCTTGACTCTCTTAACATCTACTATCTCCCGCTTCATTCACAATCTCATATACGTGCTTGATTTTCAAACTTCAAATTTCTCCTATTATGAAAGTGAAAGTGCATAAAAATTTAACATTGTTGTGCATTGCACATGTGGTATTGTCTCTGTAATGTGTTAGTCAATTAGTGTTGGTGGTGTAGAGTAAATGAGTAATGAACGATTTTGAAAAAGAAAAGGAAGAGGATAAAATGGAAAAAATAATTGGAGAAAGAGAAAGTGATAAAGGGAAAGTGGAATGTGATTGTGGCAAAGTGAAAGAATGGTGATCAATGAAAGTAGAAAGTAGAAAACCTGATGATTAATGTTGTTTGTTTTTTTTTTATTATTAAATAAGGTTCAAGCTTATCGGTTCAAGGGCTAGCTAAGTTGACAGGTTCACATAGCCAAACTACTTAAGCCCTTAGAGCTCAATGATTCATAGGCTAATTTAAGCATACCTCCCTTCGAACCAGTTCACAATTCGAAACTAATTTGATACGTTGAATCACTACTTTAAAAATAAAAGTGTATATAATACTTGCAAGTGCAGTAGGTCATCTATACAATATAATACTGGCGAAGACTAAGTCGTTCCATAGGGATTAGGACTAGCTCTTAACTATATTATTACTACCTATATCTAAGTAAACCGAAATATACTAAAATAAAAGAATATAAATTAACTCCTAATTAATATAAAATAGTAAATCTGTTTCTTATTAATAAAGAAAATATAGAAAACCAACACTTAAAAGATTAAACCAACGAATCAGCAAATTGAAATCTTTGATTGATGTTAATAATAGTAATATTAAAATATACTACATTTCACTCTTAGATCTTCGATCGGTTTAGATTGTTTTCTTTCATTTATCTCTCAAGTTATCAAAGAAATAAAGCATAAAATTAACTTTTCTCGAAATGTGAATTATCCTAATTAATTAACTAAGTCTTTTTATTTTTAGAAAAAATTATTTAGTTAATTAACTATTTTATTTTCTAAACCCTAACCTAATTACAATGCATACTCTCTTACGTCTTACTTGTAATCTAATGTTAATTTGTCTTAAAATCAATTGAATCAAATTTATTCTTATAAAATTTTAACTTAATTTAACATTTATTCCATAAATTATAATAGACATAGTCGATAACAAAAAATATCAAGAACACTAATATTCAAATATTTGATAGAATAATATCATAGATCCATTAATCTGAAATCCCATTAATAAAAGTTAATTCATGATTAAATAAAACATACAAACTATAAAGAGAATAAATAAATCAATAAATAAAAATTAAAAAAAAATAATAGAGAAGATTTATTCTTTATCATAAAAATTGAAAAATCCTAACCTTTAATCTTTACGTGAATTAATAATCAGTATCGATCCCACTAACTATCTACAAAACTAAAAACTAATAAAAAAAAAAAAACTGTAATAAAAGACATGAAGCCGCTGTTATATTCTCCTTTCTCGTAGGTCGTCGTCCGCAGCCGCTTTTCCGAATATGAATGTTTTTTAATTAACGGCTGCGTATTTTCTTTCTATTCAATGTGATGGCCTGATCATCTCACGGCCTTAACTTCAATTTTGCACTCTCGAGACACATGGCACGGTATCAATTTCCAATTTCAATGCAACATATGGAATCAATTTCGCGTGGCGCAAGACGTGGATTCCATTAACCCATGTTGGGCTTCACAACCGTTGGCTAGACATCATATCGATGTTGTGGGCCTCCATCAATTAATAGCGCGAACATGCGGACTTTGGGCTGACAATCGATTGTGAATGTTGGACCTTGACTTGGACTTCGGGCGTTTCGACTTCAGATTAAATGTATTAGCCATATAACTTTCTAACCTTTATTTTATTTTTTCAATATAGCTTCCAACATGATCATATGAAATGATTGTATAACTTTTTGTTCATTTTTCAAATAAATCAATATAGCTTTTAACATGATTTCATCAAGTGATTGTATCAATATTTAAAAGCTCATAACTCATCCAATTCAAGTCCAAATTAACTAAAACTTGATTCCTTTTCTTCTCAATTGTTCATTAAAGTCATGAAATCAAAATATTATCTAGTTAAGTACCAAATATCAATAGAATACCTATAAAAATATTAAAAGCATCATAAAAACTCATTTATAAATATATGTAATAAAGTATTTTATCACGGCCCTTATACGGGTCTAATTGTGATTCTAACTATAAAATGGCATTAGAGTGCGAGGTCTTCAATTTTGAATCTTCACACAATCAGTCAACCCTATATTGAGTCTTCCACTTGATGCGTGTCAATCAAAGTTTAGCACACAAATGAAGGAAAATATTAAGTAATAAAATATCATAGTCTAAATTACATTTATAAGTTTAAACATTTAGATCAGATGGTCGTGGTACCAATTATAACAAAAATTACTTATTTAATCTTCAATTTAATTCACCCAATTATTAAGAACATTTTTAATAAATACTACTATATACATATTTCATTCAATTCTACATATGTTACAAACAAACGTGATAATGGAGTGGAATCAACAAATTTATGGACTAATGGATTTTTTCGAATACTAGAATGGATTTATCATTCCACTTTTTATTCCATTAAAATCCACATGTATACTAAACATGATAGCATGTATGCTTCACTATGATTGTATGTATGATTGGTTGCTCACTCATTGTACGACTCACCTCTTATGGGATATACTTTCCAAATTGCTTCAACCATGATACACCATTGATGGGATATATTTGCTTGCTAGAGTTATAATTTTTTTTTTTCCAAATTGTGTATTCTAGAGGAAGGGAGAAGGACAAAGAAAAATAATAATATAGAAATATAAAAAATCTCAAAAATAAGGTTATTGAAAGAATATTATCAACAATATAACATCTGAAATCACCTCTTGAAGAGGCAATAATTTGAAATAAAATTGCTTCTTCAACCTAGTGATAAAATCACTTTTAGTTCAAGGCCAAAATCCCCTATTCAATAGATGATTTTATCAACAACCCCTTACCCTAAATTCTAGCACAATAAATAACCTAACTATATACATGTAAGGGAAGCATCTATAAAGCCAGGTAAAGTTTAACCTAAACAAAGCTATGTGCATACTTCACAACCACACCCTGATCTCAGTGATCTCTTATACTGAGATCCCTACATAACCTAAACCTATACAAATAAAAGTTCACTACTGTAAGACCTAAAGTTAAATTGAGAGACTGTAGGATTGAACTTAGAGTACAAGGTTTAGGGTGATCGGTTAAAGGATCCGATCAAACCCGAATTATAAACTATGGAGAGAAATATTAGTAAAAATGATCCCGTAAACTTGAATTTAAGAAAATAAGTAATAAAATAGGAGACTACAAAATTTGTAAATTTTAAGTATAATAATTGCTAATTATCGAAAAGGTGAAAAATGTAATTTAATACCTAATAAATTACTAGAGATAGATTATATGTATACTAAAAATCATAAAATGACCTAAATAATAATTAGGAATGTCCACACGTATCTCACATGTATTTACGTGTAAATAAAAATAAGTGAAATTACTTAAATTGGCTAAAAACTTAGTAAATAATTAAAGAAAATTATTAAATTAATTAAGAAAAATTAGAAAAAAATCAAAAGAGTGTGGATTAATGCAATTATGGTCGTGGTAGGTTAGAATCTGAAAAAGAAAAATTAACCAATTAGAATTAAGTAACACAAAAGCCAAAAATTAAGGAAATGGGTAATGTAATGTTTAATTAATGCATATTAATTACCAAAAATTTCTATAAATAGGGAAAAATTTCAGAGAACTCCTTTGGATAGTTGAGCATTAGAGAAAAATAGGAAACTTAAAAAATTCGAGAGAAAATCTAGAAAAAAAAAGAAAAGAAAACTATGCAGATTCGGTTAGTAAGCCAAACCCACACCTCACCACCACCACACCACTCCAAACCCACCGTCTAAGCCGGCCGATACACTTGGACCGGATTTGGACAGCCAAAAAGCATCGTGCCGGTGAGTCCTTTAATTGATCAAATTTTAAATAATTTTGTAAAATTAATTATTTTGTCTAGAAAATTATGAAAATTGTTATTCTGAGGTTTTATTGTATGTAGATTTAGGAAAAAATAGTGATTTAGTTTAATTACGTCTGAAAATATAGGGTTCTTAACAAATTGATCAAAACCGAGCATGATTAAAACGAGAAATAAATAGGCTTAGGAGTGTAGTTTGGAGCTTAATTTTTTTTTTCTGTAGAATGCTTATGTGATATTAAACAATACTATGAAGCCATTTTTCTAAAATTTATTTTAGAAATTTTTAAGTTAATTTTTAGCCCGAAATGATGAAAAAATTGGGTAATTTTGGGTTAATTAGGTGAGTAAGATACTAATTACCGATTTATATAGTAATTAGATGTTTAGGGATGTTAATCTCTGATGCGAAACCCTAATCCTAGCCTTTGGAGTATTAAGTATAGTTAATTTAGGAAACTAGGTAGTTATTATAAGAAATTAGTAATATGTGGAATTGAAAATTAATAAATCTAAAAAATTAAGGTTATTTAGATAATATTAGAATAAAAATCAGAATAATACTAAATCTGAATTAAGATTGAATTTTAAGTAATTGTATAAAAATGTAAAATTTTCTCACATCGAGGATAAATCGGATACCCTAATTAGAAATAACGTGTACCGAATAGTTTAGAATATTGAATTAAGACCCAATAGGATATTTGAAAACTCAAGCTTAATGTGATTAAGTTCACATTAGGATTCGAGCATATTTAGGACTTAGGACTCAAAATTAGAATCATATTTAGGGTCTGAACCTCGAAATAGAATAGAAAGAATTAATTGTCTATAATAGGTATACATGGAAAACAGAGTTAAATTCTAACTTAGAATATGAATCCTTAAAATATAAGTACTAAAAAGACCTTTTTGTATTATAGGATACCTAGAGACGAATTAGCTTGCAACTAAGTGATCGGGCGATTAAGAAATTCCAAGTAAGTTAGGTTATTACTTATTGTAATAGAGTACTAGTTTTATGGTACTCGGAGACTTAGGCTTGTATATGGTTATGATTGTAAGTAGTTTACGCATGTGTTTGATGTATCCGAATTCGTACTGAATTTGTAATATGAGTGATTTTGTGATTGATTGAATTGGTGTGAAATTGTTTGAACACCCTAAATGAAATTTAATCTTATTCGACCCTAATAACCAAAAATGTCATGCATTGTAACCCATTAGGGGGTCATAGGATTCTCCAACCAAATACCGACCCCTTCAAAAGGGATAGCGCAGGAATGCAAAATGGTCCCTTCTTCATCCTTAGTCGAACTAAGTGACAGGAGAGGAGGTCGCAGCGAGGGTGAAGTCAATTGTTCGAAGGTAGTCGCGAGAGGGGCGAAGTCTCCATTGCATAAGCCTGGGTTTGGTTGTGAGCTGCTGCATAACATGGAAACTCCTCAACCCGGATTGGAGCAGGTGAAATTTCTCTGATTTCACAACGGACTGGACTACGTTGCGCGATGACACTTGATTGTTGCATTGCATGAAAATAATTGCTTCATAATCCTATTTGTGCTTGTATGCATTCATAAGTCTCCAATTCAACTTACTGAGCTGTAGTTGCTCATACCTTTATAAATCCTTTTGTAGGTCCTGACTTCTGAACACTTCAAGTATTATGCCGCCCTACAATTACCCAAAGGTTAGTCCGTTTGAAGCCAGGGGTGTAAGGATCAAGTTACTTAGTATAATGTGTAACTAGAGTGACCTTGTAGTTAAGAATGAAAGACTGATAGTTATTATGTAAATTATTGAACAATTGTGAATATGTAGAATTTCTTGGGATGTTCTGTAGACTTACATATAATTATACATGTTTATTAGAAATTTGTAATATCTATCATAATTGTAGTTGAACTTTTAATTGGACTGTTTACTTCAAAGCGAGGAGTCAACAACGCCTTGTGTAGATCATGTCTATGGTAGGCACTGTAAGGCCAGTTACTATCATAGAATGGTTTACACGGCGAGATTGTTGTGACTCTGCGACTTCGGAGTGTAACAACTACTCTTAAAACTTCCCAATACCTATGAAGCCAAAAAACATATAGTATCTATATTTCTCAACCATTAACATTAGCAACTACGGTTTTTTATAGATAAAAAGGGAAAACAAAGTTAAGTAAAATAAAAGTTAACAATATATGCAAAATGTACAAAAAAATGTTTGTCAATTTCAATCAAAATGTTCATTAACTACAACGCTGAGAATCTATAACTATCTGTATCATATGTATATGTAAGCACACGTATCCTAAGTATCTATATTAAGCTGGGCCTGTACCATCTAATCTACATACAATTGAGTGATCTGTATGCTATCCCCTAAAAAGGTACCAAAATGGGTCACATGCATAAGGACCAGAGCAAGCTCATTCGACATGAACCCCTCTCCTATGTTTTCATCATGATCTCCTGCCCCCTTCTTAAATGGAACAGAGGGTGTGATATACCACGTTGAGGAAAGATAAGGTCAATTGAATCTAGGTTAATGGGTTCAAACTCACGAAAAGCTCGAAAATAAGAATGGAATGCACGTAATCAAGTAAAACCCATAATTAGCTCCTAAGATGTGATGCACCAAGGACTTATGAATCAACTCAATATAATGCACAAGCTAATTTAATAAGAGTACTTATCACCTAACCTTACTTAAATGTTAGGATAAGAGTGAGCTAAGCAAGCAAGATGATGCTTACAAGCAGTCAGTAATTGTTAAGATGATTCTTCTAACTACATATTATAAAGATATTTATACTCGAAAATCTAAGATAACCCACTAAATATAGAAAAGACAAAAAGGGGTAATATCTAAAATAAGCAAAGTATAAGGAATGTAGAAGGGCATAAATGAGAAGTTAAGAAAACATTTGATTTATGCAACATATTCCATCACATGAGTGCTTGGACACATGGCTAACAACTAGTGGTAGGCTTATAACAGAATCGGATAAAGGAGTCCTATTGGGTTAGCTAATGTCGAGCTGAGCTGTAGCCTTTTCAAAGGTGAATTCAGCTTGGATATGTTATAGACAGCTCAAAGACAAGTCGGCTAAGCTAGTGGACAAGTGAGCTATCAATTGAGTGCTACTCAAGTTTACACTATGAGATGATTGTTAGGCATGGAAGGGTTTGGCTTGGAAATGGCAACAGGCCAATAGGTTGGAGTAGCTTGGAATCTTCTTATGTAAGCTGATAAAGGAGAATGCACTTTACTAAGTTCTCGAGACCTCAGGCTCAGGTCAAGGTTTTGGTGGTTTGATTCTTATCATCCCCTATAGGCTAATTGGGATTTGGGATCAAATGTAGCTGATCCTCATTTTGCTCTTATTAATAAAGGCTGAGGTTGGTAATATTGAACACTCGAATACTCCAAAGCCTTTTGGTAGCTCTACTCGATCAGTATTATTGTTGATCTTTTTGAGTATCTTGAATGGTCCTTTAGCTTGGGTAAATAGTTTGTTCTTCCTCCTATTGGGAAACCTCTCTTTGATTAAGTGCAACCATACTTAATCACTAGGTTGAAACTTCTTAATCTTCTTTCTTTTTCCTTTCTCCTTCAACTCTCTAGTAGCTTAGTCAATGTGCTGAGCAACTTTCTGATAGATTTATTAGAAGGACTGAACTCTAGTTCTTGTTTTTGGGTCTTCTTAGTTGGGTGATGGCATTTGGGTATGATTAAGGGGTAGTTCGGGATTGAAACCATAGACAACCTAAAATAATGTATACCCAATGGTGGTGTACACTGTTCTATTGTAAGTAAATTCCACTACAAGTAGGCATATATCCTAATCAGTTAAATTCTTTCCCATTGCAGCTAGGAGCAATGAACCTAAGGTATAGTTAACAACCTTTGTAGAACCATCGGTCTAAGGATGGTAAGAAGTACTAAAAAGTAGCTTGGTTCTCATCTGATGCTAAGGAGTTCTCCAGAAATAGCTCAGGAATTTTGGGTCTCAATCTAATACCATACTCTTTAGTACTCCATGCAAGAAATAATTTCCTACAAAAACAAAGAAGCAATAACTGAAGAATAGTTAGCTTTGGTGTAAGGCACAAAGTGTGTCATTTTGCTAAATATGTCCACAATGACCATCATAGAATCTTTACCTTGGATAGTCCGAAGTAATATGAGGAAAAATTTATGCTCAAATTAGCCCATGGTTTAGTTAGAATAAGTAGGGGCATAACTCTTCCCTACTTAGCCCTATTTCATGATCTTTTGCGGATCACATAACTCTCCACAATACAATGCATATCATACCTCATCTTAGGCCAAAACAACCTTGCATTCAGCAATTCATACGTCCTTTTCTCTTTGAAATATCCAAAAAGTCTACCATAGTGAGCTTCTCACACTGGTAGCTATCTCAAAGAATAGGTCGGCACGCATAAATTGCCACCTCGAAACAAATATCCATCCTCTACATGATAGTTATCCACTGTTCTTCCTTTCTCACATCGTCGATATATAGGACCAAAATGGGGGTCTTGAGGATATTGATCTTTTATGCTTGCAAATTCTAGAAGTCGAGTCTAGAGTTCGGTAAGAAGAACATATATACTTGACAAGGCATTAACAACCATATTGGTCTTGCCTCGCTTATACTTAATTACAAAATTGAATCATTCCCAAAATTTAACCCATTGAGTTTACCTCTTTGATAGCTTATTCTATTTGGAGGTATCTCAGGAACTCATGATCGGTATGAATGACAAATTCTCTTGGCAAAAGGTAATGTTACCAGATGTAAAGGGCTCGAATGAGAGAGAGGAGTTCCTTATCATAGATAGAGTAATTTAGTTGTGGTCCTGTCAACTTTTCACTATAGTATGCAACAAGTCGACCTTCTAGAAAAGAGATAAAGAATATTTAATATGGAAAAAGTAAAGAATCCTTCTGGAACGTTATACTAAAAGACATGTGTCGCATGGTGGCTGGTATTCTAAAATATGGTACAATTCAAACAAAATGAAGAAAAGAGTTCGTAGTTAGAACCGACCTAATCTAGATCAAGTTGGAGCTTAGTTAATTAGTCACTAGAGAGTACTCAACTTAGACTGCGATCGAGTGCTCGTGGTCGACTTGGGAGATCGGTTCGAATAGTCATTTGAGGCTGGTACACTTAGATATTGGCTATATCATGGCATGGTTGCTTACCAGGTCAGCCTGTATACTTAATAAGTCGGTACGTTTGCTTAGTAGCTTCAGGACCTATACCGGTGCATGTGAGAGCTCAATATTCAGGTCGGTAGTAGAGTGAAATATGGAGGTTGGGATAAGAATTCTTAGCTTAGATGGGGCTTCAAGCTAATATTCTCCATATGAGTCCTTGGAGTCTTCTTGCTCGATTGTGCGTGATTAGTCCAGGAAGTTTTTTCCTATCTCATTTAATAATCTAAAAAGCATTACCATCCACTCATATAGACCATAGTAGGTTTTAAATACAGTCTTATACTCATCTACCTGTCTCATATGAATCTGGTGGTATCCTGACTTTAGGTCAATCTTACTAAAAATTCTAGCACCACTCAGTTTATCTAACATATCATCCTACCTTAGAATAGGTTACCTGCACTTGATTGTAATTTTGTTGCCAGCTCTGCTATTTATACATATATGCTAAGTACCATCCTTCTTAGGCACTAATAATGTAGGTACATCATATAGGCTTAAACTTTCCCTCACATATCCCTTTTCCAACAATTCATCGACTTGTCTCTAAAGCTGGGTAGCTTGTTCGACAAGGAAACATCAGGTATTAAGTCAATACAATGGTCAATTCCTTGAAAAGGGGTTAACCCTTTAGGTAATTGCTTAGGAAATGAGTCAACATACTCTTCCAACAGCTCTCTAATCTCTCTAGGTAGTACGACTTGCTCCTTCAATTCTAATAATCTTCTAATTAACAAGAAGGTTGGCAAATTAGATTTAACGACCTCTAGGAGCTTGAATCAACTTAGAACCAATGCCTTCTTGGATCCTTAGGTTAGCTTGGCCTATAATTTACTTACTTAGCTCAAGGTCATAGGGTTCAGGGCGATCTTCTTCCCATCCTTCTCAAATGTGTACGTATTTCTAAACCCATCATGAATAACTCTTTGGTTAAATAACTAAGGACGACCCATTAAAACATGTGATGCGCACATGAGTAATACATTACAGAAAACCTCATCAAAATAGTTCCCAATTGAGATTGATAGTAATACTTGCTATGTGACATGCGATGATCCCTTCTCATTTAACCAATGCAATTTATATGGCTTTCGTGTAATAAGGTCAATAACTTGAATTTTCAAACCAAATCAATAGATGTAACACTGGTGTAGCTTACATTGTCTACTATGAGTACATACACTTGTTCAGTCACCTTGCAAGTGATGTGAAACAAGTTTTCTCTTTGCTCCTCCTTAGTGGAGGGTTCAATGCTTAAAGTTCGCTGGATGACTAGAGTCAACTTGTCTAGGTTATCGGTATACACATTTTCCTCTATAAGTTCCTGATCACATACCTCAATCTTTTCCTCTAGTTCATGCTTTTCTTCAGGCTCCTCGTCAATGCTATGTACTTCAATGGTAAGGACTTTGCCTTTAATGATCATTGTACGTCGGTTGGGGCAGTAGTTGACCGTATGACTAAATCCTTAACGCTTGAAACACTTGATCTAGCTCTTCTTTTGTTCAAACCCTTATCTTTTCTCATAAGTTCTCTTCAACACTTTTAGGTCAGTAATACGAACTCTTCTATTCAATCATCGTCTCAATCCTCCTATTAGGTTCAGCATGATACTAAGGTCTGCTGCCACCTTGGGCAAGTTGGCTACTGTGAATAGGTTGGCCTAATGGAGGTCGAGTCAACCTGTTTCTCTTTAACCTCTCCACATAATGGGCAATTCTTATAGCTTTGTCTAAAGTGACAAAATGTTAAAGCTTTACGACATCTCGTATTTCTAATCTCAATCCAATCAAGAATCTAGATACTATCTAGGCTGAGTGTTCACTGGCCTCACATCAAATCATAAGCACTTGAAATTCTCGTACGCATTAATCAACAGTTCGATTTCCTTATTTCAACAGTTGAAGCCGAGCACAGGTTTCTTGTAAATAAGCATTTGGCATAAATCTGGCTCTAAGGACTCTTTCTTCTGGAGCCAAATGCTAGCTTCTCCATATCCATCTCGTCTCTTTATGGCCTAAAAGTTCCTCCACTACATTGCAGCATATCATGAGAATTCTACAGCAACAGTTCTCATCTTTTCATAATCCCCATATTAACAATAGTCAAAGACTCATTCTACCTTTTCTTCCCAATTGAGATAGTCATTAGCATTCCTAGAACCATCAAAACTTAGAATCTAAAGTTTCATATGGTCAATAGCTTAAGGTGCTGGTGGTCTCTCTTCCACTTCATTATATTCTTCCCTAATCTCCTCATCTACTTCACCTAAGTTTACTCTCCTCTATACATGTCCTCTTATTCTTCCAACTCCTCTACCTCGTTCTTGCCGAGCTAGGATTTGTCCTTGGACAGGTTAAGCATTATGAATAGTGGCACCAACTTGAGGAGCAACCTGGGGGGTATTATAGTTAATTCCAGTAGGTCAAGATGCTAATGCATAAATAACTCGAGTTAAATCAACTATTAAGTGAGTCATCTCATCAAACCTTCTAAGGTGTTTTGAGGTTGTCGACCATGGTAAACAGCACTACTATTATTGTCTCCAACACCAGCATTAACACTTTAATTAGTTATTCTTACTCGACTTCATACTCATAGTAAACAGACAACACATGTTTCACCCAGAAAACAACATACTACAAGCTTCAATTAGCCAATACACTAACTATACAAAATACATTCAGCTTCTTTTTGAATAGAAACCAATGCATGTCACTACAGCAACTCAACACCATATCTAACTAGTTCAATTCTCACATAGAAACACATAGTTATTATTTGCTCTATTTTCCATAACTCAAAACAGAGTAGACCATGCACAACAGTATAATTACCACTACTTACCAAGACACTGCAGCTAATCCTCATACAACCTCAACAGCTACTTCACTACTTAATACACTTCTAACACAAATGATAACCGCATAACAAAGCAATGATACGTTACAACAGTAACTTACCCAGGTGAGCCTCCACTCCAATATCAAGATGATGCACTGCACCAAGGAAAGATACGATCAACCGTATCTAAGGGAATGGGTCTGAACTCACAGATAGCTCAAAAATAAGGATAGAATGTGTGTAATGAAGCAAAACCCATAATTAGCTCCTATGATATGATGCACTAAGGAACTATCAAGAATCAACCAGATATGACGCACAAGTTAATTCAATAAAAGTATTTGCCACTTAGCCTTACTTAAGTGTTAGGATCAAAGTGAGCTAAGTAAGCAAGAGAATACTCATAAGTAGAAACTTAGTATATTCAATAATTGTCAAGATGATTCTTGTAGCTACACATTACAAGGGTATTTATACCTGTTTAAGGCAACCTACTTAATATGAAAAAGACAAAAAGGATAATGCCCAAAACAAGCAAAATACAAGGAATGTAGAAGAGCATAAATGATAAATTAATAAAACATTTAATTTATACAATAGATTCCATCATGTGAGTGCTTTGACATGTAGCTGACAACTAATGGCGGGCTTCTGGCAGAATTAGACAAAGCAGAATAGTTAGGTTAGCTGAGTTGTAGACCTTTCCAAGGTATATTCAATTCAGATATGCTTTAGACAACTTGGAGACAGGTTAGTCAAGTTGGTGGGCGGATGAGTCAAGCTGTCAGTTAAGTGCTCTCAGGTTGGCACTTTAAGTTTATTGTTAGGCATGAAAAAGTTCGGCTTGGAAATGGCAATAGGCCAATAGGTTAGAGCAACTTAAACTCTTCTTGTGTGGGTTGGTAAAGGATAATGTGCCTCACTAAGTTCTCCAGACCTCAAGCTCAGGTCAAAGGTCTAATGGTGTGATTCCTATCGAGGTGTCTAAATTTGACTGCTAGAGCCCTCTCCGAACAACATGTAAAAATGGAACTTAAGCATTGCAGGAGATACTAAGGGTAAGTAGTGTTAAGGTTAGAGATCGTCTTGAATGTCCAAACCTTACCCTCTACCCCATCTACATCCTTATCCTCAACATCGCCCTCCATGTTGTAACCCGTATGATAGGGAGTCCTCATACTCAATATCCAGTTCGAGAGCGGGTAGGACTCTTAGATGGATGCCCCTAAGATGCTGAATGATGTTGTCCACCTCAATTGCTCAACTATAATATTCTCATATGACATATGAAGCAACTTATGTATGAAATCCGCTTACATATCATAAGGAATAATGTGGTTAGTATGCAACGACACAAATGAAAGAATCATAAGAACTAGTATGATGGATGCATACCATATATGCTTAGAGGTTATGGATTTTCCTATATATCGACGAATAAACTATTGGTACCAAGCCTGATAGTCTAGAGCAACATCAGATGGTGGTCATCGTTATGACAATCCACTCATTAATACAACTAAGTTGCATGAGTAGTAGCCTAGTTCGTCTATATCCAACCCCTCAAGTCTACTTATGCAGTGCTTGTGAGGTGTTTAGATAAGCAAGAATCTCCTAAATCCCACCAAACTACCAAGTCAAGCAATCCAGGTAATAAAACTCGATGATGTGGAAGCATATAAGTGATACCCATGCTATCAAATTCACTCCCAACCCGAGAATACATAGGGACCTTGGCCATGTCATCGTGCGTATAAGGGATCCAAACTTCCTAGAAACACAATTGTTTATAGCATGCACCTACTAACACTCCAAAAAGATAAAAGTGCTGGTGTTAGTAAAATAAGTGCTTACTCTTAACATTGGCAGTCAAATGCATCCTGTATTGGCTCACCCCATGCATAGGCAGCTCCATGACATTGAAGTCTGCTCCCAATCGATTCATTAGTGGTCGATCGTCTACCATTACTATGATCTGGCGACATAAAGGGGCAATGTGTGGAAATTACTCCCCATACCTAAAGTATGACCAAAGGCCACTAATCTCACTAATATCTATCTGTGAGGCAAGGCATAATTAATGATAAAGCCACACCAAACATGCCGTACCCTAAGCATTAGCACCTAGCTACTATAAGGTCATTTTCTCCAATATAGTAAACCACTCTCACATTATTCGTTTTCACTATGTTTGTCACAACAATTTTATAAAATTCACAACATTAATAATATCAAGAATACATGACACACCCTTTCTTAAGCTCGTCACAACCGATATTTTTTTCAAGAAATATCTAAAAAATAAACTAAACTGTAAACTTTATTTAATCTCATTACATAATTACTTAATTATCTAGAATTAGTTACTAACGTGCTAATATCATAATCATACTCAAATTCTAGCAATTCATCTAGTCATTAGTAAGAACATATCTTCATTATATCCTAAATGTGGACCTTCCTACCCAATTTCACTTCCAATCCTCTTCTAAGAATACTTACATAGTCGAACCACTAATATAATCAATAGCTGGTTCAATGTAGCATAATATGCACGTGTAAGGCTAACTTTTACTAGTATAGATATGTACATGTGAACAAAAGTAGGAAAAAAAGTACCTTTTTCTTATTCTCGTTTAGAGAGAGAAAATGACACAAACGCACGAATTTATTGATGTTATTACAAAATTTATGCTGAAAAGTATTGTAAGTGGTATTAGGATCTCAAAACTAGAGTTAATTCAAGAGGAAATTGAGCAAAAAATGAGATTATATAAAGAGAAAATATGTGGGTGTTTATAATTTAGAGAGAGTTTTTTTGGTAGATGAATGAAGATAAAGAAGAAAGGTTTGATAAAATCTTTTTTTAAAAAGATCATTTTGTTCTTGGTATTAAAGGTAGTTTTAGTTAAAATTAAAATCCTCTAACTGCTATATTGCTAGAACTATATTTCAAAAATTCTATTTTTAGGATTCTTTAATATTATTATTTTCCTTTTCCCGAGGGAGAGGGCGAAGACTCTGTTATTTTACTCATTATTTTCAGATGTGCCCGTCTCCCTATATGTTCTTGTTATGTTAGTTCCGCTCGACCTTCTGTGTATAAAGTCTTCATCTCCAGAGAACATTACACTTTGTAGACCTGATAGAATTTCACAAGGACGAATTGAGGAAAGACCAAGAATTCATGTCAAATTAAGCAAAAGTCAGATCACAAGTTCTTTTCATTGCAGAAGTAGCCGTAAGATGCACGATATTGCACTATTACATTCATGAATTGAATTATTTCTCATCAATAATTGATCGATCACACAATCCAAACTCTTGATTTGGCAGGCTCCTACTGTTGCTTCCATCGACATGATCTATAATAACTCAAAATTGGACGTTGGAGTATTTTAATGTTGTCGGAAGGACAATCCAAATTTTGCTAATAATGGATCTCCGCTGGGTCATCTAAAAGTATAATTTAAATGAAAAATATTAATAAGTACCTAGGAGATTTAAAAAATGAATCGTTTTGATTTATTTTCTTTAATTTACTCTTTTAAAATGTTGTTATCTATAATTAATAGTTAATATTATAAAAAATACGATAACATTATGATGACACTACATGATACATTGATAATTAATTTATAAATTGAAAAAAACGTAAATGGAAAGAATCCAAATCCGAGACTTATAAATATTATATTTTAAAATATATATGTATTTATATCATCTTTACAAATAATTACACTAAATTTTGAAGTGTCACGAGCCTTCCTTTAGGTATCTTATCAAGCAAGCACCCTTAACATTAATTAAAAAAGGGTGTTATGATCATAAAACGATTTTGCATATTACTTAACGTTGGCATTAATTGCTTTTATGGAAGTCACCCAACGGATGGGCCTAATTTTGGTTAATCCTAAGAAGTATGAATGCATTGTATTCGGAGCTTAACGAGGTAGAGGCTACGGCCTACGATGATATAATGTATATAGCTCTATGGCTTCCCATTATTTGCAGCTTTTAAGCGTTAGACACTTTTTTTTTTCTTTTCTTCTTTTTTTTTTTTTTCATCAAGTAATAGATCCACAACAAGCTCCCATGAAACGAGAACTAATTATGCGTTCTTCTTGTTGAATTTAAAATACAATATAAACATATCCATTTATTTGTTTCATATATACTAAGTCTTTATGCTTGAAATCGAGCACAACATGCGTAGAAGCTCCTTTTCAGTCGATAAAATAATAAAAGTATACTAAAATAAAAATAAAAAAAAATTAAATAAAAGTAACGATAAAATGGTCACAAAAGAGGTTAAATGCATAAAGATTTAAGAAGTAAACACTCAAAAAGAGAGATACACAACACATTTGTGATTTATGAAATAAGCAAGTAAGACTATCTACATAGTAGACATTATTAAAATTTTTGAAATTGATAACACCCCGAAACTAAGCACCCTATAAAATTTACAAGTTTTGAAGTAACATGGAATCTATCGCTCTTTTAACTTTGTTTAAAGTTAAAATAATATCAACCACTTGTACCTGGAAACATGATATTTAAATCATAAGTTAATTTCCCTTTCAACACGTAAATTATCACAAACATAAACAATAACGAGTACAAAGAAGTAGAATATATTAATAGGATAAAACAAACGTAAATCGTTATAACAACTTAAGTAGAGATTTAAGATAAATTTGACTCTCCGAATGAATGTTTCAGAAAATAATAAATTATCAGTTTGAGATACTTACTTAGATTTTCACGATAATTATCAAGCATAATTATATATAACGGCAATATTTTGCAAATAGCATATATTGTACCCTATATATATATATATATATATATATTGACGAATTATAAGATATATAGAACCTATAATAATAATACATACAGATTTCAAACAAATTCTATTCTAGTATGAGTACATGATCAATACCCTGTATATTACCGCATGCATTCGGTTCCTAGAAAATCTTAAACCGAAATCCATTCTATCTATTCTCATGTATATATATATATATATGTACAGAATCGATATCCGGCCCCACCTAGATTTAAATTGATAGCTAGCCTTTTGAGTCACGCAATTTCAATTTCTGTATGTCACTAAATCGTCCCTTGCACAAGGCACGTTATAAATTGCAGTCTCCTTTTCAAAAGACCATATTTAGTCTTAAACTTGCAAATGCTGGTAATCTAAATCATGGAAAAAGCCAAGGCTGGACCAATAAGTCTATGGTAGCAGGAAAACCTATAATAGCTCAAATTGGACAAAGGCTGTGAAGGTTGAAATTACCCAACCAACCACACAAACAGTTATAGGACCAGTGCACCACCTCTCATCTGCCTTCCTAATACCGATCACCGTTCATATAACTTTCTTACCTCCATAGAAAAGCTTCCTTTTTTATATCTATAGATACAATACTTATGCATACGTTGCTTTCTTTTTACTATATTATCAAAAGGTGATTCTAGAAGCATATTGCACACGTATAGTACACTACACTGTCTTTATTTTGTTTTTGCAGCATCTATGGTTAAGCCAAAGAGAGCTTTCGGCCTTATTTTGAGGCTCCTAGCAGTTGGTGCGACTCTGTCGGCGGCCATCGTTATGGCGACAAGCCATGAAAGAGCCAGCCTCTTTGCAATCTCTTTTGAAGCAAAGTACAGTGACATTCCTGCCTTCAAGTAAGTCTTTTCCTATCACATTTTCTCAAACGATGATTTCTTCATGAGCATTGGGGATGATAGGATAATCCTAGGGTACCCTGAACGTGTCAAGGAAACAGGGATAGGTAACAGGATGTGAGGCCGGGGAGCACCTCCACAAAGGACTAACTTGATTCACTAAATTTAGGGGACTAGAGTCAGCAATGCCATCTTCTTATGTTTCTATTATCTAACTCACCATAGTGCTTGATGTAGATACTTCGTGATCGCCAATTCGATTGCAACCGTGTACGGGTTTCTAGTCATCTTTCTTCCTCCAGAGAGCTTGTTATGGAGACTAGTAGTTGCAGTGGATATGGTAAGTATTTTAGGTTCAACTATACTACCTTCCTTGTGTGTATATACATGGAGTTCCTAGTTTCTGTCCGTACAAATTCTCAAACTGCAAATGTCTATTGATCTTTTAACCAATGGTATGAAATGAATCACATGGAATTTGAGCACGATTCATTGGCAAAACCAATCATTTTGCAATTGCTTGGACCAGGTTATCACAATGCTACTCACTTCAAGCATTTCTGCTGCATTAGCAATCGCTCAAGTGGGAAAGAAAGGAAATTCTCATGCCGGGTGGTTACCAATCTGCGGCCAAGTCCCCAAGTATTGTGAGCAAGCAACTGGAGCTCTAGCAACTGGTTTTGCCGGGGTCATGATTTATGTATTGTTGCTTCTTTGGTCAATCCACACTGTTATAAATCCTCTTCTCGTCTGATTAGTTTGGTCCTAGAAGAGGATTAGGGTAGCAATGCGAACTTGTTATGTCCTTTCGTAACAACTTATACTTGACAAAAATACGGACAGGATAGGTACAACAATATTTTACATGTTGCATTACTATGATTTACTGAATGCTAATATGAGTGCTATCCCAAATTTGGCTATACCTAGTCCCTGACTAAGTAGCTACAACATTAATGATTTACTAGCGTGGTTTTTGGCTTTTAATTTTCTTTCCGAAGAGTCGTGTCCTTTGAGAATATATCATCTTTCGGCTGCCATCACCCCTTCCGCGATGCTCTCCTCCACCATCCATCCCGCCGACTCAATTGCTCCATCATCCTTTCCAACAGCCTTCATCTTCCCAGAAGATCCGACTCACGACAGTGCCAGCCATACCACCTCCTTTGCCTTCCTATATTTCAATATTTGATCCTCCAAGTCGCCAAATAACACTAAAAATATTATAGCAAAGCCAGGTGCCGCCAATTATGAAACTTGGTTATCTTTAATGACCTCTCTCTAAAGTTCTATTGCATTGTTGATGGCACTTCATGTATACCACAGGCTAGAGGTGTAATCAAATCGAACAATATTAGGCTCGAGCTTGAGCTCGAACTCAATTCAAAAACTCAAAACTCAGGCTTAACTCAAGTTCAATGAAACTTTAAATTTTAAGCTCGAGCTCGACTCGAAAATATATATGAAAAGTTCAAGCTTAACTCAATTAGCTCGATTAAGCTTGAACTTTTATAAATTTTTCTTAACTAATATGATATTCATTTATATTTGAATAAATAAAAAATATATTAAAAATAATACCAATCTCGATTAAGCTTGTAAACCTGGTGCCACGGTTAGGGCTTTCTCTAGCACATAAATGAACCGTGCAACAATTCTTATCCTGCTTCTACAGTAGCAAGCAAGCTTAACTTATATGTAACGCTAGCCAACAATGCTAAACTTGTAAGTAACATAAACAAAATAGAAAGCCAACAATAAATATAAGGAATACAAGTAAAAATCGTAAAATGAATGGCACACTTTTATTGATTCCAACAGTAGTTACAATGTGTGTGCATAGAGATTATGTATATTGTTATGCCCCGAAGTTACAGAGTCACAACAGTTCCGTTGTGTAAACCATTATATGATAGTAACTGGCCTCATAGTGTATACCATAAACATGATCTACATAAGGCATCGACAACTCCTTACTTTAAAATAAACAGTCTAATTAATTGTTTAGCAAAAGTTACAATAATTATCACAAGTTTTAGATCAACATACATAATTATATGTAAATTCCAAAAAACTTCCCAAAAAACTTCCCAGGAAACTTTACGTTAACATAACAATTCACTAATTTACATAACGATTATCAGTTTTTCATTCTTAAGCTATAAAAGACACTTTAGTTATACATCCATTGCTAAGCGAATTGATCCTCACACCCCAGGCTTAAAAAGAACTAACCTCTATATAGTTGTAAGGCGGCATAATACTCAAAGTATTTAGAAATCAAGACCTACAAAAAGATCTATACGGGTATGAGCAACTACAGCTTAGTAAGTTGAATTGGAAACTCATGAATGTATACAAACATAAACAAGATTATCAAGCAATTATTTTCATGCAATGCAACAAATAAGAGTCATTACACAACGTAATTTGGTCCATTATGAAATCAGAGAAATTTCACCCACTTTAATTTGGGTTGAGAAATTTTCATGTTATGCAACAGCTCACAACCAAACCCAAATTTGTGTAATGGAGACACTGCTCTTCCTAAGACTATCCTTCGAACCAATGCCCTCATCCTCACCGCAACCTCCTCTCCTGTTACTTAATTCGACTAAGGATGAGGAAAAGACCAATTACTATTCAACGCTATCTTTATCGAAGGTTTCGGCGTTTGGTTAGAGAATCATAATAATCCACTAAAAGATTGCAATGTATGACAATTTAGGTCATTTGAGTCAAATAAGATTAAATTTCATTTAGGGTGTACAAACAATTTCATACTAATCCATCCATAACAGAAAATCAATCACATTACAAATTTCAGCACAAATTCAGATATTCAAACACATGTATAAACTACTTACAATTACAATCATACACAATCCTAAGTCTCCGAATACCATAAAATAATACTCTAATACAGTAAATAATAACCCAACTTACTTGGAATTCTCAATCGTCCGATCACTTAATTGCAAGTCGGTTCATCTCTGAGTATCCTATAATACAAATAGGTCTTTTTAATACTTATACTTTAATTATTCATATTCTAAATTATAATTTAACTCATTTCTCCATGTATACCTATTATTTACTAATGATTTATTCTACCTTATTTTAGAGTTCGATTTCTAAATTGGATTCCAGTTTCGATTCTGAAATCCTAAATATGCTCAAATCCTAATGTGAAATAAATCACATTAAGCTCAAGTATTCTAATATTATATTGGATCTTAATTTAATGTTTTGTACTGTTCGGTACACGTTAATCTTAACTGGAGTACCGGATTTATTTTTTATGTGAGAAAATTTACATTTTTTATACAATTACCTAAAATTAAACTTTGTTTCAGATTTATTATATACTAATTTTTATTATTATATTATCTAAATAAACCTAATTTTTCATATTTATTAAATTTCCAATTCCACATATTCCTAATTTCCCACAATTACTACATAATTCCTATATTAATTATACTTAACACTCCTTAAACATTTAATTACTATCTAAATCAATAATTAATCACTTAATCACCTAATTAACCCAAAATTACTCAATTTTTGCATCATTTTAAGGCTAAAAATTTACTTAAAATTTTCAAAAATTAAATTTAAAAAAAATAGCTTCATAGTATTGTTCTATATCACTTAAGCATTCTATAGAAAAAATTTAAGCTCTAAACTATGCTCCTAAGTCTATTTATTTATAGTTTTAATCATACTCGATTTTGCTTAATTTATTAATAACCCTATATTTTCAGACGTGATTAAACTTAATTACTATTTTTCCCCAAATCTATATACAATAAAACCTCAGAATAATAAATTTCATAATTTTCTAGGCAAAATAAATAATTTTAAGAAATTATACAAAATCGAAGCAAATGAGGATTCATCGGGTTCGATGACTTTTAGGCTTCCAATACCGGTCTAAATGTGTCGGTCAGTCCAAGTAGTGAGTCTGGAGTGATGTGGCGGTGGTGGCTCGGTCCCAGGTGGTAGCGATGGCTCGGTTTGGTTCACTAGCCCTTACCGTACAGATTTTCTTAATTTTTTCCTAAACCCTAATTTTCCTCTTCAATTTTCGGTGCTCTCAATTTTTTCTAACTTCTAATTGTCTAAATGAGCTCTGTAGTTTTTCTCTTTATTTATAGAACTTTGTAGTAATTATTATGCTTTTAATTGGACAAGACATTATCCAAATCTCTTGATTTTTATCTTTTATATTACTTGATTTTGATTAGTTAATTTTCTTCTTCACTTCCTGACTTACCATGACCAAATTCACATCATTCCTTATTCCTTTGATTTTTTAATTAATTAATAATTTCATTTAATTATTTAATAATTTTTTAGCTAATTTAAATAATTTGGCGTATTTTTATCTACACGTACATACATGTAGGATACATGTGAAAATTCCTAATTATTATTTATGTTACTTTATCATTTTAAGTATACGTATAATCTATGTTTAGTAATTTATTAGTTATTAGATTATACCATTTTCCTTTTCAATAATTAATAATTATTATACTTAAAATTTGAAAATTTTATAGTCTCATATTTTATTACTTATTTTCTTAAATTCAAGTTTACAGGGTCATTTTTATTAATATTTCTATGTATAGTTTATAATTTAGGTTTGATCGAATCCTTTAACTGATCGTCTTAAATTTTATGCATTAAGTTCAATCTTACAATCATTTGGCTTAACTTTATGACTTACATATATATAATATGTGTCGTTAATTGTGATTAATCAATGTAGTAAGTAAGAGCTTCAATCTCGAAAAGTACTCATACCCCTATAGAAAGCATTACATGTATTTTTTAGCCTAACAAGAGGAGATATTAAAATTGGTGAAATTGTATCGCTTTGTAAAAGTGAAAATTTCTAATAATAGAAAAGCCCTACCTAAAATGAATGAAAAAAAAAAAGCACCCCCCTTTATGTTACAATATGTACAAAAGAGTAGACCCCCACTAATACAAGTACATTACAAAAATGGGACCTTGACACTTGATAAGCTTAGTATTTTAAAGTTCGAGCTCAACTTGATTTACTATTCGTATAGCTTAAGCTTGAACTCGACTCAACTATCAACGAATCAAATTTGAATAAAACTCAAACCAAGCTTGAGTAACTTGCAAATCGATATGGTTCATTTACACTCCTTTCACAGACTCTTATTATCCCAATGGCGCCACTTCCTATCTCCCTATAGTCAAGTTTGGATTAAGATCAACCATAGGTTCTGCTATAATCTTAACAACATTATACTTTTATCTATAAAGACAACTCAACCACCTGAAAGAAAGCTTGTGAATCCAAAATTCCCTTCACCAATACTTTATTGAGCATCACTTGCTTAAGAAATAAAACTAATTTATGTAAGTCTATTTACAAGAACCTATTTCCATAGACAATCGATCACATCCACTAAATGTCCTCTTTCCATCTCTAGTATCATATGGTCTTCTTGTCACCACTCAAACACAACTTAATGCACTACTTTTATCCAAATTAAGGCAAAACTTACGCAACATGAAAACCGACTTCACCAAAGTGATAGGGATACCTTTCTGCAGCATCTATCTTGCATTGTTCAATCAAAACCAACCCCAACACGAAGATTTAAGCCATAGCAAGCAAATGCAGCCCAACCATAGCTAAGGTCATTAACCTCCAATCATAATGGGTGACCTCTAGTCATAATGAAACCATCTCATGCCAATCCAACTAGGACACAAGTAGGGGCTAGCCATGTCACTAAGTACTTAATGACGTGCTTTTACTATTTAAACCAATTCAATAATCAAACAACTACTTTCTTAAATTAAAGAAAGAAAACATACATAAGCAAATATTCCAAAACAATTTTGTTTGTGATAAAATTTAATAGAAATATAAGAAAGGATGGTTTTTTAATACAACACTAAAAAATACAAGAGGAGGTCTAATTTATAGGCACCTCAAAAAATATGGTAGAAGGTAGTAAATAGCACCGACTCCACCATTTATTTAGCTAATACAATAATTTATTATTATCTAGAAAATATAATTAATACTTTTAGAAAAATATATGTTATTTCATATTAAAAGTAAAATAAAACTAATATTCCAAATACCCCCTACCCTCCTCTTCTCTCCCTTTCCCCTCTAAAGTTAAGGAAATGATATCCATCATTCTTAGCTTGCATAAAATCTCCATGAAGAGTTACTTTGACGAGGATTTGGTGAAGAAATCTACTTCTTGATTCCGAGATGAAACATGCTATAACTTTATTCATCCTTCTTCAATCTCTAATTTAAAAAATTGACGATCCAATCAAACATGTTTCATACGTTCATACTAAATAGGATTCCTTATGATGTTCAATGGTAACTTGCTATTGCTATAAATGAGAGTATCTTTAATCTATATATTTAGATTTATTAGTAATCTTTCAAACCAAATTACTTCACAAATACCATGAGTAATTGTTGTATACTCTACACCAGTGCTGCTCCTAGCAACTATAAGTTGTTTCTTACTTCTCTGAGTGATTAAATTTCCTTGAACCTCTATATAAAAACTAAATGTAGATTTGCTATCAGAGATATCTCCACTCTAATCAACATCCAAAATGGCCTCAATACTTCTATTTCGAGTCATTTTTAATAAAAGGCATTTTCCTATAGCTCTTTTGAGATACTTCAAATTGTGGTTTACTCCATCTAAGTGATGCTTGATAGGTGCATACATGGCTTGACTAACAGGACTTATGGAGCGAGCAAGATCTGATCTTATCAAAGATAGATATATTAATCTATCTACTAATCTTTGGTATTGACCTTTGTCAACAAGAGCAATCATTCAGTGGACCATAACTCTTCCAATTATGGGGTATTTACACCCCAGTTTACCTATCTCCTTCAAAAGATCCAATATGTATTCTCTTTAGCTAATAAAAATCTGTTGTTTGCTTCTAGCAACCTCCATTCTTAAAAAGAATCTTAGTTAACCTAATTCTTTGGTCTCAAATTTCCTTGTAGTATTCTTTCTTAGCAATTCAATTTCTTTCTCATCATTCCCAATAATGATAATGTCATCGACATACACAATAAGAATGGATTTTAAACCATTTATCCCCAGTTTTATAAACAAAGTATGTTTGGCCTGACTTTATTTATATCCTAGTCATGCTAAAGTATTATTTAATTTCCTAAACCATGCTCTAAGAGATTATTTTAATCCATATAAAGACTTATTTAATTTATATACCTTTCCAGCTTCACTTTCTAAGGAAAATCCTGGTGGCATTTGTGTGTAAATTCTTCTTCAAGAATGCATTTGTAACATCTAGATGGTGTAATGGCCAATTCAGATTTGTTGCAAGGGATAAAATTACTCTGATGGAGTTCAACTTGGCAACCAAGATAAAAGTTTCTTCATAATTTGTTTCATAACTTTATATATAACCATGGGCCACCAATGAAGTCTTATATCACTCAACACTAGCATCTGAATTGTACTTGATGTTGAATACCCATTTGCTTCCTAATAGCTTCTTCCCTTTAGGCAGATTCACAATCTTTCATATATTATTTTGATATATGGCTATCATTTCCCCTAACACAGTATCTTTCCACTTAAGTATCCCAAGAGCTTATTGAATGCATGTAAGAATTTTCTCCTCATCTACTTTAGCTAGAGAAGCCCTATACTTAGATTTTCATAAGTAACATAATTGGTAATCGGATACGTTGTACATGCCCTTTTTTCCATTTTCAAAGCAATAGGAAGATCTAATGAACTATCCTTTAGCTCTTCAAAATTCTAAATGATTCCATGATGTGGATGGACTACAAACTCCAATGGAGGTAATTGGTATCCAAGGGAAATTTTGATCATTTAGTATATACTTTCACAATGGATTTTTCTAGAGAATCATCCAAGTTTTAAGTATCTTTTGATGTTGGTAAGTCTGTATGATCACTTAGTTGTTCTGAACTAGTTAGAGGTACATTACTAGTTGGCAACTTTAAGGGACTTCCTTGTAGGCATGAACATAGATTAAGTGATTTAGAACTGTTTAAAAATTGTGTTTCAATCAAAGGCAAAATTGTAAATTCCGAAAGAGTATGTATAGACTAACTCGAAATGTGTGTGGGCTAAATATCAATGAGAGGAGTGTTATTATCCTCATAATGAAATGATTCCAATTCACCCTTAGCAATTGACCTAAAATAGGGCTAATTTTCAAAAAATATAAGGTTAGTAGTGATATATACACACTTTGTTAGAGCATGGTAACATTTCTATCTCTTTTGTGAAGGGGAATAACCAATGAATACATATTTAATAGCCTTAGATTCAAGTTTGTGTTTGTTTGGTAAGCAGTTTAAAATATAAAGTGTACACCTAAACACTTTTGGTGGAAGAGAGTTTGGTAATCTTGTGTGAGGATATGACTCAAGAAACACACTAATAGGAGTCTAAAAGTTGAGAACTTTTGATGGGATACAATTAATAAGATATGTAGCAATACAACTGCTTCTCCCTAGAAACTATTTAGAAGATAAGATGTGAACATCATCGATCTACCAACTTCAAGTAAGTGCCTATTCTTATGCTTAGTAATTCCATTTTGTTGAGGAGAGTAAAGACAGGAACTTTGATGAACAATTCCATTATTAATTAAATACTGTCTTAACTCATTTGAAAAATGTTCTTTCCCATTATCAATGTAAACGATTTGAATATTTTCTTAGAATACATTTGAGACAAATTTATGGAATATTTGGAATATATGGCAAATGTTTGATTTTTCTTTGAGGAGAAAAACCCAACAAACCTGTAAATGATCATTGATAAAAGTAGCAAACCATTTATGCCAAGAGTAAGTTAGACTTCAAGCTAGACCTAGACCTCAAATATCATTGTATATTAATTAAAATGGTTTTGAAGGTTTATGTAGCTAGATTTGATAGGAACTTTTTTAATAATTTTTCCATAATGCAGTGTTCACACTCAAAATCACCATATCTTCTGTTTTTGAACAAATGTGGATACAAATGGTTCATGTATGAAAAACTAAGATAACCAAGACATTTATGCAACAGCATAACGTCATACTTACTAGAGATTGATAAGAAGAACTCAAATACAGACTTTCCCTTCAATTTAGTTCTCACTCCAAAAATATAGTAAAGGATATTTATTCCCATAGTATTACCAATCATCCGCCTCAAAGACTAGTCCTACAAGACATAACACATTAGAGAGAAAATTATTTTATAGTTCATATCTTTTGTTAACTTGCTTATAGACAACAAGTTGTATTTAAGGCTAGGAACAAATAGGGTATCAAATAATGTTAAATTTTCTAAGTAAACTATTCCTTTCCCTTGGGCCAACATACTGTCTCCATTAGCAATTGAAATCTTTCCCAAATTACCATACTTAGTACTAGTATCAAATAGTTGTATTGTATTGCACATATGGTTTGTTGCTCTCATGTTAATTATCCAATTTTCACACTTCGAATCATGAGGAAGAGTCAAATATATACTTGTTTAGGCAATGGCTATAGTAGAAGGTTCATCTGACTTATTTCCATTGGACAAGTTTATTCTAACTCAAGAGTTATTAAAGGATACTCATTTGTTCTAGAGTAAAGATTATTGCCGGAGTTGACCTTGACATGACCAAAGAATTGTCACCTATAGTGTCTTGAGCAAATGAACCAATTTGATTTTTGGTTTCAGGCAGAAGTGTACAAATGGATTTTAATTGGCAAGCCAACCCGTTTAACTCGCTCTTAAAACGGGTTGGGGTTAGATTTTTTCAACCCCTATAAAAGCAAGCCATTTTAGCCCAACCCATTTAACCTATGGGTTGAAATGGCCAAACCATGATAGGCCGAGTTGGCTCGCTTTAGATGAAAAGAAAAGAAAAAGAAGTAGATTTCAAGTTGTAAATCGTAAACAAGATCACCATTCACACACGGCTCAAGTTGTACTTATTTAGATTTTTCCTATAGTTGTAGTTCTTTTATGCTAACCCCATCCATATTGCTATCTTATTGTCTATATTCTTCTATAAATTGTTTATAGTTTAGAGTGTTTTACTAAGGTCAATGGCTATTAGACAAAAGAGCAAAGTTGGAGCCATTTTGTTTATATTTTAGAGAGTTTTACTGGTGACTCCCATATTCAAAGTTCGATAAGAAAATTTACTATAAAAAATCCCATAATAATAATATATAAATATTTATTAATTACGTTAAAAAGTTTGTAAGTTATCCTGTTTAACCAGTAGGTTAAAGTAGACTAGGTTGAGTCAGTTAAATTTTAGCCCATTTATAAAGCGGACCAAAATTAGTTGATCCATTTAACCTGTAAATTGAAGTGAATCAAATCAGGTTTATCCATTTAACCTACTTATACACCTCTAATTTTAAAATTTATTGTGTTTTTGTAAGTAAATCACCAATACAAAATTTCTTCTAACCTATAGGAATCGTTCAGGGCTCTAATACCATGATAAAATTTAATAGAAATATAAGAAATAATGATTTTTGAATACAACACTAAAAAGTATAAAAAGAGGTCCACCTCAAAAGATATTATAAAAAAATGATAGATATCACCAATCGTACTATTTATTCACCTAATATAATAATTTATTACTATATAAAAAATATAATTAATACTTTCGGAAAACATTCCTTATTTCATACTAGAAGTAAATTAAAACTAATATTCCAACGGTTTGAAAAAGAAGCAAAATATAACGTAAAAAAAATACATAGATAATGGAGAAACAATCTAACCACACCCTATTTAAAGAGCACAAGTCAGGCGATCGACCAGGTGATATCTTCATTAGCTTTTTGACAAATAAAGCAAAAAGAATCCTCAACAGGAAGATAGAATATGAGGTTGCCCTTGTCCTATTTGTCAAAGAGAGTGGAGATTGGTAATCGCTCGACAACCTACCTTTTAGTCCTATTTGATTGTCACTTCCTCTTCTCCATATTTAGCTGTACCCCAAATTCGGGGTTGAACAAATAGTTCATAAGTTATAGTATGCCTATATTCAGGAGATAAAAGAGAAATTAAACTAGGACAGTACTAGGGAGAGCACGATCTTTATCTGGGTTACAGCAAAGTATTAGCCAAAACAAGTTCGAATTCCTGTCCCAAATGGCATATATGGGGAAGGAAGCTCGCAAGCTGCTGAGATGCCATTGGCAAATCTTTCTGGACAAAACTCGTAGGAGTCGGAAGTCGGAACCACATATGGATGGATCATTGTCCAATGCAGACATTGAGCACCAAAGGTTAACGCCTCCAGGGATTACATAGTACCCAAATTTCATGTCTTCATTTGTTTCTCTGGTTTGGAATGGCACAGGAGGGTACAGGCGCAGAGTTTCACAAATCACCATAGTAAGCTGTATGACACAAGAATATGCATGTTGTTACTACAAGATTCAGTAATAGCTGTAAATTTTGCAGTTTTACGTATAGAAGAGATACCTTTTTCAGCTTATGCAACAAATCCACATTTGGAACTTTATCATCCCCCAGGATCTTGAGTACCTCATTACACACACACACGTTCTTGCCAGTCTGGGTAGTGTTATAGAAGCACCAAAGCGAAAGCAGCAGTTGTTCCAGTTGTATCGTAACACGCCAAGAATACAGATTAGCAATTATCTACTATTAGGTCGTCATGAGATCCATCCTTGAAACTTTTTATTAGGGCTGATAAGAAACTCTCCTCTGGAGCAGTATCTTGCTTCTCTACAAGTTCCAAAATGGACTCGTCAATTTCTTTTCCCAGCCTCCAGATATCCCGATTAGATTTCATTGGAAGATGTCTACACAGAATCTTACTGATATCAAAGGGAAATCCAAAATCCAAACTACAATGACTTTGCTTCTTTCCCTGTTTAAACCGGAGTTGCTTATAACTTGAAGAATGACTTGGACATTGTCAAAAAATATAGAAGATACGATTTAACAGATATTCCAAAATTTGAAGAAATGCACCATTGTCTCAACTCCATTGAATTGTGGGATAATTATACACCCACCATCAAATTTATTGGTCCATGCGGATCAACCTATCTCCAAAAGCATGCCTTTACCTTCCATAACTTTTAAAATATGAATATGTCTCCCAAATCGATTTGGTGTTGAAGCTTTAGCAATGTTTTGGATATATGAAAACTTTCAAAAGTTATTAAGAGTTGGAGGCACACTTTGGAAGCCTAGGGTCTATCTACACCCATAGTTCGGGGATGCATTTGCAATTTGCCCTTTAATTATCTAAACATGTGGAGTAAATCATTTTTTCAAAAGTGATAGAACTGAAGGCATGCTTGGGAGACTTACGGGGTCTAGTGGTTAAAACTGTATTTGCAATTTGCCCATTAATTGATCAGTGTCTCAATTTAAGTAGGAGAGTGTCAAAATGCGTATAAAAGCTCACACCGATATAAACTTAACCCCGGGAGACCAATTAAGGCATGCTGCTTTGACAGCAGTTCCTTAAGAACAAGAATGTTGGCAAAAATTTTATTTCCTTGAGCATAATCACTTCCAAAGCAGGCTCTTGAAATATTTTCTGCCACGAGACTTTTCAGATCTTCATATACATGCAAAGTAGCAATTCCTCTGGCTTGTTCAACTTTAGTTTCCCCCTTTCCTATCATCGAGCTCACAGATTCTATCATAAATTTTGCCATCACCTACAGTTCGAAGAGAATAATGATAGAAATCAAGATTTTGTTTGAAACTCATTAAATGATTCAAATTCAAGACCTTCTGCTCTAATATTGCGATAAATGTTACATCCTGTACGGTTTATATTTATTGGTTAACAAATTCGTCACAACATTGGCACATAAAGAAGGAAAGAAATTAAGGAATAGGATTTACGAAATAAACCTTATTCTGCTTCTGCTTACCTTTACTTTGTCATTGAAAAATTCTGGAGCAACTATCTTTCTCTGATAGGCCCAAAATGGTCCGTTTGCTGTTATGATGCCATCACCAAAAAGAATTCCTCTGTTATTTTTTATGTAAGAAGCCCTTCCAAATTCAGTAGATTTGCACTGGCAGAGCTCCTTCACGATGTCAAAGTCGGATATGCATAGAACAAAAATGCTCCCCAATGAGAACATAAATACGAGACCTGTTGGCTTGGTTCCAAAGCATGACAAAAATGATGTCTGAGCAATTATTGTACTGCTAAACATACAAAGACGCAAGCGGTAGACTCGGAAAATGAAAACTATCCAATGCTTCTATTATCTTATCCATTCAGGATCGTTTTCAAATAGAAACTCAACGTTTTTTCCATAGAGAAGCTACGATAAGAAGAAAATTACCGTATTCAGCTCTCCATTTTTCTATGTGAGGACAAAGGTAAGACATGACATTATGATCCAAATGATCATTAACACCATATGGTTCAACCTTCCTTTCTTTAGCATTCTGTGATTGAATCCTCTTGATGTCTGGAATATTTCCGAAGAAAAAGGATGGTGGAGGACCTCCAATTCCTTGCTACCTAAGTTTCTTTCGAATGCTTTCGGGTTTCAACCAAAAGAGATGATACAAATATGAGATCAAGCAGGCTAATCCCATTAGACCAAGAAGAGAGAAAATTTACTAGCAGAGCCATAGTTATCGTGTACGAGTGCATCTCCTAGAGTGAGTTAACTGGGGTGCTTTTTGCTATATATAAAAAGTGATATGTTTCTTATGTGATTTTTGTCATTGTCAATGAACAAAACAAGCATTCTTGATTTTTCTATATTGCAAAGATACCCCGTATAAAACTGTTAGAAGATGCCTCCATTAAAGGACAAATCCAGCTGATATTAGAAAGGAGTAGACGATAATGTCTTTATGCACAGTGTCTTTACTTAGCATTTCAATAATTAAATGAATATCTACATTTTGGTTTCTGCGCAGGATCAATAACAACTGAACTGGTCAGTATAAGTGATACATGTAAAATGATTACAATTACATCATCTAAAGTTTTAAACTTGGGATGGACGGCGAGTCCACCCTCAGGCGGTTCACACCAGCCGCCACGGGTCATGAGTTGTAACTCCGTGGCGAAAGTGGATCGCTAGCTAAATATTGTTACTTACTTTGTGTTTAAAAACAGCAAATAAATTAGCAGAGCCAGTTGTAAGGGAGGGGAGCGCAAGACTAACTTTTGAAAGAGAAATAAAGGGGGTAAAGCTTAAAATTTTTGTTTTTCCAATTTTTCCCAAACTAAAAAAAAAAAAAAAAAAACAAACAAGAAGGGACAGCCATGCCAACAGCCGCTTGGTTTCACCGAGAACCTTACTTATCTTTGGAAATCACATTCGGTTGCTATGTTTCTGAAGATGTTTTCGGAATTTTCTTCATCAATTTTCGGTTCACGTTTTAAGACTTTCCCTCCTAGATTCAATCGTGGCATCAAGAAGCATCAGATACCTAAATGAGTCTCATGGCTATTAGATGTGGTCCAAGTCTTCTTCTTAGCACTACAACAATTTTAAGCCGATGTGACAAACTTAAAAGAACACAATAAATTAAATCGTAATATTATCATATAATATCATGTGACCTATATAAATTTATTAGGACACATAAAAATAAAAGTAGATCCCACATTAGAGATTAATGTAATAAGAGAAATTTACGTCTCTCCTTTAAAATAATGTCATCGTTCATGTGCTTATAGTTACTATCCTTGATAAGAGAAAATGCAGTCATCAACTATTTGCAAAAGATACTTTGTACAGATCATTAGGAAGATGCCCAACACACCACACCCCACCACCCACCCACTCACCCTCTACCCCCCCACCTCCTAAAAGGCATGCATAATTGTATCAGGTAAGAGCAGAAGGATAATTTACATAGTTTAAATGCCGAGTATTTGACAGGTCTTTCGGTTTTTCCTTGCTCTAATTTCTGGAAGATATAACTATGTATTTCAGGGTAGTAGATGTCTGGTATTCATTGTATGAGCATCACATTAGAACAGTATGAGTAGCACATGCATATCAAGTGCTGTAGCACGTATCATGCACTTCATGCAACATCGGACAGGTAATAACAACTTCAAGTGAGATGAGATAAAGAGAGTTCAAGGAGCTTTGAAGCTTAATGACTCATGAATTGTCTGTCCCTTCTTTTTTGTTTTCTCTAGAATTGACAAGCTGGATGGCGTTTATAATATTCAGCGGTTAATAGCTACCGTTAGACCAATCTTGATGATTGATGGATGAGACCATTAGGGTTTTAGTAAGCCATTCATGGCTTCTGAGGATGGTCCTGTTGAGCATACAAGTCTGTGGAGAAAGATTAAAACTAGTGAGACTAGCCTTATTGACTCCTGTTCCAAATAGGCCTAGCCAAAACACCTTAAAACACCCCAAGGATGCTCTTTTATCCCGTGTCAGGAATTACATTGAAGGGTGCTTTCAATGCAATTGTATAATACCAAAGGTGCATACCCTGAATGTGCCTTCAATATAATTCCACTATATATAAACCCTGCAACAAAAACACATCAGTGCAAACCCAAGTCCAAAAACCACCTTCTTAAAATGGGTCAAACACTAGAACTCGAAGACAGACTACATCCCCAATCTTTAAAAATGCAATCTCCGACTGCAACTCACGGAAACTATATCCAAGGCAAACCCCCGTAAAGAAAAATGCAATCCCCAACGTTACATATAACAGTAAGATATCCAACACAAAACTACAAAAAAAAACACATACTCGAACAAACTACAACTTCCAAGGCAAAGTAACTCCAAAATCCAACAGTAAAAATAAATCCAGACATGTAAATGTTCAGTAATATGTATATCGATACAAAATGTTTATTTGCATCAGAACAATTAAATCTACCTCCTATTACTACTTCGACGAAAAATGTAATGAAAATCAAGAAAAAAATTGAATCTCGCTCTCCAACTCCTCTATCATGGCCACAGGAGGACCATGTGACTCTTGTAATGCTTGATGTTGTGGAGATGGCTCGCCAAAGTCCTGAGAAGGCAATAGACTCCACCGGGTGGAAGGGTGAAGCTGTGTAACACCATCTCCCACAGCCTCTTCAGTGAGTTAGAACACTTCTTTTGAGGATCAGGTGGAGCTAGGAGAGGGTCTCTGTGAGACTTGAGATGGGGAGTCAAATATGAGCTGAATCTGCCACTAAGCTGCCTATCATGTCAGCAGAGATCCATTATCCACTATGTGGCAGCGATGATGAGTCAGGATACACAAGGTTGGCAATAAAGCTCGGGATAAGAGAGGGGGATCTATCTGGTATATCCTCCTGTTGACGACTCTCACCATGCATCTGTCGTATTCCACCAACTCTAGCTCTACCTCTTTGGCGAGGTGGGGCTACGGGCTTGGGGTAAGCTGCCTATGCCTGTGCTGGCTCTAGGTATGCTTCCTCGTCATGTGCCAACTCCTAGTGAGCTCTAAGGTCCAGGTCACATCGCCATCATCCTCAACGAACTGTACACCTCCATCAGCCAAAGAAACTTCTATCAGCATACTAAGCGCTTAGCGGATATCACGAAGGTTGTCAACCCACATTCAAAAAGCAAAGGAAAACGAGTTAATATGAGTTTATGTCTCTAAGTTATTAAATGAGTATAGACGTTTTAGTCGCCAATTATCCAAGTACAACTCCAGCGACGTACATATGGCCAACTGATGCGTCTATACATCAAATACTGGATGGACTCCAGTTGTAAGCTCTAGCTGCATCAATCAAGCATAGACTCATCCCATAAGCCTATATAAGACACATGCAAGGTCAGCCAGTCCACATCAGTCCTTCATTGCAAGTTAATCTAGTTTAACCAAGTCTCTATAACAACATTCAATAAAATCCACTAGTAACCACCAAATTGACAGCACTTGGCTAAGGCTTAGAAGTCTTCCCATCCTAGAAACTTACCAAGAGCCACTCTTTTCATAAGCCTCACCAAGGTGGCACTTCCTATCCTATCAGAGCGCTTCTTTGGGTTAGAATGACACGACAACCATCTTTCTCCTTTATTGTACACCCACTAATAAAAGGTCAACTTTGATACTATTTGTAACATTTCAATCCAATAGTAGCTAATGGTCAAGCCAATAAATGAATAATGGATATTTTATTTATTTGGACCAAAAGTTTCTATCTCATGTGGATTTGACATTTGAAAATTCATGTCAATATGGTGAGCATATGCCCTGGTGAAGAAAAAATTCTTCTAACAGAATTGTCCCCTTATATCGAAATGCTCACAGCTGTTGCTTTAACATGTTATGTTTCGATGAAATCTTATAACCAATATATGTTAGTGTTTTTCCCACAACTAGATTCTGTTCTAGAGCCATAGCTGTATCCTGGTTTAATCCTTTCCAGCAAAGTAAACTATGTTAAGTAATAGATAAAATAATTATAATAATAATAAGAAGAAGAAGAAGAAGAAATAGCAAATCCACAGGTTTAGACCCTTGATCAGAAGGATGAAATAAAATTTATCATGCCTATCACAGTAGGACGTCTTAAGTTTAGATCTTTGTGCATTCTTTTTATAGATATTTAGTTAAGTTGTAATAAGTGATCCACTTGATAGACTTCGTTAAATGTACATAAGAGGTTACACGCAAGGAGCAAAGCCCCATGCTGACTTGCCATGTTAATGCCTTTAACATCAAGGAATCAAAGACCATAACGCCCAATGGCCATCACAAGAATGAAGACACAAGCATGCTTCTAAAATTATATTTCTATATTCATGGTACCGTATCCATATTTTACTGTCATTTCCTCTTCTCAATCTTCAGATACACCCCAAATTCAGGATTGAAAAAAAGCTTATATGTTATAGAATGTCTATAATCAGGGGATGACTTGAAAGTAAACTTGGATAACATTAGAGAGAGCACAATCTTTAGCTCGGCCATAGCAAAGTTTTGGCCAACACATGTTCGGATTCCTGTCCCAAATGGCATAAAAAGGTAAGGAAGCGTGCAAGCTGCAGATATACAATTGGAAAACCTTTCTGGTTGAAAGTCATGGACATTGGAACCCCAGTTCATTGTACTGTGATACAAAGCAGATAGGGGATACCAAACATTTACGCCTTTGGGGATCACATAGTTCCCGAATTTCATGTCCTCAGCTGTTTCTCTGGTCAGGAAGGGCCCGGGAGGGTACAGCCGTAGTGTCTCATAGATTACCACTGTAAGCTGCATGGCAAAAGAAAGTGTTTGATTTCTTTGGTTGCTAATACATGACTCGGAAATAGCAGTAAACCTGACATTGTAGCTGTGAAAATACCGTTTTCATTTTATGCAACATATCCATATTTGGAACTTCAGCATCTCCAAAGATCTCCAACACCTCATCACGTGCATGGGCTTGCCAGTCTTGATAATGTGCTAAAAGAACTAGAGCAAAAGCCATAGCCGTTCCAGTGGTTTCATGGCCCGCCAAGAACATAGATTTGCAATTGTCTGCTATCAACTGCTTACTGGATCCATCATTGAAATTCTTAACAAGGGCCTGCAAGAAACTCTCTCCCGGAGCAATGTTTTTCTTCTCTACAGATCCAGAATAGACCTTTTGATTTCTTTTCCCAGTCTCCATATGTTGCGATTAGTCTTGGTTGGAATATGCCTGCACAAAATTTAGTTATGTGAATGAAATGTCCAATTGTAATGACATTGCTCCTTTTTTGTGAATAAGAAGTAGCTTATAACTCAAACCATATATGCAAATTGCTTGAATCTTCTTGTATACTGGACCCACAAATATATATATATATGGCATTACAAGATCAGGCATGAAGCTTTGATAAATTGTGTGGTTTTAATATTTGTCAGTTCACATTTCCTCTTACTCGTGTGCTCTCACTTTTGAAAGTCCATCAAGTGGGCCACTGCTTAGTTAAGTAGAGCTGAATTGGGTTTGCAAGAATTTGAACTGGATTTGGATCCTCTTAATTTTTTATCAGTCAATTTCTCTCAATTTACTAATTTATGATTGAGATTACCTAGAATTTTAAAATACATCATGACGTCATTTTCATACTCGTAATGATTGCATTACACATGATAACATCTTAAGGGGGTAAACTGAGAAAAATTGAGGAAAGTCAAACAAAGAGGATCCATTTTTGAGCTGGATTTCGGTTCTCCTACGTTAATGCCATGATAAATTTAGTACTGAAATCATCTAAATTTAAAATTTTAAGCTTGTAGGTATGGTATGTATTTTCTTATTTGTTATTTAACAAGCTTTAAGTTACAGGCTTGAATGACCCAAGTTTAAATCAATGTCTTAATTAACAATATATTTGCTTCGTTTGCTCAAAACTCATAGAGAAGAACCCCTTACCTTAACCCTGGGAGACCACCTAAGGCTTCCCACTTCGCCAGCATATCCTGCAGCGTAACTCATTTTCTTTAAAATTTCGTTTCCTAGAGCATAGGTGCTCCCAAAGCATGCTCTTACAATTATTTCTGCAGAAAGACTTCTCAAATCTTCATAGACTTGCAAAGACGCAGCACCCCCTGCTCTGCTTCCTCAATTTGAGCTCCCCACCTTTCCATCGTTGAGGTGGCAGATTCTACCATACTTTCCACCATTCCCTACAGCAGGATTGAGAGATAGCATCAATGCATGGCGACCAGGAGAACAACATAAGAGAATGATTTGACAAAGTGAACCTGTTTTTCCATAGCTTTACTTTTTCATTGAAGAATTCTGGAGCGATTATTTTTCTTTGATGTGCCCATGATCGTCCTTTTGCTGTTATGAGAGCATCCCCGAGCAAAACTCCTCTTGACCTTCTTATATGAGAAGACCTTCCAAATTCAGTAGATTTGCATTGGCAGAACTCCCTCATCATGTCAATGTCGCATACGCATACAACAACTGAGCTCCCCAGGGTGAAAGCGAATACAGGGCCTATCCATTCAGAAACATGATAAAAAATGTCATCCAATAGAGTTATTAGAGGCTAAGGCGCTTGTAACTCCATGGCATGAACGCTGCTCTTCCAATATAATGAAATAGACACAGTTCCTCTCCTCCCCACACTAATTTGTAGTTGTTGGAAAAGAAAATGAATTTCGCATATTACTGACCAGTTTTCATTTTAGCCATATATATTTGTTTGTCATGAGATGATTATATGCTGAACAGAAAAAGGAAATTACTTCCTAACAAACAAAAACAATCCGTCAAGTACTATAGAGATACTTTATACAAGTAATGAATCAATCTGTTTACATAAAACAGGGAGGATCTTCCATTAATACTTGGATAAGAGGTCTGTTTCTGCAAAATTAAGGTGTCAAACACTACAGAGCAGAAAATAATGAAGGTAAAACGGAGCAAGACGGTATTACCATAATCAGCTCTCCATTTGTCTATGTGTGGATAATGATCAGTCGTGAATTCATGTAACAGGTGATTGCTAACACTATACCGTTCTGCCTTTCTCTTAGTCTTCTCTAAATGAATTCTCTTGATGTCTGGGATATTTCCAACAAAAAAGGATGGTGGGGGACCAGCAATCCCCTGCTGTTTAAGTTTCTTTCTCAGCCTTTCGGGCTTCAACCAAACGAGATGGTAGATATACGATGCCAAGTAGATTAATGCCGTTAGACTAAGTGAACAGAAGATGTTCAGGATCAAAGCCATAGGTATCAGATACGGTCCCGTCTTCTTCTGTAATTTTTTTCCGTTTGTTTGTCCGTCCTGTTTATTTATGTAAAGAATGGTGATAACGGCCATTCAAGAGTTGCCTTGCCTTGCCCTGCAACGGGAAGTCTAACCCTAAGCCATTTCGTGTGTTTAAAAGATTCCATGTCATAATACCACAGAAGATGCCTAAACAAGAAGACGTGCAAAGTTGATATTAATTAACTAATGGCAGAAAGATGAGGATTCCATAAACAATGCCCAGTTCAGACATGTGACATATTAAAGTTAACTTCCATGGTTCTAAGGTCATTTACTTCTTCATCGTATTGATTTCTATAGGATACCATGCCATTTCACTCCAGTCCTGTTAAATGAATAATACCGAGTTATTTTACTCCAATCTTCACTTTGGTTTCAGGTAAAATGTCTTGGTATTTTTGAAAGGAATCACTCATAGCAGATAACTCCCGGCCAACAAGGATCGGCTGGAAGTCTGATATCATGTTTGAGTTTAATCAGTTTTAAATTTTAATTTCGGTGCAAGCCATAAATTGATTACTTCATATTTACCCTATTTGTGGCTAAAGATCTTAAATAAATAGATTCTCATGATATCTTCTAATTTTAACAATTAAGATCCAACACCTAATTTTGGAAACGTATTTTTCGCACTATCACAACTAGTCGACTTAAAGCGTTAAAAAAAAAATTAGTAGAAATAAAA
Source organism: Lumnitzera racemosa (assembly GCA_024138005.1). Classification (NCBI taxonomy): domain Eukaryota; kingdom Viridiplantae; phylum Streptophyta; class Magnoliopsida; order Myrtales; family Combretaceae; genus Lumnitzera; species Lumnitzera racemosa. The sequence continues at coordinate 95,214,716 of JAMXBC010000004.1, read as the reverse complement.
TCACATTTTTTTATATCTCATTAAAATAAATACATCAATCTTTGAATCTAATCTCTCCCAAAGCGACGTCAGCAAGTGAAACAAATAAATAACAAAAAAGAAAACATTATCATAAAGAAAATAGGTTATCTCTATTTAATTTTCCTTCAATTTACCTTTTGAAATATTGATATGTGTAATCAACCATTAAGATTAAAAAATAAATAATATCATCATTAGATATTTCAAAAATTAAGATAATCTCCACCGTTAATTTGTAAATCAAAAGGAAATTGAAAGAAAGTAAATGGAATAATAAATCCTAACAAAATCTAATTCCAATTAGATCTACATCTTCCCTAACTACATCAATTATCCAGGTAAATGATAACAGCAAAGGAGAAATAAGAAACAAAACACAACAATTAGATAGGACCTTTCATGGTCCGCCCTCTCAAAAGTGATCCTTTTATATTCTCAATTAACAATAAATTATGCCTATTAAGGTAAGAATAAAACTATCGACGGCGAAAAAAAGGTTGTCAACAATTTTTCACGAAAACTCTAACATAACTTTCTGAAGACTGTCAATAACCACTTTTACTGTTGATGTGCAATAGTTTACTGTAAATTAAGGGATGATTTGCTGAAATCCATCACTTTCAAGTGACCGGAACATAAAATTTTCCGACCCGGATATCGTAACTAAATGTAAAATTATAATAACTAATCTATCGTAAAATTACTGCAGTAACTAAGCAGCAGGCATCCGAAGTGGACCTTCTATTATTTCATAAAATCTGATTTCGATTAATCCAATTCATCTACTCCATAAGGATCAAAAGATTTTAACGGCACAGGAATTAGTAGGAGCCTGAGCATGAGGAAGAAACAAATTTGAAGAAGTGCGCATTCATCTTTTGTTTTATTCTTCTCATGCTAATTCTTACATCTCTCAGTTCTCATTGAAAATGATTCAGTACCCCGTTTCATGGATTCAGCTAAAGGAGGCCTAACATGAAGCGATACACTACGCCAACTGTTCTAGTAGAGGGATTAATGGAGATCGAAAAGATAGAACTTAAGGCAAATACCTAAAACTGGTATCAAAGAGCATCCAGGACAACAAAAAATTGGATCTACCTCGAAAACGTTCTTGATAGCTATTCATATTTGGCAGACTCCACAGTCCACGCGAAAGGGAAGGATTGCTATGCTAAAGTTGTTATATCTAATATCATCAGAAAAATCCTTCTTGTGAAAAACAACAGGTTACATCCTTTTCTAACTAAATTAAACAAATCTCAATTAAGTTGTTATATCTAATATCACCAGAAAAATCCTTCCTGTGAAAAACAACAGGTCACATGTTTTTCGAACTAAATTAAACAAATCTCAATTAAGATACTCGTTAAAGGGACCATGCTGTCAGTAAAATCATATGTTTCTGAGCACTCGGGGGTCACCCAGCACCAGCAGTTACTGCTTCTGTTGCTCCAAAACCAACGAATGATTTGTGACAGCATTGATAGAACAGAAAATAAAACATCGAGTAATAACCAAAGTAGATCATCTCAGTAAGGAAACTGCAGCCAGATACTTGGATGCGGGGAACACAAACAAATTGCACCTCTATACACATAATCATGCAAGCATCCTCAATAATTAAAGTGTGGGATGACTGCATGCACTAGTCCTTTTGAATGTGCCAAGAACCAGACCAGAAAGAGAGGTAGAGATAAAAGTATCTCCCTTTGCTAGAACAGTGACACGGTAATACAGAAAAAAAACATCTAGGTGAAAGCTGGAATGACATAGACCATAAACTCGGCGTGCTCCCAAGGCACAAGTAACACGACTCATGCGAAGACAATGTCAGCCTTTATTCAGCGCAATATAGAAATTGCAGCAGCAATCTGTATTGACTTCACATAAAGCATGCGACCTATTATATCATCCAGACCATCCTCTCTGAGAACTTCCAGAAGGATGTGCATTCAACCGGTCGAGCACAGCATTGAAATCAACAGGCTGCCCACTCTCTTCCATCCTCTGAATCACGCTTGCAACATGATCAGCCCTGAAACCCATGCTGACCAACTTCTCAATCAACTCACCATAAGGATGGCTCCGAACAAACTGTGGATGACTTGGGTTCCTAACCATGACGTTACTGCCAGGGGTTGCCTGTGGGTTTTGGAGAACATTTCCCGGAGGATACACCCCTTGTGGTACATGGGTCTGTTGAGATGCATAATGTGCTCTGACCCCTTCACCATCATACACCATATAAGTTCCAGGCTGGGATACTGAGGCATGGGGACCAGCAGGAATGTAACCATCATTAGGTGGAGGTCCAAAACCTCCCTTCATAGACGGTGGAGAAGGTTGCTGTGGAACCATTCTTCCAGGCCCACCATATCCATATGGCATTGATTCAGGGCGGCTAGATGCTGGTGGAATTCCTGAATAGCTCACTTGCATTGGCATACTATTCGGCAGTGTCTCCGGAGGAGGTGGATTGGTTGGTTGACCAGGTGGATAAGGAGAATAAACTGCCGAAGTTGGTGGCCGCATGTGAGGTTGAAGGGATGTTGGCTGAGGTGGTTGAATCTGCTGCACCTGCTGAGCTACAGGCTGGGACCACTGCTGCTGATATGGAGCAACTGAATGCACTGGTAGTGTCTGATTTACTTGAGGCTGAGTAACTTGAGATGCAACCCTCGATATATCTTGCATTTGGGGTGCCCTGCACTGAGGATCAGAAGCCAGATATGGACTCTGAGGTATTTGCGTGTGACCAGGTTGTGTTGGCATTTGTGCTGGGGGCAAATAATACGCCTGTTGTTGAGACACATTTGGTGGAGGAGTTTGCATGGCTGGAGCCACTAGTTGCTGCTGTGCAGGCACTTGATGGGGTAGGACGAGAGCTAGCTGCTGGTTAGGTACCTCAGATGTCTCGATCTTTTTGGGATCAGCTGCAGAGGATGAAGTTCTATCCTCACTGGACTGAGAATGACTTGAAGACTCTTTCTGTGCAAGTTGAAGCTTAGCCAACTCTTTCTGTTCATCGGCTAGTTCTTGCTTGTCTCTCAAGATTTGAACTGACCTATGTACCTGCCAATGTCATTACAGAACAAATTAATCCATTTCTCCAAGCCAATTTAAGGGAATCATAGAGCATTAACATCTCTTAGTAATTCATTTAGCAAAGCATCTCACACAAGTCCCAATGTTTATCATGACCAAACACTGTACCCGATGGAGCAAGCAAATATTTAGTCAAGACTTATTTTAAGGTAACACAGACCCATATCATCAACTAACTTCATGAGTTTTAAGGCTTTTCCCCATATTCCACTGAGAAGTCCATTATGGAAGCAAGATCTTCTTTAGTAAATGCGTTTACCATAACTTTGCTCCTACATTCTATACCCAAATAATGCATAGGAAAAGTGAGGGGATAAACATATTTATGATCGATGTTGAAGACATTAAATATGAAATTATAACAATCTATATCGCTAGATCATCTAGTGATGTAGCTCAAATCTCTTCATCCTAGGTATATATTACTTAAATGTTAGCATGTTAAATTTTTTTAAGTTCTGCATTTCTAACAAAGCACTGTGGCATGCTCAAGTCAAAATCAACAGGAAAAGCATTGGATATCTAATACTTTCGTTATTATTAAACAGTAATATGTCAGTTATCTGACCACAAAGATTGTTTATCATCATTTACTTTGACAAGCTCAAGTCAAAATCAAGCAGTACGACACCCAGACAGAATGCAGTAATTTGGAAACAAGTTGATGACACTATCTCTGAACTCTCCAAACAGATATCTTAAAGCTAAATGAACAGGTATTCATTAGATACAATGCAGCATTCAACAAGATCACTCAACCAACCAACAACAAACATCTAGAAAGGAAGGTGATTTTTGGGGGGTTTAAATAAAGGACAAAGACAATAGGATGGCACAATGAAATGAGCATTAGGAAAGCTTTCCAATGAAATACAACAGCATTATATACCTCTTGAACATGCTTCTCGATAGACTTTAGTTTCGTTTCGTGATCGCCATGGTCTCTTGTTAATTCAGATCGCATCTCCCCAATTGATTTATCGAGATTGTAACAGTACAGTTCCAGCTGAGAAAGTCTTGAGCTCAGTCCTTCTAGGAAGCGCATGAGACCGTCGGCATGGAATTTCATTACTTTTTCAACAGAAGCAATCACATCTTGATTAAAGGAATCTTCAGGCTGGCTATAGGCTGAAGAAGAGTACATCGCTGGTCTCACAAGCCTACTCTTGTGAAAATCCTGTTGATTGCATAGCATTAGGCCATTGCAGAAGATAAACTTGAACTTCTACTGGTAATAACATCTATGTATACACCAAGACCTTAGTCCTCTGATCAAAATATAATAATAAGAAGGAGTTCACTCAACAAGGCATAAGTACACAACTGTCTCACCGTGCTGACATTTAAGAGCATCCAGTAAGGTAATTCTACCAAAAGACAAAAGAAACAAAAGCATGTGGTATGTGTTCTTTGAATGCCTACTTAACCCAAGAAAATGATCAGAAAATAAACTTCAAACACCTCAACCAAATCTAGAAACAAAAAGGTCACTAAGCAAAATGACATCATTCATGGGAAGAAAACAGAATAAAAGATAAGCAGAATCTCCTATAATGCAAAAGTTAGAAAATCACAAGAATTTCAAATCAAGAGCACTAAGGACCTGCTTATTGAACCCAGTAAATGCTTACTATGTTATAATTAAATGAACCTTGGAAGTGATGAATGGATTCTCACTTCCTATTACAGCGCTTAAATGATTTTTAAATGATTTAGGCTTATGTGAATAGTTTTTTTTTTTACCAGAGCTAGGGGAAAGTAGTAGTTGGGTGGTCCAAGACCACCCATTTCTAGCACGTCCTGCCATTAGGTGTTTGACGCATTAGGAAAAGGTGCTCGTACATGAAAAATCAGGGCCACCATGTGGATCCTTTCTCCTATATGTCAAACACCTAATTAAGGAATTCACTAGATTATGTGGTTCTCGGCCTGTCCAACTACATCATTTAACACCAAAACTCAACCAAGAGATGAAGAGAAAACAAGAGAATGGAAAGATATGGAAAAGGATCAAATTCAATTAAGTTTTTACAGCATTTAACATCTGCAAAAATGCTTCAGCATGTACCTTTTTTCCGAGGAAAGCATGAAGTTGCCTCCCAGAAACATTATCAAAACATATGTTAACATCAGCTATGATAGTTTAGCTTTTTACAATCATCGAATACTACCATAGCAGTAACAAGATATTAAACTTAATGGCCGGTGGAGCTCTACCTCAAAGAAACGGCCAACATAAAATGAGCAAAAACGATTTCCCCTTTCTAAATGAGTAAATCCTTTTTTATCATTTTCTATTAACACCACCTCCTCCGGCCATCAGCTACTATTAATCGTTACTGCCCGTGATGGAACAGTAATATTTGACTATTGTAACCGTAACACGTTTACACCGTAAGAAAAGCATCCTAAGCTTCCGAAGAGCATTTCAAGCGCCGATTCGACGCAATAACAAGAAAAGGTACTTATAAAGAAAGAATTGACCACATCCCCAAAGCTGTTCATCTTTTTTTGGGTAAGGCAAAGCACTTCATCTCAGAAACCCATTACTAGATTGTAGACTTCAAGACCGTTAATTGGATCAAAAGATTCATCAAACCAGTACACCCATCTATTCAAACCAAAACTAAGTAACCCTAAATCACCATCCTAAAGCTCAAGAAAATCCCAGATAAACCCAAAATAACAAAAAAAAAAAAAAAGACACCCATCAAGTCAAATCTCTAAAGAAAAAGTCTTTTAACTATTAATCAACGCTACCTTGGTCGAATTGGTACTGATCACGGGATCCGAGTGACTTCCATTAGAGGAATCTTCATAAGAGCAGAGGATATCATCGGAAGCGAAATCGAAGCCCTTAGAACCCGAATTGGGACGACCCGAAGACCCAGTCGCCATTGTTAAGAAAATCTAAATGTAGAATCTAGGGTCTAAAGCGTGAAATTTTGAAATTTTCTAGTTGTGACTAGGGTTTATGCGTGTAAGTTAAGGGAGGAGAAGGAAAGACGACGAAGAAGGTTTTTGATGATTAGATTTTCTTTTTTTAATATTTATGGGGATGGGAGTAAAATGAATGAACGGACGAAGAACGTTCGTGTTGGACTCGGGGAATACTTTATAGGAGGAGTTGCGTGTGGTGTTGGACCGCTCGGGTGTATGCGGAGAAGCTTTTCTTCTTACTTATTTATTTACTTTTCAATACGTAATTCCAAACTTCAAATGCTCAGAAACTGAGGTCGGTAAAAGCTTATGGATTGGACCGCGGGAAGGAAACATAAGAGAGAATCCATGGGAAAGTAAATTCTTTTTTCCACGGTAAACTATAAATAATATCAGTCGAGATGCTAAGTTCAAATTGACTCAATTTCGAATTTTAAAATACAGACTCAACTCGAAATTAGAATTTACAAGCTTAAGCTCAAAGATTAAATCCATTTTTACTTTAATATTTTATAATTTTTTTTCTTTTTTATTAAAATAATATTGATATGCAAACTACAAATTAACTAACATTTAGGTTTAAGCATTAATCAAGTTAAGTACAATGAAATTTTGAGTACAACCCAATAGACTATTTCAAATTCGACTCAATTTTTATGGAATCAAATTGAAACATATCATGCTAAATATGAAGAAATTACAAGTTAGCCTTATTTATACTTGCAATCCCATTCTTTTGTTCTCTTCAATTTAGAGTAAATTAGGAGGAAAATATTCATAATTACACTTTTGTATGTAAATTTAAGAAAAAATATCATTTTGATAAATTTAGGTCACTAAACTTGATCTAATTTTTTAATTTGATTTAAATGACCTTAATGTTATAGTTTTCACCTCGAAATTTTTGTGTCAACTTTTTATGATATATTTGATGGTGCTATGAAGAAATTTTCTTAAAATTAACCCTCTAAAATTTTTAAGCCTTAAAATCATGCACAAAAAGCAATTAGCAGGCTTAATTTTGTGATTTAGTGTTTATTTGTTATAAATTCTGATTTAGTATGTTATTAAAGATCTTGAAATGTTAGTTGCTAATGTAGGATGGTAATTGTAGCAGCTGAGATGTTAAATATGTGTATCATGTATTAAATATGTGTAAATGAATATTATGTAAAGAGGGAAAATATATTAGTAGAATAAATTAGGTTAAAATTAATAATATTATAATATTAGAAACATCATATAAATCTAATTTGGCATGTTAATTTAGGTTATTTGGTGAAAAATGTAAGTTATTTTCATATCGAGAACAAATTCGATTATTAAATTAAGAGTATAGTGTACCATATTAACCAAAACATTAATTATAAGTTAAATAAGAGATTTAGGATATCCAAATATAGTTAGATGAATTCCACATAATGATTCAAGAGGAATTCCTAAGGTTTACAATAAAAACGGTAACTAAAAGTTAAAACATAACTTAATTCAAAAACTAGTTTAAGACTAACTTAGTTATAAGAATTATAGACTTAAATAATTGAGTAAGATTACAATCTTAAACTAAAACTAAGAATTTAAAACTTATACATATGTATATGAGTGGTTATGTTAAAATGTCGATAATTCTGGGATCAACAACTGATTCAAAAGCAGAATCAGAATTAGAGCTAATAGAAGAATATTAGAGAGTTAGTTAAAATCTGAACCAAAAGTTATATTTACCCAAATAAATTATGAGAAAAAGGTTAGAAGACATTTATGAGAATTATAAATAAAGGGCAATCAAAAGATAAACTTAAATCCCATTCAAAGGCTGAATTAGAATTAGCAAAGAAGCAAATTCAGAACTTAATTGAATAAGAAAAATAATTCGAAGAGACATAGACTAAAATAATTGTAAGCCACACAACCAGTCACTCAGGGTTTCGATTTGTTGAAAGATCCGATCGAGCCTAAATTATAAATAAAGATAGAAATATTAGTAAAATGATCCTGTAATTTTGAATTTAAGAAAATAAGTAATAAAATAAAAGAATATAAAAATTCTAAATTTTAAGTATATGACTTGTTATTTATCGAAAATGCATAAAATGCATTCTGATAATTAACGAATCGCTAAAGATAAATTATATGTATACTAAAAATCATAAAATAACCTAAATAATATTTATAAATATTTATTTGTACTATATATGAATTTACATGTATGTTGAAATACACGTAATTACTTAAAATAAGCGAAATGTGCTAAAATAATAATAAATAATTAAAGAAAATTCATAATTAATTAATAAAAAATCAAGAAAAATATATAAAAATATGGAAAATTCTAGAAGTGGGGCGTGGTAATCTAATATTGAAGAAAAAAAATCGACCAATTAAAATGCAACAAATAGAAAGTGGAAAAAAGAAGAGATAAGGCAATTGTCTTATCTCATTAATGCAAAATAATTTTCCTAAAGCTCTATAAATACTTCAAATTTTTTAAAAGCTCATTTGGTTAGTTTAGAGAGTGAGAAAAATGGAGAGAGGCGAAATTGAGAGAAAAATTAGGGTTAAGAAAAAAAAAAAAAACTATGCAGTTGGGGTTTATAAAAAAAACCCAGACCCGACGAGCAGTTGAGAGTGGATAGCCACCACCACCACATGGTGGTGGTAACGACCAGGTGGGCCGACATACCTATGGCCACTAACGGTAGCCGGAGTCACCCAAATCGATTAGTTCGATTTCCAGCCCGATTTTGTGTAATTTTGTAAAAATAGTAAATATTCTTAAAAAATTATGAATTTTTTTATTCTACAATATTTTTGTATATAGTTTTTAGGAAAAATATTATTTTGATAAAAATATGTATCGTGATATATGACCTTTAAGAAATCATGCAAAATCAAGCATGTTTCAATTTAAAAATAAATGACTTTAGGAGTGTAGTTTTAAGCCCAAAATTTTTATGTAGACTAATTAGATGATATAAAATAGTGTTATGAAGCCTGTTTTCAAAAATTAATTTTCAAAAATTTTAGATAATTTTTAAGCCTTAAAATGAGGCATAAAATGGGTAATTTAATAATTAAATAGTTAATTACTGATTTAGTGAATAATTATATGTTTTAGGATGTTGAAATCTAATGAAGTATGATACTTGTAGCATTTAGGGTGTTAGACGTAATTATTAGGTTAATTATGTAATAAATGAGTAATAGGGAAAAATAGTAAATTTTAAGTTAATTTTGTAAATTAGAGTAATTTGGAGTAAAATTTGATTTAGGATGAATTTAGACATTTTGAAATAATAATTGATGTTGGGAGATGGTAATTAGAGTGTTAGCAATATTAGATGTGTATTATATACATAACATGTAATTATTGAAAATATAATAAATAAAAAATATTAGAATAAAAATTGATATTATGATAATAATAAAAATATACAATAAATCTGATAGGAAACTTGAATTCATGTAATTATATGAAACATGTAAAAATTTTTTACATCAGGAGTAAATTCGATACACTATTAAGGATTTTAAGTGTACTGGATATAATAAAATACTAACTATGGGTAATTATGATATTTAGGATATCTAGAAGTAAAATAATTAATTTCACATTATGAGTTAAAACAAGTTTCTAAAGTTAGGGTATAAAACAGTACTTAAAAATCGAATTAGAATCTAATTTAGGAATCGATGCAGAAACCGAACCCGAACCTAATACCAAACCTAGAATAATTGTAAAAGACTTAAGATCTAGATAATTAGGTATATTAAACTCTAAACAAAACATAACTATCAAATAGGCCAACTAACAACCCCTCTTTGGCCAATGGTAGTCAAAGCTCCAATGAACTCAAGTTTCGAGTTTCTACCCTATTTTTTTATTTTTGAAAAATTATTATATTAATTAGGAAAAATATATAAAAATTAATTTCTAGGTTATTTTAGATGTAATTTCATTTCATAAATTTATTTTAACAAAATGAGGAATATTTAATGTACTTACTTAACAAATGTACTATTCATTTGAAATTTGAAATTCAAAATTCAAAATAAATACACTAACTAATATAGTTTCTAGCTCAAAATTTGTGTGTAAGATACTTATGATATATGGATAATTTCTATGTAGCCTGATTTTTTATTTGAATACTTTTAACATTTATTGTATTTTTTGGCCTAAAAATAGCTCGGAATTAAGCTAAAAATGTTAAATAAATAGGATTTATAAAATTAAATAGTGAAATTGACCTATACTGATTTTCAATGAAGTATAATAATGTTAGGATAGGTTTAAAATAATTTTGTACAAAAAGAATCATATTTAGGTAATTAAGTGTAATTTAGGGTTAAAATCGTAATTTTGAATATATAGGCGATAGATCGAAAACTTGAAACCAAATACTAGCTAAATTTCACATATTTTTAAGAGTTTATAGAAATTTTCAGAGAATTATTTGATAACCCGAGCTATTTATTATGGATGTATGTAGTAAAATAGCTTAAATAACGAACCAATACCCAATTTTAGTAATAATATGTTAAAATATGATAAATAGTTGAATAAAAGCTATCTATTTGTGTACTGGTCAGATTGGATTAAAATTATATTTTTTAATATATTTAATAATATTTTAATAATCGAGATACGTTATAGAGGTATTATCGTATTATGGCTAGATAATACCTTTATTATGGGTTATATTAACAAATTAGGTAAAATAAGGTTTAATAACATAAATTACGTATAATACGATAACATTCGATTAGATACATATAACTGTATTAAAAACTCGAATTACCTATTAAAAGTTATCTCTAGAAATTAATACTTGCAATACGTGTCGTTAAGTTTATAAGAGTCCAGCGATACTATTTTTACTAAAATTGAATAAACCTAGGTAATATAACATATATCTCTATAATATTACTGATTTACATACTATTATAACTCTACCACAATCGAAATGTGATTTAAACGACTAAAAGTACATTTTGATACAATTAGAATGATATATTATATATAATAGTATAATTGCGTATATTATTAATACTTAACAACTTAACTCGATCGATATAATGAAACTATATATTATTATATAATGAAAATGATAATATACTTAATATATATATATATATAGCCGCTTTAGATAAGACCCTAATGTTTTTGTAATCATTACGAAACTTAAATTTAGGTTTTGTATATATAGGGCCTCCTAGTGATTAAACCGTTGACAAAACAAGTTTTCCAAAATAAGCGTCAGGACAAGTAAGTAGAACTAATGTTTTACTGCATTTTGGGATATTATTTCAAAATATCTAAGGATTTTGGTATGTATTAGCTTATGATTGTAGTTAGTTGTTTATATATATACAACGCTTATAGTTGGGTTTCGATTTGCTGTAATAGAAACTAAGCTCTATGATATGATTGTTCTGTGAATATTATTATTGAATTATTTGAGTTTAGTTGATCACACTAAAAAGATGAATTAACTCAAACTTGATTTAATATCTAATTTGATATGTATCGTAATCCATTAGGAGTAACGATTAGGATTCTCGGGCCAAACACGGACTCCCTTCGATGAGGATAGCTAAAATGGTTCTTTCCCCACCCTTAACCGAACTAAGTGATAGGAGAAGAGGTCGCAGTAAGGTTGAAGGCCGTGGTTCGAAGGTGGTCACAGGAGGAGGGTGTTCTCCATTGCACAAGTCTCGGTTTGGTTTCAATCCATGAATGTGTAAAGTCAATCTCCTCAACCCGGATTAGAGCAGGTGAAATTTCTTTAATCTCGCTCCAGACCGGATAACGTTATGCAATGACATTTTCTTATACATACATTGTATCTGACCAACTTGATTGAAAACCCTAATTGTAATGTATCGAATACATACTTTTGTCTCTACCCCACTTACTAAGTAAATTGTCGCTCGTTCTTCTATAATTTGTTTTGCAAGTTTCAAATGGCTTATAAGTACCTACCTAACATTAAAATCCTAGTAAACTGGGATAGGGAGCGAGATACAACAATAAATGGCTGGGTATTGCCCTTAGTATTAACTTTTTATCTTTTAAAGAAAACTACACAAGACTCTTTAAAGGGCTTAATAATTTTCAATATTTTAGTTTGTATATAAAACGTCAAGTACCTGTGAGATTTATTACTACTTTTTTATAAGATCAAATGACAAGTTTATTATTACAAATTATTTCACAAGATTATTCCACAGGTTTATATTAAATAGGTATCGAATTTGGCACTTCAAAGGGGTAGAGTCGAATACACTTTATATGAATTAAGTTTAAGATAGTAGCTATAAGAACAATTTGTATTTTAGGATGGTTTACATGATGAAACTGTTACGATTTTACCTTTTCGAAGCGTGACACTTAATACAAGCAAGAATATGACTTTGGTGAGCAACAAAGGAAATGAACGAGTTATTTTCACATTTCTCATATATGTATGGTAATAAGGCTGTAGTTACTCCATCATTACCCTCTACTACATGCAGTTATCCTAATGTAGAGGAATAATTGTTAGCCTAGAAGTTGAAAAGACATGGATCTAAGGGCTCTAAATGGAGCTTCAACACTAACTTTGAGCTTGGTGACAATGTTAGTATCTAGGAGTCTGGCATTTTGCATTACTGGAGGACATGTAGAAGCACTAACTTGATCCTCTCTTGTATTTCTCGATAAGCTCTCACCACTTCAACGTAAATGGTTGGAGTGGAATAGTCATTTAGTATTACAGACCTAATTCGTAATGACCATTGGGCCTCTATTTTTCCCGTCAATATTAAAGCTATGACCTATGTAAAAAATTGGTACAAAGAAAAAGGTTGAAAATAAGGATGCAACCAGGTGGGTTGTTATAGTGTACTCGACCCATTCAATAAAATAAAGCACTATAAGGTAATATTTTATAGAGTTTATTGGCCTTTGGAACATGATAAAAAAATTTATAAGGTTTAGTTTTGAGACTACAAAAAACACCTAATGGAAAATTCATCTCAATAAGAATGATAAATTGTTTCATCAACTTTTTCTTATATATTTTTATTAAGAAAATTAATAAGTATATTAAGTATTTATTTATAAAAATCATTTAAGAATATAATAATAACATTTTAAAATATAAAAAACAAAACGAAAGATTTTATATAATTAAGGTGGGATGGTCTAAGTATTAGGTCCATAAATATCTTAGAGATAAATTTTAATAATAGGATCAAAAACCCTATAGGGTTTTCAGAACTCTGATATAATATAAAACAGGTTTTGGTAATATAACTAAAATCTTATAAAGTTTTTATAAGATTTTAGAAAATATTAAACTTTATAGAGGTTGGTTCAAGTTTTATAAAACGCATCTTAATTGCATTTTTACTAATGAATAGGAGCTACATAAGATAATTACTTTAATGACTTTAGTTGATTAAAGTGCGAGCTTTACTATGATCATACACAAGATGAGAGTGACTAATATATTTTTCCATTTTTTAAAACCATAATTGTACAAAAATACAAGAGTCAGTTGGTTAATTTCAAAGTTAAGGATTTTACTTTTAGACTTTTCTAAATCAAGGGACAAACAAAAAATTAGTGAATATTTTAAGACTTTTTTATAAGAAAAATATATGGAAAATTATGTAAAGTTGGTTTTTTTTAAATATAAAATTGACCAACGTAGGAATTTTTTTTTAAATACTAAACTATTGTGGTCTAATTTCGAATGAAGAATACATAAATTTTCGATATTTTATTATATTCAAATATATATATATATATAGACACATATATGTTGAAGTGAAATGCACAGATAAATTATTTCCATTTCATTCTCGTAAAAAATAATTCGGAGTAATATGAGTGGTGTGGTTTAATTTGCAATATGCTAAGAGATGTTTTTTTAATTCGAAAGAAGTGGCTCACTGGGCATCAAAGAATTTAAAACTGAAATAAAATAAGAGCCAGGTCAACATGACAAGATGAGATAAGGATAAGCATCATCACCGACTTTTGTTTTATTATATATGCCGGTTCCCTTAATGCATGATTTTTGTGTGCGTTTTGTGTCACTGTCAAATGATTGTTGTCTAATAATTTAATATTTTAGGTTTTTCTAGATTCTGTGGTCTGAAATCCGATCTGGTTGCCTTATTGCGGGCCGATATATTCTTATCTAGTTTCGTCCCCGGAAGTTTGCTAAAGAGGGGGAAAAAAAATACTTTCTGATATTATTTGTATGCCTAATTTAAAGCAGATGCGTGCAAACATAAAATTTATTTTATTTGATATCTCTTTAGATGCTGTCAAATTGTAGACTAATTTTTTTTTCTATCAATGGTGTTTTGGATACTTGTTTAAATACTAATGAATAAAAAACAGAATAAATTATAGATATGCACTTATCTATTGTTTGCATGAAGCTTAACCTCTAATCTTTAAAATTCAACCTATAAATCTCAAATCTTAAGGGAAAAATAAAAAGATGTCAATAATCTATTATATAACAATTTTATTTTTGATTTCATGCAAATATTCTAAATCTTTTATTTTTATTATTATTATTTTAATTATGGCAAAATATTAAAACAAGATAATGCTCATTTTTCATTGATTTAGGATTTTTTTTTTTTTTGCCAAAACAAGATTTAAGAGTTTAAACACTTCATCATATATATAAGGGACAAACTTTATAAAGTATATATTTACAACATATCCTAAAAAGCATAAAAGGGATATTTTTAGTTTTTTTTTTAATAATCAATTGCAAAACCTTTATTAATAATATAACTTAATGTGATGTATAGTATGTAAAAGTAACTTGAAATGAAATGGAATAAGGATTGGTTTGTTTTTTATATTTGAAAATGTATATGGAATTGAATGAAATTTAATACACATATAGTAATAATTAGAAAAATTATCCTTAATTATTATATATCATCATTAGATCGACTATTAAATAAATATTTTTTATTAATAATAATCGATAAGAAGGGAATAAAATCATGATTTCACTTTTTTAAAAGTAAAAACGAATTCCCACTAAAAGATTGTATTGCAATTTCTTTTTTTAAATATATTTTCATATATGGAAAAAGATAACAAAAATGATATTGTAATTTCATTTTGCTTCCGCTTACTAAACGGGAGATAAGTTTTTTTTTTTTCTCGGTAAAGAGACAGATGAAGAGAAGAGACTTGGATGATGTGTCCAAGTTGGATTAATTCAATCGGGCCGTGACCGTTGAAGTTAGTGGGACTTCATTATGAAATCGGACCGCGGATCATGGGATTGCCGGATCGGGTTTTTTTATTCATTTCTTGGCACGGCGCCCAATGATTAAAAGGTGAAACACAACCAATTCACCTTCTCTGGTTTAGATGTATTCTATTCAGGTAAGTAATGCAGTCGGACGTGAGACTTGGGAGTCTAAGCTTGTTTGTATTATTTTATATAACTATATTATCAAAATAAATAACCCAACAATAAGATAATAAATGAAATAATCTTATTACATAGGATAAACTGTCCTCTGTAATTAATTTCAATGCTAGATACCATAGAATCAAGCATTCCTCCACAATTATGCCAACTTAACTCGCAAAATGGGGAGCGGCCAAAGAAACGGATAAAAGAATTGGTTTGAGTATTGTGCTTACAAAGGATGGAATAACATTGTTTTTATAAACCATACAAAATATTATATTAAAAGTGTTGCTTATCCTGCAGAAGTTATGTCTTTAGCAGATAGAGAAAAAGCTATTAGAACTTGATGCATTCTTTAGATGGTGGCTTCCACCTTAGTGGAAGTAAGATAACATTTTTTTTTTTTTTTTTCGCCTCTCTATTCCTTCTTGCGCGCAATTGTAAAGAGTAAGAATGACGGGTTAAGAAATAGTCAAGCGCTGTATGAACACGGAAATAATTCCTGTTTTGTAACGATTGCACTCTAATAAATTTTAAAATGTATTTATGTATATCGTTTTATTTATAGTTTTGGAACATGCGCATATTCATTAAAGAAATCAACCTATCAATTTTGTTAGACGGTTACTTGGAGCTCCCACAATATTTCATTGATTCGTGGGAAAGGAATAAGATGAAAGTTTTTTTTTTTTTTTTTGTATAAAATAGGAAGAGAAATGAAAGTATAACTAAGGAAGTCAACTATACAGTTTTAAATTTATTGAAGTACTAACAAATTTTTCACGTTTTAAAATTTTCCTTACTTTAAAAGGGTATTTTAATATCTTTCTATCCTCTTTAATATCATATATAGTATACAAGAATTGACTAAAATAAGATCATGATTTTGGATATCTTTAATAATTATTACTATATATATATTTAATTACATTCTTTTAAAATTTCCAAACACGAAAAAAAAAACTTATTATTTTACTCTTTGTTCCATTCTATCGTTCCATTTTAAACCATTCTTGTATGCCAAAAATGACATAAAAAGGCAGAATCATAATTCTAACTTTAGGGAGAAATCCAATTCTGCATTTAAAAATAGGGAATTATGGTTCTATTCCTCATTAATTAATTATTATTGTTAATTAAAGTTACTTCTTTAACATTTAACATAATTATGGTATCTAATAATTTAGGATATTTTTTACAATATAGAAATAAATTCATTTTTTTTATTTTAATTCTATTCCATTTCATTATAGGCCATTTACTTACTTGTATCAAATATGATTTAAGTATGAAGATAATGATTTTCTTTAGTTAAAAAAAAAAAACTTTCCCTTCGAAATTCATTTCCCTCCATTTTTTTTTTTTTTGTGTTATTCCAAATAACAAAAAGTAACTTTTCCCCTTATGATTTCTTCCGTCCAAATTGTTTCCCCGAATCCAAGTAGTGTTGTTTAAGGGACATAAATTATATTTTCAAGATATTTTAAGAATATTTATTTAAGGAAAACAAAATTTTAAGGTGTAATACTCTTTAAATACTAGGTAATCAAATTCTAAGAATCGAAATACTTTTTAGTGTAGCGATTCAGAATCTATCGAAATTTTGAAGTTAAGTATACTTAAACTAGGTGAATGGATGACTAAGGATGCAACTGAGTAGGTTATAGTAAAGTTCTCAATCCGTCTGACCTGGTAAAAGACTTATATTGTATTACGGGGTTTTGGGATGGGTTCTAGATTTTTTTTCGTTTGGAAACTTACTATCCAGTAAGAAATAATTGAAATAATATATATTATAGGAAATTAAAACTATCAATAAGAAAAATAAATAAATAAATTTAATTTGTATAATTTTTAGTTCAACATTCCATTGCTAATTTGTGATACTAGTTTGTATCTATAGATTTTTAGCATCTCAAAATCTTATAGAGTTTTGAGATACTTTATAGATAACAAAATAGATAACAAGATTGCTAAAACTGTCCCAACTACATCCTTCTAAGTGACCCCTTAAGAGGTATCATACCACGGGATAGAACCGTATAATATTTAATGCCAAAGTGAATAATATCTCAATGAGATGAGTTATTAGTCGAGTCATTATAGATAATATCAAAATAATCTACCAGTTAGAAGGGCAAAGCCCCTATCTAGTGGTAATATTAAACTTATATAACAAAAATGATAAAGACATCAGTTCCATAGTTCCATAAAGAGGTAGATTATAATACCCTTTAAATATTAAGTGATGAACTCTATAATCATCAATACACTTTTTAGTGTAGCGATTCAAATCCCATTAGAACTTTGACGTTAAGCGTACTCGAGCTAGGTGAATGAGTGAGTTCTTAGGAAGTTGTTGCATCAAAAGACAAAAGCGTACAATGTTTAATATTAAAGCAAATAATAGCTTGATAAAAAGAGTTTCAATCAAGCCCTTACATAAGGGCTAACATACTTTGTTATCGTCAACATAAAGGGTACAGGGCAGAGAAGATAGCATGTAATGTAAAGTTATAATTTTTCCTCTTAACATGCTATAGAAGTAAAATAATTCTCATGCCTTGATTTTAATAAAAAAAATTCATTTATCTAAACAAGAAAACTTAATATATATATAGATATATATATTGTGAAATCAAAATAATAGGTCTTTGTTACGCATTCTATTTATTTGGAAATTTAGGAATATTGTATATAATATATATATATATATAGCTATATAATTTTTTATATTTACTTTTTATATCTTATTTACCTAATCCTCAATTCAAAACTATAGTAAAGAAGTACCAAAATGATAAATATACATCTAAAAAAATATATTTTTACCATGGAAATAAATTGCTTTTTAGAATTGCAAAGTTTCCAATAATGTTCATATATATATATATATATATATATACATATATTTGGTTATTATAATAGAAGATAAGAGATTTGAACTTGATTCATTATATTAGAAAACTAATATCCATAACATTAGATTATGATGAGAAGTTCACAATGTGGTTATGATTATCACACGGTAACATTCTCCAAACTTGTTATACGTACATTATTGCTATTGTTATTCAATATACACCAAACCAACCTGTTAATCGCATGTGCATACAAGCTTGCTCAAGAGGAAAGGATCACTAGCATGCTCAATATAAACTAAGCCCAATCGAACACAACCAGAATGCAGACAACGAAAAGCCTCGGACGTCAAACAAATCATTATTTCCCGGTAATGAAGCCAGACTCTCCACTCCCACACTCCATACCATAGCATGTGGGGTTCCCTCTTTAATATTAGTTGTATTTTGATCTTGCAAGAGAAATACGGAATCCTTGCCAGAAAAATGCATTCTTTTTTTTTTTTTTTTTGTTCTTTGTTTTTTTCTATAAGAAGGAAGTGAGGATTTCATTAACAAAAGTCTACATACATGTGTAAGATAAATTCGCAGAGGGAACATCCAAGGAAAAATTAAACTAGAACACAGAGAGAAAATAGTCTGAGGAGAAGGGATGAGATTTTTGACCACCGGTTAATACGACGCATTATTTTTTCAATATTTGTAACAATTCAAACTCTTCTTACTGAGATATTATCTATTATCGATTGATGTATCTTATGATGCCAACTATTTCTAATAAGATTACCTATTTTGAAAATGTTCCTCATTGCTCCAAAAGACACCATGATGATTATAATTCTATTATAATCTATTTAAAAGATCACAATCTCCCTTTTTTTAACACTAGTGCTCTCTTAGTGTTGTTTCATATATTCAGGATCACTCCGAGGCAAAAAAGACTCTAGTTACAAGCTCAATTGATGCCTCAATATTGTCACACTACACATGCCTATGGGCTGTGTATGCTCTATAACAATCAATTAGTAATTTTTGGTTTTAGGGCTTCTTAGGTAATAAAATAAATATTTTTGTTTAATTTTGCCATATTTGTGTATATAGACAAATCACAATAAAAGAGCATGGATGACTATGCACAAATAATAAAATCGAACTATTCTACGATTGAATGATGGTTACGCATGAGTATTAAAAGAAACAGATATGAGATACATTGATTCAATTAATTTGTTTGCTACAATCTAAATTTAGATTTAAAATAATGCAAATACATACATACATACATACATATATATATATAGCCAAAAATCAAGAGTAATTTTATTGAATCAAATGACAGAATGACAAACATCAAGCACTTGAAGAATTACGATTACAACTTGTATAAAAAATAATCGCTATCGAGTATCTCCTTCAATGCACTTGGTATTAATATATTCCAATCTGCAGGACATGCTTTCATCCTTTTACGCCTTGCAAGCCAATTGGCTGCCTTGTTTACATCACTTTTCACCACGCTGAAAGAAACCGAATGGTAGATTCTCTTTAATATCCAGCACAAAAGTACAAAGAGTCTAAGCCAACTCAGAGTTGGATGCAAGATCTTTGCCATTTTGCCGTCCGTTACAAAAATAACATTCTTCCATCCTTTTCTTTTTACTAATAATACATGCCTCTGCCACAGCGATAGCTTCAACCTCCTTTAGTGAGAAGCAACGCATTCTTGTGCAATTCCACCACACAACATGGCACTAGCATCCCTTGCAATCACTCTCATTGCAGCTGAATTGGAATTGGGATCAGAACTGCCATCTACATTTAGCTTAATCCTCATACTTGTTGGCGCTTTCCAACAATTGTCGTTTCTTCATTCTACATTTGAAGAGATAGCAACGTTACTCCTAATATCTTGATCGGAACATACATGAACATCTGCAGTTTTAGAGATGACAACATCTTCGGTCTCTAATTACTACCGAGCAACTCTACTTCGGATATTGCCAAGTGAACAATAGTATTGAATTTCCACCGCTTCGATCCCATCTGACACAAAAGCTGCTAGCTCTTCTTTCCTTCCATTATTCCCATCGATATCACCCCCATTTACCAGCCAATCCAATTCCCTCAAATCCCTTTTACATGTCTCCATTGTTTGAGTCACATCTGGGCATTAATTGTTAAACACCGCATTACATCTTGCTTTCCTTATACACCACAGGATAGAACAAATTTTAGCAAACATAATTCTCCTATCTCCTTTATTGCAGGCCAGCTCCTCTACATAATACTTGAACCATATATCCATAGTTGAAACATTTTCAGTTTGTGCTCTTAAGCCTAAAATTGCAAACCATACCGGTTGCATCCAAGGACAAGAAAGTAGAAGATGTGCAACATCCTCATCCACCAAGTAGAAAAAACATCTACCAAGGTCTATAATTTACCTTTTTTCTAAATTTCATTATGTTGCTAGGGCATTACGAAGCCCTCTCCATATAAAATACTTTATTTTTGGTAAACAAAGAGCAGCCTATAACCGACATAAGTCACTCCATCAATATGATGAAGAGTGGCTTCATTTAGAGTTTCAGATATTGATTTGCTCTTGATAAAATTATAGGCAAACTTGACACTACATTTCCCCGTTCTTTCATAAGGCTACACAAGCCTATCTAGCATCCTCACATGAGATAAAGGAATTGTTGGTCGAAATACCGTTGCAACTTTACACTATTCTAGGTATGGTTCTCATTATCCTTCAAATCTAAAACCTTTACGGCTCATTTACTTTATGGAATAGAATAAGAAGAAATAGAATTGAAATTTCGTGAGAAATGGAGTAAGGCTGATATTACCTTATTTAGTTGGATTTATAAATAATTTAAAAATAGACATAATATAACTTTAATGACTAAATTATCCTCGATCCATTTTCTTTCTTAATTAATCCTAAAATAATAGGTGGCGGTAATGGCAACAATAGTGGTGGTAGTGACGGTGGCAGTTGGTGGTAGTGATAGTAGTAGTGGCGGTGGCTATAATGATTAGTGGCTATAATGATTAGTAGCTACTAGAGGTGTGCAAATAGGCTTTGGCCTGCGGTCCGGCCCGTTTAACCCGTTTTCAAAACGGGTTAAGGCCAAGATTTTTTGGCTCGTTTATAAGTGGGCCAAATTAGCCCAACCCGTTTAACCCGTGGGTCAAAGTAGACTGGTTTGGGTCAGCCCATTTAAAAATTTATGCTTTTAGCCTGCGGGTCAACCCGTTTAACCTACTTTTTAAATGGTTCAGCCCGTCCAATATTTTTTAGCCCGTTTAAAAACGGGCCAAATGAACCTGGCTCATTTAACCTGCGAGCCAAAGTGAACCGGGCCGGGTTAACCCGTTTGCACACCTCTAGTGGCTACAATAGCGGTGATGGTAGTGGCGACAGCTACAATAGTGGTTGTGATGGTAATGATGATGGTAACAGTAATAGTAGTAGTGGTAGTGGTGATGATAGCAGTAGTAGTGATAATGGTGATGGTAGCAGTAGTAGTGATAGTGGCTACAGTGGTAAGTAGTGGCGGTGGCGACGGTGACAGTAATAGCGGTGGTGGCGATAATGGTAGTAGTGAAGAATCATAATTCCTTGATTGAATTAAAGAATTTCTATTACTTGATTTTAAGTAATAAGAGTAATAAGGATTCCTATAGAATTGCGATTTCGTCACAAAAAACTAAGTAAATGTCGTAATAATGAATAAAAAGGGAATAGAATTCCAATTCCTCTCAAGTGAACAGGCCATCAGTTCTTAAAGCATAACATGTGGTTTAAGTTGTGGTATATGGCCTTCAATATCAGGTACCCATTTGTCAAAGCCTACATTAATAGATTAACCATCTCCCACCTACCAAAGAGCACTACTCATTAGCTATACTTTACCATGCAAAATGATGGTCTAACCTTAAGAATCTCGAGATCCTCTTAATACTTGCAAGGAACTTGAATTTTGGAAATATAAGCCTTTCAGTAATCTCACCTAAAAGGCATCTTCATTTGTACACACCCTTTAAGCCAATTTTGTGAGAAGAGTTGAATTGTAGTCATTAAGATCTTTGAATCTAAGCCTCCCTTTTCCTCTCGGTAAAGTCATCTTATCCCAACTTAGCTAGTGAACCTTCTTCTCTTCATTCACTTGTCCTCACCAATTTTACCCACTCATATTGTTTGCTTCCTTACACTACTTTTTTTTGGGAAATCTATATGCCATAAGATGGTTTAGAATTGCACTCACCACTACCTTGATCAATACCTCCTTCCTTGCATTTGAAAATACACATCTCTTATAGCTATTCGGTTTCACTTTTATCTTGTCTTTGACATACCTCAAAGCCTCTGACTTATTCCTTCCCCTTATGGTAGGTAAACTAAGATACTTCTTCGGATAGGATACTAAGGGAATTTCAAGCACTCCGCAAATCTCATTCTTTACCTTAGGGGAGACATTCTTATTGAAGAGGACATTCCATTTTTGTAAGTTAACCAACTGCCCCTAAGCTCTACAATAAATTTAGATCAACCTTGCAAGTACGTACACATTATATGAAATAGCCTCAACAAAGAAAAGTCATCTACAAATAAGAGATATGTTAGTATAGGACATGAATTCCTCATCCTCATTCATATAAGTCTCTTTCTCTTTTAACTTTCTCAATACTTCTAAACAACACATCCGCCATTAAGATGAATAAGTAAGGTGATAAAGGGTTACCTTATCTTAGATCCCTAGATGGATATACATACCCAACTAGCTTTCTATTGACTATTAACCTATACTTGACGAATGTAACACATTTCAATACCCACCCAATCTAATTATCACAAAAACTAAGCTTCACTAACACAACCTTAAGGAAATCCCATTTTATGTAGTCATAAGCTTTATTCTTGTCTCACTTTAGGGTACAGAATGTTTTGTTACTAGCTTGCCTTGTTCTAAGGAAATGCTAAGCTTCATGTGCTACAATATTATTATCATGAATTACAGGACCAAAAATGAAAGTGCTTTAGGCTTCTGACTCCATATAGTGGAGGAACGATTTTAATCAGTTCACTAGAAATGATCCTATCAATGAAATTATATAAACTAATGGACCAAAAATGACCAACCTCTCGTGGGATACAACTTTAGATAGTAATAAAATATTGGTATGACTTATGGAAGGAGAAATTGTACCTGATTAGAAAAATTTTGGACGGTTTTCTCTATGCTCTTGCCCAGGATATGCTAATATTATTGGTAGAAGACTCCCAAAAAGCCATCAAGTCCCAAAGCTTTTAAAGCCCCTAATTGAAAGGTAGCATACTTTACCTTATCTATCGTGACCTATACTCCTAACATCTCATTCATCTCTAACCTCTGTAGTTACAAGAGTGAGAATAGAATCTATAATTAACTCGTAATCCCTTGCTCCATTTGTCATAAACAATTTGTCAAAGAAAGTATGGAACTTTCTCATAATTTCTTCCTCTTCCTCAATCTAATGCCCATCATCATCCAACAGTCTCAATGTTTTGTTCCTTTATCTCCTCGTTAAAGTAAATTGATGGGAAAATCCGATATTCTTATCTCCTTCTTTAAGCTAAGATACTCTTTGATAGGAATCAATCGATCAAACCCCTCATTTGAGCCTAAGCCTGAGGTTTAAAGAACATGGTGAGATGGATTCTTGCTTCTTGTCCAAGTACCAAGGACTTCAAGCTATTGTCTAAACTCGACTTTTCCTATCTTTCCATTTCTTTTAAACCATACACTTTAACCACAGTCATGGAGTGTTGACCTTATGATGAACTAAGTGATTCATCTATGGCAAATCTCTCCAATAGCCTAGCCACCCTTATTCCAAGCTATAACAATCGAGGTTCGAGCTACTTGACCACAGACCAACGTGTTTTGGACTAATTCCTCATGACAAGCAACTATCCATTGGATTTGACAACTTATCTCCTTGTCGAGCTATTTAGAAGTTGCCAACTTGTCTAATTCTATCCTAGGTTCCACATAATAGAGACCTTGACCGCTCAAGCCGTGATACGTGTTCTCTAACATTTGTACAGTATAGATGTAGGTTGAATATTCTCTCTTTGTATATTGTGAATTTGTGCTTTTCATATATATTATTTCCAGTACTTTTTCACTTTAAGTAAAATACACATTTTAGTAACTTCTTTTAATGTAATAGTTGCCTTAAAATTCTAAGTATAAATATCCACTTGTATTATAAGCCATAAAGTTCATCATCAATATAGAATATCATAGTTTTCCTCATAAGCTTATTTCTCTTGCAAATTTGCCCTACTTTTATCTAATCCCTTAAGTAAAGTTTAGTGGCAAGTAACTCAGCTATCCTAATTGTGCATCATTATCAACTAGCTTAGTTAGTTAGTACAAGTTTCCTAGTACGTAATATTCTTGAAGTTGTTTATAAGTTTGCTTAGCATCAATTTGAATTCCATTCCTTATTTCAAATCTTCTACAAGTTTGGACCTACCTTGATATAGCTACCTTTGTTAGTTCTTGGCATAGCATATCACTCTTAATCTTTGATGCTAATATAATTCTTCTCTCTTCCAATATTGATCCACCTCTCTTATTAACTTCTCTTCCTGCTTTCTATTTACTTGGCATCCATTATTATGTATGTTTGAAAGTCTCCAGTTATTTGCAAATTTTCTCTTTAATTTTAAGCCTAAAGGGTAAGGGTGTCTATTTGACATAACTACATTCCATCCCTCCTCAATTACCTCTCCGCAACTTTTTGAGGTAGTCCAAATATTCTCAAAGCAAAAGAATTTGCTCCCCCTTTTGTTTATATAACAAGAATCCACCATTAGAGCAAGATGGTCAAATCTCACCAATTCATTATGTATCACCTAGGTTCTTGGGAATTTGTTAATCCACTCCAATGACCCCAAGGCTCTATCTTTCCTATCTACCACAATTTATCTTCACCTCTTCCATTTGACTCAAAAAATTTGGGCCCTTTAAAGCTAAGGTCATTCAAATTTGCATTCATAATCATGGAACAGCACATGTCCATTAGCCTGGTGCATCTGGGAACTCCTCCTTCCTTTTCATAGAATACAAAATGTCATTGAAGTCACCTATACATAACCATGGTTCCCGATTAGTCCTTCTTGTTGATTCCAACTCACTCCATAAAGCATGACGCAAATGTGATTCGGATTTGCATATATCTATGAAATTTTTAGCAAAAGGGGATCCATCTATCAACTTCATAAATGTTCTGATATAATTTTTACTATATGAAAGGATGGCAACATTTACATCATCAGACCACCAAAGTGCTAAGCTGCTTAACTTGCCAATTAAAGGAACATATAATTCATTACGAAATCTCATTTTCTCTTAATTCTTGATAATTTTTTGGGCTTATTTTTCTTTTTCATAAAAAAAATAATGCAAATATGAATAAAGAGAGAATTGTTTCTTAATATTAAATAATAAAAAATAATTAACAACAACAATTTGTTGATAACTCAATTGAAATTTTTACCTATGATCGTTCTATTAATTGCTTTTGTAGGACTATTGACTACTTATGAAAAGGAAAAAACAAGATAGGAAAATATTCTAAAGACAGTAGGATGAAATAACATAATAATATCCCCTTATAACCATAATATTAAAATAAATATTTGAAAAGACAACTAGTATAAACTAAATAAAATGAAAACACATACTATAAAATAGGTAAGATGATAGATTAAGTCCGTATGACTCTTGAAAGTGGCCTAAGTAGGATTGGCTACATTCAACCTTGCCTTCAGTCTTCTTTAAGTTGACCTCTGGTTTGGCCTTTCATTAATCCACCTTTCTCAAGTCAATCTCTTAAGCTTCTAGATAATGGTTTTTGCCTATGAACTTAGTTAAGACCATCTTGTTTGGCTCTTACTCTCAGTTTCACTACTTAATTCTTATCTAACATCCTACTTTACATGGCACTTAACTCCTCCCTTTCGACTATTGAATTATTATGACAACACTTGTAATCGCCAAAAGTCATCACATTTAGGTATTGTCCGCTTTAGCATGATGCCTATCAATTTAAGCTTCAACTAATCAATTAAACATCCAAATCATAAAATCAAACTTAGATCCAAGATAACCTACCTTGTAAAAGTAGATTGAAGCATCTTGAAGATTGAAAGAACTTAAATCTTCAATGAAACTACACTCCTTTAAAATTAATCTTGCAGATGCATTGACTAAATACTCAATTAGTTGTACCAAATCTACTAACTACATCTAAAATCTAATACTAAAACTTAGGGTGTTGAGAAATTGCTTATCAAACTCACCCATCAAGCTTACAGCAACTTCAACTTGCTACCTCTTGTATCAATTAATCTTTAATTCTCTTAAGATTCAATACTTATCAATTTAGCATAAAATTAAACTTAATTAACAAGAGGATTGACTGATTGTAAGTACCCATTTGAGATTGAGTAAACTCCCTAATGTACCTTATAAGTCATAACATAAGAGAACTGAGAGAGGAATGTTTAATTTATACATCACTCTTGATTTGGAATATAATCTTTTTATTTATTCAAGCTCCCTCCAAATTTGATTTAGTCCTAGATTATTGAGATACCCCCACTTAACTTCGTTAGGCCTAGGGTGACTAAATAATTAATTAAACCCCTTATATAGTAGCTAACTAAGATAATTACGAAAACACTCTTACTATTTTAAATTAAGTTATGGCTATTTTAATAATTAGCAAAACAACAATGCTTGAGAACCTTAGTTACTTCTTTAGAATTCAACTTTTTAATTTTTTAGATACACATATTAACTTGGGATATTTAAGTTAACACTTAGAAAATTTAGTAAACTACATACTATACAAAATATTTTTGAAATCATAAGTGTTGATGAGGGATATCACGAGTATGACTCCTGGGTGAACTCCAGGTGGTCCGTCAATCGTAAGTAGAAGTAAACTAACAAAAAGTACTGATGGTATAAGCAATAAGGGCCCTTTGACACTCAAGTCAACGAGGAGAGTAAGAAGATAATTGCAATAAGGTAATGAGTTCTTAAGAGAGTAAAAAGAGTCCATCCCCTTACTTGGAGATCTTACCTCTATCTATAGATTGAGGTTGCTAACTCATGCAAACATTTAGTAAGAAGGGATTAGTCGGCACAAAATCTAAGAAGGCGACGCTACCAGTGCAAGATAAGACAACTTCTTGTCTATCGATTGGTAAACGCTTAGGCAATAGGCCTATCCCATCAGCAGTTGTTGGCCACCTTAATTCAACAACTAGTTTATCGGCCATATAACGGACGGTCATTTAGTATTTAACAAGGAGAGAGAAAGAAGGTAAGAAGTAAGGAGGGCGCTCAGCTTGTAATCCAACGAGCTCCCTTGATGTAGCCTTCGGGTGGAGGAGAGTGAGCTTATCTTCTCTAGGACTGAGAGTAAAAGCCAAGTGCTCTCGAAGGGAACACACCTAGAGTGCTCAAGCTTTGTCTCCAAGAGTTACAAGAGAATTGAAGTATATCTTTGATCTCTCATAAGTCTGAAACTAGATGGAAGAATGGATTAGAAGTTATAAATTGTTCTGATCTTTTTATCAGATGAATCATATTTGATATTCATAAAAGTATATTACAATTATTTGAGTTTGTTAGCAGGAGCTTCATTTATGCCTTTTAAGCATCTGGATTTACAAATATGCTTTGATGAAAATTCATAAATAATTTTGAAGCTTTCTATATCTTATTCTCTCTTAAATGCTTTGCTTTAATAATCTAACATTTGAAGGATCATTGACAAAAATCATTGTATAAGCTGTAACATATGCATCTCCTATATTCTTGCAGATGGGCTCGGTTCGGTAAAGATCTTGAATTACTTGATTCTCCTGGAATACTTCCAATGCGAATCAGTGATGAGTCAGCTGCTATAAAACTTGCCATTTGTGATGACATTGGAGAGAGGTCCTATGATATTGCAGATGTTGCTGCGATTCTTGTCCAAATGTTGACGAGAATTCCAGACGCAGGTATATGTTGCATTAGTTTTATGTGGCAGCATATCACATTAATTTTAAATAATTGACAGAAATGAACTATTGGGTGAGCTACCAGCTGAAAGCATACTTGCTTCTATTTCAATTATTATGGACATATATGCACATTTTTCCATCTATTATAGGAGATCTTAGAATATTGGTTTATGAAGTCAAACAATTGGGTTTAAGAATATTAAAGTTGCAAAACCGAATAAAAAACTCAATGAATTTTGAATGACTTTGGATGTAATTTAAGAAGGTAAAATTTCACATTCTTTACCTACTTAAGTTTCGTCCAAAGTCATTCACAATATTTTTTAGCATTGGCTCCTTGCATCTGATGCATTTTGGACGTATTGATGCTTTATATTTGTAAATATGTTAGAGGGATAACAAAGGGGTGTACTAAATTTTTGTGTAATTACTGAGGAACATGTGGAGTTTTGTGATCTACAACAACGAACCTCACTAGAGCATCAACAAAACAAGAATAAAGTCGTGAGAAGCTTCTGTATTTGTGTTTGTACAGTGCCGAGTAAAGAAGTACAGAAGAGCTACTTGTACAGTTTGGATTCAACTTAAAACAAACTAACTATATTCTAACTAACTGAAACTAACTACATTCTAACTAACTACAACTATATACAGTTACATACAGCTGGGAATGATGAAACCCAACAGCAGCTAGGTCCAATCTTAACGAGTGTAATCGTGAGCTTGGCGCTTCCGTCTCCAAGATGCAAAATGAGCTAACTCTAAAGGAGCAGGGGTATTCTTCTACTAGGGACCTCTCCATGGCCCTAGCTAGCTAGAAGGCCGAGCTAGAGAAGCGGATAAGTAATCTTCAAAATGAGGTTGATGAGATGAAAGAGTTGATAACTAGGTTAGAGAAAGAGTTGATAACTAGCTTAGAGAAAGGGGATTTCATTCACTTCACTGCTGAAGAGAAGATCACCGAGTCTTTCCTCACATCAGATAAGTGGAAGGAAGATTGTAAGGACATTGCGGTGGAGTCAACCCAGGGCATCCGGGGAATGGTACTTGAGAAATACCCTAGCCTAGGTCTGGAGTGTTTAGATTGGTTGGACTGTCCAACCTAATGGAAGGCTACGGAAGCTAAGAAGGAGGCAGTCTTACCTGCTACCCAGGCCGTCTAAGATGATGCTCCCCAACCTCTTCAGCCAAGGAAGCACCACGAGTGTCCATCCCTAAAGAAAGTCAGGTAGAAAATCAAGATCAGGTCAAGCCTTCTATTGGTTAGGACCAACGCTTGGAGATTCCCCCTCCCCCTTCTCCTGCTTAGACTCATACGGATCAGTCCTCCGAGCAGATTGGCCCCCCGAACTTTTCAGGGTTGCCGAAGTTGGCCAATCCCAAGTAGTGGCCGTAGGGGTCTTCTAGTTTGCTTCCTTTCTTTGTACCTATTTTCCTTACTTTTACTCTTGTATGTCCTTGTAAAAATTTGGTAAGATTTTCTAATCAAACCAGTATACTGGACTTATGCTTTGTATCTACTCCGGACCACAATGAAGAAAGAAGAATTTGACTTTGTGGTTACTTCGATTTATACTTTGCTTTTCCTTTTGCATTTCTGATTCACAGTACTTAGTTGAAGAGTTGGTGTTACTCTTCAAAAGGATTGTTTAATTGTTGGTAGCTAGGTTATTTCGCTTAGGGAAGAGCTAAGTGGTATCAAGCAAGTGTATCTATTGTTTAGTAGTATATTTCAAAAAATGAATGTCGTTTCTACAAGGACTATGATTGTTAATACTAACTTTCTTCTCCTTATTATCTAACCGATAAAATTTAAATTCAAAAAACTTAAAGAATTTAATCTAAATTACTACTATAAACTAATTTTAAAATTAATAAATGTCGAGCCTTCTTTTTTCTCGGCTTATATATATATTTTTCTTAATTCAATTAGTGTTAAATCCTAATTCATTTAGTACTAACTCTTGATTGAGAGTTAAGAAAAACTTGATGTTTTTATTCTTTAAAACTTGGCGTCACTAATCGACCAAAGTCAAGAAAAGAATAGATTAGGTTAAATTAATTTGGTAAACCAATTTATCTTAGTCGTTGGTCTACTTAGTAAACTGATAGGTTTTGAAAAACCAAAGATTAAGTCCAGAGGTTAACCTATTAAACCCTCAATGTATACCATTTTTTAACTTTTCAAATATAGATATTATCTTTCAAAAATACCATTTAAGGAATTTGACTAATTCAAAAGTTAAAAGAAAAACATCTATTGAAAAATTATCTAATAGTGGGAAAAACGGTTTTTTTTTTTTTCATATTTTAAGTTACCTCGTAATTGCTACAAGTGCTTATGTACTCACTATTTGGGATCAGACTTCCATAGTTCATTTCCAAAAACATTAACGGGTTAATTGGTTTTAATTTAAGAAAGCTATTGGGTTTAAGTTTTTTAACCTAATTTGAATTATTTAAGGAAAATTTCTAAAAGGTCTTAGATTTGGTTTGTTTTTATTTTTTTGAAAATCTTAATAGGCCCTAATTTTGAAAAAGTTGATTTTATTTTATTTTTTTGAAAAACAATTTTCTAAGTGATAAAATCCATTTATTTATTTTATTTTCTTATTATTAATTTCTCTTTATAAAACTAAAATTTTTCTTTTTTTTTTGGCTTTTTCCTTTTCCTTTCCTCTTTCGTTTTTTTTTTTTTTTTTACAATTTCAACAAGTTATAAGAATAAATAAGTAAATAAAAAAATATATACAAACTATAATAATACAAAAACGAAACCAAAACAAGGTCGAACCAAGCTTAAGATAAGGGTGCAGGTCAGATTGGCCTGGATGCAGGTTGGATGATTGGGTCGCATGTGGTTTGGGTCACGTCACACAAGATAGGAACAACAGTAGCTCAAGGATACATCTAGGATGGATCTAAGCTCCAAATCTTCGAGGAAATCATGTTTTCATGTGATTTAGATTGGGGAATGGGGGTGTAAGGATGATGCCACCACATCTAGTGGTCGTTTTGTGGTGGTTTACGTTTAGGGCGAAGGTGGTAATGGTGGTCGACACTTGTGGTGATAACTAAGTGTGAAATTAGGGTTGATGGAGATAGGTGTGGTGTGGTGTGTTATGCGCGAGTGCCGTAAGTGTGGTCGTGTGTAAATAGAGGTGGGGTGGTTATGTTTAGGTGTTTAATTCGGTAGTACTGCCATTGACGTATGCTGCAGTAAGTAAATGAGGATGATGAAAATTGGGGTGCTAAGTTGGTTTGAGTAGTCAAGAAAAGGCCTACTGTATTGGGTTGCTGTTTAGATGTTGTGTTGTTTGCAATAGTCATGCACAGTATTGAGTTTAGGTGCACACAGGTTGTTGTAGGTGGTTGTCGTCTAGAGTTGGATTTGTTGATTGACAGTAGGTTGGAACTAATTCGATTGGCGTCGATGTTCCCAAATGCTGTTATAGATTGTTGCAATGGTGGATAGTGATCGAATGGCATGACTGGAGGACGGAGCATACAGAATTAGGTTTGAATGGTTAGTACTTTAGTAGAGAGTGGATTTTTTTGGGTGTTAGTAGAGCTTGGTGTATGGTGGGTGAAAGAGAAGGTATTATTGTATGTGGCGTAAGCACGTGGATGAAGGTCGACAAGAGAGAGTTTACGAGTTAAGGATAGTAATCTATGGGGCTATTTGCGTTGTATAAGGATAGGGGTTATTGGGGGTGGGTGACGTACCTGCTAATTGTTGTTGTTGAGTGAAAGTGTGGATGAGAGAGGGAGTTTGCTGTTTGGTGTGTAGATGGTGCGTGTGTTCGTATTAAGTCGTGTGGGGGGTTTTTAAGTGCGTCTTGTTTGTTGAGCTTGATTTTTTCTCCTTGATTTTATAAATTAATCTTCTTTAAACTGATCAATATTAAACCTTACTCATTTAATACCGACCTTTGACTAAGATTTAAAGAAAATTTGTTCTTTTTACCTTTGAGAAAATTTTGGAATCACCACCCAACCAAAATCAAGAAATGGTTTAAGTCAAAACCAAACGAGTAAATTTGGTTTTAATCTACATACTAGTTTATGTAGAAGACCATCTACTTTCCAATTTTAGATTTTAATTTCTAAATTCACCTTTAAAAAAACTATCCTATAAAATGAAAAATCAATCATCAATCAACTAAATAGATCCTATTAGATAAATTTAAACTAATTTGGAAGAAATCTAAGATTTTTTATTTTTGACTAAATTAAGTAACTATTAGTGGAAAAACCAATTTTTTTCATTTTTTATCATTGTTCCAAAGGTACCTACGTACCCTCTATTCAAGATCAAACATACGTAGTTCTTTTCTAAAACTTTCATTTTGTTGGTTCGTTTTAATCTCAAAAGATAGCTGAGCTTATGTCTCTTAGCTAATCTATTTTATTTTCAAAATTTCTAAAAATGGTCCTAAATCAAGGTATTTTTATTTTTAGAAAGTGTCCTAATTTTAAAAGGGTTGATTTTATTTTCTTTCTATTGAAAAATGTTTTTTCTAAGTGATAAAATCCATTTATTTACCATTTTTATTTTCTACTTATTTTATTTTCTTATTATTAATTTCTCTCTAAAACATTAAAATAAAACTAAACTTTTTCTTTTTTATTTCTTTATTTTCTTTTTTTTTTTATTTCTTTCTTTCCCTTTATTTTTTTTTTAGTCACAATACAATTACAATCATAAAAATTTAAACAAACAAACAAAAACATAGAAAAAAAAAAGAGAAAAATATAGAACATGATGTGGAATGAGTAGGCTGGACCAATCAAGGTAAGGGAGTGGGTTAAAGGATAGATTGGATGGAGCTTCGGGTCGAGTTGGATCAAGTACAGAAATCCAAGTCGCAAAATGGAGAATAGATCAGCACTTCAACCAACTTCTTCCAGTAGTTTTTAATGCAATTTTCAAAGGGGTAAAGACACTTTTATGAGAAATTTATTGGGGAAAGTAGGTTTGGAGGAGGTGTCTTAAAGTTTTGTGGTGGCTTAATGGGTTTTTAAAGTTAGGCAATGGCTCATAATAGCAATGGTGGCTAACGATGGTTAGATTTGGGTTTTATATGGCCTGTATAGTGCGTAGTAGGTATTGTACTATGTGTTATGCTTTCGTGCATGTAAGTTTATGTAAGTCAAGCAGCGGATGATGCTTAAGTCACTGTAATGAGTCGGTATGGTAGTGTGGCCGTTGTTTGGTAGTGCGGTTGCTGTTTACTGTATGTATGGTATGAGAAGGAAGATGACGTATGAGTGGCTAGGGAGTGTCTAGTTAGTGTGCTGTGATTAATAGTCATGCGTTAGTAGCCGATTGCTATGGGCATGTTGGGTAGTGTCAATTGCAAGTTGGTGTTAGGGTATAGTTGATGAAGAAGAAAGAGGATAGGTTGCGAAAAGTCTTCTTTTCAAGTGAGTTTAGGTGCAGTATGTTGTGTGCGACCGGTTTAGGTTACGGTGTGGCAATGGTCTCGCGACATCAAGTTAGTGTCGTGCACTCTATGATCATAGGGTTTTCGTTAGGGTATGGTTGAGTAAAAAAGAGAGGGTGTTGTTGTACATGTATTATTTTTTGCCGAAGGATATTGTAGTGAGGCTTTGGTGTGGTTGTCATTGGTCATGGATGAAGGAGTGAGTTAGGGATGGGGGTTACTAGTGGGTAAATTTCGAGAGAGAGAGAGAGATGATCCCCTTCCTAAAAGAAATCTAAGATTGAAAAAAACCACATTTACAATTTTTTTTTCCTATTTTGACTGACTTAATGACTAAATCTAAGCCCGTTTTTTGTGTTAAATACAAAGTATCTTATGCAGGCTTTGAAATCTCCCTATTAATTTGGTCAAACTGTGTAGAAAATGAGCTTAAATCAATCCCGAAACTAAGCTGACCAGAGAGGATGACTATGGGAAAACTAGGGGAAAAAAAAAGGAAAATGGAGGAAAGTGAGGGAAGATGATGCTGACATAGCACCGATGTAGTGCAACGTTAGCTACGTAATCAAGTAATATTACGCCACATGTTACGTAGTTGGATACATGGTGGGTGTGGCTTGGATAAAAATAATGGCAATTTCTATCTCTGGTGAGATTCGAACTTCTAACCTCAAATTAAACTTAATGCTAAATCAAAGTACTTATTTGTTTGGTCATTAACTTATGCATTGTCAATATGTACAATCAAATTACGTATATAGATTAGATCATCCTAAACTCGATTCAAATCTAAACTTAAGCCCAATAGCCATCTTTTGAAAATTTTTAAATTGAAACTATTTTATTATAATTCAACATTATTTTCTAAATTTCCCTAAAATCCTCTATATTTTTTATTTTTTGTGACTTTTTCAGTTTTCCTATTTTTTCCATATCTTTTCTAAATTTCTTTTTCTTTTTTTTCCTAAATTTTCCATTTTTTTTGTATTTTTTTTCCAAATTTAGAACCATTTATACTCTTTTAAAAATTTTGAAAAAAAGGGGCAAAAATATAATGTCTACATTGTTATTGTTGTAAACATTTGATTCCCCCCCCCCCCCCCCCCCCCCCCCCCCCTTTAATTTTTAATTTTTTTAAAATAAGGAAAAAAGGGTCTTAATTTTAAAAAATTCAGAAAAATATAAAAATAGAAAATTTTGAAAAAGCACAAAAAATATAAAAAATTTAGAAGAAATACAAGAAATAGGAAAATTTGAAAATATATAAAAAAATATATATAGAAAGTAAAAAAATAATAATAGATTTTTTTAGGAAAATAAAACATTTTAAGTAAAATAGATTTTTAAAAAAATAGTTTTAAAGAAAAATAAAGATTCAAAGTCATTAGATTTAGTTTGTGTTAATTTTTTAAATGGGTTCCAGGTGATCACATAGGTTAAATATAATTTATTTTCAAGACATATTAGGGTACAGGCTAATAACACAACTGGTATTACACTTTGTCTTGGTATTGGAATAGAGTTTAAGGTCTTGAGTTTGACTCTTAATAGGCACAATGTACCTTTTATTTTGTTTCCAAACAACATAGGACATGTAGCAAGTCTTTCTTGCACTTTGTGTTGTCATGAACACATGCTATGCAGAGAGTTGTCCATGTAACTAATGTAGCGCTACGTTAACATCTCCCAACCAACTAAGGTGTGAAAAAATAGCTATAGTGCTGCAAATTATCATGCCTAAAAGCTCCATATTTTTTTATCTTTTTTTTACTACATTGGACAAAAATCAAGCCAAATCATTGATGAGGAGGAAATTAAGACACGAAATACTATTGAATCTATCATTTTTTACATCCAAATTCATCCACTTAATTGGTCAAATTTAAGTCCAAAAGTAAAAAAAATCAACTCCATAACTCAAGCACTTTATT
Source organism: Lumnitzera racemosa (assembly GCA_024138005.1). Lineage (NCBI taxonomy): Eukaryota > Viridiplantae > Streptophyta > Magnoliopsida > Myrtales > Combretaceae > Lumnitzera > Lumnitzera racemosa. The sequence goes on along the minus strand of JAMXBC010000004.1, from coordinate 95,178,878 downwards.
AACCTTGCATAAACGGAAGCTTAGGATAATTTTTCAAAGATTCTTTTCGGCAAGATTAAGCTATAGTAACTCGATTTTGAACATCAATTATGAGCTTTTCCATTTTGAATTGCACATTGAAGGTGGTCAAATCCATGCGAATTAAACCTCAAATTCAAGACTTTTGCCCACTTTCCATACTTAGTTCAAGCTCTAACAATATAAATAGAAATTGAATAAGTAATATTGGACATGAATCTTCATTCAAACCTAATGCATTGCCGGTCAACGGTCACATTACCCACGCGTGCCTCTAAGGCCTTCAATCCTTCTCCCAAAGAATTTTCCCTTAGCAACCTGCTAATAACGAGAAACTATACATCAAATAAAGGTGGTTGAACTCCCTAAGCTCCCCATATTGTTATACGTTGATCTGTATTAAGTGAGGTATTAAGTCGTGTTGTGTTCATTGATGAGTCATATCCTCTGACCAGTTTCACGTTAGCTACTCTTGTTTGATTATGGACCGTTTCCCTCTAATTTTTTTTTATATCTTGAAAGACCCATTTCCGTTCAATCCTAGCCCGATAAGTCCTACTAATAACTGAGCTCCTATGCACACCAAAACCCCTCAAGAAAACGTATACACAACTCGTTCTCTCATTAGTTGCGACCTAATTTTCTCTCTTTAGAACTAATTTAAGCTCGAATCGCTTCAAGCTAAATTGGTGCTATCACTGACTTCCCCATGGTAAGAGTTCTCAAATCCAGCCTTTCCTCTTTGTTGCTATGGGCACTAGAGCTTTAACCAATAAACCTAACACCACTACCAAGGTTGCGACACCACCCTTCAAAAAAGTACTCTAGCTACTATGTCGACCTAAACCAACACCACTACTGTGACTACAACATACCAAAACCCCTGACTCGACCAGCCTTCAACTTATATCAACTACCACATAAGCATCACCCATCACCTCCATTAGCTGTTCTTCTCTAACTACCGTAAACGACCACCATTTCACCATGGCACCATCCTTACTACCCTTACCCCCCATTCACTAATTCAATTCACACAAAACCAATGTCACCTACTTTTTTAGCCATATGGAACAATTGGAAGCTACCTTTGCCAATGAATTCCTCTCCCTCTCTCGATTTGCATCTGACCAAATCCAATGGAGCTCTAAACTTGACCTAGATTCGAAGCGCGACCTAAGACATACATCAAGTCTGACTCACGAGATATTTTGGCCATCCTCCACTTTGTTTTGGTTTCAATTTTTATTTATTGTTGTTGTTTTTTTTTTTATTTTTTACTATTGTAAGAAAATCTTGTAATAAAAGAAAAACAAAAGGAAAAAAAAGGAAAAGAAGAAAAAATAGAGAAAAAAAAAAAGAAAAGAAAAAATAGAGGGAAACGAGGGGGAAGCTTTGTTTTTATTTATTTATTTTATTATTGCTTCTTATATAAATAAATAATTAAAAAATGACTAAATAAATAAAATAAAAATAGTAAATAAATGAGTTTTATGACCTAGAGAATTTGTTTTCCTAAATAAATAAAAATAATTAATCATTTTCTAAAGTTTAGGCTGCCTTAGAATTTTCCAAAAAATAAACAACACTAATTTAAGACCCTCCCCTAAAATTTTTCTCAAGTAAAATAAAATAGCTAAAAGGCGTAAACTCAACCACTTTCTAAATTTAAAATAAACCAACCCGCTAATGTTATTCAAAAGAACTACAGAAGTTTGATCCTGAATAGCAACTAAAATTTTTCTCAAGTAAAATCAAATGGCTAAAAGATGTAAACCCGGCTACTTTCCAAATTTAAAATAAATCAACCCGCTAATGTTTTCCCAAAAAAACTACAGAAGTCTGATCCTAAATAGTAGGTATGTAAGTACTTATATACAAATATGACACGACTTAAAATATGGAAAGTTTTCTTTCTTCATTTTTTTAAATGACGATTCAATCATCATTTTTTAGTAGGTTTAATGTTATTTACTTGCTTTTATGTAATTAGATGTTTTCTTTTAGAAGGGTATTATTGAAAAATAAATATAAATTTGGAACGTTAATAATTTATATCCGTTAAGGGTTTAATAAGATAGCCCTCTGATCCAAAATCTTTAGTTTCCAAAAACCTTTTTTTAAAAAAAAAAAATTGGTTTTTACGTAACCTAGTCTCTAAATTAAAATAAATCCACTCAATTGGTTTTATAAGGAAAAATGGGCATTAATGGCAAATTCACCATTATTGTTAAGTCCTAGATTTTCCTTTTTTTCCCTATTTTTTAACCTCGATTTGAATGGTCAAATGAATGAATTCGACCATGTTTTTCGATTCAATTCGCAGTAGGCTATGTGAGGTGTCAAATAAAATCAAAAGAAAGTGTGTTCGTGTGTGGAATTTGTGTGAAAATTTGAGACAAAGTGAAGGTGGCAAGTTAAAATTGCACAAGAAATTTGGGGAAGGAAAGGGAAAGCGAGGGAAAGAGGGAGAACGGGAGAGTAAGAGCTCGCTAAAATAGTGCTACATCAGCCGTGCCGCTCAATTGGCATTTGCCTATGTGTTAAGCCAACACATGGCCCTAACTAGGCATAAAAACATAACATCCATGGGTGGAAAAAAATAAAAGGCACTTTGTGCCTATAGTGAGATTCGAACCCTAGGTCTTTATTCCATTCCAAGTATAAGTCAGAGTGTAGTATCGTTAGGTTATTTGCCTGTGCTTTGTCTATATATGTAATTAAATTGTATATATAGACTGGGTGGCCTGGACTAGATCAATTTCTAAGCCTAACACCCTTTATACAACCCAACCCAAATGATTTTTAAAAAGCTAAAACTATTTAAATTTCTTAGTTAAATTATTTACTTCTCTTTCTCTTCTTCTTCTTTTTTTATTTTCTTTAAATTTTCCATTTATATTTTTTTCTACTTTTTTCTTAAATTTTATTTTTTTCTGCATTTTTCTAAATTATTTATTTTCGTGTTTTTTTTTCTAAATTAGGACCTTTTACCCTATTAAAAAAAATTCTATAATTATAAAGGGGAGGGGGGGAATTGAGTGTCTGCAATAAAGACTCAACTAAATAAATTAACAAGAAAGTAATTACATTGAAAACTAACTCAAGATTCAATATCTTAATTAGATCTTGCTTCCCCTAAAATTAAATATTTAACTTTTACTATAGATAATCTAACTCGATCTCTAATTTCTTTAAATGGAAGAATTCTCTATAAAAGCTAATAACTTTCTTAAGTATATTAACTCTAATCTTTAGATCACCTATTAGAATCTCTTCTTAATAGCATAATCAAATATCTCATTAAAGAACAACGAATTCTCTAACAATATAAATCAAGTTCCAAAAAGACTTTGCAATTTATCTCTAAACTTGCAAGAATCTTTATTAATTATGCCTACATCTAATTATATAAGCAATCTCTTAATTCTCTAGCATAATATTAGATTTTAGATCAACACCCTAAGAAATATCAGTCTAAAGCAATTAAAACACATAATTGAATTAAAAGAAAAGTAAAGATCTTTATTAGATCTAATGAAACACAACATCACATAGTAATTCTAAGTTTTACAAAACCTAGATACAAGAAATCTACATGCTATTTGTTACGCCCCGAAGTCACAGAGTTGCAACAGTCTCGCTATATAAACCATTTTATGATAGTAACTAACCTCACAGTACCTATCCTAAACATGATTTATATAAGGCATCAACAACTCCTTACTTTGAAGTAAACAGTCCCATTTAAGTGTTTAACTATAAATATAGTAATTATCACAAATTTTTAATAAACATACATAATTATATGTTAAGTCCACAGAACTTCTTAGGAAACTCTATATAAACATAACAGGTCACTAATTTATATAACAGCTATCAGTCTTTTAGTCTTAAACTACAAAGGACACTCTAGCTACATATCTACTACTAAGCAAATTGATCCTTACACCCCTGGCTTCAAAAGAACTAACCTCTAGATAATTGTAAGGCGGTATAATACTTAAAGAAATAAGAAATCAGGACCTATAAAAGGATCTATAAGGGTATGAACAACTACAGCTCAGTAAGTTAAATTGGAGACTTACGAGAGTATACAAACACAAACAAGATTATCAAGCAATTATTTTAATGCAATGCAACAATCAAGTGTCATCACACAATGTAGTTCGGTTTGTTGCGAAATCAAAGAAATTTCACCAGTTCTAATCCGGGTTGAGGAGTTTCCATGTTATGCAGCAGCTCACAACCAAACCCAAGCTTGTGCAATGGAGACACCACTCCTCCTGCGACTACCTTCGAACCATTGACTTCACCCTCACCACGACCTCCTCTCTTGTCACTTAGTTCGACTAAGGATGAAGAATGGACCATTATGCAATCCTGTGCTATCCCTTTCGAAGGGGCCTGTTATTGGTTAGAGAATCCTAATGAGCCTGTAACGGGTTGCAATGCATGACTTTTTTTGTCATTAGAGTTGAATAAGATTAAATTTCATTTAGGGTGTTCAAACAATTTCACGCCAATTCAATCAATCACAAAACCAATCACATTACAAATTTCAGCACGCATTCATATACAATCCTAAGTTTCTAAGTACCATAAAATAACACTTTAATACAATAAGTAATAACCCAACTTACTTAGAATTTCTCAGTCGCCCGATCACTTAATTGCAAGCCAATTCGTCTCTAGGTATTCTATAATACAAATAGGTCCTTTTAGTACTTGTACTTTAATGATTCATATTTTAAGTTATAATTTAGCTTATTTTCCATGTATACCTATTATTTACTAATGATTCATTCTACCCTATTTCAGGGTTTGGTTCCTAAATTAAATTCTAGTTTTGATTCTGGAATCTTAAATATATTCAAATCCTAATGTAAAATTAATCACATTAAACTCGAATATTCTAATATCCTATTGAGTCTTAATTTAGCATTCTAAACTATTCGGTACATTAATCCTAATTGGGGTACCGAATTTATTCCTAATGTGAAAAAATCTTACATTTTTTATATAATTACCTAAAATTAAATTTTGTTTCAAATTTATTATATTCTAATTTTTATTATTATATTATCTAATTAAACCTAATTTTTCATATTTATTAATTTTCCAATTCTACATATTCCTAATTTTCTATAATTACCACATAATTCCTTCATTAATTACACTTAACACTCCAAAGACTAGGATTAGGTTTCCACATCAAATATTAACATCTCTAACCCTCTAATTACTATCTAAATTAGTAATTAATGTGTTAATCACCTAATTAACCCGAAATCACCCAATTTTTCTATCATTTTAGGGCTAAAAATTTCAAAAATTAAATTAAAAAAAATGGCTTCATAGTACTGTTCTATATTACTTAAGCATTCTATAGAAAAAAATTGAACTCCAAACTACACTCCTAAGTCTATTTATTTCTAATCCTAATTATGTTCGGTTTTGCTTAATTTCTTAAAAACCCTATATTTTCAAACATGATTACACTTCACTATTTTTTCTTAAACTACATACGGTAAAACCTGAAAATAATAAATTTCATAATTTTTTGGGCAAAATAAATAATTTTATAAAATTATACAAAATCGGAGCAAATAAGAGACTCACCTAGTTCAATGGCTTTTGGCCTTCTAACACCGGTCCAGGTGTGTTGGCCAGTCCAGACAATGGGTCTGGAGTGGGGTAGTAGGGGTGACTCAGTCCCAAGTGGTAATGGCACGTGGGTTTGGCTCAGTAGCCTTAACTGCACAGTTTTTCTTTCTTTCTTTTTACTTTAGTTTTTCTCTTGAATTTCGATGCTCTCTATTTTTTCCTGATTTCTAACTATCTAAAGGAGCTCTGTAAATTTTTTCCTTATTTATAGAGCTTTGTGGTAATTAATATGAATTAAATTAGACAAGACACTGCCCAAATCCCTTAGTTTTTAGCTTTTGTGTTGCTTGATTTTAATTGGGCAATTTTTTTTCTTCACTTCCTGATTTGCCATGACTACATCCACCACATTCCTGATTTCTCTAATTTTTTTCTTAATTAATTAATATTTTTCTTTAATTATTTAATAAGTTTTTAGCCACTATAAGAAATTTCGCGTATTTTTATCTACACGTAAATACATGTGGGTTACATCTGAACATTCTTAATTATTATTTAGGTCATTCTATGATTTTTAGTATACATATAATCTATCTCTAATAATTTATTAGTTATTAGATTACACTTTTAGCTTTTTTGATAATTAACAATTATTATACTTAAAATTTGAAAATTTTATAGTCTCCTATTTTATTACTTATTTTCTTAAATTCAAGTTTACGGAGTTATTTTTACTAATATTTCTATTCATAGTTTATAATTTGGGTTTGATCGGATCTTTTAACTGATCGTCCTAAATTTTGTATTCTAAGTTCTATCCTACGGTTACCTAGCTAAATTTTAGGGCTTACATTATTCATGACAAAACAATAATCTTGAACAAAATCTAAAGAAATTATAAAAGAAAAAGCCATGAAATCACTAAAGAATCTTAATCTTGAATATTGAATATTGGATCTTAGATCTTAAAATGACGTTGCTTTCTTAAGTGTTATATCCCTTTGAGTTTCTCAAAAAGTTGTCTAAAAATTCTAACAAAAATCCCCAAAGAGCCTTTAGATAGGAGATGCAAACTTCTTAAATTGTTATAAACGACACGACTTAGTGACATGGTCGTATCACTTAGTCATATCCTAGAGATGTGCCATATCTTAGTTAATATTTTCAAATTTTGGTCAAATTTGTAAATGACATGACTTAGGACATGGTTGTGTCACTCACTATGAATTGCCCTTCTTTGCTAAAAATTCTTTACTACAATTGATACAGTCATGTTGCTTGCAAATGTCAATTCATAACTTCATCATTTTATCTCTAATTTGAATGAAACTTGTTTCTATTTTCTCATTTTCTTCCAAAGATTACTCTAAAATTTAGGAAACAAGATTTTACTTAATTAAGTATTATTTTCTAAAAATAAATCAAAATTTCAAAGAAAAATCACTGTATAAAATATAGTCGATTAAAAGCTTATCATTAGGGTTACTCTTCCGAGGGGGTCGTTTAGTTATTAGTGGCTTAAGTCATTTTAGGGGCCGAGTTGGTGGTGTTCTAGTGGATACTGTGGGGGATCTTTAGTCATGTGGGGAAATATTACCTACTGCCGGGATTACCTAAGTGGGTCAAGTTGATGGTGTTTTGACCTACCCATACCTGAAGGCATGTTAGTCAAGAGCCCTTTAGAAGAATTTGACGTCTATAGGTCCATTCACATGACACAAGCTAGGATAAGTTAAGATAGAGATAAGAATAAATATGCAATAATTTGGGGAATGAAATTTCATTAACAATTTAGAGATTATAATAATATTTATAGCAATGAAATTAAAATATAGACGCAAATTGTTGGCTTTCCATGTGTGCAGGATGAGCTCTTCATCCAATCTTTCTAGCCTGTAGTGTTACACCTAGAAGTGGTCAAGCCGTAACAATCCCTCCATGTGAAATACGCTAAAATAAAAACCGATCTTACAATTGCTATTGTAAACCTAGTCCACACCAGGCGTACTCAACTTAATCACTTTAAAGTATCTAATTCCGTACTTGTTTAACATTAACCTACGGAATGATCTTTTGAAATAATAGTTAAAAACAAATTTGTAGTTTGTCTTTATAAAAGAGTAGTGGTAAAACCTACATGTATAAGTTATTTAATAGATAGACTAGAAGATTGAAAACTATCTAATCACCTAAGGAGACTTGATTAGTTTTCTTAATAGTTAGAGAAAGTCAATTATAAGAACAAAAGAATATCTAGCCAATTCTTCTTAATCCTTGCTCCTCAGTCTTGTTTATTAAAATTCTGGCCCTTTCGGTTATTGAACTAGCAAACCCCTTACTAGGATGAGTTAGTACTTCCTTCAGGTGAAAGTTTCGATAAGGCTCTTCACCAAACGTCTTTCGATATTGATTTTATGTGGTCGATGGTCATCCCATGTTTAATGTCTTTCTACACTCATATAAGTTATAAAAATACAATATATTCATTAATCATATTCATGTTGATAAATCCTTAGACTTTCACTTCATGTCCTCATTTAATTCCTAATTTCTTGTACCTTCTAAATTAGTCTCTAATGTAATATATCTTTTAACTCTAGTTTTAAGTACCTTAGATACTAAGTTCTAAATCCTCCATGTTCCTAATATGTAATTACAATTATTATGATTTATCTTTTGATTCTAAATACAATTAGAACTTCACTTCAAACTTTCCTCTAACTCAATTTTGACTATTAATGTATATCTAATCTCTTGTCTTTACTTCTTATCTTGTTTTGTTAACTTTTGAACTCGATTATCCAATATATTTGGAGATCACTTCTTCATTTTATACTCTTAATAGAACTTGTTGACTCTTAATATTACCACTTTGGTTGGGTTCTTCCTTATCTCTATACTGTTTTCTCAATCAAAAGCTTAACATTCCATATATTAGCATGTATAACCACAAAGTTGACTTTGGGAAATCTTAATCCTTTCACAAGCTTGTACTTAAATGAAACAAAGATTGACTTAATAGACAAATTTAATTTAATTGCTAAAACTTTCCAAAATGATAAGGACATCGACTAGTTTTCAACTTTATGACTGATACGATGTGTCTATGGCAACTTAAGGACAAATGGTTTACACACACATGACTTGTAATAAGCAAAGAGTTTAATATGAGAGATAAGAATCATATATTTGCCATCTTCTATTTGCCTGCTCATATGTACCCAAGATAACCTTTAAGGAATGTTGTTGTGCAATCCTTACATTTTAATCTAATATATCTTATTATTTCCTCTTTTGCTTCCATGACCAGTATGTAGTGTACAACTTTGCTAATTATTCCATGATTTGTTCTTGCTACACAAAAAGTATTACTCTTTATTTCAATGAATTGCACCAATCCATTTCAAATGTCATTACACATTTCTTCGTTGTAATATTCTTTTATTGTCATCTCATTTCTATATCCCTAATTATAGTTTAGCTCATCTTTTTCTTAATTCAAACTCTATATATATCCGCTAAAATCTTCTTAGCATTGCTTCAAAATTATAACTCTTCCAATCTTATGAGAATTCTCCTTTTTTATTATCAACTCAAGTTTATTAAATTTCTAAGCAATTTCTTCAATTTGTCACCTTAATGGAATTTACTTTCACTTAAGTTGCTCCTTGCTATAACTTATCTCCTTCTTATAACAGATTTAATCTAAACCCTTAGCCATGACTCAATTCTACCCTTCATCTCTTACTTTAAACCATACTAACTTAGAAATATCTTAAATTTAAAGTGCATTACTATTGAGTTAGGTATAAGTTGTATAAGTTTACATTGTTTAGATGATAGTATTTTTAGTATTTCACATGTATATATATGTATTTGTGTATGTGTACTTTGTATAATAAAAAATATATACATAAGGAATAAAACACTATCCATTATTTACTCAAAGGTTTCTCGTTATTCTTTTTTAGTTTTTAGTCTTTCAAATGGTATTAGAGTTAAGTTGAGAAACCTTAGAAATCCTTTATTTAATTGTTAAATTAATCTTTAGTTACACATGCCTTATTCTAAGAGGTTTAGCTATCCAAAGCCTAAAATCTTGCCTATTGTTGTTGCCATACGGGTTGCCATTGCCACTGCACGTATTGCCACCACCATTGACACTGCTTCTTCGACATTTTCTTTTCTCTCTCTTTGCCCTTGTTTTGTCTTCCATTTGTAGTATTTTAGGGATATCTTCATTTAAACATGAATGGACCTGGGAATTCTTCATAAAAAAACGGATCCTTTTTCAAGTCTCTTGTCTCCATCTCTTGCATTTACTAGTGAAAAGTTACTGGGCAATTCAAATTACATCTCTTGGTCCAACGTAGTTGAATTATGGTGTATTAGTCAAGACTTGCAGGATCACTTAACCACAAAACCAAGTGATGTGAAGGAGGATAAGGCCAATTGGTTGAGAATTGATGCTTTGTTATTAAGTTTGTTGTGGCCATCAATTGATCCTTCCCTTCACCTTATTTACAATCATTACTCCAATTGCTATGATGTATGGACTCAGGCAAAAGCTCTTTATATTAATGATATTTAGCGTCTGTACTCTGTGGTGTCTAACTTATTGAGTTTGCAACAGTTTGGCATGACTATTACTGATTTTCTTAGAAGATAGGCATCGATTAAGGTAGAATATAACTCTCTTCTTCCTCTTGGATAGTCCTCCATAGATGATTTGACCTAAAGAGACAAATACTTTATGGTCTATATTCTTGTTACTCTTAGCCCTAATCTTGCTCCAATCCATGATTAGATTCTAGTTAGCCTAATTGTACCTTCTATGGATGATGTTCTCTTTCGTCTTCTTCTTGTTTCATCTATTCCTCAAGCATCTATACAAGGGACCTCTATTATGGATAATTCAACTCTGGCATCTTACGTTTGAGCTAGTGCTAAAGAAGACCGGAGTAGAGATTGTAGAGGTAATTGGGGGAATTGCCCTCAGTGTACCTATTGTCATAGATGAGGACATACTAAGGAAAAGTGCCATAAGCTACATAGTTGTCTTCCTCATGTTAACAGTGCTTAATAGGTTAATTCTTTGCCTTTAGATGGACAGAATCAAAATTCTTTACTTCCTACCAAAACTAATCTTAAGAATAATCTCCAATCTCAAGCATCTCAATGATCTTCATTCTTTACTGTTTCCATTGCTCACACTGGTAATTTAGTTTCTTATCTCACTTAGTCTTCCTCCTTAGGCCCATGGGTTATTGATTCTGGTGCTTGTGAGCACATTTTTGGTAATCCTCATTTTTTTTTCGATTTCTTGAAATCTACATCTTTACTTACTATAACTATGGATAATGACTCTAACACAATTGTTGAAGCTGTGGGTAATGCACAACCTTTGCCCTTTGTTCCTTTGGAACATGTTCTTTATATCCCTAACTGCCTTTTCAATCTTATATCTATTAGTAAGGTCACTCAAGCTTTAAACTATTTTATTAAATTTGACCCTTACTCTATCATTCTCCAGGACCTCAATACGAGATAGACGATTGGCACAAGATGTAAGTCACAAGGGCTTTACTCTCTCAACAACCCATCAACTTCTTCTATTGCTTGTTCTATTGTAAATTCTCCATCTCTTCTTCACAATCATTTGGGTTATCCTAATTTCTCTAAGTTCCAGAAAATGGTTCATCATTTATTATCTTTTGAAAGTAAGTCTTGCCAGCTTAGAAAACAATTTAGAACTTCCCAAGTGTGTCAATAATAATGCTACCTCTCCCTTTGCTTTAGCTCATTCGGATGTTTGGGGCCCGAGTCGTACCATGTCTGTTTTAAGATTTAAGTATTTTGTAACCTTTATTGATGATTATTCTCGATGCACTTGGTTATATTAAATGAAAAATCGTTCTGAGCTATTTTCCATTTTCCAATCCTTTTGTGCCAAAATAAAAAGTCAATTTAAGGCATCTGTTCAGATTTTGTGTAGTGACAATGCTCTTGAATATTTTTTTGCTTCTTTTACTAACTTTATGTCCTCTCACAGCATTTTACATCAATACTTTTGTGCTTACACCCCTCATTAGAATGGTGTTGCTGAACATAAAAACAAACATCTAATTGAAACTATTCACACCCTTCATTTACATTATCATGCTCCTCTATATTTTTGGGCTAACACTGTCCTTACGGCATGTTATCCTATTAATCAAATGCCTTCTTCTATTTTATAGCACAAAATTTCTCACTTAATCTTATTCCCTGATCAATCCTTTGATGCTCCTCTGCTTTGTGGTTTGGTTGCACATGTTTTGTTCATAATGTGTCTCCTAGTCAGGATAAACTTTTAACTCATTTAATCAAGTGTATCTTCCTTAGCTACTCTAAGGTTCAAAAAGGTTTCAAGTGTTATTCACCTACTACTAATTGCTACTATTTGTCTTCTACTATGACTTTCTTTAAAACTTCTCCATTCTACTCCTCATCTCCACTCGAGAGTCTTCCTATCTCTAATGTTTTACCTATCCCACTCAATTATCCATTCCTAAGTCAACTTCTATCTTCTCTGAATCTAAACCTATGCAAGTTTACCATCGATGTTCTCAGAATCAGCCTTCTCCAGACACCCCTCTTCTAGAAGCTCTTACTAACTCACCTTCTACTCCAATGTCTTCACTTGCCATGGACCTATCTCTTGAAGATGATCTACCTCGAACCATTAAGAAAGGTACTCCCTCTACTCGCAATACCCAACCCATCTATAACTTTCTTATTTATCATTGATTGTCTTTGTCATATTATGCCTTTCTCTCATCTTTATCCTCCATTTTTGTTCCTAAAAATGTGAGTGAGGCTCTTTTAAATCTAAGGTGGATACATGTTACAATAGAGGAGATGACTGCTTTTCATGCTAATGGTACTTATGAGTTGGTTCCTTTACCCAGTAAGTCCCTTGTTGGTTGTTGATGGGTTTATGTAGTTAAGGTTGGTCCATATGGAAAAATTGATTGGCTTCAGGCACATCTGGTTGCCAACTAGATATTAAAAGTGCTTTTCTCCGTAGTGAGCTTCATGAGGAGATTTATATGGAGCAACCGCTTGGTTTTGTTGCTCATGGGGAGTCTCATTTGGTGTGTAGACTCCGTCGCTTACTATATGGTTTGAAACAATCTACATGTGCCTAGATTAGTCATTGCGATGCTGTGATTATGGAGTTTAGTATGGTTCGGAGTGCATCTGATCATTCAATTTTCTATAGATACACATTTGTGGGGTAATGTATTTACTCAATAGTTTATGTAGATGATATTGTAATCACCGGCATTGATCAAGATGCCATTAACCAATTGAAGGCACATCTTTTCAAACATTTTCAAATTAAGGATCTTAGCTTGCTAAGGTATTTTCTTGGCATAGAGGTTGCTTAATCTAGTTCTGGTATAATTCTTTCTCAAAGAAAATAAGCTTTAGATATTTTGGAGGAGACCGGAATGCTCAATTATAAGCTTATTGACTCTACTATGGATCTTAATGTAAAGCTATCATTAGGATAGGGGGAGCCTTTTGAAGATCCTAGAAGATATTGTTAGTTGGTAGGACAACTTAACTATATCTCTAGCACTGGACCTAATATCTCCTTTACAGTCAGTGTTATTAGTTAGTTCCTTCGATTTCCTTGTAAAAGTTGTTGGAATTTAATTGTCAGAATTCTCAAATACATTAAAAGTGCTCTAAGCAGAGGATTACTATATGAGCATTATGGTCATTCTCAAGCTATTGGGTATCCTAATGTTGATTAGGTAGGTTCTCCTTCTAACTAATGATCTACTTCTGGGTATTGTATTCTTGTTGGAGGTAATTTAGTATCATAGAAGAGTAAGACATAGGATGTTGTTGCTAAGTCAAGTGAAGAAGTAGAATGTCGTGTAATAGCCTTAGCAATTTGTGAACTTATTTGGTTGAAACAACTACTTCAAGAGTTAAGGTTTTGTGAAGCTTCACAGATGAAGTTATTTTGTGATAACCAAGCTACATTGCATATAGCCTCCAATCCAATCTTCCATGAGAGAACTTAACTTATAGAAATCAACTGTCACTTTATTCGAGAAAAGATATTGTTTAGAAGCATTGTAGTTAACCATGTCAAGTCTAATGATTAATTAGCTAATATTTTAACTAAATCCCTTAGGAGTACTTGCATTGGATACATTTATAACAAGCTAGGAGCATATGACTTATATGCTTTAGCTTGAGAGGGCTTGTTGAGCTAAGTATAAGTTGTATAAGTGCCACATTGTTTAGGTGGGAGTATTTTTAGTATTTCATATGTATATATGCGTATATACTTTGTACAATAAAAAATAAACACATAAGGAATAAAACATTGTCCATTATTTATTCAAAGGTTTCTCTTTCTTCTTCTTTGGTTTTTAATCTTTCACAATTACATTCCTATTCTTATTTGTTCACAAGGTCTGATAGATGTAAGCCATATGGTAAGGAGCCTTTGATTTTCTACATTTAAAGCATATATCGTTTACTTGTCTAAATAAATTCACATCTTAACTCTAAACAAAAGAGAGTTTATCTTCAGCATCTATTATCGGTCTTTGTTCGTTTACCCCTATTGATCCATATATCATCCTTTGTCTTACCCTAGAAGTATCTTTCTTAAGCTTATCTTATAAATTTACCACAGTATAGGTCTTCTAAAATCCCTTTGTATTGATAGGTATTTTTTTATAACTATTATGCGAGCTTATATTAGCCAACTTAATACTTAAGTTCAATCCAATAATTGAGTTCGGGTACAAGTTCCATTAACTTACTATAAATACCAGATGAGACCCTTCGGTAAGAAGACTCTCTTCCATTCTCTAACTCTTTATAACTTCATAATTTTATTACATGACAAGAGGGCTGACTTAAACATCAAAATGGTTATGTTTTTGAGCCTCCTCCGATACTTCTTGTAGTTGTGTTTTTGTTTTGTAAGTGTTCACACATCGAGATAAAAATTGACTGACAACGATTGCCACCGTCTATGGAAACGAGCAATCTATACACATGCTTTTTGAGAATTTATTGAAATTTGGTGACAAAACATCTTTTTCCATTCATTGATTTTCCCAATCTAGTTTATGGTAGTTTCTGCCTCGTATTTCTTATCTCTACTGTCGAGCAAATATACTTATAATGCACTACTTTATCAGGGTTCAAATGATTGCTCCCATGCTCTTGCTTTAAACTTACATCGATACCTTTTTCCTTACATTTTTTATGTTTGAGGATGTATCGGTTTGCATACCTGATTTTTTAGGTGACTTCCTTGTTGTTCATAATTTGGTTCATGCCATTAAAATTTAGAAATAGTTGCGTAACCGTTGTTATGTAACATAGTGTAAGGGATTGAGACCTCATTCAAGTAAAAGTTAATCAATACGCGCTATGGTTTCTTCCAGATCTATAGGCGATTACCATATTTCTAGTGGTGTGTTCATACCTTGAAAAAGAAATCGCCTCATGAATTTGAAAATTGCCACATAATTGTCGTTTTTTCACATGGTGGAGGAGTTAAGATCTCATTCATGCAAAACTTATCAATATTTCTCATATGTTTTGGGACTGACTCAAGCATATTCTTCAATACAAGAGTATAAAATCTAAATTTTTTTTTTCCTTTTACCCTTTGGAAACTTCTCTGAAGTTGTTAGTCTTGCTAACTATTTACCATAAATCACATCTAGGCTGTCGTTTGATGTTTTGTTTAACTTCTATTTATATTAATATAATTTTGTTGTGGTTAGATTTCAATTAGAATTGTCCATGGTGAAGAATCATCTACACAGTGACTAGTGATACGCGTGGCTTGGCGGCTCCGACAAATGAGTCGAACTCTAAAGTTCAAGCTCCGTAAATGCGAGACCAAATTGGATTCCAAACTCCAAAGTTTAAATCTGCAGTTCTTCCTGACTAAGCTGATGGCTGCCAAAGCATTCATCTCAATAGCACCGAACGACCCATGTTCAAAGGATCAGATGAGGCTCCAAGTCGACTTCGTCGGAGCAACAGAAGATCGGAATTTGAGTTTCTATTATGCTAAAGAGGAGCTGTCCTTTATTGAAAGAATTGCCAAATCATATGTACAACATGGCCCACGAAGTTAGCTCGGTTGGTGTGGGTTTAATATTACGCTCCGAAGTGATAAAATCATAATAATTCTGTTGCGTAAACAAACCTATGATAGTAATCAACTCCATAGTCCCTATCATAGATTCGATTTATACAAGGCGTCCATAATTCCTCGCTTTGAAGTAAATAACTCATTCATAATTATAGATAAATTTATAAATATAACTAAAAACTTTAAATCCTATTTACATTAAGATATTTATATTGTTTTACAATCCCAGGAAATATTTACATGATATGGTAGTTTGATGAGTAAGGTATTACAAGACTACTACATAAACCTAAGAGTATTAATAAAACACTAAAGGACTCGACTATTCAACCAGTTGATTCTCACTCCCTTAAGACACTTTAAAACGAGACTAAACTTAAGATAGTTATATCGCAGCATCTCGATCAAAACTTGCCAGAAAATCCATAAAGATATGAGCAACCAATAACTTAGTAAGTTAAGATGAAAACTTAAGAATGCATAACAAACACAAACAAGGTTTTCGAACAATTAATTATATAAATGCAACATGCAAGTGCTATCATAAAATGTGGTCCAGTTTGCTGTAGAATCAGAGTAATTTTACTTACTTTAATCCGGGTTAAGGAGTTTTAATACTTATGCAATAGCTTACAACCAAACTTAAATTTATGCAATAGAAACACCACTCCCTCCTTGACTATCCTTCGAACCATTACCCTCGTTCTTACCGCAACCTTCTCTCTCATCATTTAGTTCGGCTAAGGATAAAGAAAAGACCACTATTCTATATAGTGCTATCTTTTTCGAAATTGTTATCACTTAGTTAGAGAATCCTAATAGTTTCATAAAGAGTAACAATGCATGTCTGATTAAGGTATTTAGGTCGCTTATAATTAAGTTTAGTTAGGGTGACCAAACAATCTTACACTACTCAATTCACAACAAACCACCAAAACATAACATCAATTTTTAGCAAGTAATCAAAGACTTATAAGCATATGTACATATGACTACTTGCAAGCATAATCACATACAACCTTAAACCTCCAAGTACTTTAACATAGAATTAAAAAATATAACGATGTATTGAACCTAACTTACCTGAAATTCTCGGTTTGCTCACTTGACTTGACGTAGGTCAACTTATCTCTTCATGTCCTATAATATAAGTATTCTTTTAGTATTTAATATTTCTATGATATATAAGCTTTAAATTATGACTTGATTCGATTTTTCAAATATATACATATATATATATTATTTATTACTAATATTTTATAAGCCAATTTCTGAATCAATTTTCAAATTCTGTTTCGATTTAGGTTCTAATTCAGTTTTTTACTAAGGGTGTTATGTGTAAATCCTAAGAATGCGTTTCGAACCATAATGTGAAATTAATCACATTAGATATCCTAAATATCACTTTTGGCCCCTAACCAGTATTCTAGTCCGTACAGTATACTCTAATTCTAATTTAACTATCGAATTTGCTCCCGATGTGGGAAATATTTATATTTTTCATATAATCCACTAAATTTAAGTTCCATTTCATATTTATTGTGTAACTCTATCATTATTATATTATCAATTTTAACCTATTATTTTCTATTTACTACATTTCTAATTTCACATATTATCAATTTATATATATTTACTATACAATACACATAATAATCATATCTAACACTCTAAATACTACAAAATCATACTACATCAAATATTAACATCTTAAAATATCTAATTATATACTAAGTCAGTAATTATACATTTAATCACTAATTTAGCCAAAAATTACTAATTATATATATGATCTAAAGGCCTATAAATTATCTAAAAAATTTCAAAAATTCATTTCTAAGAAATCTCTTCATAACACTGTTTTACATTTTCTAAATAACCTACACAAAAATTTTGAACTTAAAACTGTACTGTTAAAGTTATTTATTTCTAAATCGAAATAAGTTTAGGTTTTCGGGATTTCTTGTGCACTATATATTTCTAAATCTAAATTTATCAAATTAATATCTTTCCTTAAATCTATATACATAAAAATCTTAGAATGTTAAATTTCATAATTTTATAAATACATTTAATATTTTTACAAAATTAAACAAAATTGGCTTGAAATCAAACATACCAGTCCGATTAGCTTTTGGCTACCAAGGGTAACCCCAAATGTGTTGGCCAAATAGGGTGATGGTGGTAAGGTGTGGTAGTGATGGCTATTTATTTTCGGTTAGCTATCAATCATGGGTTTGCTTCATAAGTCCTGATTACACACAATTTTTTTCTAATTTTTTTGTAAAAATGCCTAACTCTCCTGTTCTGGTCTCTCCTTATTTTTATCTAATTCCTAACAGACTAAAATGAATTCTAGATGAGGCTTGCTGTTTTTATAGAGCTGTTTGATATTTTTCTTTTAATTTTTGGACTACATTTGTTCCTTATCCTCTTTCATTGTACTTTCTAATTGCCCTAATTTGATTGGTTAATTTTATTCTTCCACATCCCAGCTTACCACAAACTGAATCCAAACATTTCCTCACCTTTCTTGATTTTTATTTTATTTTATTGTAATTTTTGTAATTATTTAATATTAATTTAGTATATTTCGGGTATTTTTATCTATATGCAAATGCATATGGAGTACAAATAAATACTCTTAAATATTATTTACGTTATTTTATGATTTTTAATATGTATATAATTTATTTATATCAATTCGTTAATTATTGAAACGTATTTTATGTATTTTTGATAAATAATAGGTAATATATTTATAATTTAATATTATAATATTTTATTATTTATTTTCTTAAATTCAAACTTACGGAATCACTAATACTAATATTCATAACTTTTTCTTATAATTTAGATTCAATCGAACATTTTATTTGATAACTTATGATTGTAAGGCTTATATTTAAAGGTCTAAAATATCCTACCAATGGTCGAAGACACATATGAAGACATTTTCCATCCTTTCTCGCATATCTAATGAATTCTGTCAGCTCTAGCATCAACAATTATTATAAAGCAAGCATTTAGCATAGTAGAGTTTATTTTAGATGAAAAGGGCTCCTTTATAAAACATGTTCGTCAAAATTCTTGTCAACATTAAGGATTAACACATAGAGGTAAAGTGGGAAATATGAAGCATGTGGCACATCTAGTTCGAAGATGACTATTCTAATGATCTCAACACATTGAATTGCAGTTAGGTCGACTATCAAATACATGCAATGTAGGAATGCTTGAGTAGTAGTTTTTTGCATCAGCGCTTATGTAATTATACACTTGTATAGATATTGCTTTTCTTGTTTCCGCATTTTATGTAGCAATATTCATATTGCTTTATTTATTTTCTATAGTAGCTTTGCAATTATTTGTAAAAAGAATGAGATTCCTTGTTTATTTTCATTTCTTATAAGTAGGTTGCCTAAAATAGAGGTAATGTTTTATGTCTCCCGCTTATTTTTATATCAATTGATTTTATACCAACAAAATTACAGGGTGTCTCCCACTCCTTGTATGGATTTTTTTGTCGACAAGACAAGTAAAATGGTGACAATTTGTTAAGACAAAAGTTGCTCAAATTAATTGATGCTTTAGTTGTTTAGTTGTTACATGTGTGTGTGTTTGCGTTTTTTTTTTTTTTTTTTTTTTTTGAGAAACAAAGAAAAAGAATCGGAAAAGAAAAAGCGATGTACAAAAAGAAAAGTTGGAGTATAAAAAAATGGACAAGCCGATTCATGGATCACATAATCATTCCTCATTGAGCTAACTTGCCATTTCTAAGGAACCGATGAGCCATATGCTGGTTCTGATTTGCCCTTTTTTAGAATTAGGACTCGACAATTCTAGTAGACTAAGACAGAGTCGAGGCCCCGAGTTGAGGTTTATACTCACGTAGATAAAATATACTAACCAGATAAATTTAATTAATCATATTAAATGAGATAATTAAACGGGATAATTACATTGAAAAACTTTTACTTTAAATGATTCGTTTGAGTCCCATAGAATAAATTAAATAGTCTATGTTTAAGTGAGTGATTAAATAAGTCATTAAATTTATAACAATTGAAATTAAATGGGATTAAAAATATAAAGGGTTAATTTCATGGTTTATATTTTAATTTTGTTATTTTTTGCAATTATACATTTTAAATTTTGATTTATCTAGTTATATATCAAATTAAAATTTACTTATTATTGTCTACTAATTCATATTATTAGTTTATTTAGCACGATTAGCCAATGAGATAATTATCTACTTTGTTAAGGATTGCACAATTCTCGAAAGGTAACTACCAATCACATTTTATAAAATAATAAGTCGCAACTTACTTTAAAATTTATAAGTTAGAACATCAATTAGTAACCATGAATGATTGCCTTAGGCTTTAGGGATTGTCATACAATCTCTTAAGGCTATAGACGATTATTCTATAATTAATTGTATTGATTAGATTAATAAGATGAATTATGATTATTTGAAATATAGATCATAATAATTAAATTTTTAATTAAGTATATAATTAAAAAAATCGAAATTTTAAATGTTTAATAGTAAAAATTAGCAAAATTGATATAGAAACGGTGATATTATCTGAAAATATAAACATATGAAACTTTGATACCATATTAAAAACATTTAAAATTTGACCGAATCATGGCATGAATAGAAATCCACAACTGACATTAAATGATTCGTTTGAGTCCCATAGAATAAATTAAATATTCTATTTTTAAGTGAGTGGTTAAATAAGTCATTAAATTTATAACAATTTATAGTGATTGAAATTAAAGGGGATTAAAAATATAAAGGGTTAATTTTATGGTTAATATTTCAACTTTATTGTTTTTTGCAATTATACATTTTAAATTTTGACTTATTTAATTATACACCAAATTAAAAAGTTAGTTATCACAGTTTATATATTAGTTAACTTTAATTTATATTATTAGTTTATTTAAAATGATTAGCCAATAAGACAATTGCCTACTATATTAGGAGTTACATAATTCTCAAAAAGTGACTATCAATCGCTCTTTTATAAAATAATATATCATAACTTACTTAAAAATTATATGTCAAAAAACCTATTAGCATTCATAAATGATTACCTATGATCTTAGGAATCGTTATACAATCTCTTAAGACTATATGATCATCCCATAATTGATTATATCGACTAGAGTAACAGTGCGAATTAGAATTATTTGAGATTTAGATAATAATAATTAAAATTTTAATTGAGTATATAATTAAAAAATTAAAATTTCAAGTGTTTAATCATAAAAAATAATAAAATTATTATACAAATAGTGACATTATCCGAAAATACAAATATACATAACTTCAAAACCATATTAAAAACGTTTAAAATTTGACCGAATCATGGCATAAATAGAAATCCACAATGGACAGAATCGACCTATCGGATAATTTGAAGAGAAAGTGAAGTGAACCATATCGCCATATAATAAGCAAATTGCCCATACAACTTGGAATTTAACTAATTACCTGTCTTATCATTCACAGAGACGTCGGTCCTTTTTCGCAACTTTACCCATATCGTTCGGTCCCTCGTGGTAGGTCCCATGGGGCCATGGATATTGGCGCCTCGTTCTGCTCCCAGATGTTCATCATCCGTCAAATTTGAAGTTTCTTTCCCATTTCAAAATTAAAGTAACTCTGACCTAAAGGTACATAGGACAGAGTTTTTCTTTTTTATTAGGGCCGCCGAATCTACGCGTTTGTTGAGCTAACACTTTGATTTGGCAAAGCAAGCTGTGGGCACCGGGTCTTCATCGCTATTATTCAAATTTCAAATTCACACTTTAAACCAAAAATAATGGTCGTTGGAAAAGGAATAAGTAAATTTATTATATAAACTCCGTACTTTATTTTATGCATCCCTATAGTATGCAAATTTAGCGTAACTTTATCCTTAATATCTCAAATTTTATGTGTTTTTCTAATTAAAGTTATTAAATACATGCTAATCAAATTTTTGGTTATTAAGTTTGATACTTAAACTTTGAATTTACTAAATATATAAATGTAAGAAAACGAGTACTTATTGTATGATTGAAAACTCTTTGGTTGCTAAATTTAATATCTTTACCATCTTTAAAATGAGAAAGTAACAAATAATCATTGATTAATTAGTACAAATGTAGGTTGGGTAAAAAATATAATAAACGAATATTTGATTGGATGAAGATATTTGATAATTTCAAACTTTAAGTATACAAAAAGAAATATTCAAAATTCCAAGGAACAATTTTCATAGGCACTTCAAATTGTGAATAATACCATAGACTAAACTCAAAACTTCATATTTAAATCCTCTAATAATTTATACACATTTGATATGCTTGAGTAATTAATGAAATGAATTAGAATGGAATGAAAATATAATGATAAATTATTTTTTATATCTGGAAATGTCTATTGAAAAAATAAATTAAACCTATATATATTGTATTTGTAAAAAAATATCCTTAATTATTATATATTATAATTTAATTAAAAGTTAAAATAAGTAATTTTTTTATCAATGTAATTAATGAGGATATCATAAAATTTTCATTTCTCCTTCTTAAATATAGATAAAAAAAAATGAAATCTAAATCGCAATTTATTCCGGCTCCAATTATGTATATTAAACGCTACAATAAGTCATGATAATTTATATAAAACTTTCGGATGCATTTGTAAATAGTGTTTTGATGTATCCATATCATTGGCGTGTTGAATGCTGGTATTACTTTATCCAAAAGCAATATTAAAACGCGGAGAAGAAATGTCCACGCATTAACTTCTCAAACTGACTTTTTTTGATGTGCTGTTTAATATTGATGGCTCCATGTGATGTGATGGCTTTAATGAACGAGTCCAATGTTGAAAGAGAAAAATTTAGAGAATAAATTATACCTTATTTTTGAAAATTTTTATATCTTTATAATCTATTTTGATAGGATTAATTTTATTATTTATCGTATCATAGATTTAATATTTATTAAATTTAAGTGATTAAAAATATTATTAATTTAATAATTTAGATCTAATATATATTAAATAAAAAATTAAATAGAAGATGAAATTGATTTTATAAAAAAAAATAGATATGAGAAAAATCTAATTCTATTAAGGAAAATAAATATATATATATATATATTTCAATCGCTCCATTTAATCTTTTGGTAGTAGATCATGGAAATGACAATTACCTATAAGAATTTTTCTTTTCCTCTTGTAATTATTATTATTATTATTTGGCTATTATAACAAATATATTAGCACAAACATTAAGAAATGTGTATGAACAAATATATTTATATTTTTTAAATATAACAAGAAAAAAGATTTTTTAAATCTTAATGGAAAACCAATAAGAAAACTTTTACTATAAATATATTTATGATTTTTTTAAATATAAAAACAAAAAGGATTTTTTAACTCTTTATGGAAGACTGTAGAGAAAACCTTTACCTAATTTTAGTATTTACACAATTTAATATTTTGCTAACCTTTTGGACTTTTCCATGAGAAGTTAATATTAACCTTTCGATTCTAGCATGGGATGATAGTTTATTTTGCATCTTGTATAATTAATTAATAATTTCTTAATGGTATGAAGAATTAAAGGTAAGCGGTTGTAGGATGAATAGAGTATAGATTTTTAAACTTTACGATTTGTATCCTATTTTATAGCACTTTGAAATCAATTTATATCTTGTAGATTATATATGGAATTGTATAGAATTTATAAATCTTTTTTTCTTATTAATCCCAATTTGTATAATTTTTACTTATTTTCTTTTTCTTCCAATTTCTTTGTTTATATATATATATATTTTTTATCATTTTTTTCACCAATCATTATTATACAAACATATCAATTTTAGCAAAATCTGAATCTCAACTTTAAATATTAAATAAATAATTATAAATTAGACTTATTGAGGGGTTGACTTATTTTGATAATAATAATATTCTTATATTACAAATTACAATCTCTAAATTATAGTCAACATTCATAGTAATGCTCCATATATCACAATTACTAAATCATAATCTTTTAACTAAATTTTTTTTTAAACAACAAAACCTAATCTTGGATAAAGGAAAAAGTTATAAACACTAATTTCAAATAAATTTTGACTTGAACAAAGTTATACAAATTTATCACGAGATATCTTTCAAACTTAATATAAAGAAATTATTACATTAAAAGAAAATAAATTAATAACATACCTTATTCATATGGCTTTATGTAGATTTTTTTTTTTTTAACTTTAGTAGAGTTCAACATAATAAATGAGGAAAATGGAGTGAAAAAAAAATGCAATAAATACAAGACTAAAGAGAAAGAGATTAATACGGGGATATCGAATTTAGCCTAAAATTCCTCATAGGTTGCATTTTGTTATTTTTATAAAAAATCTATACAAATGAAATTGTATTCTTTTTATTTATTAATTTTATTTAATTATTATAAGGTATTTTATATATTTCATAATATAGGTTTTAGGATGGATACATGGTATATTAACCTCATATTCATACCATCCCTGTAGGTATAAGTTTTAGAAAATTATTACCTAAAATTTACTTTATAACTTTAAATACTCACTTGAAACTTACCTAATCGAGTAGGATTCGAATGAATATCATATGCAATAAAATTACTCGCTTAGGTAAGTAAGCATATGTCTAATTTAAGTAGCATTATTACTTCTTAAAGATTTGTTATCAAGTAATTATTGTTATCGATTTTCTTTATTGCTACCTTTTTTCATCAAATTTAATTCTATAACACCAAAACATGAGTACTATCTATAATACTAAAACACAAAAAAAAAACTTACATTAATATATGAAATTTTTCATAAATAAATTATAATAAATACAAATTTACAAAATATTTTCCTGCAACTAATGCACCTTAAGTAATAGAATTAAATAACTGAACGCTTATTGTTATTATAAAATATATTATTTAAATAAAAATAAGTTAAGTAACTACTCTTATAAAATTACTATCTAGACTTCCAATATAAAATTATATAACAAAAAAAAAGAATACTAAAAATATACTATAATACAAGTAAATTTAATGTTTTTTGTAATTTCTCTTTCCATCTATCTTTCTATTTTCATAGCATAAGTCATGGTTACCCTTACTCTTCAACTTCCAACTCCCATTTCACTCCTACATCTTATATATATTTCACACACTTTTATACAAAACTAAAATTATACAAATTCATAATTAGTTAAAATTTCCTTATCTATTTATTAGTTATTATATTAAGTTAAAACATTTATATTTATAAATTTTTTGTAATAATTGATACCAAATGCAATTAAATCATCAATTAGCAAACATGCTTACTCTTCTTTCAAAAGAAAAAGGAAAAAAATTATTTTTATAAATTTATCTACGTATGATTGATTTATTTTATTTCTTCTATCAAATGAATTTACCCAATCGTTTATTATTTTCTAGTACTTGTAAAGTGAATAGTGCATTTGTTAATATTCTTAGGGTCTATTTGGATTTTTTTTTAATTTGTATCTTGTTTGTCTCTTTATGTCTAATTTGTATTTATTTAAAATTTAGTATTTGAAAAATTATCTTATCTATATCTTAACTTTTTATATTTCATAATTGCAATAAAAATATTGATTAAAGTATCGAAATTGAGAAATAAAAATTTATATACTTTTAAGATAAATTTTTTTAAAAATATACGTTTTATATATAAAAAATAATTATTTTAATTAATATTTTAAAAATATATATTTTTTCATTTTTTAGTATTTTATTCTTGTTAAATATAAAAATTCGGGTAAATAATAATAAAATATTAATAAAAAATAAATGAACCAAACCAGCCTTAATTGGCAACTAAATTAAAAAAAAATGGATAAATTTAAAAAAAATTGTCCATAACGTAATAAAGAAGAGTATACAGAAAGATGGAAGCAAAGCAAGAGCGACGCCACCGAGACCAGGACAGCTAGACCGAACTGATATCATCCCACGCCACGCTGCACTTCCATTATCTCTTCTACTCCTCCTTCCTCCACTCTCTCTCTCCGTCTCTCTCCTCACCTTTTTCCATGTCGGAATCTCAATCCCATTCGAATGTAAAAACCCTACACTCTTCCTCTCTCCCTCTCTCTCTCACACACACACTCAAACCCTGACCCCACTCTTCCTCCCTCTTCCCTTCCTCTATCCCCCCTTATGCCATGAGTCTCCGCCAACGTGCTTCACCACACCACCGCCCGCACTGGGCGGCGGAGACCAATAACAACCTTGAAGAGGAACCTTACAACATAATCCCAATCCACAACCTCCTTGCCGACCACCCTTCACTCCGTTTCCCGGAAGTTAGAGCCGCAACCGCTGCCCTCCGCTCTGTCGGAAGCCTCCGAAAACCAGCTTACTCTCCATGGAATCCTAACTATGACCTAATGGACTGGTTGGCCCTTTTCTTCGGGTTCCAAAAGGACAACGTAAGGAACCAGAGAGAGCATTTAGTCCTCCACCTCTCCAATCTCCAAATGCGCCTCACTCCGCCTCCGGACGATATAGACATCCTCGATGCCACCGTCCTGCGGCGGTTCCGGAAGAAGTTGCTTAAGAATTACACTGAGTGGTGCTCTTATTTAGGTAAGAAATCGAATGTTTGGATATCGGATCGCCGTGGTGCTTCTTCGTCCGATCCACGCCGCGAGTTGCTATACGTATCGCTTTATTTGCTCATTTGGGGAGAGGCCGCAAATTTAAGATTTATGCCAGAATGTATCTGTTATATATTTCATAATATGGCTATGGAATTGAATAAAATATTGGAGGATTATATTGATGAGAATACAGGGCAGCCGGTATTGCCTTCGATTTCAGGTGAAAATGCGTTCTTGAATTGCGTTGTTAAGCCTATATACGAGACGGTTAGGAGGGAGGTGGAGGGAAGTAGGAATGGGACTGCTCCACACCGTGCTTGGCGGAATTATGATGATATAAATGAGTATTTTTGGAGTAGGAGGTGTTTTGAAAAGTTAAAATGGCCGCTTGATTTGGGGAGCAATTTTTTCGTCACGGGTGGTAGGGGAAAGAAGGTGGGAAAGACAGGGTTTGTTGAGCAGAGGACGTTTTTAAATGTGTATAGGAGTTTTGATCGGTTGTGGGTTATGTTGGTTTTGTTTCTACAAGCAGCTATAATTGTGGCATGGGAAGGGAAGGAGTACCCATGGCAGGCTTTGGAGAGTAGGGACGTTCAGGTTCGGGTTTTAACTGTGTTTTTCACTTGGAGTGGGATGCGGTTCTTGCAATCGTTGCTTGATATAGCAATGCAACATAGGTTGGTTTCGAGGGAGACGAAGATGCTTGGAGTGAGGATGGTAATGAAGAGTGTTGTTGCTGCAGTGTGGATTGTTGTTTTTGGGGTTTTCTATGGGCGAATTTGGTCACAAAGGAACAGGGACGGGAGGTGGTCTGGTGCTGCAAATGCTAGGGTAGTAAATTTTCTTGAAGTAGCATTGGTTTTTGTATTACCAGAGTTGCTGGCGCTGGCTCTGTTTATTATTCCATGGATTCGGAATTTTCTTGAGGAGACAAATTGGAGGATATTCAACATGCTGACTTGGTGGTTTCAGAGCAGGATTTTTGTGGGCCGTGGACTGAGGGAAGGTCTGGTTGATAATTTGAAGTATACTTTATTCTGGATTGTGGTGCTGGTTACAAAGTTTGCATTTAGTTATTTCTTGCAAATTAAACCCTTGGTTAAACCTACGAAGCTGATGCTGGATCTTCCAAATGTGAGATACGAGTGGCATGAGTTCTTTGACAATAGCAACAGGTTTGCAGTTGGGCTGCTGTGGCTTCCTGTTGTATTGATTTACCTAATGGACATCCAAATTTGGTACTCAATTTATTCATCTTTTGTTGGAGCTGCAGTTGGGTTATTTGATCATTTAGGTGAGATCAGAAATATAGAGCAGCTGAGGTTAAGGTTCCAGTTCTTTGCGAGTGCCATTCAGTTTAATTTGATGCCAGAGGAACAGCTTCTAAATGCAAGGGGAACTCTCAAAAGCAAGTTTAAAGATGCCATTCACCGGTTAAAGTTACGATATGGACTTGGCCGGCCATATAAGAAGCTTGAATCCAATCAGATTGAGGCCCACAAGTTTGCTTTGATATGGAATGAGATAATTTCTATTTTCAGGGAGGAGGATATCATCTCTGACCATGAAGTAGAGCTACTGGAGCTTCCTCCAAATACTTGGAATGTTAGGGTTGTTCGTTGGCCCTGTTTTCTCCTCTGTAATGAGCTGCTACTTGCTCTAAGTCAGGCCAAGGAGTTAGTGGATGCCCCTGATAAGTGGCTGTGGTATAAAATCTGCAAGAATGAGTACCGACGATGTGCTGTTATTGAAGCTTATGATTCAGTGAAGCACCTGCTTCTTAAGATTATTAATGTCAACTCGGAAGAGCATTCCATAGTCACAGTTTTGTTTCAGGAAATTGATCACTCAATGGAGATAGAGAAGTTCACTAAATCATTTAAAACAACTGCACTTCCTTCACTGCATAGCAAGCTGATAAAGCTAACAGAGCTATTGATGAAGCCCAGGAAAGATGTGAACCAGGTTGTGAATACCCTTCAGGCACTTTATGAGATTGCCATTAGGGATTTCCTTAAGGAGAAGAGGACAGCGAAGCAGCTGGAGGAGGATGGTTTGGCACCTCATAATCCTGCTTCCAGCAATGGATTGCTTTTTGAAAATGCTGTTACATTGCCTGATGAAGATGATGAAAGATCTGCTAATTTCTACAGGCAAGTTCGGCGTCTGCACACTATTCTTACCTCTAGGGATTCGATGCATACTGTCCCAGTAAATCTTGAGGCGAGAAGGCGGATTGCTTTCTTCAGCAACTCATTGTTTATGAACATGCCTCATGCTCCACAAGTAGACAAAATGATGGCTTTCAGTGTTCTGACTCCTTACTATAATGAGGAAGTAGTATATAGCAAAGAACAACTCTGCACTGAGAATGAAGATGGAATTTCCATTTTGTATTACTTGCAGACTATATATCATGATGAATGGAAAAATTTCATGGAAAGGATGCGGCGAGAGGGATTGGTCAAGGAGAGTGAAATATGGTCAACCAAACTTAGGGATTTGAGACTTTGGGCATCGTACAGAGGCCAAACACTTGGCCGAACTGTTAGAGGAATGATGTATTACTATCGGGCTCTTAAGATGCTGGCTTTTCTTGATTCTGCATCAGAAATGGACATCCGGGAAGGATCAATAGAGCTTGGTTCAATGAGGAGAGATGGTCTGGATAGTTTTGGCTCAGAAAGGTTTCCTTCTTCCAAGAGCTTGAGCAGAACAGGTAGTACTGTGGACATGTTGTTCAAAGGCCATGAGGATGGTACTGTCTTGATGAAGTATACTTATGTTGTTGCATGCCAAATATATGGGGCTCAAAAAGCCAAGAAAGATCCACATGCACAGGAAATATTAGAGTTGATGAAAAAGAATGAAGCTCTACGTGTAGCATATGTTGATGAGGTTCCCACTGGGAGGGATGAGAAGGATTATTATTCTGTTCTGGTCAAGGTTGATCAGCAATTGCAGAAAGAAGTGGAAGTTTATAGGGTTAAGTTGCCTGGTCCATTGAAGCTTGGAGAGGGAAAACCAGAAAATCAGAATCATGCTTTGATCTTCACACGTGGTGATGCAGTTCAAACAATTGATATGAATCAAGACAACTATTTTGAGGAGGCACTCAAGATGCGGAATTTATTGGAAGAATACAGGGCTTACTACGGCATCCGGAAGCCTACCATCTTGGGAGTTAGAGAGCACATCTTTACAGGATCTGTTTCATCACTTGCTTGGTTCATGTCTGCCCAGGAAACAAGTTTTGTCACTTTAGGACAGCGTGTGTTAGCTAATCCGTTGAAAATTCGGATGCACTATGGTCATCCAGATGTATTCGACCGATTTTGGTTCCTGAGTCGTGGTGGAATCAGCAAAGCTTCCCGAGTGATCAACATCAGTGAGGATATTTTTGCTGGCTTTAACTGCACTCTTCGGGGAGGAAATGTCACACACCATGAATACATCCAGGTTGGAAAGGGTAGGGATGTTGGGTTGAACCAAGTATCCATGTTTGAAG
Source organism: Lumnitzera racemosa (assembly GCA_024138005.1). Lineage (NCBI taxonomy): Eukaryota > Viridiplantae > Streptophyta > Magnoliopsida > Myrtales > Combretaceae > Lumnitzera > Lumnitzera racemosa. Next base: position 95,148,863 of record JAMXBC010000004.1, on the reverse strand, counting down.
CAAAGGTTGCTAGTGGAAATGGTGAACAGGTTCTCAGCAGAGATGTCTATAGATTAGGCCACAGGCTGGACTTCTTTCGCATGCTTTCATTTTTCTACACCACTGTTGGATTTTTTTTCAACACATTGATGGTTATCTTGACGGTGTATGCATTTCTGTGGGGCCGGCTCTATTTAGCATTGAGTGGTGTTGAGGCTGCGGCAAGTAGCAGTGACAACAATAAAGCACTTGGTGCCATTCTGAATCAGCAGTTTATCATCCAGCTTGGTCTGTTTACTGCCCTTCCAATGATAGTGGAGAATTCCCTTGAACATGGCTTTCTTCAAGCTGTTTGGGATTTTTTGATGATGCAGCTGCAGCTTTCTTCTGTGTTCTATACATTTTCTATGGGAACTCGTAGCCACTTCTTTGGGCGGACCATCCTGCATGGTGGTGCCAAGTACCGTGCAACAGGTCGTGGTTTTGTTGTTGAGCACAAAGGCTTTGCAGAGATTTATAGGCTATTTGGCCGCAGTCATTTCGTGAAAGCTATTGAACTTGGACTAATACTTACAATTTATGCATCGCAAAGTCCTGTAGCCAAGGACACCTTTGTCTATATTGCGTTAACTATCTCAAGTTGGTTCCTGGTCATTTCATGGTTGATGGCTCCCTTTGTGTTTAATCCTTCTGGTTTTGATTGGTTGAAAACTGTTTATGATTGGGATGATTTCATGAACTGGATATGGTACCATGGTGGGGTTTTTGCAAAAGCTGATCAAAGTTGGGAAAGATGGTGGTATGAGGAGCAGGATCATTTAAGGACAACTGGCCTTTGGGGAAAGATAATGGAGATAATTCTGGATCTTCGCTTCTTCTTTTTCCAGTTTGGCATTGTATACCAATTAGGGATTTCTGATGGAAGCACCAGCATTGCTGTTTATTTGCTGTCATGGATTTATATTTTTTTGGCCTTGGGAATCTTTTTGGCAATATCTTATGCACGGAAGAAATATGAAGCAAAAGATCACATCTACTATCGGCTTGTGCAATTCCTTCTGGTTACACTTGGGATTCTCTTGATAATTGCATTGTTGGAGTTCACAGCGTTCAAATTTGTGGACATTTTCACTAGTCTGTTGGCTTTCGTCCCCACTGGATGGGGCATCATACTAATAGCTCAGGTGTTCCGGCCGTTTCTGCAGAGGGCTAGGCTCTGGCCTACCGTTGTTTCTGTGGCACGGCTTTATGACATTATGTTTGGAGTGATCGCGATGGCACCAGTTGCATTCCTGTCTTGGATGCCTGGTTTCCAGTCAATGCAGACAAGAATTCTATTTAATGAAGCATTCAGCCGGGGACTTAGGATATTCCAAATTGTTACAGGAAAAAAATCGAAGGTTGACTTGTGAGTTGAGGTAATGCATCAAAAGACAAACCAATTCTTCTAATGATGCATTTAGCAACTTGAATTTCTTCTTCATTCCCTTTTGGTGTTGGAAAATGATTTGCAACTATGTTTATTACCTTTGATTTACTTAAGTTATCATGTACGGTTCTTCAATAGCAGGAGGTTACTTTCTTGCATGTTATTACCTAATTGACATGTGTTAGATCTGAAGCTTAATGATCGACGTCTTGTTTTGATTATGTAATTAGTTTGTCGTGGAAAAGGACACATTCTTCATCTTTATTTTAGTATAGGTTTGGTATGGTGAAATAGAAGTACATCAGCCATATTTTGCCCAAAAGAAAAAAAATACAAAGTATACCATTTATCTAGATGAAACTGCATTTCAAATTATAGTGGCCAAATATCAGTGGTGTTGGTCGTATTTAGGTCAATCACACACCTTTTCCATATTCTTCTGAGAACCTGCACTGCTTGACAATGAGGACATAAGATGATATGCTTTGCTTAGAGATTCTTAGACCATGATGTCCTTGGAAGAAATTTGAGTTCTGATGAATGCTATTATTAGGTGTGGTATCTGTGTTGGGAGAACTCATAAATGTAATTTTCCGGGACAAAGAAACAGTAACTATATAGCAAAGCATATTTTAGCCCAAAAAAGAGGTGGAGGCTTCTATGGGCATGTTGTTTGCCACCTTTGTTATGAGAAATCTTTCTTTATAAATGCACAACTCCTCTTCAGGGGCTTTGGAGAATTCTAAAGCTACTTGTGCCTTTTGATAGGTGAAGAACATTCAATTACTTGCAAGCATAATCAATTAGTGGCCATTTATCGGCCACATAGATATATGAAGATCCTACACTTACTAATTTGGCTGAAAGTGCATTTCTTGAAAAGTCAAGAGGGTTTCTCCTTGCAAATTGCACAAATCATTAGCTATATTTAACCATGATGTTAATCTGAGTAAACTTTGTTATATTTCCTTTTGTGTCAGGTTGAAGGTGGTATGCGACGTTACCAAATTTATGAAGCCCAGGGAATTTAACATGGAAGAGAATTTACTACGTATCTGGTGGATTTCATTCTCCTTTTCTTTGCCAATTTGACTCTTTTGGAAAGGGGCCTGGCAATCCTGCTTGTCTTGTATTGTTTGTAGTTGTAATCCATCTTTGTGTAATTAGTTGATCATTACATTCATTTTATACGCAATTGAGGAGCTTGCAGGTTTACTGTACGTGTTTGTAAATGAAAATGTTTAGTGAAGTGGCTTTTTTAACTTTGATATCTCTACTTTCATTTGGGCTATTCTTCAACTCGGTGCCCCTTATTGAGATTGGTCGGGACGATTCAATTTCAGGGTCAAGCTCAAACGAGTAAGTACGCTTAGATTTTTCTATGTATTGAATTGTCAAGTAATAACTCGTCTCACATTTCAGCGAGGTCGATTATAGTTGGATTATTTCTAGTATGATTGGGTCTGGAAGTCGTGTCCTAAAGCTGCTGAATGTTTTCAGTTTGACTTGGAGCTCTTTGAGCAGCTTGAGTTTGATGGGTCCCGTTGAAAACATCCCAGTTAAGACTTCTTTCCTCTTTTTTTTTTTTTTTTTTTCAGGTTGCTATACTTTTATACGGTAATATAATATAGTATACATACATATGTATCGTATTCTCTTTTATTTAATGAATTTCTGAACTAATCTGATCTGCAAGATAAACCGGAGTGAATGTGAATTGGGCAACAGATGGAAGATGGTTGTGGGGTCTGAATGCTTTCAATTTTATGTATTTTCACTTTTTATTTTTTTGGGTCGAAATGAGATAATTATTGCACATTGATTGATGCAGACGATTGAGGAAACGACAAGGGGAACGTAACGTCCATCCTTATCACGACACGAAGGGTCCTAGTTAATAATTAAAATTTTGAAGGTAGAGGATAAACTTCCGCAACCATAACACCTTTGCTCTCTTAATAAAAGTTTAAAAGAAAATTGAAAAATACTAAAATGTCAGATTTTTATTTCAAACCTTAATATTTCAAAATTTTCATTTTAGTTTGTAAAAATTTGCAAACTACTCGTTTTAATTGAAAGTGTTAAATTGTTGTTTTAAACATTGATACATGGTAATATTCTCTTGCTTAGTGTATTTTTATTAAATAAATAATAAAATAAAATATTAAAAATTAATTAATGTATTAAAAATATATAGAAATATCACAAAAATAAAAATATGTAAAACAATAAATTTACAAAACTGAAAAAGAGTTACTAGGATAATATGTTTAGTAATATATATACTCATATATATTAATAGTTATTTTAGATTAATCAAGCTTAATAAAAATTGCCAAAAAAGGGAAAAGTATAAACAAAAAGCAAATTCTACCATCCTCTATCCTTGGGTGGTGGAGTTTAGCGTTTAGGGAAAGTAGGTTATGGTCCTTTTTAAAAAATGAGTTAAATGACTAATGGTTGCTTAATCCTAAGAAGCAAAATAAATAAATAAATAAAGATGAAAGTCCCATCGAGTGAAGTCGGATCTTCAATCAATGTTTTTATTTTCCCTGCATTTTCTCTTTTCTTTTTCTAGTTATTTGGCGACCTAAGGTGGCAACTGATGAGTTGATAATGGTTGTTCTAGCCATCTTAAAGATAGAGTGGTTGGAATGATTTTTTTATTAATTTTTAATTATTTCATTTATTTAGTAATTATAAACGTCCTAAGCAACAAAAAAATTAATTGTAGTAATGAAAGGACTTATTTAACAAAAATTGAAAATAGTAAAGGCTGAAAAATAAATAAATAAAAATATAAGGACTAAAATAGAAAAAAAAATGTTATACTTTTCCAAAAAAAAAATTAACGTTTTCTTCTAATTTATGATTGATTTCGATTTCCTATCTAGAAGGAAAAAAACTTTTTAAAATACGATTGAAAGTCATTAAATGCCCTTCATTGCTTTTTGGGAATATTTTATATATCCATAATTTTATGTTTCATTGTATTCTTTTTAAGAAATATGTTAGACCTTCGGTACACCGATTCAACTTAATGGAATAACAGTATCTCATCTCAGAATTTTCTATTTGTATAGGCTAAGTTTAAAAAAAATTAGAGAAAAAAAATCCATTGAAAAGTTACTAGGCAAGTAGAGTAGGGAAGACTTATATAAGATATAAATCTTTGTCTACCCTAAGTTTCTTGAATTATATCATAAGTATGCACCTTCAATTATAGAGTTTATAGTTAAAGGTGTACATTGATTCTATGCCTTGAGCTATATTATTTTATAATTAAAGGTTTATAGTGTGAGCTTTTAAAATCGTATTTAAAGTAATTGAACTCATATTTAGGGTTTTTAAAAAAAATTTTATTCGATTGAGTCCAAATTTTATGATTAAAATAGAAAAATTAGTAAAAGTGACTTAATGAAGTTAAATTTAAAAAATAATTACCCAAAATTCCAATTTTACTTTTTAAAATATGATTATTCAATATAGTGTAAAAATGATTGAAATCTCTAAAACCAAACTTAGAATATAAAGAGGACTTAGAGATAAGTTAATTAGATTATAAAAAGAAATAATATAATATAATATAATATAGTATATGAGTATACATGAATTTTTGTGAGTATACCTAGTATAAATGATAATTATACTCATAAATTAACTTCGAAATATATAATTATATATAATATGAGCTAAACTCATAAAAATAAATACAAAATATATCTTAAAAATAAAAGATATGCTAAAAACATAATTATATGAGTATAATTATATATTACACATGATATATATATGATATATACACGTATATTAACAAATTATTAAAATATTAGCATAATACATATATAATAATAATAATTAAATCCAAAAACCAACTAAGAGTCATATAAATGAATTGGATAACATGAATCAAAAGTAAAATTACATGTAGATTGACATCTCCTACTTGCTATGATGAGGGAAAAAAAAATTGTTACAGCAAAATCCAACCTTATAAATATCATAAGACACTAAAACTCTATTATTTTAGCAAATTGAAACCTAAGACAGAGAGAGGAAAAAAATCGAGAATTTACAATATTTTACAAAAAAAAAGGAAAAAACCAAAGCAAGAACCGAGCTTTACTAGTTCTTAACTTAAACTTGAATTTACTATTACACTCCTTCACTACCTAGCAACCCACCCACCGTTTGGTACTTTTGACAACCACTCACTACCCTATAGTTGCCAAAGCTCCAACGAATAGGTGAGTTAAATTTTTGCCATGTTTTCTTTAAATTTTAAAAATTATTAAATATACCTAGAAAAATATGGAAAAATTTATATTTAGGTTATTTTACATATGCTTTTGTGTAATGCTTTTGTGGAATACTTTTATTTTTGTAAAATTTAGAATATTTTATATCCTTGTTTAAAAAAATCACTATTTATCTGAATTTTGACTTTTAAAATAAGTAAACTAAATGATGTAGCTTCTAGTTCTAAATTTTTGCAAATAATTCATATGATATATAGTTAATAGCTATGTAACTCAATTTTTTATTTGTGTATTTATAATATTTCGTGTATTTTTTACCTTAAAAATAGCTAAAATTATGGTGAAAATGTGAAATAAATAGGTTTTTATGAAATTAAATAATGAAAATGACATATATTGACTTCTGTGATTTATAATGAGGTTAGGATATATTGAAAATAATTTTGGATAAAAAGGATAATATTTGGTTAATTAAATGTAATTTATAGGTAAAATTGTAATTATGAGCATTTAGGCGATCAACTCAATAGCATAGAACCATATACTGATTGAGTTCCTCGTATTTTTAGCAGTCTATGAAAATTTTTGAAGAATCATTTGGTGACTTGAGCTATTTATTAAGAATTTACGTAGTAAAACAGCTTAAAGCATGTTTTTAATAATAATAAGTTAAAATGTGATAAATATTGAAGTAAAAACTATAGAGCTACATGCTAGACAAATTTAGTAAAAATAAAAATTTCAAATATATTTAATAATAATTTTACGATCGTAGTTCGATATATATATATATTAAGGTTAGATAATACTCATATTACTAAATTATATTAGCAAATTATATAAAATATAATTTAATTGCATAAAATAAGTATACTGGGATAATATTTATTATAGGTATGTATAAGTGTATTAGAAACTTGAACTACTATTTAGAAGTTATCTTTCGAAATAAAATCTATAATACGTATCCTTAGGTATGTATAAACTTAATGATATTATTTTTACTAAAATCAGATAATCTTAAATAATGTAACATATATTTATATAATATTACGAGAATTTACATACTATAATAACCTTACCATAATTGAAACGTAATTTAATTGATTAAAAGTACGTTTTGATACAATTGAAACGATATATTATATGTAATAGTATAATTGCATATATTGTTGATATTTAATAACTTAACTTAGCTTATATAATAAAACTATATTCCTTTATATAAGGAAAATAATAATATACTTTAGATATATATATTTATATATATAAATGTTTAACGAAATATATTTAAATAAAACCCTAATATTTTATAACTTTTATGAAAACTAAATTTGAGTTTTGTACATATATAGGGTCTCCCAATGAACAAAGTGTTGAAGACATGAGTTTTTTACAGTGAGCGTTTGGATAGGTACGTTGGGATTGTGGTTTTACCGCTTGTTGAGATATTGTATTAAAGTATATGAAAGCTTAAGAATAATTTGATTATGATTGTAAATTAGTTGTATGTGCTCATGCAATGTATGTGGTTGATATTCTGATTGTGATAGGAGTTAAACTCCATGGCATGCTGTTTTGCATAATTATTTTGTTTTGTCGTAAACTTGTTTAGCTATCCTTAAATGGAATTAAGAGTGATTTGACTACTAACTTAATTAGACATGCATAACAACTATTAGGGGAACGATTAGAAGTGTTGGATCAAATACAGACTCCCTTCGTGAGGATAGCTGAAATAGTCTTTTCCCATCTTTAATCAATCAAAGTGACAAGCAAGGAAGTCACAGTAAAGGTGAGAGTCGTGGTTTAAATATGGTCATGGGATAAGGGTGTTCTCCATTGGACAAGTTCGGGTTTAGTCTAATTTTGAAATTTAAAAAAACTTCTCAATTCGGATTTAAACGAATGCAATTTGTTTAACCTTACAATAGACCATACAACATTGTATAATGTTTTAAGTAATTGATTGCATTACATTTCTTCTTAATTAATAACCTTATTTGTGATTGTATGATACTCTTCAGACTCTATTTTATTTATTAAATTAGTTGTGCTCATATTCTTATAGACTTTTTTGTAGGTGACTGGTGAAGGTTAGGATGTTCAAATACTACTACCCCCATGTTAGTGTCCAGTTAGTTAGGAAAGTGAGAAACGAGAAATCTATTGAATCTAGGATATTGACTTTTCTTTTGAGTTTTAAAGAAACTAATTAAGAATTCCCTACGACGCCCATTATTTTCTTATCTTATTGTAAATGGACTTCAAAACCTGTGGTTTTTAGTAAACTCTGATTGTAAATTATAACTTTATATATGAATTGTTTATGTAAATATTGTTGTATTATCGAATAATAGGTTATACAAAACAGGTATTTTGTAAAACTATACCATAAGTATATATCTTATGTAGACTCTACGATAGTAGCTGTAAGATTAGCTTCTATATTAGGTTAGTTTACATGGTGAAACTATTACAATTTCTTCTATTCGGAGTGTGACACATAGCCTATATGCATCTTCAGTGGTCTCCATATAACTCTTAAACAAAAGCAAATTAGTTGCATTTTAAAGATAAAACTCTCTTCACTCCTTTTAATCTATAATCTAATCAAAATAAACTTCTTCCACTCAATTTAACTCATATTTGTATGTATTGCTAATCCTTTCTACTACATTTAATTTTTTTCCCATAAAAAAATCACTTTGTTATGTTTACCTACTTACCTACGTTGTAAAATCTTAATGTCACATCTTAAACTAAATAGCCATAATAGTCCCGCCATATAAATCAACTAATACTAGAAGTTAACTGCCTTAGCCGCTAATATAGATGTAACTTACACAAAGTATTCATCACTCTATTGCTTGGAGTCGTCTCATTTAGTGGTAGGAATTAACTTGTAGTATAACTCTTCAAAATAGCTATTGAAAATAGTTTTATAGTATGAATATCTAAGGAAAAATCAAGTTTTACAAATTGTATAAAGATTGAAACCTTGAATTTGCTAAAAATTTCAAGAGTTATGTTGTTGTGAAAAGATATAATATCTATGAAACTTTTATTAAAAACCACAGACTTGTAGAGCATGGAATAAATCCCATTAATTGAAAACTAGGCATCGCCTGAGGAGACCCTATTAGTTTTCCTAAAGATTAATAAAGTCAATACATCAAATAGAAGTCTAATAAAGTAGTCTTGAATCTCATTTGCTGACCCCATTCTCTAATCTTCTAGAACTTAAGATAGTAATGGTGACTCTACTGGGAAACCTACAAAATAGTTATAAGGGAATTAGTGACAACTTACTCAATAAGTGGGATAAAGACAGTAGCACATATCTGACACAAAGTAACTATGGTTTTTAAGTAAGTTTAATTAGATGCAATATATAATCAAGCAAATGGCATCGTATGATGTTAACTAGTTATCATGAGATTATAGAAATTTCGCTCAATCTAATCCAAGTTTTGAAAAGTTTAATGCCACACACTTGTGAATTTGGTTACTAAATTAGGGCTTGTGTAATGGAGAGCATGCTCCGCCTGAGACTACCTTCAAACCATAGACCCTAACTGGTTGTAACCTCCTCTCTTGTTAGTTAGGTCGACTTAAGGTGGGGAGAGAACCATTTTTGTTATCCTTAATGAAGGGGTTCAAGTTTAGCCCACACTTCTTAGTCGTTTTCCTTAAGTAGATGGTGATGTAAGTTCGGTTAATAGTTAAGCTGAGTTTGTATAAGATTATTTTTAGGGTGATCATGTAAGTTTGGTTAGTAGTTAAGCCGAGTTTGTATTAGATTATTTTTAGGGTGATTAAGCAAATTCAAACAATTCAAAGCATGTAATATAATGAAATATTCAACACATCAATCTAGTACTCAAATAACACAATAGTATTCAAGTACATACGCTGTATGTGTACATGCAATTAATTTACAACCACAAATAAAACATATATTAAGGTCTTCAAATATTCTTAAACAATACTTCAAAGTGCGGTGAAACACCGATTTTACTTACTTGGTGATGGTCTACTGACCATTGGTCCTTTCACTTGCGCATGCCTTCAAGACCTTCAGTCATTCGTTTGAAGAATTCTCTTTGATCAGGTTGCAAAGGACAAAGCGTAGTTTACAAAAGAATGGTAGAAGAACTTCTTGAGGGCTCATCTCGGCCATACACTACTTTGTCAGGCTCTAAGTGTTGAACATTATTCGTCGAATGCCAAAACCAAGAAGCTAAGTAGGCTGGTTGGCCAACCTAGTTCTAAGGCCAAGGACCTTATTCATACAACACTGCACCTATCACTCGGACCCCCTTTATGCTGAGGTCGAGATGCTAAGTGCTAAGAACCATTTGCAGAGTGATGAGATTCTCTTTATGTTGACCCCTACTCTTTAACCTATTACCCCTGTTACTTACATTTATTACCAACACGGAACCACTATCTCACTGCCACTTATCCTTTTCGTCTGATACTGTACTATTTTTCCCCTTTTGTCTTTTGTCCTATTTATCCCTTTTCGAATTTACTAGGGATATCTTTTCATGAATACCTTTTTATAATTTTTTATTTATAATATTGCCTTAGGAACTTACTATAAATAGTCCCTTCTCTTTGTAGCCAGACGATCTTACATTCATTATAGGCATTTTTGAATATATTTGGTCCTTTCAAGACATTCCTCTCCAAGTTCATTTCTACACTTTTATCTAACCTTGCTAAGTAGCTCAAGATTAGTGGCGAGTAGGCCTTGGCATTAGCTTGTATGTTACATTAAGTGAAGTTCAAGTTTTGTTGTGTTTATAAGTAAGTCATATCCTCTAAGTAGCTTCATGTCAATTACTACATTTAGTTTGTTGACCTTACCACTTTATTTTCTTCGATACTTCTAAGGATCCATTTGGTTCTCATTTCTTACAATAAGTTCTAATGATAAATGAGCTCCTAAGTATATCACTTGAATACCGATGCTCATTCTCCTTATGTATTGCTCTCATCTTCCCTTTATTATTTCTTTATTTAATATAATATCTTTAGCTTCCATCGATATAAAACATATGTTCATTATGAATATTTAAGTATGTTTTCAATTGCGTTAAGTGAGTTTTCTAAGATATTTATTAGATATTAATTAAGTAAGGTACATTCTCACCAAGGTTTTGACTTGATATAAGTTGTTGCCTAGTAGTTTTTTACCAAAGTTCTAACTTCATTAAATTCGTAGAAGTGATAGACAAATGACTTTCTAATCTACTCTCCGACTCCTAATGATAAAATATTCAATACCAACCATTTTCAAACTTCTAATTTCTCTTATATTTTACATCTTCTATCAAACTACTTTCTGACTAAGTTTCTAACTTAGGTTTTGACCTAAACTTGTAGTATTACTATTATTTGAGTGACCTCTGACTCATGTTCTAACTCTAATATAGGTATAGATTTCATATACAAATCATTAGCTAATCTATTGTTGAACTCTTGGTGTAGACAAGAATATTAAATACAAGACTATATATTAACCCAATTTCTGACAAAATTTTTAACCTGTCATCCTAAATTAAATTCTTATTCCAATTTACATTTTATTATCTAGAAATAGTGTAAAGTTAAAGGTTAACCTCTTAATGATCGAAGTCAAATTTCTAATGTATTTACCATATTCATGTCGTGTTACATTCTGACATACCTTTTGACTTACTCTCTATCCTGTACTAAACATACTTTGTATTCTCAAATGACATAATTACAGTATCCATACCCTTGTTTCCTTACTTTCACATTCTAATCCAACACTCTAAACCTCAAATACAGTTATAAACTAGTACTTGATGATACAATTATTAAATCGAATACCCATTTTAGGAGATTTCAGCCACATGCATATTAAATAAGAAAAACCTTAAAATTCAACTTAAAATGTTTGTACATAAATTTTGCATTCAAAATAACATTATTTAGGCTATTAAAAATTAGAATTAAGATTTTTTTGACTTAATTTCTTAATGAACACATTTTTTACTTGAAAATTGAAGAATTTAGTTGTATTTTTGGATTTTATACCAAAAATTACTTAGGGAAACAAAAATCATAATTTTTGGAGCTTGTTTACTATTTTTAGAAAAATCGAAAAAAAAAACCCAGCTAAAATCAAAACTTATTGCTACTTAGAATCTTTGACCACCATCTAGGGTGGGGATTTGTCAAATATAATTGGCATTGCTTCCATTATTTTCAGGTGGTTAGGTTCACTCCCAAGTGGTGATTTGCTCTAGTAACTCGGATTTCACTTAAAATTAGTCATTTCTTCTTTATTTTTGTAAAAATTCTTTTCAACAATTATTGAGTTTCTTAGTATTTTTCACTATACTTAGAGTGTCTAAACTTATTTCTAGACGTGAGTTATGGAATTTATAGGAGTCCCTCTTGTTGGTGGAGAATTTCTCATGTGGACATTTGTTAGTTTTCCCCTTTTCTTAGTTGATTAGGTGTTTATAGCATCTTTTCTTAATTCTCACAAATAATTCCAACTTTGCCATGCCTTGTTGCATGATGTCACATGTCTTGTAGAGTTTTAAATAATTTTCTTGTCTTTTTCTTAATTTATTTAGTGATATTTACTCATTTTTGGGTATTTATGCTCATTATGGGTACATATATTTATATAATAATTACACTCAATACATATATATTTCTTTTATATATTATTTTATGTATAATATTAACTATATTACTCTCATAATTTATCTCTAAGTGTTCATTAATTTTCGATGCCTATTTTGCGCATTATCGATAATATAATAATGCATTAAATTGTTACCATTTTAGCTATGTATTTTACTTTTTTATATATTTTTTTTATATTTTTAAATTTCAAGCTTACAAAAACTCTTTAACTAATATCACGAAGTCTCTCATAAGGTTCTAGTTTAATCGGGTTACCTTCTCGAATACTTTAAATCAGCTATTAAACTTAATCGTGCTAGCATGAGTCTCATACTTAGTTTCACTCATAATTTGTAATCCTTGTCATTATTATTTTTTTTTCAAATATATGTTAGTTTGTGTTCATATTTTAGTTGTATATTACTTATTCTTAAATTACATAGAATAGGTTACTCCACAAACTTAGAAACATGGTGATTATTTATGTACATAAGGTTTTTGTAAAAATTTCCTGGATAGTTCTAAGAGTAACTAACTTAGTGTTTTATAAAAGAAGATATATATATATATATATATATAAGTATTTTGTGATCAAGTATTATCTACCTTAACTTGTTGGTTACTCATGGTATTATTAGGTGAAAAATGATTAGATTTGTAGAATTTATTATATATGTAATGGAAATATCGTGAATGATAATATAGGGTTAGAGTATGATAGGAATTCGGTTGAGAAGTTGAAAATGAAGAAAAATGCCAATTACAGTAATTTCTTGAAAAGGATTTGTAGGAGTATTGAAATTGATCCCACTCATTTTGAGATATTATATTAGCATCCTAATCATTAGGGTGGAGTTTCATATAGATTGATAGCTGTCATGACCTAAATTAAGGAGTCGTAACAGGCTTGCCGTGTAAACCAACTTAATTTAGAAGCTAGCAACGTAGGTATACCTTAACCAAGCATTTACTACTTCATAACTTTGAGTAATCTAATTCAATACCTGTTTGGTATCAACCTATTGTACAATTTTTCAAAATAGCTTTTAAAAGAGATTTTATGGTATAAATACTTGAGAAGAAATTAAGTTTTATAAATAATTTTAGAAAAATGACATATCAAGGATTTATAAAAGTCCATAGGTTTATAGAATACAGTACAGGTAATAATAGTTGAAAATTAGTGGGTTACCTAAAGACACTCTATTAGTTTTCGCAAAGGTTAATAAAATCGATAAACAAAATAAGAATCCAGCTAATCGGTGTTGAATCTCACTCCTTGACTTTGTTCTCTACACTTTTGAAACTTAGAGTAATATTGATGTATTTATTGGGAAACCTGCAAAATAGTTATGAAAGAATAAGTAACAACTTGCTTAGGAAGTGGGACAGAGACAATACCGCATATTTGATACAAAAAAAAAAAGTTTTCAAGCAAATTTAGTTAGATGCTATGTACGTATAAGTGAGTGTCATTATACAATGTTATCTGATTCGTTGTGAAATTAGAGAAATTGCATTTGCTTTAATCGAAGTTGAAGAGTTTGACCTTACGCATTTTGCAAATCGAGATGAAATAGGGACTTATGCAATGGAGAATACTCTTCGTTCGGGACTTCACTTTGAACTACGATCTTAAACTTTGTCATCACCACTTCTTTTATCACTTAGTTGGACTAAGGATGGAGAGATGACAATTTCAACTATCCATTTCAACTATCCTTATCGAATGGCCTGTCTTTGGCCCGATAATCCTAGTTGTTTCCCCTAGTAAGTTGTAGTGCATGTTCGGTTAGAAGTTAGGTGTCACGCTCCGAAGTTAGGTGTCACGCTCCAAAGCGGTAGAGTCGTAATAGCCCCGCTGTATAAACCATTCTAAGATAGAAGTTGGCCTTACAACCGCTATCCTAGACTTGATCTACATAAGGTGTCTACGATTAACCCGCTTTGAAGTAAACAATTAATAATTTAAATAAGTCATTTACCTAATAAAGTGAGAAAATATATATATACACTAAAATTCGATTATTACAATTAACGTTTACAACGTTTCACCATAATATATTTTCTAGTTGATATATTATTCAGAAATGAAAAATTAAAAGATAAAAGCTTAGACCTTAAAAATATATATCTATTCTTCAAATGTTTTTCCTCACTCCTTAGGTTCCAGTAATTGTTAGCTTCAGAGTAGTTGTAAGCTACTTCTTTGCCAGCACTTGCAATGACGTCTATAGGAATGTAAGTAACCACAGCTCAATAAGTTAGGATGGAAGACTTAAAACTATACCATAAACATAAACAAAGTTATTAACCAAATCATTTGGTGCAATGCATGTTTAAGTAAATGCTATCGCATGACGTTGACTGGTCCGTCGTGAGATTAGAGAAATTGCACCCACTCTAATCTAGGTTGAGGAGTTGCCGTTAATGCAACAGTTCATGACCAAACCTAGGCTTATATAATGAAGACATCGCTCCTCTCGTGACTACCTTCAAACCATTGACTTCACCCTTGTTGCGACTTCCTTACCTGTCACTTAGTTCGACTAGGGATGAATAAGGGATTATTATGCTATCCAGTGCTATCCCTTCCGAAGGAGTCGGTATTTGGCCAGAGAATCCTATGTTTCCCCTAATGGATTGCCATGTAAGTCCGATTATGTTAACAGGTCGTATATTTGATTAGGTTCAGTTTAGAATGATAAATCATTTCATACAAATCATACAATGCAAGCTAGAATAACAAACAAAATCATAGCATCACTCCTAATCAAGCACATACACACAACCAACTATCTAACAAGCATAATCAAGTATAATCTCAAGCCTCCAAAATACAATAATGTATTAATCCCAACTTACATCGACTCTTCGCTCACTTACTCGAGGTCCAACTTGCTTAGGCCATCGCCGATCATCCCAATAACACAAACTTGGTTTCAATTTTTCATATAATTATTATAAGTTGGTTTTATCCTATGATACTTATTGTTATGTTTTATTTAGGGTTTAATATATCCAGTTATCTAGGTTCTTAAATCTTTTACAATTATTTTGGGTTTGGGGTTAAGTTCGGGTTCAGTTTTCGCAACGATTTTTAATTAGGTTCTAGTTCGATTTCTAAGTACTGTTTTATACCCAAACTCTAAAAATTCGTTTTAACTCATAATGTGAAATTAATTACATTACTTCCAAATATCCTAAATACCATCATTACCTCTAGTCAGTATTTTATTTCACCCGATACACTTAAATCCTTATTAGTGTACTAAATTTACTCTTGATGTGAGAAATTTTTACATTTTTCATATAATTATATAAATTTAAATTTTATATCAAATTTATTATATATCCTTATTATTTATATAGTATCCATTTTTATCCTAATATTTTCTATTTATTCTATTTTCAATAATTGCATATTATGTACTATCACTTATCATGTACATAATACACATAATATTTCTATCACTCTAATTACCATCTTTCAACATCAATTACCATTTCAAAATGTCTAAATTCATCATAAATCAGATTTTATACCTAATACCCTAATTTACAAAATTAACTTAAAATTTACTATTTTTTCCTATTACTTATTTACTATATAATTAGCCTAATAATTACATCTAATACCATAAAAGCTACAAGTATCATACTTCATCATATTTTAACATACTAAAACATATAATTATTCACTAAATCAGTAATTAACTATTTAATTACTTAATTAACTATTTAATACTCATTTTATGCTGCATTTTAAGACTTAAAAATTATCTAAAAATTTCAAAAATTAATTTTTGAATACGGGTTTCATAGCAATATTCTATATCATCTAAGTAGTCTATACAAAAATTTTAGGCTTAAAACTACACTCCTAAGGTCATTTATTTCTAAACCGAAATATGCTCAATTTTGCATGATTTCTTAAAGACCATATATCATAGGACATATTTTTATCAAAATAATATTTTTCTTAAAAACTTCATACTTAAATATTTAAGAATAACAAAATTTATAATTTTATAAGAATATTTACTATTTTTACAAAATTACACAAAATTGGGCTGAAAATTCAACTTACTAGTTTGGGTAGCTCCGGCCACCATCAATGGCCATGGGTGTGTCGGCCCACTTAGGTGTTGCCACCACCGTGTGGTGGTGGTAGCCGTCCACTCCTAGCGGCTGGTCGGGTCTGGGTTATCCTTAGAAGTCCTAATTGTATAGATTTTTTGTGATTTTTTCTAAAACCCTAATTTACTCTCAATTTCATGTCTCTCTAATTTTCTAAACTTCCTGACATCCAAAATGAGCTTCTGAAAAATTTGGAGTATTTACAAAGCTTTAGGGAAATTATTGTGCATTAATTTGATTAAACAATTGCCTTATCTTCTTCCAATTTACCTTTTGTGTTGTTATAATTTAATTGGATAATTTTTTTCTTCTTTTCCCCTACTGGCAAGACATAAATCTGGATCATTCCTTCTTTTTTATGATATTTCTTTATTTTTCCTTAATTAATTATGAATTTTATTTAATTATTTAGTATTATTTTAGCACATTTTACGTATTTTAAGTAATTATGCGTATTTTTACCTATATGTAAATTCATGTATAGTGTAAATAAATATTCCTAAATATTATTTAGGTCACATATAATTTATCTTTAGTAATTTGTTAATTATCGGAATGCATTTTACGTATTTTTAATAAATAACGAGTTATATAGTTAAAATTTGGAAATTTTATATTCTTTTATTTTATCACTTATTTTCTTAAATTCGAATTTATGGGATCGTTTTTACTAATATTTCAGCTTGACTTTATAATTTAAGCTCGATCGAATCTTTCAACATATCGAAATCTTGAGTGGTTAGTTGTAGAGTTTATATTAGGCGAAGTTTCAGTTAGATTGCTTTTCGAGTAATCAAGCAATTTTAAATAGTCCAAAGCAAGCAATACATATAGTACAATACTCTAGAATAGCAATACAATATTCAAGCAAACACATTATATATGCATAGATCATTAACTTACAATTATAAGTAAGACACATATTGAGGCCTCTAAGTATTCTTAATTAATACTTCCAAGTGCGGTGAAGTATTGATCTCACTTACCTGGACATATAAGGCACGACGATGTTGATGGTTGATCTCGTCCACTTCAATTTTTCCCTAAATATTCAATATAATTATTTTAGTTTTACTAAATATAAAGTTGAATAAGTTCATTTTAATAATTTAAATGTAGTTATGACTTATTTTTAATGAGTAGTGTAAGCTTTGTATTGAGTTTCAACTTGCTACTAAAGTCTCTGAATAAGGTTCTAAAAACTCGCCTAATACCAAGTTGTGATCTCATAACCTTTTGATCAAGTTTCTAAGATTATCTCAGCTATACCTTTACTCCAATAAATTCTTTAAACAAGATTCTGAAGTTATTTTTATTAAGCATTTCACACCAACCAAATCTCGAATCAAGTTTCAAAGCCATTGTGGCCATATTTCCCTTACCAAATATTTCCCAAACAAGTTTATAATGGGGGTATATTAAGTCCTTCTTACTATCCAACTTTCTAATCAACTTTTCGAATTAGAGATGAGGTCTGCTCTTTACAAACCAACCCTCTGAAAATTTCTCCAAAGTAATTTCATCTAAGTTTTCAAAACTAGCCAAACCTACGGTCAAGTCTGTAAAATCAATACGATCTTACTTCTTTCACTAAATAATTTGCTGAACGAGACTCCATCATATTTAAAGTTAGAATTCTTCCATCTGCTAACCATCTAAACATATCTCTAAATTCTTTATAACCACATGTTTTTTACTAAGTAACTTCTCAAACAAGGCTCCAATAGGGTTATTTTTAAGAGCCTTTTACCAGCTATCCTTCTGATCAAGTATCTAAACCAAGAATTAAGTCCTCCTTTTATCAGTTCAACCTTCTGAATAACTTTCTAAACAAACACAATTTATATGTTTGCACACAGCGACTCTCTCCATCATCTTATTACAGTTCACAAACATGATAAATAATGATCATACAACAAGTTCTTTATACCCATAATCACCATATTATCCAAACTTTCAAATCCTTGTATCTTTACTTTAATGGATGTGTATCGTAACTAGTGGTTTGTGCACATCTCAACTCCAACTCAAACCATACAACTCCAGATTGTTCTTCATAGTAGAATATGACCCAAATAAATTTTAGAACTTGATTTCAGGGGTTTTCATCAAGCTTAATATATGAAATCTTTAAAAAATTTATATCTTTCACTGAATTTAAAGGCCCAAAAATTCTTAAAATTTATAGAAATCATTCTATTTGAAAACTCTTCATACAATACTTACATATGATATAAGGATACTCCATAAAAATTTTGGTTTAGAAACTATGTCAATAAGGTTATTTAAAATAATTTCAAAATTTGGTGGATTTCGCACAATTTTTTAAGGAGGTTCTATATCCACTTAAAAATTTTGCAAACTGATATTTTCCTCAAAAAGTATATGTAAAAATACTTCAAATAATTTTTCTCATAATTTTTGCAATTAATTTGATATTTTTACTAATTTATAGAAAATCAAATTAAATTTGCAACTCACCAAAAAATGGCCGTTCGTTTACCACCTTTCACCACCACTATGTCCACCTACATAGCCATATCTCTTACTACTAGCTGTTGGTAGTGGTTTGCCCTTAGATCGCTCTTAGACTTGCGCTCCATAATCTTGATTAGTTTCGCACAATTCACCTTTATTATTATTTTTTTCCTAGAATTATTCCTTACTTCTTTTTTGACTTCCATGATTCTTCCAAAATCCTTAATGAACTTGTAAAGAGATTTGTGTGACAATTCCTAAGCTTAATTGGTGAATATGAATTTTTTTTCTCTCTCTTTCAATTTATATACATGCTAATCCATGCATTGCTAAGTGTCCTCATAATAAATCCTTGAGTTAACAACTATCCAAAGTTGTATTATGCCCATTCCCACATAATCATGGTTGTTAAAAAAAATTTCCTAATTTTTTTATCACTTTTCTTGTTAATTTTATGAATTTTTAGTATTTTAAGTATTTTTGGGTATAATCATTATAACGAGGTGCGCGTACTACATTTATATATTATTTCATGTTATTTTATAATTTTGGTACCCAAATAATTTATCTCTAAAGCTTGATTAATTTTTGTTATCTAAATCTCGCATTTATGGTGGGTAAATTGCTATATAATAAAATTTAGTAAAATTAACTATTTTGAGCTATAATATGACTATTTTATCATATTTGTATAATCCTGACCCACGGGATGTCCTCAACTAACCTCTAAGACTTATTCATAAAATATTGTCTTAATTGATCAACTTTTACATGCATCATAAATTACTTGTTAGAGATGACTATGAGAAATTAATAGCCATCAATGATGATAATAATGATAAAAAAATCTTATTGAGATGGCCGAGCAGGGGGGTGGGGTCGCATTCAAAAAAAGGTGCATTATCAATTGTGAACAATTAACTATTTTGCTTGCACAATACATATTTTATTCAAACACTTCCAATACCATAACACTATAAGTGTAAGCTATGATGATTGATTCATCAAGTGTCATGCAAATGATCCAATGTCTACATATGAGCTCATCTTTGATAATAAAATGTAAATGAAGATACGCTTAATGAACATTAGGTCCGATTTTGTAGAAGGAAGCTTCATATGATCTTGATATCTATAGGTAATGAGCATAAGGGAGAGGATGGTGGGACTTTTGATCGGAATATTGCAAGTAATGTACTTATGGTAATTTTTTTAATAACATTACAGACTATGTAAGCGTAAGGGCATTCCCAAGAAGTTCAGACGAATTATAAGGATGTTGGAGATCTGATTCCATTCTTCAATCTATGCGAGGTAGTGGATACATCACTTTTGAAGAGAATATAAATGCTATGTGCAACAACTTAAGCAACAGAGAAGAGGTGAATAAAGGCATGAGATTTAACACGAAAGTCAATTTTGCACAAGCAATTAAAGTGTATCACATCAAGAATCATTATAATTATTATGTTAAGGAACTATACAAGATAGTATTGTCAATTTCTTATAAGGAGAAGGACAGTAGTTGTAAGTGGAGGCTTTGAGTGTATAAGAAGAAGTTAGGGATCCCATACATGCATCAATTTGGTGATAAATCAAGACCATCTACCCATTAGATTGTGACATTCACTTTTATCTCATTTTGGAATAGACTTCTACCGGTGCAAAAATGAACTAGGATAGATATATTTTTTCCTTATATATGTAAACATTTAGTATTTGGTTGTATACATTCAGTATGTATAGATACCTATATATTTTAATGAAATGTGTATATTTGTACTTTCTCTTTTGTCGTCATACTTTTGAATCTATTTTCCATAGGAAGCTAGGGCTAAGTTTGGAGTTTATATGTGTTTATGTTGGGAGTAGAGTTTGGTATTGGTTAGTGTTAGGGATTAAAGTTTGTTTAAGTTGGTGTTGGGGATTGCAATCTTGGGATTTTTAGAGTTCGGTTATGACTAGAATGTACATGTGCAATTTTCTTACATATTGATATTTGTGTGCTAATAGTTATAAATTGCTGGTTGTACGTAATTGTAAATTAGGCAAGTTGTTGTACTGATATATGTGTATTTTTCTAGTGCAAAACTAAGGGTACATATCCCACATGCACCTTTAATTCATTTTGGTTTTGAATGTATGTGCCTTTAGTTCAATTTTAATCTTAGGTAAAGGGGCATTCCCTTCATGCATTTTTCCTACCCTACTTGCCTAATAACTCTCCAACCAACCATTTTTTCTCATTTTTTTTCTTTTTAGGTATCAAATATGTAAAACTAGAATTTTGATCAAATCTAGCATTGTAATATATCAGGCCTTTTAATCCTCTAAGGTTGAACCTAAAAGCTTCATCATGTAACTACTAAGATGTTTCAACTATCACATATAAGTGATCGAATATGTCAGTTTATTATGCTCCATTTGGTGTCTCTTTGTTTGAGAATTCATGAGCCTTTAATTTGCATTGCTCACATTTTAGATCCCCTTTTATATCCCTAATTTCTTGATAACTTTTATAAGCATGGATTCCACTTTCATAGGAAAAAAATTCTTTCATTGGAAAAAAATTCTTTCATTAACATGCCATTTCATTTTCTTACTTATTTAGTTAAGAAGAGGAGGGAAGGGGGAAGATACGATGATTATATATAGAAATAGTTGTATTTTTTAATTAATTTTTTGATGTATAGGTATCTTTTATATATACTATGAAACACGTACACTGCTTGAGCAAAAATCAAATATAGCAATATAGTCAAATTTAGAACATCATACAATTATGATCTTAATAAAGGAATTCAAGATAATGTATTAATAGTACAAATGTAATAATATATTATAAATATACTTTGTCAATGTGCCATTTAATAACAATTACTCATATTTTAGTTCGATCAAAACAAATTATCGAAAATTTTTAATTATTAAGAGTAAATGTAATAATTAATGATAGTGGATGAGTCAGTATCGAAATAGCTTATTATAATAAATTGATAGTAATTTTTATTGTTTTGATGGGGATTGTCCTTGACATATCTAAGAGAGGAATATTTTCATAACAATTATCATATTATAATATGGACAGCTAATAATCAGTGGCATGGATGTTAACTGAAGTCATAAAGTGAATATTTTAAGAATCAATTATTCTATGTTTATGTGCCATTTAGTGTATGTAATTGTTGAGATTTTGGTTTGATCGAAACAAATTATTGAAATTTTTTGTAATTATGAAAGTAAATGTGATAATAAAGAGTGGTAAGTGAATTGATAATAGATAATGATTATATTATAATATAGAGATGGATAATAATTAGTTGCTTAATAATAATGGTTAATGTAGAGACGAATAATAATTAATGGCTCAATAGTAATAAATATAATATGACAAATAACAATTAGTGATTTAATAGTAATCAATATATATTCAAGTTTCAAAATCTTATCTTCTTCTCCTGAATTATTACTTTCTCCTTTATTAACTTTTGAGTTGGTAATTTTTGAATCGTTAAGGAATAAATATAACCCATAAGTTAGGTAATTTGTTAGATACATTGCATATCTTCACATCACATCTTTAACATAGTTACTATTAGCCCATCTCTTTTTTATGTAAATATTAAATATCTTGATAATTGCTTGATACTTTAATGGATGTTATTAATTGTCTAATTGAATGATTGATTATCTTGTGTGTTATCATCTATATTAATGTGATAATTAATTTGAGCTCTCCTTAAAGAATCGAAGCTCTTAACCAACCTGTTGAGTTGATAAGCAAGCATTAAGACTAAGGAAGAAATTAGGTAAAATAAAGGGGAAACAAAGGACAAGACCTAGTGGGACTTACCTAATGAACCGTTAACCATGGCACCTCATTTGTTCAAGAGACTCCTTAACCTGCTAGAAGAAGGAATCTTCAAGCTCACTCTTAAAGAAGATAGATGAGCTGAATAAGTTGGCACATAACAAAAGGAAGATGCGCTCTTTAGGTCGATTCCTAAGCTTAGCTTGGAGCTTGCATCTCTCATTTGTATATGTAAAGACCTTGAGGCCACCAACAGATTAGGTTATCCATCATAGGTTCAACTTAGCCACCTACCAATCTGTTCCTCACTTAGCTTGACTATGAACATCAAGTTGGATATGAACGAACTTGGTTGGATTGCTCTGCTTCCCTATTGAATTCAATGTGTTGCATTTCTTATCATTGACCTCAACCGAAATGCACCGTTTTGTGAATGGGATAGTTATTTTACTTTATTGCCCTTTAGGGCCTTTGTTAAGGTTTAACACTTTATACACATTTACAATTCTACCATAAGATTTGAGGTTTACCATATTAATGGTGTTATGCCTCGAAGCGGTAGAGTCGTAATAGTCCTGCCGTGTAAACCATTCTAAGATAGAAGTTGGCCTTATAATCGCTATCTTAGACCTGATGTATACAAGACATCCATGACTAACCCGTTTTAAAGTAAATAGTTTGTATAAGAAAGTGAGAATATATATATATATATATACACTATAATTCAATTATTACATTATTCAAAAATGAAAAATTTTAAAATAAAAACTTAAACCATAAGAATATATGTTCGTTCTTCAAATAATTTTCCTTACTCCCTAGGATCCAGCAGTTACTAGCTTCAGAGTAGTTATTTGCCACTTCTTAGCCAGCACCTGCACGACGTCTATAGGGATGTGAGCAACAACAACATAGTAAGTTAGGATAGAGGACTTAAAACTATGCCACAAACACAACAAGATTATCAATTAACTTATTAGGTGTAATGTATGTTCAAGCAAATGCCATCGCATGATGTTGTTCGGTTCGTCGTGAGATTAGAGAAATTGCATCTGCTTTAATCCAGGTTGAGGAGTTGCTATTAATGCAATAGCTCACAACTAAACCCAGGATTGTGCTATGGAGACATGGCTTCTCCCGCAATTACCTTCAAACTATTGACTTCATCTTCGCTGCGACCTCCTCTCCTGTCACTTAGTTCGACTAAGGATGAAGAAGAGACCATTTTGTAATCCTACGCTATCCTTTTCGAAGGGGTCAGTATTTGGTTGGAGAGTCCTAAGTTCCCCTAATGGGTTGCCATGTAGATCTGATTATGATTATAGGTCGTATATTTGATTAGGCTCAGTTTAGTGTGATCAATCATTTTATACAAATCATACAATATAAGCCAGAACAACAGACAGAATCATAGCATCACTCATAATCAAGCACATGCACACAACCAACTATCTAACAAACACAACCAAGCATAATTTCAAGCCTCCAGAATACAGCAACGTATTAATCCCAACTTACCTGGACTTCTCACTCACTCACTCGAGGTCCAACTTGCTCAGGCCATCACCGATTATCCCTATAACACAAACGTGGTTTCAGTTTTTCTTATAACTATTATAGGTTCGTTTTATCCTATAACGCTTATTGTTATATTTTGTTTAGGGTTTAATACACCTAATTATCTGGATCTTAAGTCTTTTACAATTATTTTAGGTTTGGGGTTAGGTTCGGGTTGGGTTTCAGTTTCTGCATCGATTTCTAATTTAGATTCTAGTTTGATTTCTAAGTACTGTTTTATATTCGAACCTTA
Organism: Lumnitzera racemosa; assembly: GCA_024138005.1. NCBI lineage: Eukaryota > Viridiplantae > Streptophyta > Magnoliopsida > Myrtales > Combretaceae > Lumnitzera > Lumnitzera racemosa. Next base: position 95,124,282 of record JAMXBC010000004.1, on the reverse strand, counting down.
AAAATTCGTTTCAATTCATAATGTGAAATTGATCACTTTACTTCTAGATATCCTAAATACCATAATTACCCTTAATTAGTATTTTATTATATTTAGTACACTTAAATCCTTAATAGTGTACTGAATTTACTCTTGATGTAAGAAATTTTTACATGTTTCATATATTTACATAAATTTAAGTTTCCTATCAAATTTATTGTATATTTTTATTATTATCGTAATATCAATTTTTATTCTAATATTTTCTATTTATTATATTTCTAATAATTGTGTATTATGTACATAATACACTTCTAATATTTTTATCACTCTAATTACTATCTCCCAACATCAATTATCATTTCAAAATGTCTAAATTTATCCTAAATAAGATTTTACTCTTAATTACCCTAATTTACAAAATTAGCTTAAAATTTATTATTTTTTCCTATTACTCATTTACTACATAATTAACCTAATAATTACATCTAACACCCTAAATACTACAAGTATCATACTTCATCAGATTTCAACATCTTAAAACATATAATTATTCACTAAATCAGGAATTAACCATTTAATTACTTAATTAATCCTAAATTACCCATTTTATGTCTCATTTTAAGGCCTACATATTATCTAAAATTTTAGAAAATTAATTTTTGAAAAAGGGATTCATAGCACTATTCTATATCATCTAAGTAGTTTATACAAAAATGTTGGGCTCAAAACTACACTCCTAAGGTCATTTATTTCTAAACCGAAACATACTCGGTTTTGTATGATTTCTCAAGGACCATATATCACGGAGCATATTTTCATCAAAATAACAAGTTTCATAATTTTCTAAGAATATTTACTATTTTTACAAAATTACACAAAATTGGGCTGGAAATCGAACTCATCGATTTGGGTAGCTCCGGCCACCGTCGGTGGCCATGGGTGTATCGACTGACCTGGGCGTTGCCACGCCGTCCACTCTCAGTTGCTCGTCGGGTCTGGGTTCTCCTTTATGGCCCTATTTGCATAGTTTTTCTTTTTATTTTTTCTAACCATAATTTTTCTTTCAATTTCGCCTCTCCCTATTTTTCTTACTCTCTAAACTGACCAAATGAGCTTCTTAATTTTTCTTGCTATTTATAGAGCTTTAGGAAAATTATTGTGCATTAATTTGATTAGACAATTGCCTTATTTACTTCCAATTTGACTTTTGTGTTGTTCTAATTTAATTGGATATTTTTTTTTTCTTTTTCCCAATTGCCACGACCTATATCTGGATCATTGCTTATTTTTTCTTATTTTTCTTTATTTTTCCTTAATTAATTATGAATTTTCTTTAATTATTTAGTATTATTTTAGCACATTACGCATATTTTAAGTAATTACGCGTATTTCTACATATATGTAAATTTATATATAGTACAAATAAATATTCTTAAATATTATTTAGGTTATTTTATGATTTTTAGTATACATATAATTTATTTGTAACGATTCGTTAATTATCGGAATGCATTTTACGTATTTTCGATAAGTAACGAGTTATATATTTAAAATTTAGAATTTTTATATTCTTTTATTTTATTGCTTATTTTCTTATATTTAAACTTATGGGATCATTTTACTAATATTTCTAATTTTACTTATAATTTAAGCTCGATTGGATCTTTCAGTCCATCGAAACCTTAAGTAACTGGTTGTAGTGCTTACAAATGGCTCACTTATTAGCTACAGAGGATCTTTTATTAGATTATTGTTTTAACTTTATATTGAAATACTTTATTTTCTTACTTTTGAATTATTGAGTATTATCAACCCCTCTTCTTATCAATCATTTACTTGATGTGATGAACTTTCTTTTAGTTAATAGTGTCTAATATTTATTTTCTATTAGAACCTATGTATCATTTTAGTGTTTGTGTAGTATATCAAACCCTATTCTAATCATGAACTCAGCTTATATTTATTGCTAATGAGTAATATCCATCTACATTTACATTCGTATATTTATTTATTGCTTAAACACCAAAACCTCCAAAATATTCTTCACTTTATTACTCAAACCTTGAAAGCCTCGGATATTTCATATTCCCAAAGATTTGTCATACTATTGCGTATGTGCTTTTTGAGTGCCTAATAATCCTTTCAAGATTCTAAACACGTCACATATAGTCATCCCTAAGAAACTAGAAAACTTAAGTTTTTGGCTGAAATAACTAGATATACTTGTTTCATGTCTATGAGATGTTAAGAAAGTAGAAGAGAATGTTTAAGTTTTGTGAAGGCTTTAAGAAATTTTTATATAAGAAAAAGAAAACTCCTTAAGACTTAGTACGAGTTGTCATAGGCTGCCACTTACAAAATTTGGTATAAGTGCTAGTGGATGTTGCCATTCAAATCAAGTTTGAGAAGTTTAAAATAATTTTGTAAAATGGTTCAACGAAACAAAGATTTTGGAAATTTTCGTAATCGAGGCCTAAGTGAAATTCAATAACATTATAATGTTAGAAAGTTGGCGTATACTTTGTATTGACAGGGCTCTTTGGAAATGAGCCCTTCAGGCCCGTCCAGATCTAATGTGCTTTGTCTCTTAGGGCCTATCACCTTGGGCTCAAGCCTTAAGCTTAGCTTGATAGGTCCTAAGATGCCCTTCAATGGTTAGAAGTCATAAAATAAGGATAAAAGACTAAGTCAATACCCACTTCCAGTATATATGGGATACATCCGATAGCATGACCCCACTCCCCTATACTTATGGGAGAGGATCTCTCCCATTAATTATCCTCTAACTGTCGTCACCACTCTACTATAAATATCAGTCTACTACCTAACGGTAAAATTCTCTACACTACTCACTAAGCTTGCCAATTACTCCAAAATACCTTCTATTTTTTAAGAATTTACTGTTGACTTAAGTATCAGAGTGATCATACTGGATAATACCCTAACGTCCCCTCATAGTGTTTTATTTTGCAGGCTTACTACGTACAGAGCTCAATCATTACCGGTAAATACCTTAAGACGACATTTGGCATTATTTGTGGGAAGTCGAATTCCTACACCTAAAACCCTAAACACATTAAACACATTTCCTACAAACAATTCATGGACATCATATCTCACCATGATAAGTAGGAGAACTACCAGTTGATGAATAACCAACTCGTGGGTAACCAGCCCTTCTTAAGGACTATGCTAGAAGGGTACCTGGAGCACACGAAATGCCTAGCTGAGGAGTATGTTGGTCAAAATAGGCTACTCCACGCTCGCTTTGAAGAAGCAAAGAGGCGTAGTGCAAAAACCCACCCCTCCAAAAGCTTTGGATGCTTGCATTGGGCTAAACAACCATTAGTAACAACAGCAAAATGGTAGGGATTAGCAACTTGATCCCCCATTGCAACAATAGTTAGCAAGGTTTATGGCTACCTACGACCGAAATTTGGCTAGTAACAAGCAAGTAGCTAACTTACAGGGTGTATTGGCTCAATCAACAGCATGCTGAGCTCACCCGACAGACGATGCCAACCTTAATGAGCTCTGTGTAATGGTAAGGAGGCTTTTCAAGTAGCAGGGGAACAAGGTTATTGGTGACATCAGGTTGATTACCAGTAATAAGACCCCCTTCACCAAGGGTATCCAGGATGAAGTGTTGCCTCCTAATAGAAAACTTTCTTCCCTACACTAATATGATGGTATAGGTGACCCTAATGATCACCTCTTTTACTTCTGTATCCTCATGAACCTTCATGGTTATGGGGATATTATGATGTGCAAGTCTTTCCCGGGTACCCAGAGGAAAGTAGCTTGAACGTGGTTTAATTACCTCCTTAATAATTTTATTAGCTTTTTTGATGAGTTGGCATGGATATTTAACCTCTACTTTAGGGTTACCAAGCCTTCGTCTAAGGATACGTTATCTTTATACCTCATAAGGCAGGGTGAAGGCAAATCCCTGCACAACTACATAGGCTAATTCAATAACTTCGTAGTCAAGATCCTTTAGTTAGACGAGGGAGTTGTTGTTCATGTTGCCCAGCTTAGCATCAGACATTTAGGAAGCTTCTTCTGGTTACTTGCAAAAGGCAAGCTTAAGACCTTAGCCGACTTCTGGAATAAAAACCAGAAGTACATTGACTAGGAGGACAATATTCACAATAGGCAGGATGTCGACCGAAAAAGGTCTGGTGAGAGGTAGGATAAGGATGGATTTTTTGTGAAGGATTGCTTCAGCGGAAGGGTGCCTAGCAGATCCCAGGCAGAAAGCTCGAGAAAGCAATGCTGAGCAACGTGGATCCACTCCAACCTCCCATTTACGTAGAATATACCCCTTAAATAGACCCATTGCTCAAGTTTATTCTGAAGTGAAGCATCATAATTTGCTCCAAAGGCTACAAAAAATGCAGGGAAACACTAGTTGTTGGAACTCCTATAAGTACTGCCAATTCCATAACAACTACGGCTAAACTACTGATGAGTGTTTCCAGTTGAAGAACGCCATCGAGTACGCCATTCAGCGAGCCTACTTTAATGATTACATGTCCCATTTGAGGAATGACGAATGTTCCGATGATGATGGAGACAGGGTACCTTGGAGGTGACTGACTGAGAACGCCTACATCGAGCAGAATAATGATCGCCACAATGATCGTACCCCCAATGACGTTATTAACGTAATTATGGGGGGAGAGGGGGGGTCACAACTTAAAAGTTGGTCAAACACTAGTAGCTTGGTTAACACCCCATCAGAGGTGATGGTTATAAGGGAGAAGAGATAGAAGTTAAACACTTCCATCTCCTTCTCTAATGAAGTCCTTAATGATAGGAATTAGCTTGTGACTATGCCGACCTATCCCAAGCTGAGGCTGACTTATCCTATGTTGGCTTACTCGAAACTAAATTCGACCTGCTTTAACTTGAGGCTGAACTATTTGGAGCTAAGGCTAAACAACTCTTGCCAGGGCTGAGCTGATATTAGAAGGACGAGAAGAAGAGAAGGAGCTATTTGACATTAAGTCTGTCGTTTTTTGAGAAGTCGAGAGACCACACAGTCAAGGACTCAAGGTTAACGATTCACTAAGCATGGCATGGGGAGACTAATATCAACTAATCATAGAACTTGGCAATTGTGGGCTGGCCTTTCAGGCATCTTGGCTAAGCACTGTGAGACTTAAGAGACTCCTTTTTGGAGTCCAAACATCCAATTACCCATCTTACTTAGGTCGGATCTTGCTCCTTCCAAGATAGGCCGAATGACTATATGTTGACTTTTTTTGTTAAATATACAGTTTTGTATTCTTGTACATATTTTCCTAATTTTTAATTATGGGCCCATTCTTTATGGTTTAAGGCCTTGTACATTATTTACAGTTTTTCCATTAGGGTTTTAGAACTTGCTATAAATAGCAAAATTTGTAATTAGCAGATAGATTGTCAAATAGTGAAGAATTCCTCTTTCGAGTAAGGTTATTCTTAAGCTCTTAGAGCTTACATTTGCCGGATTATTGAGTGTTGATTAACTCTTTAATCTCTCTTGTGTTCTTATTAATCTTGTCTTTAAGAATGTAGTGAACCCTTCTTTTGACTAAGTTAGTGAGTCACATATAACCTCTTATTTAAATGCTGAGTGACATTTAGTATTCGTGAGTTATATCGAACCTTATTTCGAGCTCAAACCCTGATTATGTTTGTATCTTGGTGTATGATATCCATATATATTCACCATCAAAATCCTCATTTTACTTCCTGTTCTTCGTACCTACTTAAACCTTGACTACCCATTTTGGTTTCAAGCTTGCAGCGTGCATGTCAAGCCGTAACACTTGAAGGGGTTGATACACCCCATCAAGATGCCCTGGTAATAGGGGCGAGGATCTCAACTTTTAAGGTCCTAAAGATTATGGTAGACATTGGTTGTTCTACCAACATGCTTTTCCTCCATACTTATGAGAGGATGAGGAAGAAGTTACTAGTAAAAATGAAGCCGTACCACCATAATCTAATTAGCTTCAATGAAAGTATGGTCCGAGCCAAGGGGATCATTACATCATACAAGGAACTTAGTGACGATGACCGTATGGTACGATAACTTGTAGAATTTGTTGTGATTGATTGTCCCACCCACTACAACCTGCTCTTGGGAAGACCAAGCCTAAATGTGTTTGGGATAATCACATCCTCCCTTTATTTGAAGGCTAAATTTCTAACCCTAACCGGGGTTGGAGTATGCAGGTGTGATTAAAGGCTCTTACGAAAGCTGTATGTCAAGGCCGTTAAAGAAGATGGTGTCTTCACTCTAGAGATCGGCCCATAGGAGAAGTCAACTGAGAGGGGCGAGCGGAGGGAAAAAAACAAAAGTAGTCCAGATCGGACCCTTACTCGAATAGACCACGAGAGTTAAGATTGAGATCTCACCTAAAGTGAAGGATGAAATCATTGCTCTCCTATGGGAAAATTCAGATAGGTTCACTTAGTCGGCGTTAGATATGCTCGGAATCTCACCCAACTTAGCAACCCATAGCTTCAATATCCATACTATAGCACGGTCTGTCAAGTAGAAAAAAAGGCATTTCGCTCCAGAGAGGCAAGCTACAATCAAGGAAGAGATACAAAAGCTACTTAAGGCCGGCTTCGTATGGAAGGAAAAGTACCTAACCTAGTTAGCAAACGTAGTGTTAATTAAGAAGAATAATAGGAAGTGGCGAATATGCATCGATTACATTGACTTCAATAATGCTTGTCTTAAAGATTGTTTCCTTCTCCCGAGGATCGATCAACTCGTTGGTTTTACTTTGGGACAAGCCCTGTTGAGCTTTATGGACGCTTTCTCGGGGTACAACCAGATCAAAATAGACTCGAAGGACGAAGTCCATACCTTCTTTGTCATTGATTATGGTACGTACTGCTACACTATAATGTCGTTCGGTTTGAGAAACATTGGGACTACATACCAAATGGATGGTGACGAAATTGCTTAAGCCCCAGATTAGGAATAATATGGAGGTGTATGTCAATGACATGATTGTTAAGAGTTAGAAGCTAAATGATCATGTCAAAGATCTCCAGGAAGCCTTTGACCAAATGTGGATGTACGAGATGAAGTTGAACCATCATAAGTGCATATTCAGGATTAGATCTGGCAAATTCCTTAGCTTCCTAGTCACTTGAAGAGGTACGAAGGGCAACCTCGAGAAGATTATGACCATCAAGAGAATGAAGTCTTTAACCTTAGTCTAAGACGTATAGAAGCTCATTGTCATGGTAGCTGGATTAACTAGGTTCATCTCAAAGAGCACAGATAAATGCATTGAGTTCTTTAAAATCCTAAAATATCCAAAAGGTTTTGAATGGACTTTAGAGTGTGTTGTCGCTTTTAAGTAACTTTAGGACTCCCTTGTGCACCCATTAGTCCTCTTTAAGCCTATCTATGGGGATGACTTATTTTTGTACCTAATCATGAGCGATCGGGCGCTTTCTTCTATACTGGTCAGAGCAGAGGGAAGAGAACATAGGCTCATATACTATGTTAACCATATTCTTCATAGGCTTGAGGTCAGGTACACTTGAGTAGAAAAGTTTTCCCTAGTTGTCGTTATTGTAGTATGACAGCTAAGGCTCTACTTCCAAGCATGCTAGATAATCATACTCATAGATCAATTGTTGCCTACCATGTTGTAGAAGCGCGTACAGAATCCAGTATCAACTATGAACGGCCTATGAGGTTCTTTGTGGTAGAATATACATGAGAGGAGGAAGCACCACTAGGCATTGACAAACTAGTGTTGACTCTCTACGTTGATGGATCATCCAACTTGGGAGGTGGAGGTGTGGGTCTCGTTCTAACTGGCATACACAAAGTTATGGTTCGCTGTACCTTAAGTTTGGATTCAATTCTAGTAATAATGAATCTGAATATGAAAACCTTATTGCCAGTCTTAAGTTGGCCAAGGAGATCAACACTAAGTATTTATGGATCTTCTCGGACTTTATGCTTATCGTCCAGCAAGTTTGAGGAGAATATGAGGTTAGGGACGACACAATGGCTAGGTACCTTAAGAAGGTAAAGAGCCTTCTAGTTGAATTCCCTTCGTGGAACATCACGAAGATCCCTTGAATCGAGAATTCAACAGCAGGTTGACTATCTAAGCTTGCCTTTATTGGGATACACAAACCTGAGGTGAAGGATAACAAAATCTTTATAAAATACCTACCAAAAAAGAGCATAACTCAGGGCTCGGTTAAAGTTTTGAAATTGATCAGAGCAGCTCTAGAGGCAAGCTAGATGGATCATATATGAAGTTATTTGGAGTAGGGTATGCTCCTGGATGACAGGAGGGAGGCAAAGAAGCTTCGGTATCACGTTACCAACTATACATTGGTCAACGACATCTTGTATCGAAGGGGAGTTAGCCTTCTCCTGCTCTAATGCCTTCGAGAAGGCGAAGGGCAACGTGTCATAGAAGAGTTGTATGCCGGAGTGTGCAGCAATTATGTCCAGTCTCAAGCCCTTTACCTTCGGGCACTACGACTCGGGTATTATTGGCCTATCAAGAAGCAAGACGCAAAAGCCGTAGCTTAAAAGTACCCATAGTGCTAGAAGCACATGCCAGTTAATCATGCACCCAACACTTCGCATTGTGAAATCGTTAAGTGTTGTGAATGGTATTAACCCTTAAGATACATTGTTGATATGAGCTATTTTCTTGATGGTGGTTGAACATTGGGTTCCCCTAGAGTGACTCATGTGACCAACGTGAGGTGTTTCATATGGTTAAATGCGATGGGCTAATCAATGTATAGATGGTGATGGAGTAATTCTATATCTTTTATGGTTTCAAGCTCCTATGAAAGTGTATTTGTATTTGTAATGTATGCTTTCATAATGTTGATAAGCTTCATTATATATTGATTGATTATTAATAACTTGCTTGAGTATTAGTCATGAGAAATGAACTCATTAAGTCATGGTTTTGTTTAACGCATCAAAAATCTTTCTTGTTGGTTGTTGCAAAAGTTTGGAAATAGGTGAAGATTTGTGTAAAGAGTACTTCTCTCATTCAAAGCATTATAAGATAAGTGCAGTTAAAGTATTAAGATATCTAGATTCAATTTATGAGATGAAAGGTCATAGATTGATTTAGAGACAAAATTTTGAAACAAATTTCCTTAATCTTTATTATTTTGGTGATAGATTCCAAGCTTTTGCAAGTGTGATATCTTAAAGCAAGTATGTGTGTTTTATTACATACGTATTGGTGATTATTAATGAAGTGTAATCAAATAGTTGATTTGGTAGGATTCCATGAGATTCGATGTATGAAGTGATTGTTATGTAGTAGCCACATATAAGTGACAATTTGTAGGGTTGTTGCTATATTAAGCCCTATTTTGAGACATGACATAACTAATGGTGGTTGTTGTACAATTACATGAAATGATATGCTACTTAAAAAAAAAAATTACAATACTTTAGAGCATAATGCAAATGTGAGATCATATAATAAGAGTTGCATCATTTGGCATTAGGTGATACAATTGGTACAAAACTAATATAATATAATTACATTTGCATAAAGGATATGTCCCTTGGATACATAATTAAGAGATAAAATTATTAGTGACTCATGATATGTTTAGTTGGTGGAAGTGAGTAGGAAGAAACAAAAGTGTACTTACTATATTCACCCAAAGAAAAGGTGTACTTACTAGAGAATATAATAAAGAAGCAATAACCATCACTTTATTTGTTATACTTAAAATGATGGCAATAATAGATTAAGAATATAGCTAAAAATATCAATATATCTTATCCTTAACCATAGCATGTATGTTGTTTAGGGTTTAATAAATAAAATATTGAATTATGTAAGGGAAAAAAGAAAGGAATTGTTGTTCTTTTGATTTTAAGAAGTAATTGCAATTCTTTATTTGGTAGAATAGGAATTCCATACAATAGCCTTTTATCAACCAAATGCGATAATATTTAGAGCAAGGAACATTTATTTTGTTATATTTATATAAAGTTAATTGAATATTGTAAAAGTATTAGTATGTAAAGGCAATAAAGTGGAAAAGAAAAATTATAAATGACTAAAAAAGTTAATACTAATGGAAGGTAAAAGTAGAAAAGATATCTAAAATGATATATACAAAATAATAAAAGGAAAATATTATTTCAAAGACATTAAACCTAAATAAGGTTAATCAAATTTGAGTTTCTTACGTGCTATTTTTGATCGAGCTTTTAAGAGTAAAATTATAAGCTTAATAGGGATCGAGTTCATTTAACGCTATTTCTAATTGAATTTTTTACTTAAGTCAAGCACAAACTTAACATCAAGTCTCCCATTATAACTTATTTAACGGTAAAAAAAAACAAAACCTTATTTAAACATCTTATATATTTCCCTTACTTATAAATTGCTATACGAATCAATTACACATTCAAATGAGCTCAAACAATCGAGAAAAGCTCAAAGTGGAAAAATGGTCAAAAAAATCCTATTTTAATTCTACTCAAGAATCTTAATTTTATTTGGACTTAATTTCTTGAATCTTATCATTTGAAAAAATAAAAAAACCAATATATGATATTAAATTAGGCCAAAATCCTTGTTATTGAAACAATACTCTACAATCTTAGGTGAGCTTGATCATTAATTACACATATCCATTATAAAAATGAAGATACACTATAAAAAAACTACTCCTATTTAGCAATTTTAGAGAAAAAAAAAGTGGAAATAAGTAGAAATCAAAGCAAATGAATAGAAAAATGTGAGAAATGCGTTTTCCATTTTGTATCTGGATGTACAAGAAAAAAAAGGGAATGAAAAGGAGAGAAATTTTTTTCATTCTTATTGTTTGGTTTATCACATGAAGGAAATCTAAGTGAAAATTGTTTAAGAGACTATGTCATCCTTCTTTTTGTTTAACAATCTTAAATGTTGAGGTATGTTTGTAATTTGGAGTGTTTTTTACTCACTTGCAACTTCCCGTCAATTTAAAAAAAATTGTAAATTCCAAAAACATTTATTTTCTTTTCCTTAAAATCATGTTTAGGTTGAGAGAGGAAAAGAGGATGGGAGGAATTTGGAGGAATTTTTTTTTTATTTGGAAAAAGAAGGAACAAGGAAGACGAGAGATTTTAAGAGGAAAAACTTTTCAGAGAAAACTTTTCTTAGTTCATCATAATCATTCCTTATTAATTTGGAGAGAATTAGAAAGGAAGTCTTCTAAAATGCGACAAATATATTCGTAAAATGAAAGTACCTACGGTTTTTGCGTATTTTAACAAATTATTTCTTTCCATAATCAAATAAAAGAATTCATAATTTTTCTTTATATTTTATTTTCTCTTTCATTCTTTCCTTTCATTCACTCACTCCGAGCTGAAGGTAACTTTTTCCCTCTTCCCAAATATGGTAAATTTCCAGTCATAGTTTTAATTACTAGATTTCCCTCCAGTTCCTCACCTACAGCAAACCGCGTTTATCCGCTTTATCAGGCCGCGGGGCAATCTTTAACGTCACTAATAGAAGCAGCATATAACGTGTCACACTATTGATGAAGGACTCAGTGAACAGCTGTCAATTGCCTAATTGCAGGGTCTCAGAAGACGGAATGGCCAGAAGGAAAAAGAGTCGGCAAAGGGCCAAAGGCATAGTTTCTAACAGAAAATGCCAAATGCGGACACCGTATTGATTGATGTCACATCAGGATAATTCATTCATTTTTTCATTTTTTTTGCCAAAGGATAATTCATTCATTTATTTATTACTTTACAACAACTCCAAGTTCTGACAGTTATTTGACTTCAACAGACAATGACATTCTCTTTCTTCAAGTAGTGACGGAGCTTCTAAATCTCTCTCATCATTGTTCTCTCTCTTCATGCTCTGATCTGAAAATGGAGAGCGGTGGTACTAGTAGTTGTACTACTCCATTTCTCGAAGCTGAAAGCACCAACGGTGGTGGAAAGAGAATTCCTATTAGAGGACATTTCGATCGCCGATCCGATGCCATTGCTTATGGCTCTCCTTACCAGAAAGCTGCTGCTCTCGTTGATCTCGTAACTCTCTCTCTCTGTGTCTCTCTCTTCCTTCGTTAGCGATTATGTATTTGTTTCTATTCAGTTTTGTTATGAGAAGTTCGCACATTAATTTATTAGCACGAAATCGATTCGTTTTGGAACAATGCACAGAGAGAGAGAGAGAGAGAGAGAGAGAGATTTAAACGTATGAGTTTCGCCGCCTATTGCCCGTGGGTCCACCTTAGAACAAGTGAAGTTTTAAGTTTTGCTACGTTATTAGCAGAGAAAGCTTGAAAGAGCAATTTCCATAAGAATTCCCCGTGATAAGTCATCAAGTTGTGAGAGAAATGCGATGATGGATGCATAGAAATTTGAATTGGTTTTACTATTATTATTATTATAGTTGAAGTTCACGGACCTGCACTTGCCAGCATTGATGCCATGAGAAGAAACTTCGATAAATGATATAGATAAGATTTTTAATTATTCTATCTATTTATTTATTTATTTTTAAGTATACTTCAATTAAAAATTGGAAATTGGATATAAGCACAATGTAGTGGTAGAATTCTTATTGCCTCCAGTTTTTTCACCATCTTATCTCAGTTCATTGTGGATATCGATTGTTTCGGGAAAAGGAAACTATATTCCTTTGAGACTTGCGTTATAGAAACTGTCTCTTTTGTATTTATTTCTGAAACATGCTAGTTGATTATTCTTATTTCTGCTATTTTAATGCATATTTTGCGTAGATAATCTGCGCTTCAAGCACCATGATCCTGTCTGCCCTATCATGGTCACCTGAAGAAGGGAATCCCATGTTAGGGATTTGCCATTCTTTCATTGGTTCTCAATTGTTTGACAACAATGATTATTGTAGGCTGAAGATGGTATTGGTCTGCCAGAGGAAATTCTCGAACAGGCAAACTTCGAAAGATCTGCAAAGCTGTACTTCTTCTTCATACAATTCAACATCATCTGGTCCCTCAATTATTTTGCTTTGATAGTCCTCAATTTCTTGGAGGTCTGTACTCTTTCCATTGTGCCTTGATCTTTTACTTATGAAATTGAAGGTTTTAGTTAACTTGTGAATTCTGCAGAAACCTATGTGGTGTGCCAACTCCTCCTCAAATCCATGCAGTGAGAGGGAATACTATTATCTAGGGCAATTGCCTTACTTGACTGGCATGGAATCTCTTATATTTGAGGTAAGCACAAAAAAACTAGCAAATTTTCAACATGCTGGAGATTCGGGATTCTTTGGATGCATGTTTCATGTTGTGCTTTGACATCTCCTTAGTTAATGATTTGACATACATAAGAGAGAAGGCATTGCAATATGGAAACATGATATCTGACTAAATATTTGATTGATAGATGCAAGCATCTTACATTAGTTGAATTTTTTAAACAAGTCATGGTTGTGTCAATATTTCACATGATAGTCTAGGAAATGCCGCTAACTCTAAGCTGCAACATTCGTCTTCCTATTTCATTGGTTAAGTGGTGCACTTTATTAAGTGTGTCAGTCTTCATGTGTTAGGGTATTTGAATAGTAAACCATGCTTCTTGTTACATCCCTAGACTACAAGTTATGTTCAGCTCACTACATATTTTGACCTCAATAGATCTTCTAATGAAAAGGTTTACTTTATCTAAAGATGCATTAGTAGACCTAAATCAAATTAAATCCACCTATAATCTTCTAATGCCAATTGCACTAGCATCATTCCCATTCCTAGTCGATAGGTCAAACTACTATCATTAGCTAAAATACTAAATCCTAAATGGGGGAGTCAGGAAACCCAATATGTAACTAGTGCATCATATACATACGTATGCCAATTCCTAAACAAGCCTACAAATACAAAATGTAGTAAATAAGATTCATTAGGTTAATTAATATAGTGGAACATACAAGAACTCTAGCATCCTAGAATTTTGGAGTAACTCATAACTCTCATCACAAAGAGGCCAACTATAAAACGATATCAATGTCACAAACAATACCACATTGTCACAATAATGATATCTAAGGTGAGTTTACACTGCTGACAGCCAAAAGAAAATAGTCTCATCTTGATTTCACTGCTTGTATGTTTCATTAGGAGCATGGTCCATCTATAATGCTTAAACTAGCAACCCATACTACCAAAGTTGCCTTGTTGCAACTTCCTCCACGCTTAAGTAATTTGGACTTGCCATAGTTTCCTCATATTGACTATTTGTTGAATCATAAACGCGGCTATGAAATTCCTAACTACCATGTAATACTAAGATTTGGTCTCTTCTATTCTAAGGCCACAAAAACCTAATATGGGGTTGCTGTCCACATATTTCAACATAATCAAGCACTAGTAGTATATACAAATTAATAGTTGAATAGACATTAGTCCATGTTATTTTTAAGCCTATAAGCACACATAGCAAGCAATGACAGTCACATACCTAGTTCAGCTCAATGTTAACAAACTTCCAAGTTTAAAACTGGCACCTAGATTCTACATAACAAATTACTGCCTATACAAATTTATAATAAAGTACAATCTTAAGGCCGAGGCTCAAATTCTTCATTATCTATTCGCTTTTAAGCTTGATAGAGGCAAATTAAGTCACTAAAGGGTTATTCGGTTGAATATAGGGTAATTGACCTTAGGTTGTCAAGGAGGGTGATCAAACCTGATTGGGGGTTGGTTCATAGTAATAGGGGCAATTGACTACTCCTACCTGAGGTTTGGCCTTCACTTCAACTAAGGCTGGTTTGCACAATTATAAGAAAAAGTAATTGTATTGCCTTGACAAATGAGTATAATTACATGAGGTATATATACAGTAGAGTAAATGTGTAACCTTAATGCATGGAAAATACTATTTTACCCATATAAATTACAGTATACATAGATGTACAATAATACACCCTTTAATCTCATGATGCAACAATTAATGTGTGATTAGCACAGTGATCAAAGAAGGTTGTCGTGGAGAGTTCTTTGATAAGAATGTCGGCACGCTGATTACGTGTAAGGATGTAGCATACATGAACATGATCGGTTACAAGCATTTCTATAACAAAGTGATAATTAATGTCAACATGTTTGGCGTGGTTATGTTGAATTGGATTGCAAGTCAGATATACTGTCATAAGATTATCGTAATAGAGTATGAGGGGTCGGTGAGTGGGAACTCATATGGATTCTGCAATAGCATATTTTAATGCTTTGTATTCAGCCTCAATGGAGCTATGGGATAGGGTTTGTCTTTTAGATTGCTAAGAGATCAGATTACAGCTAAGAAAGATCGCATAACCAATTATTTAGCGATGAGTGTTGGGACCACTAGTCTAATCAGCATCAGCAAGCGTAGTTAAGGTTAGGTTGGATGTTCCAGTGATGGGCAGGCCAATGTTGATGGTACCAAGAAGTATCTTAAGTCCCATTTCACAACTTACATCTGATATTCAATTGGTTAATGCACATATTGACTTAGCTGATTGACTGCAAAATTGATGTTTGGTCTAGTGATGGTAAGATGGTGCAACGTACCCACAATTTCACAATAGGTAGAGGGATTGGTTTATGGGGTTGTGGGTGGTGGGGGGTGGATCCATGGGCAAATAGATGGGTTCAAGGAGATGGTGGTGTTTTGACTAGTTGGGATACGTGCATGTTGTGATGTTGAGTAGGTCAAGGGTGAATTACGATTGACATAAATGAATACCTTAAGGAGTGTGATTAGCATGAACACTAAAGAAGAAATGAAGGCCACTAAGACTTTTCATTGAAAATTGTTTTGACAGTACAGAAAGGAGTGTCAACGTAAGTAGACAACCATGGAGGTGTTAGCCTTCCTTTGCTTAAACCTAATTTGTATATAGAAATTACTAGAGTGAGAAGACCAAGCATAAGGTACTTGTTTAAGTCCATAGAGCGATTTTTGAAGTTTCTATACATGAGTGGGATAACATGGATGAACAAGTACAGGAGGTTGTTTCATGAAGATTGTTTCACTAAGATGACTGCAGAATAGCATTTTTAATGTTAAGCTGACAAATGACCTAATTGGAGGAGATGGCATGAGAGAGAATGAAACAAATAGTGGTGGGTTTGATAATGGGGCTAAATGTTTCTGTATAATGGAGACCCTTCCTTTGAGAGAAGTGTGCTTGGGCCCATTACATATCTTAACTTATTCAAGACAGGTGGTTTTATAACCTATTGATGACCATTTTTGTGTTTTGTTGGGCATATCTATTAAAATATAAATATGATATTTGGAGAATATTCTGACAATTTCACAAATTTGTTAAAAACATATTCAAGGAAAATATGCAAACCTTCGCGTTGACAATGGGAGGGAGTACGCTTCAAATAACCTTGGCCAATATCTTAAAGATAATGGAATTATACACCAAACATCACATGTGTACACCCCTTAGCAAATTGGAGTTCCTAGAGAAAAAAACTGACATTTACTTGAAACAGCTTGAGCCATGATGCTTGCTCAGTCTATCCTTCACAATTTCTGGGGAGATGCAGTGTTAGCAGCTGCTTATCTCATTAATGGAGTTCCCTCAAGAGTCCTTAAATATTGAACACTACGTAGCATGCTTTTTGAGTCTTATACTCATTTACATTTCCTTAACTCCTTACCTCCTTGAGTGTTTCGATGTTCTATCTTTATTTTAAATAATATACCAAATAAACACAAACTCAAATCCAAGGCTCTTAAATGTGTGTTTATTGGGTGCTCTGCGGCACAAAAGGGATATAAGTGCTATCATCCACTTGTATGGTGAGTGTTTGTCATGTGTGATGTAGTATTCATTGAAAATCAATCATATTTTAGTGCCTTGGGTTACAGAAACAAAGGTTCTTTAGGAAATCAAACTAATGGTCCCTTGTTATTTGATTTATGGCCTGTCTACAGCACATCGATGCCCTCATTTACTGTCCCTGAATCATTCAAATTGAGTTTGTCTCCATCATCAGAGTCTTCTAGTCTTTCAATTGGTCTAGATAAGTCTACCAATAGTAAATGCAATTTGAGTTCTGTTTTTATCATCAGCCTGTACTGACAAAACAGCTGACCCAACTCTAGATAAGCTGGCTATCAAAATCTACATCGGGCAGCCAAAGTTCCCTGTGTGTGACTAGTCAATGAACCTGGAGTTCTAAGTCCAGCAAGCTGCTGATGGTGAAGTGATGATAGAGGTTCCTGAAAGTGAATTGGAGTTGCCCTTGCCTATAGCTTTGTGTAAGGAGAAACAAGAGAAATGGTTATGTGCAAAATATCCATTGGATTAGCTTAGTCACATTTATCTCCTAAGCACAAGCCATGCTTGGTGCAAGCTGATATTGAAGGAATACCCAAAAATATTCATGAAGCTATGAAAGAAACAAAATGGAAGCAAGTTGTCCTAGAGAAAATGAAAGGATTGTTTCGGAGTAATAGTTGGGATATTATAGTCTTGCCTATAGGAAAAAAGGTAGTTGGCAGTATATGGGTATTTAGTATAAAGTTTAGATCAGATGGAAGTGTAGAATGAGACAAGATTCATTGGCTGGTGCAAGGATACACATGACCTATGGAATTGACTGTGAGAAGACATTTGCTCCAATAGCTGAGATGAACTCTATTAGGGTTATTTCATCTCTTGCAGCCAATTTGGAATGGCCATTACATCAATTAGATATAAAAATTATTCCAAATGGAGACTTGGAAGAGGAAATCTACATGCAAATTCCTTGAGGATTTAACTCAAGTGATAACATGGAATAAAGCTTTATATGGGTTGAAGTAGTCTCCAAGAGTCTGGGTTATATAGTTCAGTGATACCTTGATACGGTTGGGTTATAAACAAATCAAGCTGAACATACCTTATTATTAAGTAGGGGGAGAATGGCTTAATACTGCTCTTATTTGTTGATGATGTCATTGTCACAGGAGATAATACTAAAGCAATTGTTCGACTTAAACAAGAAATTAAAAGGGAGTTTCAAACTAAGGAGCTTGGTGAGAATTGGAAATGTTTTGCTCTAAAGGATGGTAGACCAATGGATAAAGGGCAATATTAGAGACCGAAGGAATAATTGATAAAAACTTCCTTACACATTTTCTGATTTTTTGAATTAATATTAAATACAAATGAAAGAGCACATGAAGATAAAGATATACTTCCTAATTTTGTGCTCATAAACAAATCCAAAAGATACAAAAAATATCTTTTCTATCCTAAAACACATCTGCAACTTAAAAAAAAAACCAAACAAAAACAGAAAAGTAAATAAAATAAATCAATATGTCAGGAAAACTAGATCAACAACAACAGGTTGAACACATTAGCAGTCAACATGTGGCAGCAGCCAGACTCAATTTCCTTCACTCCCCCCTCATGTTGAAGAATAGATATCAATCATTCCTAGCTTGCCAATCAATTTCAAGAACAATTGTTTTGGTAATGATTTTGTTAATACATCCGCTTCTTGATTTCTTGAAGAAATGTATTGCAGTCTAATGTTTCCTTCTTCAAGCTTTGTCTTAATGAAATTTCTGTCGAGTTTAACATGTTTCATCCTATCATGCTGAACAGGATTCTTAATAATATTTAACACTGCTTTGCTGTCATACCACATCACTACATTTTCAGCTTTTGTCTTCAAATCTTGTAGTAGTCTTTGTATCCAAATTACTTCACAAATTCTTTATGCAATTGCTCTGCCTCTGCACTACCTCTCGTAACTATAAACTATTCCTTATTTCTCCAAGTCACTAAGTTTCCTTAGAGTTTAGTGCAAAAACCTGATGTATTCTCCTTAATAAATAAGCCCTTGCTTGGAGTTTCTTTCAAATATTTGAGAATATGATCGACACCATTTAAATGGTGTTTGGTTGGTGAATGCATGGCCTGATTAATTAGTCTAGTTGGATAAGCTAGATCTGGTTTGGTTAAAGATAAATATATCAATCTACCAACCAATCTCTGATATTGTCCTCGATCCACAGGTGAATCACTCTCTGGTGCATTACACTTCCAATTATGAGGAAAGGGTGTGTTCATGAGCTTACATCTAAGCTTCCCTGTTTCTTTTAACAAGTCAAGAATATACTTTCTTTGATTGATAACAATACCTCTTTTACTTCGGGCAATATCCATGCCCAAAGAATATTTCAAATCTCTAAGTTCTTTTACCTCAAATTTCTCGGTGATCTCCCTTTTCAACTTGTTTATTTCAAACTCATCATCACTTTTAATGATTATGTCATTAACATACATAATCAATATTGATTTCAAGCCATTTGTCTCATGTTTCACATCGAGAGTATTCTTAGCTTGGCTGTGTTGCTAACCCAAACTGGTCATTGTATCATTGAATTTTTTAAACCATGCTCTAGGAGAATGTTTAAGTTCATATAAAAACTTATGCAATTTGCACACCTTGCTATCATCTCCTTCAATAGTGAAACCAGGTGGAAGCTTCATGTATATTTCATCTTCTAAATCCCCATTTAGAAAGGCATTCTTTACATTAAGTTGATGTAAAAGCCAGTGTAAATTTACTGCTAATGATAGGATAACTCTGATGGAATTGAGTTTTGCCCTTGAAGCAAATGTCTCCTTATAGTCTATTCCATAAGCTTGGGTATAACCTTAAGCTGCAAGCCTAGCCTTATATCTCTCTATACTCTCATTTGAGTTGTACTTTATTGTAAACACCCATTTGCTGCCCACAACCCTTTTTCCAGGGGGAAGATCGACAATCTCCCAAGTTCTATTCTGATATAGTGCTTTCATCTCATCAAGGACTGCATTTTTCCATTTCTCATCTGCCAATGCTTCATTTATATTCCTTGGAATAAAGGCTGAATCTACCTGCACAGTAAAAACACCAAATTGTAATGAAAGTTTGGAATAACTCACATTATTCAAGATAGGATACTTGGCACACGACCTTCTTTCCTTCCTTAGCAATGGGAAGCTCAGTTTCTGTTCTCTCAATTTCATTTTCTTTTGTTAGGACCAGCTGCTCTGAATTAGAGGATTGGCATTGATAAGGTGGCTTGTTTCTCCGTGTATAAACATGAATTGGTTTTTCTACTGATGACAAATTTGGAATTTTTTCTGTACTAGTAGTTTCAGGGGCTGATTCCACATTTTGTGGACTTGATTCAAGAACACGAGGACTTATAGAGTCAATATCAGTGTTTCCCAATCCCTGATCAGATTGTAATCCAATTGCTAATGTATTTTCTTGATCAGCTGATGACTTGTTTGGAGGTTTTGTAGGGGACACGTGGCTGACTCGTGGTGAAAGGATCAGACAATGGAATTGAATGTCCTTCTCTTAAGCTTAATGGCAAACAGCTCTTTTCTTCTTTTGTTGTACTCTTCCCTTGGACCGAAGTAGTATAATAAGCTTGTTCTTGTAGAAACACAACATCTGATGTGGTCTATAGGCATTTGCTAGGAGGAGGATAACATTTATAATCTTTTTGTATAGGGGAATATCCCAAAAATATGCACTTGAGTGCTCTTGGATCAAATTTGTGTCTTTGTGGGGAGTTATTAAGAATATAGGCAGTGCAACCAATGACTTTAGGTGAAAGGTTATTGAAAATATGGATCTTAAGGTAAGATTTTAGTACGACACTTATAGTTGTTTTATATTGAAGCACTTTTGAGGGAACTTGATTAATCGAGTAGGCAGAAGTTAAAATGACCCCAAAATTTGTTTGGTACATGTTTTGCAAGCATCATAGCCCTAGCAATCTCTAGAAGGTGCTTGTTTTTCCTCTCGACTACTCCGTTCTATTGAGGAGTATACATGCAAGAACTTTGATGGATTATTCCATTATTGTTAAGATAGGTTTCAACCTCATTAGAGAAGTATTCTTTTCTGTTGTCTATACAAAGGATTTAGATATTGGTTTGGAACATGTTGACTACTAGCTTGTGAAACTGTTTAAAGACTTGAACAACATCGGATTTATCCTTGAGTAGGTAAACTGAACACACTCTAGTGTGATCATCAATGAATGTAGCAAACCACTTATAGCCAAAATAGGTCAACACTCTGGCTCTATGTACCAAATGGAAAGGACTTAATGAAGTGTAAGTATTTACATGATAAGGACTTTTTGAAAATTTAGCTAAAATGCAATACTCGGTTGAAATTCAGAAACATCTTTGTTAATGAACAAATGTGGGTACAACTTTTTCATGTAGATAAAACTAGGATGTCCAAGACGCTCATATCAAAATAACACACCGAACTTATTTTGAATAGACACTAATGATTGACTCTCTAACCTAAACTTGGACTTTACTCCACACAAGTAGTAGAGACCATTTGCTTCCTTAGTATTGCCAATTATCCTCCTCGAAGTTAGGTCCTGTATCACACAACCATCATAAGAGAAAGTCAGTTTACACTTAATGGTTTTTGTTAATCAACTAACTGAAATCAAGTTGTATTGAAGTTCTGGCACAAACAAAATGTCATTAAAACCAACCCATTAAAAAAGATATCTCCTTTTCCTTTTGCACTAGTACTTCCACCATTGGCAACTAGTATCTTACAAGAACTATTGCATGTATTTAATTTTTCAAAATAATGCTTGGAAGCTCCAGAATCATGTATCCATGCATCTGTTTCAATCTCATGACTAGGAACCAAGAGATTACCTTGTTGCACTATCACTGCTGTTGAGGACAGATCATT
This sequence comes from Lumnitzera racemosa, assembly GCA_024138005.1. Lineage (NCBI taxonomy): Eukaryota > Viridiplantae > Streptophyta > Magnoliopsida > Myrtales > Combretaceae > Lumnitzera > Lumnitzera racemosa. Next base: position 95,102,556 of record JAMXBC010000004.1, on the reverse strand, counting down.
AGATGGGATATTACCAGAGTTAAATCAAGTTTGATTGAAAATCTGTTGTAGTAAGGAAATCTGATTGTTGGTTAAGCTGTTGGGAAGTTTTGATTTCTCTGTTCTTTGACTTCAGCAACTTGTACTGACTTGGACATAGAAGCTGATGGCTTCAAAGTCTTTTGTTGTAGTTGCCTTCCCTTAAAATTTTCAGGCTTCCCATTCAATCTCCAACAAGTTGCGTGTGTGATTTGGTTTTTTGACAAAACTCATACCATATGCTGGCTTTCGCTGTTGAATCACCTGCAATCCCCTTCTTGCTAAGTAACACTGATCTGGGTATGGCTGTATCAGCATTCATCATCACTCGCCGAGGACTTTCTTCTCTCCTCACTTCAGAAAAAGCTTGTTTGAGGTTAGGGAAGGGTTGTTTTCTGATCATCCTCCCTCGAATTTCATCTGAGTTGGCATTCAATCCATACGAGAAATCATACACTCTTAACTTTTTCCAAAAGAGAATTGTATTTCAATCCATCCTCAATGCATTTCCATTCAACTTCCTAGAATAAGTCCATCCCTTGCCAAAGTTCCATGAGTGTGTTGTAATATTCTGTCACACTCATATTTCCTTGAATGGTTGTTCTAATCTTAGAGCACAATTCAAAGAGTTGAGAGAAATTCCCTAAATCCGAATACATCTCCTGAACATTGTCCTAAATCTCCTTTGTTGTATCGCAAAACAAGTAGGATCTCCCTATTCTTGGCTCCATTGAGTTCACAAGCCAAGACATGACCATTGAATTTTCTGATTCCCAAGTTCCATATTCATCAGAATCCTTCCTTGGTGCAACAGTAAATTCGGTGAGGTAGCCTAGTTTACCTTTTCCTTGGATTACAAGTTTAGTGGACTGAAACCACTCCCTAAAATCCACACCATTCAACTTGTGTTTGCGTGATTTGGAGCGAATGAGAGTCAACAGGAGCAATCTGGAATGATTTCCCTTGATTTGTTGTGGTTGGGTCTTTTAGGGTTCCAAATCTATATTTGGAACCTGGTGAATTTTTTGGATCATCAACTTTCCTGCTCATCTTTCACCAAAATAGTCGATTTAGGATCATTGATGCTCTGATACCATAAAGGAATAATTGATAAAAACTTCCTTACATATTTTCTGATTTTTTGAATCAGTATTAAATACAAGTGAAAGAGCACATAAAGATAAAGATATACTTCCTAATTTTGTGCTCATAAACAAGTCCAAAAGATACAAAAAATATCTTTTCTATCCTAAAACATATCCGCTACTTTAAAAAAAAAAACCAAAAAAATGACAGAAAAGTAAATAAAATAAATCAATACGTCAGGAAAACTAAATCAACAGCAACAGGCTGAACACATTAGCGGTCAACATGTGGCAGCAGTCAGACTCAATTTCCTTCAGAGACTAGTTGGAAGGTTAATATACTTGTCATTGACTTGATCTGATTTAGCTTATTCCGTTAGTCTTGTGAGTTAAGCAATGCAGGTCCCTACTAAACATCACATCTTGAGGTACTTGAAAGGAAATCTACGTAAAGGTCTTTTTATAAGAAAGACTAAAAGCTGGAACATTGAGGCATTTTTAGATGTCGATTGGGGAGGTGATGGAGTTGATTTTAAGTCTACCTTAGGATATTGTACTAAATTATGAGGTAATTTGGTAACTTGGAGAAATAAGAAGTAGACTATGGTTGCTAGTAGTAGTGCGGAAACTGAATATAGAGCGATTGGGATGAAGCATGTTCGATTATATCGTCGGTTTATCAAGTCAGAAATTGAAGGAGGCATCAAATTGCATCACATCACTACTTATAACCAAGAAGCTGACATATGGACAAAGACACTACCCAAGTAGCGATTGGGAGACATATCATGCAAGCTTGGAATGATAGATATCATTTCCTAAGCTTGAAAGGGGGTGTAGAAAAACTGGAGTAGTTATTATTCTGTTTTCTGATTATTATCTTGGTTTTCGGTTATTCTTTTTTTGTTTGTTATTCCAAGAGGGTAGATATAGGTTATTTAATATTCTAATGTACTGTATACCTTTTGGGGGATTTATTCGTATCTTTCATGATAAAATATGTAAAGCTGATGTCTTACATGTATTTCAGCAACTCAATGAAGAATTTCATCTTCAGGAAACGCATACTTCAGTATATGTTCATAAATTTCTGCAGATGGCTCTCACCTCTTTGCCATCGACAAATGATCTCGAGTGCTTTTCAAGATATCATCCATTTCACCTTTCAATGCCTTGTTGATTGTTATCCTATATGTACTATGTAGTGTTAAAAGTGGTTTATTGAAGAAAGAAATTCAAAATATGAGATTCTCACTTACTGTGCAAACTTAGTTGCTAATTACTTGAAGCATGGACATGATTGGTGCATATACATACTATGAAAATTTTGCAGTAAGATTGGTTGAAATCAGTCATGGCCAAGTCCTCCGCTTATGTGTAGTTGTGTGCTGAAGATCATTACAGTCTTCTCATGATATGAAGTGCTAAAAATTTCTTAAGCAGTTGCTTACAGAAGTGATTTCTTATGCAGGGCACAACACTACTCATTTTGTTAGTGCATGTATTTTTTCCACTTTTGTTTGAAGGTTACCGCATCTTTTGGAAGAAACCCCTTAACCAACTAAAGGTATACTCCAACATTCTCTCAGTTATTACTTGATAAAATCCCTTTTCCATTCAATCTCCAAAAAAAAATTCTTTCTCCAATGTCTGGTTCATGCGTGAATTTTTGGCAAGTAGTGATTTGAATTGGTCACTATTCATATGCTGAATCATGACTTGCATTCTTTTCTGATTGATCTTTCTATTATTAACCATTGTTATGACTAGTATCATAATTAACTAATGTAAAAGTTTAAACTTGTAAATGTGGCGTGGGTCGTTATATTTATTACTCAATACTCCCCTTTACTTGTGGGCTAGAGTTTGACTAAGGCTCAAGAAGTGATCGACTTGACTAAATGGATTTGACTGACAATACAATGATTTGAACTTATAACCTTTTACTCTAATACTATGTTATGATTGGTATCAAAATTAGTTGATCTAAAAGTTTAAACTTGTAGAGATGGCATGGACCATTAGATTTATTACTTAAAAACCACCAAGTTAAGTTGTAGTGTTGGGCCTTACTAAGCTTAAAGGTCACGTGCCGTATGTCTTATCTTATTCATATCAAGAAGGGAAACCGGAATTAAAGAACTCTTGGCCTGTAACTTCTGATTAGAAAGTGTATCCCAGTTGCCGATAGCAATTAACTGCCCATGTATTCAACATTTGCCAGGTAATGAACTACAAGCTTTTCTCAATGGATAATGATCATCGGAGTAACTAGATAACTGGACGGGTATCTCACACAATTGACCATCTAGCTGTATAGAAATGAGTGCTTATATTATTTAGCTTTTGAAAGGAGTCTTCTGACCTTAAGCAAGTCGGTGTAAATCTTTCTTTCTAGAAGAGGCATCTTTTTGATTAACTAATTGGGACTTTTGATTTGTTTGACAGAAAAATGGTGAGAGTTTAGATTCAGAGTCTTATATCGTCAATCATCATAATGTCCAATATTCTTGAGGCCTCTTCAAGTGATGTCTTGTCCTTCATGTGGTCTTCTTGACCTTTATGTACCATTTTTTGATCTTGCATTCAAGTGATCCTGGAAGCAAGCTGGCACTGAAAATTTTAGTACTTGAGAAGGGTCATCTTGAGTGATATTTTTTTTTTCTTTTTTTTGCTCCTTCATTATAAAGTAGAAAACAATTTTATTCTCCTAAATGACAAGATGCTGCAACTTAGGTTATGGTCTATGTCCTACATTATTGCTGCCATGTGGGTTCAAGTAGGCAAACTTAATTTCCATTATACAGTTGTTTGGATGGTCTTTTGGATCTTTTGAGTATTCCATGTATCAATGGCAGTTTTGTGATATAAATATATGCGAGGAAACTTGCATTGATTTGCACAGGGCTATTTAATGTCTTGGGGATGAATGATGATTTCAAAACTTTTTGGCTTTGTTTTTCAGGTTGGTGCCTCCTTAATTTTGATTGCTGATTTATTGGTTTATGCTCTTTATCTATCTCTGGTGGCCTTTGACTCTCTTCCGTTTCGACTGGCACCATACATCAGAGTTATCCTTTTCATCCTGAACATAAGGTACTTAACAATAGAACAGGTTATGTTTCCCTGCAGATAATTTTTTGCATTAACATCATTGAAAATCAAAGAACTCTTTCTGCATTAGTTATACTTTATGATGTTATGTTTGAAAAATGGATTGGATTCAATTAACCAAATTACAGACAGAATCCATCCTTAGAAATTTCATTTTTTTCCTTTTCTGACATATGATCTTATAACAGTAATACACATGTTATAAGGCACATTGCTGAGCGCTAAATGCCTAAATAATTACCCTATGTGAACTCTATCCGTAGTGATTGTAGAGGACTAAAATAAATGAATAATTATAGGAAAGTCATTATATTAGTTAGACATAGTACAGATACATTTTTCTAGAAAACACCTTAGGTTGAAATTATGCTGTTATAATTAATAATGAAACTATTGAACCTTGGCCTGTGAAGGTCTCCTGTCTGCTCATGACATTGCATAGACCATTGGGGCAGAATTGTTTGTAATGTGACGGCTAGCTTTATAGGCCTATTTTCTACCCCCTTGTTAGTGCTGCTTACAAAGACCAGTCTAGATGTTACCATTTCTTGGGCTTGGGAGGGCCTTTTTTCCTATGATCCCAATTTGCTTATAGTTTCTATAGGTTTCTTCTGGTCCTCATGGGTTGAGACTGGCTCCAGCATGGTGTGTTTGCCAGAATCCTTGTATGCATCAGTTTGCAAGAAGAAATCCCATAAAGCCACAATCTAAGACCACACCGAAAGATTTTAACTATGTGTCGACTCTTGTTTGTGGCATAATAATAAGTTGATTTGAATATCAGTTTTGAAATGATGAAGTGGCCGTGGTTTTGTTTTCTTCATAATAGTAGCACAGTAAGAGATCCTAAATTCAAGTTCCATGTCATGCATGTTATGAGCATCTATTGGTGCATTTGACTAATGGTTGAGGGAGCATTGACATCAACATGAAGCCTATTCTCACAAACTTACAGATGAGAGTGATTATTTCAATGAAAAATATTACCATGAAATTTAAATGGGACCACCCAAATTCATCTTGAAACTTATATTTGGATATCTTTATGTTAGTCCCGGTAAACAATTAAGAGGTGGGGTTGAATTGATTGTTATAAAGTTAAATGCTTTTTGCAAACACAACCCTTCTTGATTATTCCTTCATAATGCTTACAAATATATTATGAAAGATTAATGTGTAAAAGCAATTAAGAAATAAATAAATTGCATAAAGTAAGTAGAGTAAGGATGAGAAGATCAGGTCAGATATTTATAGAGGTTCCTCCTTATGAGTGAGTTCTCTCTTTTAGCCTGCGATCGGGGATATCGGTCGTCTATTCTTGCTGGTTTCACTATGTGAAAGAAATCAGCATGAGATATGTATTTTCCATGACTTTGTCTTACCTCATAATTCATACCTTAGGGTTATGGAAGTCTATAAAATCCCCTTACTATTCTCTCAAACAGCTAACAATTACAGTGGGGTAACTTTGTCCACAATGACAATATAATTCCTCACAGTCTGAGCGCAATATCTTTATAAGACAATATTGAAAATACTTAAGATAATTCTTTCTTCTTTTGCGGTGTCTTCTTTTCTGATGTGGCTCCTTGTATATAAATCTATTATGCCTTCAATATAAAAGGAGTCTGTACATGTCCGTTGAGCCTTCCTTTTGATAAGTTTCTTATGGTGATAGCTGTCGTAATATCCATTTGCTTCCATGTATATCCCTTTCTTTCTTACACATAAATTATCTTTAGTATTGACTTCCATATTTCTTCATATTTTCTTCCTTCCATGAATATCACATTTGTCTATTGCTTCATTCCACAATTTCTTATATTTTGATAATTGTGGAACTTCCCATATAATGTTTGTCATAATGTTTAGTTAAATATATTAACCAGATATATTTAACTCGCAATGCTAGACCTTCAATAAGTAAATATGTCCCTTTCCATTTTGAGCTTCTAGTTCTGCTTTTCATTTGCTTCTGTTATGCTTCTGTTTCTAGTTCACTTCTGTTTCACTTCTTCTAATGAATTGCTTCTGCAGTTTTCTTTTATGTTTTTCTGGTTCTGGTTCGGCTTATGGTTTTGGTCCAGCTGCCGGTTTAGCTGGTTCTGGCTCTCCTTTTACTTCTGGTTCTGGCTTTGCTTCTAGTTCTAGCTGTGATTCGTGCTTCTGATTGTAGTTTTAGTCTAGCTTCTGATTGTGGTTCTTAGCTTTTGGTCCACACTTCCAACTTTCTGGAACTTAACCAATACTGTTGCTTTTGAAGCTTCTGTCGCTTCTGACGTTAGTTTTATAACCTTTGTAACTTCAAAAGCTTCTGTTTTGCTCCACAAGTTAACTTTTCTCATTCTTACTCGTTCAACTGTGCACATAGATTTATTAGTAACTTAACATAGTGTTTTGTTATCATCAAAGAATCTTTGGGATATACTCAGCACTTTATGGTTTTAAACATTTAATATTTTCCATACTCCCTCTCATATGTGACACATTGGTCCTTGCCATTATATGGAGCCAACCATGGAAAGATGGCAGTCTTCAAACCTTAATAAAAAGAGAATGATATGGCAACATTCAGATTTCAATGCTTCTCTTTTTCTCTAATACCATTGAGTTTGGTAATTCAATAGAAGTATTGTGGTGTGATTGATGTATGTCAAGTTCTATAAGATGGAGGTGCAACATGAATCAAGATGTCCCTTAGCTTGTAGTTAGAATATAGGAGACTTTCTGTTTTCTCTTTTTGATATTTGACTGACTGCTATTAACTTGTTGCCCATTTTGTCCAACTTGCTGCTCTTGGTGCCTTTTCTAATGATGTCTCATAAAAGATCCAACAATCTATCTTCTTAGAAGCAAATAAGTTAAGTCTTCATGTGAGCTGATTGCAATCTATGTATTGAGTCACGGAACGGGACTTCTATTTTTGTGGAAGGATCCAAGATTTTAAATTCTTATTTTCTTCTGTCATAATTGAATTATTCACCAGTGAAAGCATACTTAATATTTTTCTCCAATTCTATTTAGGGAATTACGAGCAACTCTCATCATTCTTGCTGGTATGCTTGGAACATACTTAAACGTCTTGGTTAGTTTATTCCTTCATTGCTGCATTTCAGTTGGCTCATGAATGTAGTTTGTTTTATTTAATCTCTGTGCATATTCATTGGCTTGATCTTTTTACAGTGTAGCTTGTATGTTGCATTGCTGCTGCCTAATAATGTTTGACTGCAGGCTCTATGGCTCCTGTTTCTTCTGTTTTCCAGTTGGGTAGCTTACGTGATGTTTGAAGATACAAACCAAGGAAAGACTCTATTTACATCATATGGTGCTACTTTATACCAGATGTTTGTCTTGTTCACCACATCCAACAATCCAGATGTATGGTTGCCAGCATACAAGTAAGTTGAAATTATTAACAAGTCTCTTTTCATTATATTGCTGTATGCATAATTAGTACTAAAGTATGGTTGCCTTTTCCCCATAATGTTTCCTTATATTAGCCAGAGCTGAGTTAGAGTCTTTGTTCATTTCTGGTTAGTAGATTTATCTTTTATTGATTTGTGAAGTTCTAACCAAACATTTATTTGAGAAATGACATATTTGAGTCCTTTTAAGATGACTGATTTCAAATTTCTTTGGTTGTTTTCAGAATTTCCCGCTGGTATTCCCTTTTTTTTATCCTTTATATACTGCTGGGAGTATACTTTGTCACAAATTTGATCCTTGCTGTTGTATACGATAGCTTTAAGAGCCAGGTACGATATTCTTAATTACACAGCCTTCCTAAATAATGAAGAGTAAGTAGCTAGCTTCTTCACCATCACTTTTCCCTTCAATTTCTTGAAAGTACCTCAGATAATATCTCAAGGCAGTTTAGTGGTCCTTATTTTCCTTTTAGCTTGCAAAACAAGTTTCTGAGATGGACCAGATGAGGAAAAGCATACTGGAAAAAGCCTTTCAGCTCATAGACAAATATGTATGTGTGCGTTCTCTTTACCATTTAATTCCCCCCATGACTTTCAGATCAATTACCTATCATTTCATATCTGCATTTTCAAAACCAGTGGAAGTGATGGTGCAAACAATTTCACCTGCTTTTCAACAATCATCCTCAATTGGAGTGTGTTTCTTCACTGAGTTTTTGCATAACAAATTTCAGAGGCTTGATTTGTGAAAGAAACAATGTATATGCTTGAGTCCAGATCTTAATTGACAGAGACAAAACTATAGCCCCTAAATGTAGTAATAATAATTATCATAATGTGGTGGGTAAAAATTTAATGGTTTTGTCTACTCTGTTAACATGCTTTATTTCTTTACAATTGTACATTAAAATACAAACATAAGAAGGTTCCATGACAGATTGCTCAAAATTAGATCAAACTTTTCTAGTGAAGAATTCATTTGGCTTATAAATTTTTGTGTGATGGCAGTACTTTGTTTCACTTAATGCCATTGATCTGTTTTTTTTGTGTGTGTGTGTTTATTTTGGCCTTTAGAAGCTTAAATTTATTATAAAATATGTGAAAAATCTCCAAGGGATCATATCTAGTGAGAATTTAGACAATAAAACAAATAACACCTCTAATTCTAGGAAAATTGGTGAATAGCATTGATCATTCTAATTGTAAGAGCTTGCCCCATATCGGCTTCCTTTTCCAATTTCATTCCACAATTAATGTGAATTTCATCTTCTCTTCCTGTATGTAAACAATGGGTTGCATCAACAGAATAATGGGTTTATCAATAAGGAGCAATGTATCCGGCTATTTAAAGAGCTAAATAATTACAGGTATTGATGCAGTTCTTGCCTTTTCTTGGTTTTGGTTTTTTCTCTACTATGTAGCTAACTAGATCTGATAGATCTACGTCGAGTATAATCACATCATCTGTATCTCTTTCACTTTCTTGTTCCTTTGAGATTTCTATTGTTTTTTATTATCTTTGAATAATCTTTTGAAGATTTGATAAATCTTATGGATGTTTGTCACATGGGAATGGTCTAGGTTAGAGTTGGAATTAACTAGATTGGAATAGAATAAAATGAGAACTGATATGATAAAATTTTAGAGAAATTACATAAAATCCCTATAAACTTTTACTTAGGTGAGGATTGTTTTCCTTAAACTTTTAAAGTATGAATTTTGGTTTTTAAACTTTTATAAATTGGCAAATAATCCTCTGTGTTGAGAAGTTGAGAATAAGGGAGTGTGTACATATGAAAATCAAAGTTTAGAGAGTGTTTATACATGAAAATTAAAGTTTAGGGGAGTTTACATATCAAAATCAAAGTTTAAAGGATTATGGGAGTTATTTACCAATTTATGAAAGTTTGGGAACCAAAAATTACATTTCGAAAGTTTAAGTAGTTAAATTATATCTAAGTCAAAGTTTAGGAGAGTTTTTTGCATTTTTCCCTAAAACTTTTTCTATATTTGGAAATATCTATGAAATGAAATTAAATTAAATGTGTATATAGTAGTATTTGGGAAAAATGCTTTTAATTGTTGTATGTTATGATTTAGTTAAAGGTTAAACGAGTAATTCTAAATAATGTAATTAGTGAGGGTGGAATAGAATCGCGATTTTGTCCCCTCAAAGGTGAAATTGCCAATTATAAGAAATTGCGATTTTGTCTTCTAAAAATACTTCCAAACATGGGAAAGGGAATAATTCTATCTTCTAAAAAGAAGATACTTCTAGACATGGAAAGGAAAATGAAAATTAGAATTGTAATTCCATTTTGAGTTTATTCCCACATACCAAAGATGACATTAGAGGACATGTTGAATCTTGTACATTTTTCTACTTGAAATGTTATTGAAAGTGCAAAAAGTGGCCCTAGAAGAACCACTTGGTTCTATTTACGTACAAAAAAATATATTTATGTTTGAAGGAACATAGTGACATATGAAATGTTGGATAGTAAAAATTTAGCAACGCTCTTTCCCCCATACATGCTTCAGAAAAGGAGTACTTCACAACTTTTGGATGGCTAAACCAATTTAAGAATTTATGACACAAGTACTCAATTAGCACAGCTTGGAACAGCATGTGAAAACTTGTAGCAAAATGGCAAAGTAGCTGCTTTTACTAGGATAACTTTTCATGGGATGGCCAAAATTTTAGGCCAGCCATAATATGAGGTTCTTTGTGTTCAACACTCTCTTGCTTATGTTTATTCTTTTAATGAAAATCCCAAAAAATGGGGCAGTTGTTGATGAGTTCACAACATGGTGCAGTCAAACTGAAAATCATAATATTCTCTTGCTCTTTATTCAAGATTATCTTCTAATGCTTGCCTGATGGACTTCCTTTAGGACATTGCCAAAAATATCTAGAGAAGATTTTGAGTTGATTTTTGATGAGCTGGATGATAGCCGTGACTTCAAGGTATGGACATTCTGATTGAACGTAATTTCTTTGTTTTTCATCAACTCAACGCTTTCTCATAATGAACTTGGATGAGGACATGTCCTTTTGTTGTTTACTGATAGTTTTTCCTTGCCCATGCAATTTCTAGATGTCTAATAAATGTACTTTTTACTTTTCTAAATTGTTCTATACCAGCTAATCAAAAAGTCCTTGCCCAAAAAAAAAATGATCAAAGTCTGAGCTAATAAATAATTTTGCAGTTTTAGTTTTCTCTTAGTAATAATGTTAAGTTTTATACTATATTTATAAGCTTAAGCTTTTAGATCAATTGGTTGTGGAGCTAAACTCAACATGGTAGTGGAATAGGATGTCCCAGGTTATCATTGCATTGTCATTCAAACCCTATTAAATTAAGTCATCTGCTTGATTGCCTTTAGTTAAAAGTCTCATCCCAAAAGTGAAGGGAGTATTAAGTAATAAATATTAAATCCCACATCATATTTATAAGCTTAAGCTATTAGCTCAATTGGTTGTGGAACTAAACCCAAAGAAATTCATCTAGGTAGACCTTTAACATTGGAATTTTGAGTATGTATACAAATAATCATAAGTACCTGTGTAAGTTCAGCTTGTTTATGTAGTGAGCACAAGTGCATTGAAGTATCTTCTTTCATAGGCACTAATTTGTGTTTTCTATTTTCTTTTATTTTACTGCTGGACCTCTTATCTGTTTCTTTTTTCCCATCTGTCTTTTCTAGATTAATATTGATGAATTTGCTGATCTCTGCAATGCAATTGCTCTAAGATTCCAAAAGGAGGATTCTGTAAGTTGGTAGATATCCAGCTTTCAACTTGGCAGTATTATTGACCACTTAGAACTGCATGTTTATCAGTGTATGCATGTCTTGGTTGCAGCCTTCTATCTTTGAGAAATTCCCATCAATTTACCGTTCACCTATCTCTGAGAAGTTGAAAAGTTTCGTGCGGAGTCCAAAATTTGGATATTTGGTATCCTTAGTTCTCATTCTGAATCTGGTTGCAGTGATCATTGAATCTACGGTATGGCTCTACTGGCTGTATCTTCTGCTGTCTTTATAATTTAGATAGAGATGTTTAGTCAATTAACATCTGTATTCTCAATCTGATATTTTGTTTTCTTTTAGCTTATTCTGTACCTTCTGGTGTAATTATATAGGGTGCTGTTTATGTTTTTGTCTTTGCATTTGCTTCTCTTAAATGCTCTATCAATCGTAAATGCTATCTCCAATTGAATTGCTAAGTTCGTGCTTATTGTTCCCAGTCTGCTTGCTCCTAATGTTCAAGTATGACACACTGCATTTAACTTCTTATGGATTGTTCCAGAACCATGTGCTATATTTTTCTACGAATCACTGTGAATTGTAGCTAGTGAGGTGACATAATAGTAACTCTTTTCTAATATTAATTACATAAAATCAGAAACATGGCTTCTAGAAATTCAATTCCTGACAATGCTAATGCCTCACCATGAGAAATCATTTACTCTGGTGCCTCTCAATCCGTTAAGCTTGCATTTATCATTGCACAGCAACTCAGAAAGAGAAGGATTGACCCTCGACGGTTTCTTTCCATGAGCCTCTAAGCCAGTCAAACATCCCATTTGTCATCGTGAATGAAATGGTGAATATGTTTTTGATGCTAAATACTCAGAAAGATATGCTTCTGCTAGCCAAATAAATTGCTTATCAAAATAATTGATGAGGAAGAGGATGACCATTCTATTCCAGACCTTTTTGATAGTGACATTTTGCTTGAGAAGATAGAATTTCTTGTTAGAGCATCTGTAATGGGAGGCCTCCCGAAATCCTAGGCTAAGCAACCCCATTTTCCCAATAAAGTGGGGTGCTTGGTGAAGGCCCAGTTTTCTGTCAAGGAGCAGGACCTTAACTTTTTTTTTTTTGGCTGTTAATGATCTGGCTTGTCAGACCTTTTGTCCAAATTTTTCCTATTGTTGCAAAAGCAACAACTTAAAAATGTATATTTTCTTCTTAATTTTCAATTGTGGGTTGCATAAAAATTTGAAAAATTCTTAAAGAAGCCCTTCATTAAGAATGTGCAGCGAAAGTGGGGAGTTCCTAATAAAAGACGGGGGGTTTTTATAATGCTGACGTGCCACTCTAAGGAACTCTTTTGAGAACCACCAATAAAGATAACCTTAACTCGACTATCCTTGCCAGTGAAGCTCATCCTGCTGCAAGAAAAATTGGAACTTGGAAATGGACTGAAATTTCTGGTTCTCTGAATATACCAACACCTAGATAATGTATTATTCTTCTAATTGTTTGATCCAATCCTCAGCTCATGATTTGCCTGGCTGGTATCTTGTTGCTGCTTCTGTTTCACTTCCAACCTTGCAATTTGACCAACACCGCCAAATGTGATGCTACTCAATTTTTTTTTGTCCTCAATCTTAATGGGTATTATGCATATTCAAATTTTGCACCATTTTCCAAATGCATTAGCTGTTATGTAATAATTATAAAAACTCACTTCTTCTCTACAAGTTTAAAATTTTAAATTAGTCAATTACGAAGTTAAACTCAACATGGTATTAAGGTAAGAGATCTTGAATTTGAATTTTTGCGTCATCATTTTAACCTTATTTAATTAATTCATCCACTTAGTAGGTTTCAGTCAAAGTCTTAGTCCATAGATGGGGGAATGTCAAGTAATAAAATAAAGTCTCCAGTCTCCACTATATCTATGGTACATTGAGATTTCCGTGCACTGGTTTTCATACGTGATTCTCATGATTTTATATATACTTTATTTTTTTTTGTAGCTATTCTTTCATTTGAGATATTGGTGGAAAACTAACTATCAAAAACTCAAACTTCATTTCAGCTTGACATAGAAAACAATTCTGGCCAGAAACTGTGGCAAGAGGTAGAGTTTGTCTTTGGTAAGTTCTTTCAAGCATATGTAAAGGGAGTGTTGAAATTACAATTACATTCACAAGTAAAAACATATTTGTAAAGATTTTCCCGGTAGAAAAGCTAAGCTAGATTATCCATCTTCTTTTGAATGAAAAGAGGTGTAGGAGTAACATTAGCTATATTTGAGGTGACATCGACCAATTGTGACTGTAAGAACTTTTGGATAGATTATGATGATCTTGCTCAGCTTGAAATTTCTTACTGTATGGTTAGCTTTTTTATTCTTTATGAAACTAACTATTTTTTAGATATGAAACCCAAGGAACAGATTGCATTCTGTACATCAGAAATATTGCAATGTTTTTCCAGAATTATTTCCATTGCATGAAAGTAGCACAATTAGCAGCTCCATATAAGCTGTAAATGCACCCCACAGCACCACCCCCACCCCCACCCCCACCCCCACCCCCACAACCCAACTTTTGCGGCCATCAAGTGATATGTTATATACATAATGGGTATGGCATCTTCACATAACTCATAGCGGAAGAATCCTTTTGAATATCTCAGATGAGGGATCCCTCCCTTGATGGAAAGCACATCACTATGGCTCCACTAAGTACAATTATGATCGCAATCATTTCCAAGCCCTCTGGAACAGTGAAGCCTGTGCTCACTTAACACAACATGATCGCAGACATTGCTGAGTATTATGGAGCAGTGAAGCCTGTGCTATAAGTTGTAGATTAATCCTCATTTTTCATCTTCCCACATAAATTGCAATGATAAGTCATTACTGCTGTTCAATACAAGCAGTGAATATCTATATCAATCTTTAAATAATCAATTATATTTCCCTCAAATATGACCTTTTCTCTCACTGTAGCTTGTTCCGTTCCTATCATTGCTATACATTCTCAATTTTAATGGACAAACAATAATCTCCATGATTTAATGTGAACTTTGTCCATGCTAAAAACCTTTTGGGTAGTTGTGTGGTATTTATGTTTCTCATTAAAATAAAATTATGAAGGTTACTATTTGCAAATGATATACCTGTTTGTGTATATAGCTGCTAAGGTTTGCAAATTGGTTCCTGATTCTTTACTATTCAATGTGTGACAACTTCACCAAATATAATGCTAAAAGCCATCCATGGAATTGTGATTGGGATTTTCCCCTTTCCTCATAATTGTTTAAAAATGCTTCCGTTTTTAACATTCATAAATATCTTTCCTAGAATCCAAATCTCCGAACTATTGTGACAATAAATTGGAGATATTTCTGGATGTTTTCTTGGTCACGTTTCTTTTTGTCTTTTAAGTTGAAGTCCATGGAGTCCAGTCAATTTCTTGCAGATGAGTTACGTGCTTAGTTTTGTTCAGTAGTTTAAGCAAAATAGTATGCCATCTGAGTTCAAGAATAAGTTGTTTGTCTTTTGTCTACAGGTTGGATATATGTGCTGGAGATGGCTCTGAAAATCTATTCATATGGATTTGAAAATTATTGGAGGGATGGTCAAAACCGCTTTGATTTTAGTTTAACATGGATAATTGGTAACTTTTTCTGGATCTATGTGTCTTCAATATGTTACTAATACATCGAACATCCTCCACCTTTTCTCCACATTTTCCTATTCCATTAATTCGCTAATTCCTGGAAATGTCAGTTTGTAGATCTTCAAAACTTATAACTGCATTTTTATTCCTCTTTTACCATAAATTGAGTCCCTGGGATAGTACTCATAATTCCTTCATCTAGAAGAATGATATAACCTCCTTACTGACGTCACTTCCTGTCAACATATTCTTTTGGCTACATTATTGTCATTTTTGGTTTCCAATATGTTGACTGACAATCCCATTGTGCTACTTGCAATAGACAACCACAAGACTCATTACATATGCACTCATCATAACAACAAAGCTTGCGTTGGACTGCACTCTTCATTTACACAATAAATTTCCTATTGAGATCTTCCCAGACATTTTTCTGCTGCCTTGCACCTTGCTAGTAATCAAGAGACCTAACACAAATTGCACAGCTTCGTGTGTTGCTAGGAGAAGATAAGGTCTGATTATATGTCAACTGATGTAACTCAGCTGTGAATCTATAATCTGTTATCTTACCAAAGGTAGGCTTTGAAGGCTTCAAATAATGCAACCTATGAAGGGGGAGGGGGAGGATGAATTGGCATTTCAAAATTCTTCTAAATTTTTGGTCCTGTTTAAAAAGTAAATAATTTAACTTGGAATGATTTGAAGACAGAGAGCAACAAGCAAATAAAATAATAAGTATAAATAAATATGAAGTTAAGGATGAAAAGAATGGATCGTATACTATAAAGGTTTGCCTTTTGCATCATTTTTCTCTACCAGCTCAACCAATGGGATTGCACTAAGTTGTCCAATGAACCCTTATGAGTTCGCATTTCTTTGTCTCTCACAAGTACTTATGATGTTCACTCATGTAACATTCTTTGTGCTTCTGCTAGTTGAAGGATTTTTAGGGAAAATAATCCCTTCAATTTTATTCATCTCGCTATGTACATAATATATACAGGATATGATGTCCATAGGATAACAAACATCTCCTAACTTTCAGCTACCTGAGATAAATTAGACTTATCAAATATACAGCCTTATCTACCAGCTGATACATCCATATCCCCTTATCCTAAAATAACCAATATAACCAACGGGAAAAACAAATAACAGAAAACTAACACAATGACTCAGAAAACAGAAGAAAAATAACAAGATAATAGAAATAAACATCTCTTTTCTTCACTCCCCCTTAAGTTAAGGAATAAATATCAATCATTCCTAACTTGACAATGTTCTAGTTGAAGTGCTGCTTTGGAAGAGACTTTGTTTGAATGTCAGCTTCTTGGTCTTTTGAGGCAACATATTGCAACTGCATACTCCCATTCCCAATTTCTGTTTTCATGAAGTTGCGATAAAGTCAAACATGCTTCATCTTATCATGTTGCATGGGATTTTTAACAATATTGAGTGCTGACTTGCTATCACACAACAGCCATACGCTTTCCACCGCTATCTACAAATCTTGTAATACTCTTTGAACCTAAATTACCTCACATCTACCTTGAGCTATTGCACTATATTCAGCTTCAACACTGCTTGTAGCTACCATTGATTGTTTTTTACTCCTCCAAGTCACCAAATTGCCCCACAACTTTGTACAAAAACTTGACATTGACTTTCCATCTATATCACTACCTTAATTTGCATCTACAAACACCTCTAGATCTCTACACTGATTTTTCCTTAAAAATAAATCTCTTCCTGGAGCACCCTTTAAGTACCTAAGATTGGTTTACTCCATTTAAATGATGTTGTGACAGTGAGTACATAGCTTGGCTTGCCAAACTTATGGAGCTAGACATGTAAGAGAGAGATGAATCAATCTTCCTACCAAGTGTTGATACTGCCTTTTATCAAGTGGAGGATCATTTTTAGGCATGTCTTCCAATTGTGTGGCAAAGGTCTACTCACAGGCCTGCATCCTAGTTTGATTGTTTTTTGCGACAAATCAATAACTTCTTCTGATTAATAAAAATTCCATTTTTACACCTTTCTACCTCTACTCCCAAAAACAATCTCAATTCTCTAAGCTCCTTAGTTTCAAATTTTTTCTTTATAATCCTAGTATTTCAACTTCATCATCATCATGATAATCATATAGTCAACATACATAATTAAAATAAATTTTAGTTAATTTTCGCCAATTCTAATTAGAAGTGTATGCTTAGCTTGACTTTGTAATATCCCAAGTTAATTATAGTCATAGTTATCAAAATCGCGATTCTACTGTTTATTTGATTATATAGAATCAGTAAAATCGTAAAAACTTATAGAATCGTATATGAAAGTTCATAATATTACAAAAAATCTGTACATAAATGATTTTATATCAATTTTAATTAAGAAAAACATTTTAAAATTATAAACTCGTAGAAATGTATTTTTGACTCGAGATTTTAATAAACATGTTTATAGTATTGCTAAACTTCTTAGACCAAGCATAGGCAGGTTATTTCAAGCCATATGATGATCTCCTTAACCTACGGACATTTCCCTCATACTCTTCTCAAGTAAACTCAGGTGGAGGTCTCATGCAAATTTCTTCCTCCAATTCTCCATTTAAAAACACATTCTTCACATCTGACTTGTGTGATTGCCAGTCCAAGTTTGCTGTTGTAGACAAAATTACTTTAATTGACTTTAGTTTTATCACTGGTGTAAATGTCTCCTCATAGTCAATTCTAAGCGTTTAAGTGAACCCTTATGCCACAAGTCTTATCTTGTACCGTGCAATGCTTCCATCAGAATTATGCTTTAGGCTGAAAACCAACTTCGTCCATCACGGCATTTTCCCAATTCAGGTCTGTTGATGCTTCATTGATTGTTTTTGGAACATAGTCTCTATCCACCTTTGTAACAAAAAAGCCATACCGAGGTGAAAGCTTTTTATAACTTACATAATTTGTGATGGGTTATATAGCATATGCCCTTCTTTCTTTCCTTAATGCAATTGGCAGATCACTTTCCTTTTGTTTGCCTGTACCTGCTTGTGACAGTACATTACCTTCCTGCTGCACAACTTTATCACTATTTTTTGATATCTCAGATTGTAGGACCAGCTGATTCGCCTCAGAAAACAGAAAAAGAATAGCATGAAACAGAAAAATAACAAGATAACAGAAATAAACATCTCTTTTCTTCACTAGTTCTTCTTGCTTTGTTTAGCTTAACTTGCCAAACATTTCACACTTATAACTCTCTTATGTGTCTCTTGCTTGTAACTACGTTCTACCTGTTTTATGGACTTAAAACTGAAAAAACAACTATGATTGTGTGAACCCCTAATATTCAGTCAAAAATTCACTTTTCGTTGTAGCTCAAATATACAGTGGATGAGCTTGACTAGAATTAGAGAAGACTTTGAATTGTGACTGCTAAAATTAAATGTTAGAAAGATGTAATGGAAAAATCTGTTTCTGATATTAATCCAGCAATGTGAATAAACCAATTAGGATGATTTTTATTTAAATTTCCTTTATCAAGGAGATTGATTTGAAGAAACAAATCCTCTTGAAGACTTTGCATAATTCATGCAGATGACATGGCAAGAATCTGTCTAACATGATTTGATTAGCCAAGTAACAAAGGCCTGAATATATGAACTTCACGATTGAGATTAGCAAGACACCATGCAAAAAGATTTCCTTGCCTAGGAACAATAAACATAGACATAAACAAAACGGTAGAAAGAAGAGAGATTGCGATAGCAACAGCAGATACTGATTTGAAAGGCCCAACAAATAACTTAAAAATACTAGCATTCAAAACCTAGGGAAAGGAAAGTATTACATTTCCAAAAAAAAAAATAACTTTAGGGTTGATTCTTGGAAAAACACCTGACACTTTCTAATTAACCAGATCTGGGATTCGATAAGTTTCCATCGGTTAGTTAAGTGGCCATTGAAAAAGCTGGGCAACAAAATTAACCTGAGTGAGAGTCTGAGCTTCTATTGCACTCTTAACAAACTCACTAGATAAATAGGTTTTGCTTCATAAATGACTGGGATTATTTAAACGGGTTTCGTCTTGTTGTGGATAAATATCCATGTTTTGTACCATTTATGCAGCATCCTTTGAGAAAGGCGATAGCTGTACAAAATAAGCACTATAAGTGTTTCATAAACATGTTGTGGGTCAAAAGTTGAGTTCATTAGACCTTCATTTCTTTTCTGGTGATAGGACCAGCATATTAATCCTAAACTAACTATTGTGATGCTTGTAGTTATCGGTGAAACATTAACCTTCATTTCCCCTTCCGGACTCGAGTTCCTGTCAAATGGAGAATGGTATGGAAATTTTGGAATAGCAATTATCCTTTTGTTAATTTTATTTATTTCTTTTAAAGATTACTCTTATATCCTTTCATATGATCTATTATGTATGTTCTGCTGATAAAAACACTAAGCAAGTAAGCTGGATAAACTCACTATAGATTCCTTACAATGCATGGACTTCATGCCTCCCCATTTGAAAAGCCTCCAAGACTTGATATTTTTTGTTCCATTTAAGCTTGTGTTAGATTATCTTTTGGCTTTCATTGTTGAAATAGCAGTTAGAAGTTTGTAACGTCATTTAGTATGTTCGATAATGCCAATTAGTGATAGGAGGAAGTGGAGACCATTCATAGAGGAAGCTTGGATCCTGCTCTTGACTAAGGGAGATTGGATTTTCTTATCCTAAGAACTTCTTTCTGCTATTTTGCAGTCAGAGCTGCTTTCTTTTCTTAGTTGACTAATTTAGGCATCACCTCTAGTGACTTTGATAGTATAAGGCATGCTTATGGCAACAATCTGCAATGGCCAATACAGAGTGAGAAGATGTTTAAATTTTGTTTGATTAGAGGCCAAAAGATGTGCAAGTGCTATTTTATTTGCTTTAACATTGTCACTTAACTAACAAGAGTGCCAAGGGATATGGCATGTTATAGGACGTGGTTACATAAGACCATGGATAATCAACAAGATGAAGACAAGGGTGCCATACTCATGTCTATGTTCCCAATTAAATAAGTTTTCACTAGTAGTCTCTTGATGTTTCATCTTAAAGGTTTCATTTATTAATACATGAGCGGCTGACTGCCTGTCAACATGATTGATAGCCAAAATAGAGCATGCCTTTTGATGATGTTTTGCATACTGAGTGCAGTGAAGATGATATTTGGAGAATAAAATCTTAGTACCAACAGTTCAAACATGTAATCTCTTGCAAAATAAAGAACTCTATTCCTCTTCCCATAAAATATGCATCCACTGAGCCTTGTGTCTAAATCATTTTTTCTTGGCGGACGTGAGACAACAAAATGCAGTCTATGGTTGGCCATGAATAGAAGATGAAGTAGAAAATGGGTCAGATCGACAGAGTCTCTAATACCTTGTTAGTTGATTGTTTGCCATTACTGTGAATGGATGGACTTTTTGTGGAGGAGTAGTTAGGAATAGAATGAAGTGAGGCTGAAGATTTGATGGACTGGGAATGCAAATGAGCCACATTACTAGTAGATTCGGTGCAAGTGCTACATACAAGTTGTAGGGGTTCCACCAATCGTGTTGAGAGAATATAGAGCGATGGATCTTCCCTAATTGTGTATTTCAAGTATACCACTATTAGTAACATTTTCATTGCCCAGATGTATGCCTTTGAAGCAGTTCAATTATACACAAGTTGGGGGTTCTCCCAATCATGCTGAGAGATTCTAGAGCAGTGACTCATTCCCTTAAGTGTATTCCAAGTATGCCAGAGATTTTCACTGCCCAAATGTATGTCTTTCAACCTATTAAATTGCATATTCCTATGTGTTCAATCTGCAAAGTCCAAGGAGTCCCGAAGTTCAGTGATCTTCCATAGTGCGGCATAAACATCCATGCCTAAACATGCCTTCGTCCATTGTAGGGTGGTTTATAAAACTCTTTACCTTGGACAAGCTTTTGTGGTGGAATGTTATATCCACAAGTGCATGTTTCTTCTATTCAAAGTTTGAAGAGTTCCTTGAAGCATCTGTTCTTCTCTTATGACTTTGCTAGGAGCCTTTGGCTTAAGGTAGCTTGTCACCTCAATTGGCCCTTACTGGTTTTGGAATCATGATTTTAACTCTTTCTCTGCTTTTCCCATCAAAAGGTTGAATACTTTAGAAGATAGCACAAGAGCTGTAATTATTTATTATATTTAGATTGAATGAAACCAAAGAAGGCTCAAATATCCTATTGTTTTCTAAGAAGATGTGATTGCTAGGAAAGTTTTGTCTACTACATGTCCCATTGTTGAGTCTATTTCTTTAGCTTTGAGGGGATGTTATGTTCATTGATAGAGTTAGAGCTTCTCAGTATTTCCTAGATTTTGTATTTTCATCCTCCTAGGGGCACAAATGCCAAAACTAGTGCCCTTTTCTGCTTCCTCCTGTTACTTCACTCTTTATTTTTGTGGAGTGAACCAACTCTCATGTACATTCCAATTTTATCAATACTACTAACTGAACTTGTATCAAAAAGAAACAAAACTTTCTACCACCAACCAGCAGTTCTGAGGTGAAAGCAAGAAGCTGGTGGTCAGCATATGTTTTATACTTAACAACTGTTGATAGAAAATGTTAAATTTACTATAAGAGGCAGTCAACAACAGCTCTTCTGCACTTATTTTTTCCCAAACCTCTTTAATAAGGTTTGCGCACAATTATCTTATCTAAAGCTTAAGCTTGTAGGTATAGGTTTTTGTATTTTATACTTTAATATCTCTCTCACTTGTATTCTTAAACTTTTAATTGAATCCCATCGAGAGTAAGTTTTAAGTAAATGGAGGTAGAAGGACGACATGCGGATCCAGACTAATGATTTCCTACTCTTGATACCAAATTGAAATTATCATTGCAATCATATTATCTAGAAATTTAACTTATAGCTTGACTTGGATTGTATGTTTATTACTAGACAACCTGCTTTACTTGAGGGATAAGACTTTGACTATGACCTAACTGGTGAGACACTTAATTAAATAAGGTGAAATGAGTGTATTGGGTTTGAATTTTGGACTTCTTGCTCAAATATCGTGATAGGTTTAACCACACAACTCAATAATCTAAAAGGTTAAACCTATAGATCTAGTCTGAACTAATGTCCCTTTGCTCGTGGGTCAACACTTTTGACTAAACCCCATCAAGTAGACAACTTAAGTAACTGGAATGAAAGGATAACATGAGAATTTGAACAAAAAAACCTTCTATAGAAGGCTCGTTCATAATGTATGTGGTCTAATTTAATCTTGTAGACCAACTATTTGGAGTAGCAGCAAGCTAAGGGAGTTATGTTGCTTTTATATAGGAACATTTTAAGGAGATATAAGTTGATAGTTTTGGAGTAGGGATGATCGGAATGGTTGGATCACTCCTTGGCACTTCTTAGTTGGCTTGCACACTTAATAGGACTATTTATAGGTAGCTTATCCATAGGTTTACTCAATGGGCTTAGGCTATATTAGGCCCGACAAAAGATCCATTAAGTATTCAAGCCTACAAATGAAGAGTTACAAATGGATTAATGGGGGTTGCATCTCGTTTTTGGATCACTAAAGCAATCTAACATACTTCATGGGAGGCTCCTCTCCTTCATTTGATCTCAAGTCATCAATAGTCGAGAATGAGCATCGAAATCTATAAATAAGTGCCTCCTCCTCTTCATTTGATACATTCAAGAGATTTAGAAAATCGTCATTATGCTGTTGCAATCTCTCTATTGAAAATCGTTATGGAAGGAAATCAATTTAAATTAATATAGGAATAGCTAAGTATACAATTAATTAGAGATTTTCACTTATAGAGTATTCCTAATTTAGACACCTCAAACTTATATATATTTGTGTACTATTACATCATGGTGTTAGAGCTTTTGCCTTAGTGAGCAATTTAAGGGTTTTCTTTTTCTACCCATATGAGAGTTTTTTTTTTCTCTTTTGAGAAACCCTAATTTTCTTTCTGATACCCTTAGGAGTGTATTCCTTCATCCTCGTCTAGCTAAGGTTATGCGATCTTCGTTGTTTGGTCTTCCCCTAAAGCTATAGTTCCTTCACACAGTTGCTGTTGGAGGTTTATTTCACTCGCTCACAATCCTTGGAAAGGAATCACCTTCACGATCTCTTTGTGTTCTAACAGTCCTTTATTTGTTTTTTTTTCTGTTTTTTTTTTCCCTTTCTGTCTTTTGTTCTTAGCTTCTAGTTCCTTATTTGACTTGGTGTCACTTTTCTATAGTTGTTTTTTTTTAAGTATCGTACTGTTTGTAGTGAAAAAAAAAAAAAAAGAGGAGGAAAGAAAGATAAAAGGAAAAAAAAAAAATTTTTTTTGTCAGGTTAGGATCAAATATTTTAAGACGTCAATCATGATTGATAACAAAACATCATCGATAATTAATATGATTCTTGTGATGTCAAAAATCATAGAACATAAACTTAATGGGAATAACTATGTAGCATGGAGTAAGATTATCTGTGTTTATTTACAAAGCATTAGAAAAGATGATCATCTTAGTAATGATCCACCTAATGATGAAACCAAGCAGACATGGTTACGAGATGACGCTTGAATGTTTTTGCAAATTAAGAATTCCATTGACAATGAGATAATTAATTTAATTGATTATTGTGAATTTGTTAAAGATTTGATGAATTATTTAGAATTTACATACTTTAGGAAGGGGAATATATCTTGTATATATGATGTATGTAAAAGTTTTTATTGAGCTAAACAATAGGATCAATCTCTTACAACCTATTTTATGAATTTGAAGAAGATTTATGAAGAACTTAATATTCTTTTGCAATTTAGTGGTGATGTTAGAGAACAGATGGTCGTGATGAGTTTTTTGATTGATCTTCGACTAGAGTTCAATACTGTTAAATCTTAAATTCTCTCTAGTTTTGAGATCTCAACTTTGTCGGAAACTTTTATTAGGGTACTTCGTATAGAAAATAATGTTGTCGTATCATCATCCTATCCTAATAGTGCACTTGTTAGTTAGAGTAGTGGACATTCATTTTCCAATAGAAGAGGAGGTAATAACAATAATCGTGATAATCGGGGTCAAGATTTAGGGGGAGTTGTATGTTATTACTGTCATGAGCCTGGCCATATCATTATAGAATTGTAACTAGAGAAAACAATTGGCACATGTTGTCTCTACAAGCGCTACACTTAAGTTGTCTTCTTAAAAGACAAATACAGTCTCTACAAATGATTTTGCTAAGTTATCTTAATAATAAGAAGCATTAAAGACTTTATCTCATCCTATCATTGCTATTGTTGAATAAGGTAAACCAGATACGTCTTATTTTCTCCTTATCTAAATGAGTTATAGATTCTAGTGTCATAGATCATATAACAGGTAATTTTACTCTCTTCTCTACATTCCAATCACATACATCTCCTACTAATGTCACTTTAGCAGACGGATCCACTACATGTATCCTTAGTTGTAGCACCATTGACCTTACTCCTCCTATTTCCCTATCTTCTATGTTGAGTCTTCCATAGTTCGCTTTTAATTTAGTTTCTATAAGCAAACTTACTTGTGCCTCAAATTAATGCATCTCATTTTTTCCCAATCATTGTTTATTTGAAGATCATATGTTGAAGAAGATTATTGATAAATGGCATCACTCTTGAGGTCCGTACATTTTAGATACTCAAGTGCCAAGGTCTATTGTCTGTTCTAGTATTTAAACACCTTTTGAAGCATATTGTTGATTGGGGCATCCCTCACTACTTTTGTTTTGAAGAAATTATGTTCTCAATTCAATAATGTCCCTTGCTTAGATTGTGAATCATGTCAATTTGCTAAGCATCATCGCTTGTCTTCTATTCCTTAAGTTAATAAAAGGGCTGATTTTCCTTTTGAATTAGTCCATTTTGATGATTGGGGTCCTTGTATTGTGATTTCTAGAGCTGGGTTAAGATATTTTGTTACTTTTGTAGATGATTATTCTCGTATGACTTGGTTTTATCTCATGAAAAATTGTTCTAAAGTTTTTTCTTGTTTTATTGCTTTTTATGCTGAAATTAAAACATAGTTTAATGTCTTAGTGCATACATTTAGGAGTGATAATGCTAAAGAATACTTTTCTCAGTCTTTCCACACTTACGTGATTCAAAATGGTATTCTTCATCAATTTTCATGTGTGAATACATCATCTCAAAATGAAGTGGTTGAAAAGAAAAATAGACATCATCTTGAGATAACCCGTGCTCTCTTGTTTCACATGCAAGTTCCGAAACAGTTTTAGGCTAATGCTATTTCCATAGCTTGTTTTCTTATCAATCATCTACCTTCATCCATTCTTTAAGGTCAAACTCCTTATGGTGTTCTTTTTCCTACAAAATCATTGTTCCCTATCGAACCTCGGATATTTGATTATACTTGCTTTGTTCGGGATGTTTGTCCTTAGCTAACTAAATTGGATCTTTAATCTCTCAAATGTGTTTTCTTGGGTTACTCTCGAGTTCAAAAAGGATATCGGTGTTATTGTTTTAGTCTTGACAAGTACCTTCTATCTATTGATGTTACATTTTTAGAAAATGTTCCTTTTTTCTCTTCTTCCTCTACTTCTTCAACATAGGAAGTGAATGATGACATGCTAGTATATCATATCACCTATCCATCACCAAATGCTCTTGCAACTATTGGTGTGCTGCTATCGCTACTGCCACTACTGTCGACACTCAGACTTCCTATTCAAGAAGTGTATTCCAAAAGGCAAAAATCTCCAGCTACACTTCTAGCATCAATCTCTTCTTCCTCATTGGATCCAAACCCTAGTGACCTTCATCTTCTAATTGTTATTTGAAAAGGTAGACGCCAATGTACTTATACTATTTCCTCTTTTGTTTCTTATGATCACTTGTTGTTTGCTTCTTATTCATTTATTGTTTTCCTTGATCTTATGAGTATTCCAAAAATTGTCCATATTGCTTTTTCTCATCCCGGTTGGCATGATGTTACAATAAACGGGATGAATGCTTTGGATGCTATTGTCACTTGGGGTTTAGTAGATTTACCTACATGTAAAAAGGCAATTAGTTATAAATGGGTTTTAGTAGTTCAAGTTAATCTTGATGGCTCTGTTGCTCATCTTAAAGTATGTCTTGTGGCTAAAGGCTATGCCCAAGCCTATGGATTGGATTATTCTAACACATTTTCTCTTGTAGCTAAATTGATAAGCGTTTGCTTATTTACATCTTTAGTGGCTACTCATTTTTGGCCTCTCCATCAGTTAGATATTAAAAATGCCTTTTTACTTGGTGATCTTGACGAAGAAGTTTATATTGAGCAATCACCCAGGTTTGTTGCTTAGGGGAAGTCTAGTAAGGTGTGTTGTCTTTGCAAGTCCTTATATGGGTTAAAGCAAGGTCTCCGTGCTTAGTTTGAAAAATTTAGCCAAGTGGATGAAGATTTTGGTTTACAAGAAAGCAAGTTTGATCGGTAGGTATTCTTTAGACAGTTTAAACTTGGCATTATCCTTCTTATTGTTTATGTTGATGATAATGTCATTACAAGAAGTGATAATGTAGGGATTTCATCTCTCAAATCCTTCCTTCACACTCACTTTCATACAAAAGATTTGGGAATGCTGAAATATTTTTCAGAAATTGAGGTGTTGAGGAGTAAGAAAGATATTTTCTTATCTTAAAGAAAATATGTATTTGATTTATTAACCGAGATAGGAAAATTGAGAGCAAAACCATACATTACACCTGTGCTTCCAAATGTACAACTTACGAAAGATGGTGACTTATTTAAAGATTTTGAGGGATATAGGAGATTGGTTAGGAAGTTGAATTGTTTCATAGTGACTCTTTTAGATATTGTATACTCAATCAATATTATAAGTTAATTCATGTCTTCTCTATTAGTACATCATTAGGTAGCTTTAGAGCAAATTTTATGCCATTTAAAGGAAGCTCTGAGGCATGGTGTATTGTATGAAAATCATGGACATAATCATCTAGAATGTTTCTCAAATATAGATTGAGTATGTTTTAAAATAGACAGAAGATTTACTATAGGGTATTGTGTATTTGTTAGAGGAAATCTAGTCCCTTAGAAGAGTAAGAAATAAAATGTCTTATCATGCTCAAATGCAAAATTAGAATATAGAGCCATGGCATAATTGATTTGTGAAGTAATGTAGATTCATTAAATCTTAAATAAAGTTGGCTTTAAGGTGCCATTACCTGTAAAATTATGGTGTGATAATCAAACAGCTCTTTATATTACATCTAATCCTGTGTTTCACGAAAGAACTAAACATATTGAAATTGACTGTCATTTTATTTATGAGAAGGTATAGCAAGGTTTGATTTGTACAGGACGTAAAGATTGGTGAACAACTAGGAGATATCTTCACCAAAGCTTTGAATGGAGCCGGGGTCAATTATATTTTTAGAGCAAATTTTATGCCATAATCAAGAATGATCGTGAACATTAAACTCGTGTTTATAGTCACCGAGATTGTTTCTTCATCTAGTGTCTCTCTCTAAACACACATCTCTACGTGTCATCAAATCAAAGCATTTCCATGGTTATATAAAGCACCGCATCGCACGATATGTAGGTGATCAACCATCTGTATTGCCACCCTCTGGCACCTTTTGCCTAATGTCATGATAAAGTTAGCATCAGCAATTGTTTTATCTAAAGGTTAATCCTAGAGACCTTGTGGGCTTTGATACTCTCTCCTCTCTGATTCTTACTCATGGAGACTTCTGTGAAGAGGTTTCTTTTCACTATGATGTGCCTGGCATCCCCTTCACCAAAATGAAAGCTGGTGTGGTGTCTTGTGCATGGAGAACGTTGTGAGGCTCCTGATATTTCTATTCTTATCAGACCATGACTACGTTGGGCAAAATGGCTGCTGGTTTTAGCATGAGGACTTCAAGCTTCCATGGCCTCTCACGGCAATTTCTTACATTGTATAGTATGATGAATTGGTGAACCCTGTGCAATGTGCTCAAGCTCATTCAGGGTGGATGACTGCTGCCTGGTCTGAAAACGATCCTGGTCTAGTATGATGAGGCTTATCGAGACCTGCCATGCACTTTGATATGCAAGGACTTTCAGTGGAGAGGCACGATTGTGCTTCTTATGACTGGAAAGTGGAGCAGAGGAAGCTGGATAAGGCTCGACTTCAAGTTGAGAAGGTTGTGTGAGCACCTCTGCTATTGCTTAGATAAGGAAAGTCCTGGTCCGATGAGTTGGCTGGTCCAGCCTGGAGAAACCCTCAAGTACCATCAACCCCTAATTGTAGTGTGGCTTAGTCTACCCTTTCTAAGTATGTGGCTATAAACCGCATAATTCATCATCTTCCATTGCCTCTCACCCTGTAAGTAGGGTGATGAATCCAACGTTGCTAGTTACTGCTGAAGGTTGAGTCTGGCTTTCATGCAATTGGTACATCTTACTAGCTCATGTTGTTTTATAAGAGGCAATTATGGTTGCCTGAATGAGGGCAAAGCTGCTATTGCTGATTACAGGGCACTCAATGAATGGAGCTTTATCAGCTGCACCCTCAGGGAGATAAATCTCATGGCACTCTTGTGCTCAAGCAAGCCCAACAGCCATGGTTTACAGGGAACATGCTGGGGACTGGAGATGAATCCTAAGGACTTGGATACAGCCCAGTTACATCAATATGCAATAGCAATTTCATGGCTGCAGAAGTGCCTGAAGCCATTTGTGGTGATCTCCCTCTATCAGGATGAATGGTGTTTATATCACAACAGGCATAGACTTTGATGCATGTAGTGAAGGTAACTAATAGTCATACAGAATGTGGAAGTTGATGATCTGAGAGGGTAGATGTTGACAATGTCAGCCAGTGATGACAATGCTATAATAGCTCTGTGGATGGTACTGCCAGAATACCCAGGACTACTGGCACCTCGCAACACCTTCCCTTATAAGATGTGGGGTCATTGGATCAGATATGGAGATGTTGCAGAGGAGAGGACTTCAATTGAAGCCACCTGCTGCATGGTTGGTTGCCAGCTTGTACCAGCTGGCTGGATATAGTTTAAACTTGAAGTTTTGTTGGGACAACAGCTGAAGCTGAAAACTTCTGAACTCTGAGTGGGCTTCAGTTTGCCTGGTCTGTTATGTGTCAGCTGGACAGAAAGGACAATGATATAATTATTAACACATGAGATACAAATTATAATCATTTCATTGATCCGCCATTAGCCATCAGTAGCTTCTTCAGAGATCTAGGCTCAATTTTGCCACATGGCCCCATGCAGAGAGGCATCTATTTGATGCTTGCAGCTGAGCATGAGAGCATAGCGGGGTTACATTGATGTTTAATGAAGTGAAAATTACCTATTATGTAACTGGCAATGCAGCATGGCAGTCAGCTAGACCAAGGAGGATTTTCAATTTGTAAGTGGTGTGACAAATCCCAGAAGCACGTCTAGAACAACCTGCTATCATTATGGATAGTAGAAGTGATGAGAGAAGGCATTAAGTTTATTTGGAGGGGA
The DNA here is from genome assembly GCA_024138005.1 of Lumnitzera racemosa. Taxonomy (NCBI): domain Eukaryota; kingdom Viridiplantae; phylum Streptophyta; class Magnoliopsida; order Myrtales; family Combretaceae; genus Lumnitzera; species Lumnitzera racemosa. Next base: position 95,072,933 of record JAMXBC010000004.1, on the reverse strand, counting down.
AGAGGTGACTCTATAAATATCAAACTTTTACTTGAAATTGGTTAGGAGGTTAAATTTAATGTCATCAGTTGGCAAGTGGCAGAAGTTTGTTCTTGAATTCCTCTTTGGAGCATTGAAAAGAAAACTACTGTCCTGTATATAAACTCTTATCAATACTAGAGACCCTTTTGATTATCACCTTTCCGCGTAATTTTCGGTTGCCTTTTTACATTACTTTGTGCTGTTCCACTCCAGTAATTTGTTAAGTTGTCCATCCTTGCTTCTTAAAAATCAGTCTGTATGAAAAAGCTAATTGAGATATGGGATAATGATTGATTCTAATCAGATATATATATATATATGATAAATACACAATCAGGAATGATTTTTTGTTGTTGCAGAGCTTGTATATAATCTCCTATAATAATCTAGCAACTCTTCTCCATAACTCATGACAGGATTCGCTACCTCCTCCTCGCTAGAATGTTGCGATTGATAAGGCTGTTGATGCATGTTAAACGATATCGAGCTTTTATTGCAACATTCTTAACCCTCTTACCAAGTTTGATGCCATACCTTGGGATCATTTTCTGCGTACTGTGCATTTATAGCACTCTTGGTGAGCAGGTATATTGGAAACGCTTTATTTTAATTGATTTTTGCCTCTTGAAATTAATCCGTACTTACAATATTTTCTAATCTTGTGTGGCTATTTGATCATCTAAAATAAGAGTACGTGAAATGGCTTTTCTCCTAGTTCCTCTCTCCATTTTGTAGTTGGTGTTAAAAGACGATGTAAGCATTGGAAGAAACTATTGTTCCACTTTGGTGATGGCGTTGAGAGACAAACCAAGGCAAATGAAGAGTGTGCTGATGCTTTTTCTGTTTCAGCTATAGCACTCTGAAGAAAGTAGGATATATGATCATATCTTAATGTGAAATCATCCATGAAATATATAGATTATCATTTTTTTCAAATAATAAATATCATAACCACACCAAATTTACGAGTTTGAGTTTTTGGATTAGATGGTTGTGATTAAGTCATCATTTGATGGGCTTTAGTGAAAATCCCAATCTATAAGTCAGTGGAGTATTCAATAAGAAAATTTATAAATCCACACTAAATGTACATCCTTAAGCTTGTAGATAAGTTGGTTGTGGTGCTAACCTTTAGGTATTACTTGTATATATTCATACACACTAAAATTTGTTAACATGAAATCTTGTATAATGTAGGATGCTCCCTTATGTCCTCTCAGTTAACAGAAATTCTTCTCAGCATATCTGATTCCCTAAATGACGTGGAAGATAATGCATGGACTTCTTTTAGCATTGTTTTATTGCATTGTCTACCTCAGTTTTGAGATGCAATTTTCTTTTTCTTTTTTTTTTATAATTTTTAATTTCCTACATGTCATGTCTTTTCTCTATACAACTAGTGCTTTTGCTGGCCAAGTGACAAAGTTAAGGCAAATTGCTTATACTTCTTTTAGCGTCAGCAGTGGAACAAAATTTGATTGATTTGAGATATATTTCATTTATTATTTGGTCAGTGGTTCATTGATTGGCATAATCAACTTCCTCACATTTAACTCACCTTTCTTAATGCTGAATCTTCTCTCCCTCCCTCTCCCTCTCTCTCTTATTGGGTGTCATTTAGATTTTTGGCGGTCTTGTGAATGCTGGGAACTCTAGTTTGGAAGGAACTGATCTTGCTGATGATGAGTATCCTTTTTATCTTCATATTCTGTTTTCTTCAAGTCTCTGCTCCTTCTACTTCAGTTACCTTTCTATATGCTGTTCATTGTTATTATCTTGACAAATATCAGTTATTTGCTCTTCAATTTTAATGACTATCCAAATGGGATGGTGACACTTTTCAATCTTCTTGTCCTGAATAACTGGCAAGAGTGGATGCAGGTATAATCTATAAGCACCTTATTGGCTAGCTGTCATGGTTCTGGATACATGAGAACAGCTCTGATTTATTCTTGGATAGCACAATACTGATGCAATAACAAGTGTGGTGTTATCAAACTTAGGATTGTTCATTTAAAACCAAAATACACATACAAAGATCCTAAGATAAGCTTTTTTATCCGCAAAATTTTTCTTTCATTATGTGTACAGAAATACATTGAACTCAAGTTGGTAAAAACAAGTGACAAACCTGTAAGTGGATTTATCCCACACAGAATATGAATTTGGAGTGAAAATTTTCTCCTCTTTTTTTTAAATTTTTATTTTCAATATGAATTCATACATCTGAGATGGATGGAATAATTAATGATCAAAGAATTGGATCTCTTCTAAGGATAAATTTTAATCTGCTGAAGTACCATTATGCCCATTCAACCTCAATATATACAGTAAATTGTAATATTCTTCCTTTTGACGTCAGAGCTACAAGGTGCTGACTGGAACTTCTTGGACCCTGACATATTTTATCAGCTTCTACCTGATAAGTGTTTTGCTGCTGCTGAATCTGGTGAGTTTCTTTAGTGCACCAAGACATCCGGTGTCGGTATGGTCATTCCTCTCAGTTATAGAAAGCCAGCAGTTTGCGATTCCGGTGGCTGTTCTAAATTTTTCTTTCTTTCTTTTTTTCCCCTGGTAATTGTTGTTCTAGAATGTTGTCATGAATAATTGGAAGAAAATGGATTGACCTGTTGGGGCATTTAAAATGTAAACCAAATGGCCGGGAACCTAAATATCATTTGTTGAACTGAGCGATCAAATTTCACTCAAGGGCTAATGGGGAGTGTATCTTTGTAAAGAAAAGAAAAACAAATCAGAAGCATTCCTTACGGTAGCTTTTATTGCCATCATGGGTGGGATATGGCAGACTATTTCACCTCTTCTATAACTATTTAAGTAATATTATCTAATACCCTGTGATCCATGTGGTAGCCAACACGTATTTAGCTGAAAAATATTGCATCTTTGTGGAATCCAATTATGGAAGCTGCATCTTGATTTCATGGAAACGAGTTAGTGTCATCTTGAGTATTGCATAACTTTCTACAAGCTTTTTGTCTAAATCTAATGGCAGGTTGTAGCCTTTGTCTTGGAGGCATTCTTTGCTGAAATGGATCTGGAGTCACCAGAAGACACTGATGAACAAGAAGAGGTTGGTAGACATTCTGGCCCTACCAAACTAACCCATAGAAGAGAAACATGAGTAGTTATAATCTCGTCCATCCGGAGAAATTGCAGTGAACTCTAGTTCCTCAGGTTTTACTGATCAATGTTCATTTCTTATTTTACTTTTAGGAAATGGGAAGAGGAAGAAGGCATCGATCTGTTGGGTATGTTGCAATATAATTAGTAGAAGGCTATTTTTCTCAAGGCTGAATGAATTTAACTTGAAACGGTGTACTTATATTCGATATTTCTTTCTGGTTACTACAGCACGAAAACACGGAGTCAGAGAGTCGACGTTCTTCTCCATCATATGCTGAGCACGGAGCTGGAAAAAACAAGGAGTCCCAGCCCATAGCTGCCTCCACGGCACTTATTAAAAGAAAAAAAAAAAAAAGACAAAACTTTTCGCATTTTTTGAGAATTGATTTAGTAAATGTATGAAAATGTGAAGTTTCTTCACTCAACCTGAGCAAGTGCCCAAAAAGTGCCCAACGTTTTCTTTATATAATTTTACCAAAGTCCACAGCATTGTGGTTAACTCGTGCAATACGGTGAAGTCATGCGATATACACAAAACGTTAGAAGTTGCATTCCGACTGCATTATTGGGATAACTAGGTTCCGTCTTTTTGTAACATGTGGTTATGTCAGTGTTGCTTGTACATTTAAAAGGGGTTTAATTAAGGAACGCTCCTTGGAAAAGTATTAGGTTTGGGGGTTGTGAAGTTGCCTTTTAGAAATACGTTTTCAATTCGTCCTCAATTTAAGTGATTTTTATGGGAAGGTGCTTTTAGTGTTTTTTTTTTTTTTTAATGACAAAGAAGGTGCCTTTTGTAATAACATTATAACCAAAGATGCCTTCAGTTACAATAAAAGGTGCCTTTTATAGTAAAATTATAAGCGCCTTCTCTGATCATAAAAACCCCAAATGCACAAACAGAACAGAGCCATTGGACACACACACAAATACATCCTCACTACTTCTCTCTCGGCAAAGAAACGCTATCAATATCAACATCATACCATTCAATGGGTTTCTTTTCTTTTTTGTAAAATCTCCTTGAACAATCGAAGGTACACATCTAATACATTTGATTTACATCAATTTCATGCATCAATTATGATTTTTTTTTTCTATGTGTTTATATGTCAATATGTGTTTTATATTGTATTATTACAATATATATGAGTGATTAGTATATCTGCGTATAGATTTCATGTTGTGGAAATGAAATTTTATTGTTTTGAAGTATGCACTTCCAAGTATTTGGTGAAATGTTCATTAAATAGTTGTGTAATTTAGGAAATGGGAAAGAGCATGCAGTCGTATTAAACAGTGCATAATGATTTATGTGCTAATTGTGGACATAGTGAAATTTATGATTTTCACTTTTGGAAATGTTTTGAAAGGAAATTCAAGGTCGAAATATGACCGTGATCCGGTCAAGATGTTGAAATTGGGAGCCAATAAGAATTTTTTTGATCTCTTTGAAAGGATTTGTTAAGGTATTGAAGTTGATCTAAGTGTTGAGGTTGGGATTTTTTGCAAATATCCTAAGGATTACTCAAGTATTTTGAGTTATTTTCTTATTGCCATCAAGAATAACTATGAGGTCGAGAATCTCTTTGAAATGGTAGAAACGTTTAGATAGACTCATATCCACCGTTTTTGTGTTAAGATTAGAGGAGCTGAAGGAGGGCCCCCTGTATAAGAAAAAAATGTGCCTTTAATTAAGGAGAATGGGTGGGTAGCACTAATTGCGGAGAATGAACAAATAGCGTATGAATATAGGTTGTTACCCATGTTTATGCCCATGTGGGATGATGATAATACGGTAGATGAGATTGTAAGATTAGTATTGCAGAAGGAAATTTCACATAATCGCATGATTCACCGAATGTGAGGCTTTCTTGGTAATGATGATGACTATAATGATTATGACTCTGAGTGAGATGATAATGAGGATTTTGATAACGATGATGGTAATGAGATGCCTCTTGTACGTCCTACTGTGCTTATGACTCGAAACTTCCTTCCAAAGATGCTTGGTATATACTTGGATGCTTTGGGTTCAAGTTTAATGGTTCCAACATCAGTTTCGATGCAGACTTAAAAGGTTGACACAGTAAAAACAGGGGTAAGGGATATGATTTCTTTTTTCAGCAGGGGTCGAGAGGATAGCCTATGGAGAGCTAACAATTACACTTCAGGATGTCGAGGTTTAGTTAGGCCTTTGAGTTGATGGATTGCTAGTAATAGAGAGTACATATAGGATGTAATAAAAAATATGTGCTACACATCTCGGGGTAGTTCTAGAGGATTGTTGATTTACAAGGAGGACGCTTACTTATGAGCTAGTTGGTTGACTACTTTGCTTCACTACCTAAGTTGACAAATGATAAGCAGGTTAGACGATATGTTAGAGCCTAGATCTTGCAGATGTTAAGGGGGTTTGTGTTTGTTGACGAATCTGGTAACTTGGTACATGCCATGTTTCTAAGGTTGTTGGATGATTTCGAGAGAGCTAAACAGTACAGTTATGAGTTTACATGCTTTGTATGGCTATATAGGTAGCTATGTGGCTCTTCGTTAGAGACTGATTGTGAGATTGGTAATGTGACGATTCTCTTTTAAGTATGGGCGTACAATAGGTTCTTACATATGGCTCCCATCCCTAGACATGGCATGATCGTAGATAGCAAGAGACCGTTAGCTGCTAAGTGGATGACGGATTGCGACATGAAGACTTACTTAATGCATGTCGTTACAACCTCTTGTAATGCTTTTGATAGATAGAGTCTAGATCAAATACATAATTTTCTTGCATTTTCACTACTATCTATTTTAATAATTTGCCATTACATTAATTATAACATATACATCTTTTGGGTAGTTTGGCAACCGTATCCAAATGAGCTTCTAGAGATCCTACCTAATTTTTACTATCATGGCTACCACATTTAGGTAGTTGAAGTGCCACTCATATGCTTCCATGTTATTGAGTAACACTTTCTCGAGCATGTCGTTCGATAGTTTGGTGGATTGTAGAGGGTTTCACCAGCATGCAATACAAAAGAAGCATTGTACCATATCAACTTGCGTGGCCAGACGGATGTAGATCGGATCACGCATCATCTTCTGCATATCACTACATGGAATGATCATTATGCTCGGGTTATCAAGATTGACAGACCTAGAGGAGTGGAGCATGAGTAGTAATAGTGGTATAAGAGGATCACTCATCGATACATTAGTCAGATTGGAGCACTACTTAGACGGTTAGTGAAATCATTTTCAACTACAACTATTTTTCTACTTTTCTTGCTCTACGATGTCTTAAACCTCTTCTCTTTCGTAGGCTAAAGAGTTTCAGCAAATTAAGATCTCTTTTGATAAGGTCGACTACTAAGCAACTCAATTCTCTATTGAGCATAGGACTCAATTGCTACACAACCATCTCCCAATTATTCTCTACCCTCTTCATCTAGCTTAAGTTGAGGTGTAGGATCCAAACGAGGACGTCCAAATGAAGTATGACCCTCCAGATCCACCTAGGTGAAGTAGATGGACTAAGACGAGGACAAGGGGAGTTAGACGTATTCGAGGACAAGGTTGTCGTGGCGGTGACAAGACGGCTCCACCCCTTATGGAGGTGTCGTTTAAGGGTATAGATGAAAAGAGCATGTTTGAGATCCCAACTTCGGGTATTCAGGACGAATCTACTTTCACGTCACCAATACCATTTAAAAGAGGGAGGAAGCCCATTAGTTCTTGAGAAGAAAGTTCTTCCTCGATAGCTATCATTGATCCGCTCCAGTTTTTGAAGCCACATCAATAGTTGCTATAAACTTATTATTCCTAGGCTCCACCTATTTCTAAGAAGAGAAGACACAATGAAAGTCTAGCATTTAAAGTATCTTGGGTGGTCACTAGGTCTAGAAAATGATAACATTGTATCTATTATAAACTAGACTTCAAGACATTTGTATTTATGGAGATCTTAATATCGATTTAATTTATTCATGTTGGTTTCCATGTATTGTATGTCTCAATTTTACTTAGTAGTGAATGATTTAGGATATTGGGTGGTAAGTTGAATGTGGAGTAATGAATGTCATCACAAGTAAGACCTATGTATCAGGAGATGACAAAGTGGGTTGAATTTGGAGTTTCAAGGTTTCGGTCATATTGTAATTTTTGCTTTTACTTTGTTTTGTATTCCATAAGGTGTTGGCTTATTTGTTTTTTGGAGCGCAAATTTTTCCAAAGAGGACGCATTATGAAAAGGCGCATTTGGTAAGTAATATAATGCCATTGCAACTAAAAGCACCTTTCTAAAAAAATGTTTTCTTTGTAATAAAAAAACCTTGAAGGCATCATTTGAAAAGACGCTTTCGATGTAAAAATCACCCAAACAGAATACGTCTTTTCAAAACACTTTCACAACCCTCATGACTTAGTATTTTTTTTCGAGCACCTATTTTTATTTATTTATTTTTTTTGAGGAAAATTGTGTTCCCCAAGGTTAATTAGAGCTTATTGTGGAAGTAACTATGACATTTCAGTATTTTTGTCTATGTAGTGAAGAAAAACATTTTTTATATCTATATATATTAAGCCATTAATCTTTCATTGGACTCTACATTTATGTATTATTTCTTATAATTTCTTTTATCTTCATCACATTTTAGCATGTTGAAAATATAAATTTAAGTATTGTGAATAATTTACTTCATTAAAATAGGATTAGAAAATTTAGGAATATGCATTTTGAATCTTATAAAGTGTTCATTTGTTATTTTTAATGCAAGTAACGTATATATAGTTTGAATCAATAGTTAGATTATATATATTATTATTTGTATCTAATCTATTTATATTACTAAATAAGTACATTCTATATTAAGCCTTATCCCTTCTTATTTAAACATTATATATTTTGATGTTACTATTTCAACTACTTGCCGTCCATCAACATAAATTACATGATTATATTTTATAGAGACAATAAAAATCGTTAGATATATTTTTCAAATTCTATCTCTACTCTATATGCTCAAGATTTTTTTATTTTCTATATATTCTAAACTTAATAATATAATGCTACTGTTTCAACCACTCATAAATTATAGAGATAATCAAAATCATTCAATATATTTTTCAAATTTGATTATATGCTCAAGATTTTCTTATTTTTTAAATATTCTAAACTTAAATAATATTTATTTCATTATTGCTACCGTTTCAACAATCACATTTTATGGAGATCATCAAATCATTTGATGGTACTTATTTCTGCACACACATCACATGGGTATATCACCCACTAGTAGGTGTACAAAAGCCAGTTATTCGCTCTTTATCTGTATGCTTGCTTTTTGCTTCCAATAATATAGCACATCTGAGTCATATCTAACCATATCGCTTCTATCTAAAAGTCTACATACCCAGGGCGTTTTCCTTCTCCCATCGATGATGTATGTGTGCCATTTAAAGGGGGGAAGGGGGGAAAAAAACAAAGGAAAACTAAATTAACGAAACGACAAATTTGAACCGTAGAAGTCTAAAATCTCTTTCCTTTCGAAATTGCAGTATAATTTAATTTGAGACGGAGACATCCTCATAGGATTCACTAACTGTACATTATAACTTATCCTAATTCCTACCAAAAGATAAAAGGCCCCTTCAACCCAACCAAAGTTTCATGGCAGTGCTTCCAACAAACTACAATATTTTGTTTCAAATTTTGTAAAAGCTACACAAAACAAGTCCATTGCTCTCGACAAACCATCCTTAAATTCCTCACAAACTTCGACGTTGTTATCAACCTGGTTTTCTGGTTCAGCATCCTCTGCAGTTTCTTGGGGCATGCAGCCAATGGGCGTGCCTGCTTTGTATGCTTTACATGCTGCCAGAATAGGTTTAATCCTATCACGAAAATGGACAGCAACAAGCTCCTCAAAATGCTGCAAGCAGGCATTCATGTGTTATAGTGGCCATTACCATTTATCCATACTGATACCAGAACAATGATGAATGCATTATACTAATATCTTAGTTGCATGTACAAGGATTATGGTTTCGTGATGATACATGGTACAATTTTAAGAAGCAGACATCAGATTGGGGTTCTCACCAACAGTGATACCTAAATGTATTGGAATACATGTCATATTTATCCGACTATCTTTTGAGGGCCTGATATACCCATCCTTTGGTGTTACTGAGGCTGACCCAGCTTCTCACGAAGTGTGTGGACAAATAAAAATCGGACAAGAGCAAAATTATCTATAACAATCAGACCACCAGCCAATCCATGCATAGCATGATGCTGAATCCATAACAAAATATAAAAGATGCAGCAAATCATTGATAAAAGAAATTGCTTCAACAGTACCTTCGGTGGCTTATTCAGAGTATAAACCATAGTCTTCATGGATAATATGAATACATTCTCGTTGTATTGCGTGGACCTCTTCTCACCTTCCTCACCTGTAAATCTTGATTCATACCCCGGCTCATTGAAGAAGGGCTTTGCATTTAGAATCAGAGCTTGTATAGAGACCAAAACTTGTAGCATGGTCGACTTGTTAGAAATCCAGTTCTCACACTTCTTATCACCTGGCCAGGTGCCCAACAGGCTGAGGCAAACTTTACCGCATTCATACAAGTTTGGGTTCAATCGAAGCCCACCCGAATAATAGTGCACCTTCTGCCAGATGGATAGCACTCGATTTATTTTATGAATATGGACAAGAAAAAGAGAAAATGTGTGGAGGCAAAGTAACTTACATACCGGAGGTTCAGAGGGATAGTTAGTTGGAAAAATACAATCAAATACAAAAAGACCATCATGATAGGGTGTCTCTGAATGACCCATAATTAGAGCCCTCAATAGATCAATCCTTGATTCATATGTCCTCACAAAGATTGTGTCTGCAAAAAGAAATTCAGTTAGAGAACGCTCCAGAATAGTGGCAGAAATCATACAAGGATGTTCAATCAGAATTGACTTATAAGAAAAGGTGCATCTTAACAGTTGTATCCTAATGATACATTCAATCTTGCTCATCCTTTTCTTTAAATATTTGTTTAACCTAAAATTTTCTGCAAGCATTGTTTAGCCTAATGAATTGGACCTGGTAAATTTTTCTCCAGGATTTTCCATTCATCTTGGATCCTCTTTGACCAATCTTTTGATGGCTGTAGAAATCAATGAAAGACCAATAAGAAGTTGAAAAATGAACAATGCCTGGCAAGATAAAGTTACACGTGAGAAGTTGAATCACCTTATGATCAACAAAGCCCTTACTACAGAAGAAATGATCAGAAAAATCCTCTACAATGTCGAAATTCTTAAAGTTGTAAGATATTCGCATAGGTTTGCTTCCTCCAGCTACGTCTACCTTCCCATTGGGAAAAGCAGAGGTGCTTGCACCTTCTGCAGCACTTGTAGAATCTTTCAACCAAGGGAATGAAGCCTCCACACCAGGAGGAAGATCAACATCATCATATTGGTTTTCAATGCCAACAACTTTGGAATCATAGTCCTCCAAAAGATCATTTTCATCATAGTCAGATTTATCATAATCATCATCACAATAGTTTTCTTCTTCATCATCAATCAGTGTGTCATAGCAATCTTCAGTATCATCAAGAAAACCCATCTCTGGTTCCAAACCATCCAGGTTGTTTGAACTACTGGATGCAGAATTCAAGACCTTAAAAAGGCCGGCATCAATTCATTAGTCACTACCAAGCAAGTTAAATCTGCAATTTTACTAAATAAAGCAGTCCAAAAAATTGCTGAACAGGAAGACAGACAATGATAAGATTACAAGATGAGATTGACACACAAAATATTGACATGACCATGTCCCCTTGAAATCACTATCACACTCCTCAAATTTTTAATGTGCATGCATTTTCTCAGCCAACCATCAAAATGCAACTGCAACCATATCAGATCTAAGGGTGTGTTTGCTTTCGGGAAAACGTTTTCCAGACCTTTTCAATATTACTTCTAATAAAAACTTTAGAATTATTAAATATTAGCATAATAATCTCAATAGGTTGGGTTACCAGTTACTTTTTTTCTTTTTTGGGGCCAATTGTTACTAGTGACTTTGAGTGGTGGCTAATGATTGTAGGTGCTGGTTGTCACTAATGATCGATGATGGTGGTAAATTATTATGAATAATGGGAAAATGATTTCCATCTTTCAAAAAAGAAAACCATTTTTCTATTATTTTTAGGGTTGCTAACCACTATTATTAATAGCTGGCCTTCGTCATTGCTTTCCATTATTGCTTACTAGTACAAACCACTAATATCTAAAACCTCTTAAAACTACTATGACAACATTTATGAATTATTGAGTTTTGATGCTAGCGAATATTGAAAAATCCAAAAAACTTTTCGCTAAACAAATATACCCAATGGCTCCATTTATTTCAAATAAAATACTTCGTTAAACACATTTTCTATATTTTCCTTTATTTGTTATACTTGGAGGAAAAAATAAAAAGCCCTTTAAGTAAAAAGTATTTTCCTTTTGTAAGAGAAAACATACTCCCATTAAAAGGATTTATACCCTTTTCAAAATAAAAAATCATTTTCTGAATTAGTCTCTACAAATATTCCAACTCCAACAAAAATCATGTTTATTTGATTCTTATTTTAATTAATCTATGAATTATATTTTAAACATGAAAATCATTTAATGGGCAAATAAAATGAAAGGCTAGTTAAAAATAACAAATATCAACAAAAAAAGTCAAAGGAAATAAATGTAGCGTTTAAAAAAAAAAAAGAAAGTTCCCAAAGTACAAATGTTTGAAAACTATTCACAAAAATACTAACATTTGAAATCGTGTCTTTCAACATAAAACTTTCAATTGGTCTAAAATAGTGTCTTCAAGACAAGATGTTATTGCTTCATCATTTTTCTAACCAATTGGAACACATTAATACAAACCTATAATGGTAAAAATCCATATAAAAACCTGGTTTTCAACATATTATTGTATCAATACACCAAAAAATAGCATCCCACTATACAAACTCTACACCAACCAAAGAATCAATATGATAAAAAAGGTTCAAACTTCAGCAGAAAAGAGATAAAATTTAAAGTACCCAATGGAGGAAAAGTTCTTAACTTTCTACAGTGATGTGTATCTCAATAGAAATGCGATATGGGATTGAAATAATAATAGAAAAAAGAATAAAAAAGCTGAGATTTTGATCATTTGCAGAAGATGGGAATCTGATGACCAAGAATGGGAATCCATTGAATGGAGGGAGAGAGACACAAAAAGAGAAAGAGTCAATGGAAAGCTTAATCAGCAGCGTAAACATAGGGTAAGAGCGAGGGGGTTTAAAGTAAGAAATAATTGTGTCTTGAAGACACTATCTCAGCTTTTGCTTTAAAATGGTGTATCCAAAACACGATTTTAGAGCCACCACTGCAAATCATGTCTACAAGTCACCATTTTAGAGGAATTTAAAATTGTGACTCCGAGACACAGTTTCAAGTGCTGTATTATTGGGAATACTTTAGAAATTGCTGTATTTTTGGGGATTTTTTTTTTAAATGAAATATCTATTTTCTTTTCCTACACATGAAAACATATCATTTTCAGGACAATATTTTTAAGGCAAAACCTTATATGCTAACAAGATATTTTCCTTGAAATAAACAGAGCCTAAGTTCAATTGCTTATATGGAGAATGAAGTAGAGATCTTCCTAAGTACAAAGAGCACATGACACAGCACAAAAACAAATCTTGAAATGCACATAATTTTCATACAAAAGAACATGAAAGAAAAGGACATAATAGGTGAGTTTACACAGAAAACTACAAGTCACATCAGCATTACTGCAGCAGAAAGAAAAGATAAAATTAGAAGAAAATGTAGTACAAAATACATTTTATAGTGAACTTATTAAGAAATTACCTTTACCCTCTTCTTAGTGATGAAATGGCAACTTTTTTAATGCTTTGACTTCCAATAACAATGTCCTCAATCTATTGAATTCATAAGCAATTGGATCTAAGTAAGATACAATAGATACATTTTTCTTTGACATCTTTCAGGCGGGTTTCAAACTTCCCCAATGTTCCCATTACTTAAGAAAATTTGCTAATTTAGTGCAACATCAGCATATCCATGATTATTTCAAAGAAAAAAAATGATTAATTGCCATGTCATCAATAAGAAACTTAAGTGCAATTTCTAGAAAAGCTACAGACATCACGTTGCATTTCAGCAGATGTTTCAACTGCAAATATACCGGTTGCCTTATCTTGCAGATGGATAATAACAAGCAGATCACATCAAACAGATATGGTTAAGCAATCAATTAATAAGTCAGTTTAATTTTAAGATCAATTGAATCTAAAACATCATATATAAACTACCATTACTACAACTGTAAAGTATGTCCAACAGAATCTGTCAAATTCATTTTTATATTATTTTCCAAGGCACAATATCTTTCAAACTTACTCTCAACTCAGGTTTATGCTTGATATAGTTATTGTAAGTTGCTGCATTGACTGACATTTGCTTGAATCATGTGGGAAGTTCAATGTTGGACTTTGGAGTTGGTAAAGGTAGGAGTGTGCGTCAATGCTTACTAACAAAATAGAAACAACGCAAGCAACTAGCGCAATTCCAAGATGTAATGCATCAAACAGAGCAAAATTCACAAACTCCACACTCGAAGCAGAATCAGATGAAGTTTCTTTTCATCAATAGCTATGTAAAAAAATCATATCAGTGGACATCATATCATGAGTTTCACCAGAATTGTTTGAGCTTCAATTTAAAAAAACAATATGTTTCTCAATTGTGACTAATCCCAGCTGACGATAATTCAGCAGGAGATATGACAGATCAAAAAGCAAGATACCTAAATTCAAACTTGGAACAAGGCAATTTCTACGTACAGGTATTTTTTCCAGATTTAAAGAGACTAACAGTAACTAAAGTTTAGAGGAAAAATTTACCATGCAGTGTGGGAACAAACCCTAGGATAGGTTTAAAAAAAAGTCACTGTATACTATTCTTGAAAACAAGCATGTATTCTTTTCATGTATACCAAGCAGGACTTGCCACTTCGATTGCCAACCAAATGCAAATCCACATAATTTTACAGTGATGCAGGTGTAGGCAAGACGTCTGCAAGGAAGTTACATTTTCCTTCACCTGGCAGACCACAATACACCTTTCCTCAATGAATCTCTACATATTCACTGTATCTATTTTCTGTTAAATACTCCCATTTTCCATTTACAACACCACCACCACTCAAGCCATATTCCCACTATGTGGAATCAGCTATATAAAACCTGTTTCACCATTGCACCAATCAGTGACCATATGTCTATGTCCATGTTCATGTCAAATGACAATGCTGTATGCTGATTGTCAACCTTACACAACCATCTTCCAAATAACCTAGGGTGTTAAGTTTTAAAAAACTGCCATCTAAATATTCTGCAATGCTTTTTACAACCTAGCATTTATGGGAACAAAATATACCATGATAATCGAATGTAGTTGCCATAAGTTCCCAATTTGTAGTTTTTAATTATCAGTAGTGGTGGTAAGAGATGATGCTGGCGATGAACAGCCATTCAGGTTATGTATTTTATCTTGAAATTTGATAACTGAAGGAAACGGTATATATTTCTAAAAAGAGGTTAACAATCCACATCCTTTCTTTGATCGAGTTCCACCCTTCACTTAAGTGTCCAAATACCTCATATCCTCCCATTTCATTTGTTTTCTCCCCAGTTCGGCCGATTTCAACCGATCCAAACACAGTGGGCGAATAAGAAAGCAAGATCACAAGCAAAAACACGAAAATTACACTAAAACCAAAAAGATCAAGCTCGTAAAGTGAGTAGAGAAAACACAGAAAGTGAACCAAAATTATACAAAATTCTAAACCATGAAACTGTCAAATTACGTAAAATACCTCACTTGACTTGAGTTTCTGAGTGATCGAGTGGCTCAACGAGTGAGAACTCAGTCCATCCACATTAACATCCATCGGAACGATCACCGACAGAGGGAAGAAGAGGTAGAGAGAGTGTGTGTGCGTGCCTGCGATCGCAGCTACACATGCAATTGATCAAATAAAACCCTAATTTACTTGTTATATAGAGAGAATAGAGATATATAGAGAAAGAGGAGAGAGAGATTCGCGCGTTATTGGGCAAGTTTCTCACTTTTAGATAGGACGCTTGGAGGAGTAGGGGAGAAGGCTGAGGAGTGTTACTATGTTACGCGAGACTAGGATGGTTTCCACGTGTCTTGATATTATTGTATGTTAGCAGTACTTGATAACTGTGGACCAATCAAGTGTTAGTGGGAGCTGGTTTTTTTCATGAAACCTGACGTGTAAGATGACTGGCCCACTGTTTTACTCTCAAATTTCCTAATATTGACTTTGACATAATATATATAAGATAAGATAAGATATGGTATTTTCCGCGTATAAACTCTTATACTATAAAAATTTACTTTTGGTTGTATATATTATATAAATGCAACATTTTAAACAATGTAAAATAATGGGAAAAAGAAAAAAAAATAGCAAAAACAAAAAATATCATTTCTATGAAAATATTTTGAAAAGCATGGTACTAACCAAGAAGCAACTTTGGCCGAAACAAAATCACATCTCTTCTTCTTCCTTCTTCCATCTTCCTCCTTCTTTCTCATTACGGATTTTATACATGATCTCTTAAGAAAACGTAGACATCAAAACCACTCCACATATATTATCATTTCTAATTCATCTTTTTATAAAAAAAAATTGTAAATTTTACATAACAACATAGTGAACAACAATTCTCGAGGAAATTTAAAAAAAAATAATACCAAAAACTTATAATCTCCTTAGTTTCTCTCTTTAGAAGTCAACAAACAAAAAGGTAAATTTTTTTCTTCTTTTGATCGGTTTTATAAACATGTAAATGTATGAAATAGCATTGCTATTAAGAATATCATGGCACATTATTGTTTATATCAAATTCTTTTATGTTCCAAATTGTTTGCGTTATTTTATTATATATATACACATAGTATATGATATAAGTAAAATTATTTAGTATCAATGTAATTGGTTGAGTTAATTAGTTTTTTGTATGAATAAAATAGCTAAAAAATAACCAATTGTCATAGAGAGCATGCTTCTTCTTTATATTAAATATAGTTGTCATGTTAGTGGTATTTGTCGAGCTTATTTAAAATTAATTTCCCATTTTCGATTAATACTAAACACTAACCCATTTAATATTAATCTCCAATTAAAGAAATTAGAAAATTTCAGGTTTTTTATTGAAAATAATTTTTGGAGTCGCCACTCAACCTAAGTCGGGAAAAGAAAAGAAAACCGTAACCAATTGAGTGAATTGATTACGATTTGGTTACCAGGCTTTTATTTCAATTTGAATGAAGAACTAGAGAGTCCAAGTTCGGGGGCTAACCTATTAAACCTTTAACAGGTACCACTATTTATTTACCAAAATTAGAATTATTCTTCTAATTATAATATTTAAAAAATAAATAAATAAATAAAATCAAGAGAGAGAAAAAAGGGAGAACTAAGTTTCTACATACTTTATCGTCCTCCCGAAAATACCTACGTACCCGCTAACCGGATCAAACGATCGTAATTCTTTCCGAAAACTTTAATGTGTTGGTTCTTTTGATAAAAAATTAATTGATTGAATTTGTGTTTTTATTAACCATTTTATTTTTATTAAGAAAAATCTCTAGAAGCCTAATTTTTATTCCTAATTATAAAAAAAAAAACATAAAAACCTAATTTTTGAAAAATCCCAAATTAAAATTTTTATTTAAAAACAACTAAGTGATAATAATTTTTTTTTATTTTCAAGAAAAACCCTAAAGATTTTATGAAATATGTAATTTTTATGAAATATGCAATGTTCTACATGATGAATATTTTATATAGAAAAGATGCTTAAAACATAAAAAAAAAAAGAGAAATATTTTCTAACCATAGAAAAGATACTTAAACCATAGAAAAGATGTTTAAACTATGAAAAGATGTTTAAACCATAGAATAAAAAAAATCTAAATTATAGAAAAAAATGTGTGAATCATGGAAAAAAAAACTAAATAATAGAAAAGATACATAAACTATAGAAAAAAAGCGTAAATTATGGAAAAGATATCTAACCATAGAAAAGATGTCTAACCATAGAAAAGATGCCTAAACCATAAAAAAGAAATTTAAATTATGAAAAAGATGTTTAAACCATAGAAAAGAAATTTAAACTATAAAAAAGAAACCCAAACTATGCAAAAATTTTCAAACAATAGAAAATATATCTGAATCATAGAAAAAATACTTAAACTATGGAAAAGACATCTAAACTATGGAAAACAAGCCTAAACTATGAAAAAGATATTTCGCCATAAAAAAGAAGTCAATTAAATATTTTTTTTTTATTTTATGAATATCAAAATTATTTTTTTATCTATAAAACACTAACATGCCTAATGTAATTTTTCTAAATTAATACAATATGCAAAGAACAAGATTTTGTAAAATATGAGATTTTATAAAAATATCATTTTGAAAATATGAAATCTAAAATAAAATAATAAAAAATAAATAAACTAAAACTTAACTTAACATATGTTCACTAAACAATAATGCTATAACTAATTACTACCAATTAAAGACGTAATAAAAAAAAAATTAGTATAAGTCTTAAAAATAACTGTGCATATACTAAGTGAGATAAAAATAGATAAATAAAATAAGTTATAGACAATAATTAAAAACTCCTATTATGTACTTATAAGGCAAAGCACGCAAAACTTATGAAAAGGAACATATTGGATCCCTAGTCCTATCATGCACACAACTATAAAATTGGCATGAGGAGTGGGTTCGAGCGTGTTTTTAACAAATGTGTAATTGTTCTCTCTTAACTCGCACCATGAAACCCCTATTTATAAAACTTGAAAATAAATCTTTTGAATCGAATCAAATCAAATAGAATCTAAATTGATAAAGATCTAAAATAAATTTGAATCTTACAAATCTTGATTTTATTGGATTTAACGTCATCGTATTAGATTTGCTTTTTTCGACAACTATTTAGTCAAGATTGCATCAAATTAATTTTTTTGAATTTTTTTTTTAGTTTTTTTTTTCCAACAATTTTCTATTTTTTTTTCTTTTTATCATTTTTTAATTTTTTTTATTATTTTCTAAATCACGACCCTTTTTGTAAAATGAAAAATTAGGACTATAGAGGGGAAAAAATTAGGTGTCTACAATATTCATGATTATGTCACTATACATATAAAATATGTATTATTTCAGTGTTGTGAATTATATCGGGTTGATGTGACAAACAGGTGAGAATAGATAATATAAGGGTAGTTTGCTACATTAGAGGAAATATTATAGAACAAGAAGATGAAGTATGCTACGATAGGCACCGAATAGTAGTTAGGGTACCAATTAAAGCAACTTATGGTCAATTGATTGGCTTGATATGTAATCGACTCTAGATTAACATGATAACTTGCCTCGTTGATTTGATTAATAGATGTCTCCTTATAGGAGGGAGTAAGGACATATTATGTTTTGTACCTATAGATAACAATTATGACATCCAACAATTAATGACACCTTCACAAAAATGTAGTAGAGTAAGCAGTTCAATAAAAACATATGTTGAAGTTTATGAAATTGACATCCCCCAACTACTAAGTATAATTTTAGAGGATATGAAAGAAATGTTAGGTTTCAAGCAAAAAATTGAGTGTTTTAATCTCAGCCAGTTCCATACAGTGATATACCCACTAGAGATAGTATGCCTGATCAAAATAACATAATCATTGTGACCAAATCCAACAGGGGTACATATGTGGAGAACGAACTAGCTTGTAAGGGCATCGATGAAGACTTAGATGATACCAATTCTAAGCTTAATAGTGATATCAATCAAAGTGAAGGGTGGCTCCAGTAAGTTGAAGAAGAGTAGGAGAAACGATTGGAGGTAAGGGTTGACTATAGATGTAGAGGCAATTGGGATGTTAAAACCCGTATCGTTTTACACTGTACTAAGTGGTGACAGCCTTGTACCATCCAAGAGTATAGATGATGGTAAGAATGAATTTAAGGTGGGAGTATAGTTCCCAAAAAAAGAACACTTAAAGATAGCAATGAAAATGTATCAGGTTATGAACCATCAAGACTTTGTGGTGAAGGAGTTTAACCTTACCATCTGGTTAATCAAATGTGTTGATTGGGAGAAGAGCTGTAAATGGAGACTATAAGCATACAAGAAGAAGCATGTTGGATTTTTTGTGATAACCAGGTTCATAGGTTCACATACGTACTGAAATTATACTCTTAGTCAGGACCATCCTCGATTGGATTCAACAACTCTGTCTTCATTCGTCATTAAGAAAGGACATGAATCACTGAGTACTAAGGTAAAACATATTCATGTCACCTTTTGTAAGTTGTATGATTATCCTGTACATATAAAAAGAGTTCGAGATGCAAAGTGCAAGTAATAGAGCAGGTTTATGGAAGGGGGGTGGGGGGTGGATTCATATGTAGTGTTGCCACATCTTTTAAAAGCCCTTGAAGAGGCTAATTCAAATACTATCGTCTTTGATTGAGTATTCTGGGCACTTAGACTGCATATCAACACCTTTGTACATTGCAAATGCAATACCACAACTTACACTTGTGATATAAGTTCAATAGCTAGTTCATTGTCACTTACTTAAATATTCAAAACTAACTTATGTGCTATTTTCAGGCCTGTAATTATCATCGACGGTACATTTCTATATGGGAAGTACAAATATAAGCTTCTTAGTACGACTAGAGTTAATGGTGTAAACCATATCTTCCCTTTAGATTTGCATTGGTCGATTAGGACTGTGAGGATGGTTGAGGATGGTTCTTGAAGTGTTTGCTCATATACGTAATAAAAGGCTATGTAAACATTTGTTTTATATCCGACCATCACTCTAGAATATAGTCTGTAGTTGAAGGATAAAATATAGTATGGCCAAATGGGTGGCCATGGCGATGGTGAATTTGATACGTTGCTAATAATTTCAATTCTCAAGCCAAGAACAGGGAGCGTAAAGAACTAATAAAGAAGGTAGTGTACCAATTGCAACCCTAAAAATTCCGAGTGTACTATGATCAGTCCTCACACTATGACATACTTTAGAGAGTTACATCTAAGGATGTGTTGATGATGGAGCTCATTTCGGTATTGGGACCACAAATATTGTTGAAAATTATAATAATTCCCTAAAGGACATTAGGAACCTACCTGTCACAACATTAGTGAAGAAAATCTTTTACAACCGCAACAACTATCTCAATCAGCATCGGATTGAGATAGCTAATCAAATGGGTATTGGCAAGGTATTGACTAAATTTGTTGATAGAAAGTTTGATAGATGGCGTAAAGTAGCAAGTGGACTACAGGTTGTCATCTTTAACTATAATGAGTAAATATTTGAGGTTATAACTGTGTCGTTCCCTACAGTTCATGGTCAAAAGGAGAAAAATAGTCACATCGTTGCACTTAGAAATCGCCGATGCAATTATAATAAGTAGCAAACATATAAGATTTCATGCTCTCATGCAATAGTAGTTATGGGAAAAATGAACATGGATTGTATAGTACACATTGGACACTGCTGCATGTAGCAGCATCAACTACGAATGTGCATGTTCTTTCATGCCTTATACAAACAAGGTCGACTAGCCTTTGTTTGATATTCCTATGTGGCACCCAGTATAAATGGGGGATAGGGTCAAGAGTCTCAGAAGGCCTTAGGAGAAATGGTTCCAAAATGAGATAGATATTCGTGAGAGGGCCATTACCGTATACATATGGATTATATGGTATTGAAGGGCACAATAGGAGAAGATGCCCTTAACGGGGCCACTGGTCTACATTTAGTGGATCCACTAGTGACGTCATTATACCATTGATGAATTACTTATTGATATTTACATTTTGTTAGCTATATATAGCTGTTGTTAGTTTTTCTATTTTTTTACGTGCCTTTTATACTTCTAATTAGTCTTCTAATGGTACTAACTCTCATTGATTCATTATGGCATTGTAAATGCAAATGGATCGAGGACCCGTTGATAGGTCATTGCTTCTGTTGCAGGCATCCTACAAATCTGGGCTAGTGTGGGGTAGCTAAGAAAGAACTTATAACATTAGAATTCAGTTGTAATTAAATTCCTTTAGTTCGATCTAACATTTGTTCACCTTTAATATAACTTGCAAGTAAATCTCTAGCTCAAATGTCGTAGATGAGAAGTCATACTCAGATGTAAAGATGGATAAGAGATCTCGATAGATCCATGGATGTCTCCTTAGTTTGAGCAGGACAGTTTTCTCGGTACCAGGCAGATACCATTTACACAACTTGATTGACATTTGATCATAACCATGGTGGAGCATTAGAGAGAGTAGATGCATACATTCCATTTTCACATAGAGGAGTTGATGGTTACACTTTAAGATGTCTCCATACTGATCAGTCTACCAATTGATAGTCAAGTTGTGATGAACAGCTTGTAGTCGAGCTAGGTTGACGTATGCTTGTAGTTATTTGGACTGCGCCCCCCTTCGAATGCTATTATTAGGGCTTGGGTGAAGTTATCTTGGTTGAAAGAAAACTTTGGTGACCTTCTAGCGGATGCAGATGATATTATTGTCTAACAATACATTAGAACTCAAATTATGTAGCCAATTGGTGCCTCTCGATAGATCCACAAGTCTAATAATATGGTGCATCTGATATTCCTTCCCCTTCTCTTCGACCTTAGTACAAATGACCGATACGCCTAAGGTGTTGTATACTTAGCATAGCTCTATCGCTAATAATGTTTTATGTCACAAATGGATGCGAGTTAAATTAGTAGGCCACTTATCTTACTCTAAGTGTAGGCATGGGATCACTTTCCATACATAGCTCCATTACATAGTCGAATAACGATAATAGTAGATGATCAACCATTAATGAGCTAATGAGGGGCTATGTTTAATGTTACAAAGCTTCCTATGTATGTTGTTGACTAATATAGGGATACATTTGATTGCCAACATCCAGAGCAGGTACACGAGTTACTAACTAGAGCTCTATTTTCTTCTATAACACTACATAGTTAAATGTTCTAACTAGCTGATTTTGCAGGTTGTATGGATGCCTTACTCCGATGACAACATTGGTAAGCTCCCTATTTTCTACTATGCTGGTAGTGATATTGGATTATGCAGGTATCACTAATCTACTTCAATGTGGTTGAGTTCTATTTTCCAAATTGTATGATACGATAGTTTAGTAGGATCCAGGGGATTCTTGCCCCTATAGATACATCCTAAGAGCTGTATGATGAAGACTTATGAGGCTAGATAGAGACAAATTGAGTCACCACATATGCTAGCTGGTTAGAATAGTAGGCAGATCAATGTAATAGGATTGTTCTTATAATATACCACCTGGTGTAGCTCTAAACTACAATGATTGATACCAGTAGGTCATTCACCGATATATCGGCTAGTCAGGGGCTTCTTAGGTATACATGGTACGAATTCAAGTTCATTCTCCTTGAGAATACTTCACTTATGCATTTATATACTAACAAAGCCATTTTTTATAACATGCAGGTAAATTTTATTTACAAGCTGCCTCAAATGTCATATAAAGATATCATGGTAGAGTAACTAAGAGTAGATGCCATGATTCAATAGCTTAGGGGTGTTTACCTGAATAATGCACCAAGGTTAGTACCAAATATTAAGCATGGTGGCTCTCTGTCTCACAAGCTTTAGTAAGGAAGGCACCATCGACTGTGAAGACAAGGATGGGGTATGGATCAAAGGTGACGATAAGTTGAGTTGGGCATTAGTACGATCTGTCTCTAGAGCACATGTCACTAGTAGCATCTCTTGGATTGCTTAAATATGAGTTTCAAATATCCTTTGTTAGGGATAGCTCTAGCGATTAGATCTTCCATACCCCCTTCATTAAAGAGACCTTCAGAAGTCCATATTCGTCCTACACCATTAAGAAGGCTAGTTAGAGATCACTACGACAACATAAGCAAAGGACTTAACAGGTGGACCCTACTCCGATCCCTATGCATGCATCATACTTTGGTATTTATAGTCAAGATGAGGCATAGATCATCCAGTTAGATGTGAACCAAATGGTGTAGCCCCAGCTTGATCTAGATCTTCGGGATATTCATGCATATATGCACCAATGGCATTAGTTAGGCACTAGATTTAGATATTTCACATTTTTTTATTATATTTGATCCTTACTTTCTAAACACTATATAGATACTTGAACATAGTAATAGAGCTTTCATATTGCTTAAGTGTCATTTTCTATCTTTTCATTCGCTGTTTCTTCCACTCTGACTATTAATTCTGTTTATAATTACCAAACTTAGAAATTACTATAATATTTCGTATTTCAGGTACAAATAAGTTTGAATGATAATGTGGTTTGTTTGTACTATTTTGTAAGGTGTTATCTATGGGTATGAAGTTTGGGTTGCTTAAACTTCGTTGAATATGGAGAGTTTAGATATTTTGATGTATTTGCTTTGAGTAAATATGTTATTGTAAATTGGAGTCCTTCAGCAATATTAGAGAGAAGTATAGTGACAAAATTGCCTAGGTGATTTTGGGTGCCATATTTCTCAGAATATCTTCCTAGGAATGGTTTTTTTTTTTTTTTTTTGCTATTTTTTTCCTTTTACCTAGAATAATTGTATAAAAGTTGTCTAAACATTCAATTTCTCATTATTGGAAAAAAAAATACTTCTTTTAAAATCATAGATTATAAAATTATGTAACATTTTTTATAGTTAAATTATTATTTATGTACTGCTACTTAATCATTAGCTTGTCTTTTTCAAGTGTTTGAAGGAATTAGAAAAGAAATGAAGGTAAAATCTTCAAGAAAATTTTTCCTTATTTGGAAAATATAAGGAATATTATGGTACTTTATGAAAATACAAACTATATTATTATCTTTTCTTTTCACTTCTTTGAATTCCTTTTTCTTAATTTAAACAAGAAACTTATAACTAAGAGTATTATAATTTAGTGGCATAAATATTAGTCTTTTAAATGGAATGGACTAAGTTCAATTCTCCCTTCCCCTATTGTTGTAATATAAAAGTAGGCCAAAATATCTTCTCTCCATTTTATTTTCTCTCTAACTCTTTTCTTTTACTTTTTATCCTTCTCAATTCCTTATCTCTTCCCAAGAAATTCTTTTGTTTATATCTTATCAATATCTCATGTGTCTCTAATATATATCTATTTGAGAATTTGATATTCCAAAAACTACTTGATATATATCATATCTATTTTAATTTCAAAACTAGTTTTTGGATAAGTACTCTTTGTTTTACGTATCTTATCATGAATGATGGGAAGATCGTTAACATATATATATATATATATATAGAAAATATAGAAAACATATTTTATTCATTAACAGTTTTTTTTTTAGTTAAATAAGATAAGTCAAACTGAGAGACCCATACTAGTGCGACTAAGTTTGGTAACAGATTTGGGGCGTTGAGAAGGTAATCCTATTAGGCTAGAAACTTATGAGGGATTTCGTGATATTAATCGAGTTTTCATAGGATTAAAATTTGAAAACATAATAAAATATTTAAAAAAATAGCTAAAATTGTAGCAATTTACTATATTATTATATTATCAGTAACGCGTGAATTAGGTATCAAAAAATTAATGAATACTTAAAGATAAATTATATGAGTAATATAATTAATATTATACATAAAATAATATGTAAAATACATGTATACACATCGGGTATAATGATTATATAAATATATATATATGCATGTAATTATTGAAAAAACTCGAAAATATATAAATGTTATAAAATAAATAAAGAAAAATATAAGAAAATTATTTTAAAATATCCTAGACATGTGGAAATATGGAAGGAGGAGTAGCATTGAAAGTAGCAATGCATGGAGATAAGAGTCCCAATTTTGACACCTAGATATGGCTTTTACACATGACATATGGAGATGAAAAAAAAAAAAAAAACAAAAGCATGTCACATTGTGTCATAAAAATCATCTCTTGTTATTTGGAACAAGTTTAGTTAAATGTAAGTTTAAGAAAATTCTAGGGTAAGGAAAATAAAGAGAGGATGTGAGAAAACAAAAATTAGGAAAATTAAGGTGTAAATTGAGTCTTACGAGTACCGAAGGAAGGCAAACACTTGAAAGTGAAACTAGGGTGATGCTTGAAAGAGGTGAAAAAACAAAAATTAGGGAAATTAGTATGTAAATTGAGGATCTTATGAGTACCCAAGGAAGAAAACCACTTGGAAGCGAAACTAAGACAGCACTTGAAAAAGTGGCCAGTGCCTATCTTAGTTGACAAACCTCTTTCCCCTCATGGAGGCAAGAATAATTGGTAACTGGTTAGTCTCCAATTTCTTTGATTTTATTAACGTTTTGGGAAAAATAGTAAACATTCATTAAAAATTTTGGAATTTGGTTTTCTTACATATTTTTGCATTAGGAATTCTAATCTTCAACCAGATGTTCAAAGAGTGTAGATATGAGATCCTTAAGAAAAACGTCTCACGCACTAATATTTAATAGAGTTTTTGAAAAACTATTCAGTATAATTTAGACTTGAATTTTTTTAGTTATACTACTAAGAGGTTGAATTTTGATGTTATGTTATTGGATTGTAAAAATTAGGTCATCAGATTTGTGTAACCAGCGTGCTAGAAGTGTCATTTTGCAAAGAAACTTAACTAAATCATTATAAAACTATAGTGTAACCTATGTTCACCTACATGCAATAGTTGGAAGTGGTTTAATATGAGTTTGGGAATGATGATTTTTGAATAAAAATAGGTATTTAGCGATTTAGGGTTAAATTTTTTAAGTATTTAGTATACTTATAAACTAATGGATAATATGATGAAGAAAAGAAGTAGATGGTTGAAGTATTATTTGATACTTACCACATATGTAGGGTTTAGAATTCTATAAATGTAGGGAAAATGCAATATATGCGAAGTAGTTAGATGTATTAGAAACACTAGGGTCAGAAACTGTGTCAAAAAGTAGGTCATAATGTAATCTAGTGTAAATATGGAGAATATACTAGAAATTGGATCTAGATCAGAAAGTACCCATCTTTGAACTCTACACTATTTTTAGAGAATAAAATGTGAGTAAGAAACTTCTTAAATAAGAATATAATCTTGGATGGTGGGTAGAAATTTCATCAAAAATTGGGTTAGAATGTAGTTCAGTATTGAATATCCTCGATCACACTAGGAGTTCGATAGTAAATCAACTAGTGATTTGTATATGAATTCTATACCTTTATCAAAGTCAGAAGCCACTCAAACAATAGCCTATACCACAACGTTAAGTCAAAACCTAAGTCAAAAAGTGGTTTGATGGAATATGCTAAATGAAAGAGCAGATGGAAGTTTGAAGACGATTGATACTATATATTGGATCATTAGGAGCTAAAGAGTAGATCAAAAAGTTGCATGTTTATAACTTCTAAGAATTTACTGAAGTTAGAACTTAGGTAAAAAACAAATGGACAGCGATCTATACCAGGTCAAAACCTTAGTTAGAATGCCTTCTAATTAACTAATATCAAATAAAAACCTTAGAAAAACTCACATAATACAATTGAAAACGTACTTAAATGTCTTCAATGGATACACATGTTACATAATGGACAAAAACTAAAGATATCATGTTAAATTTTAAGGATAATAAAGAAAGACAAGAGTGACGCACGAGGAGATTGAACATTGGTATCCATGTAAGTGAGATCAATGTTCTACCACACTTTGGAGTATCATTTAAAAATACTTGAAAACCTTAATATATGTCTAATTTATGGTTGTAAGTTAGTTGTCTGTGTGTATGTAACGTGTGTGCTTGAACATGGTTATGCTATTTTGAGTGATAGACTTATGTATTGATTGTTCAATGATATTACTTATTTTAGACTATTTGAAATTACTTAACCACTCCAAAAGTAATTTAATACAAACTTGGCTTAACTATTGACCGGATCTGCATGGCAACTAACTAGGGAAAACGATTGGGGTTTTCAAGCCAAACACTGACCCTTTGATGAGGATAGCAAAAATGGTCCTCTGATATGAATTGTAACTAAGAACAGACAAAGCCGGTCGCTAAATGGGTCTAAGCTTGTTGAAAGTTTGAAAAGGGGGTAATAGGGAATGCATGAAAGAACAACAATAAATGAAAAGTAAGCAAACCCACAAACAATTCCAATGTATATGACGCACCAATGGAACTTTCGGAGACTCATGGTATAACTCGATATGACGCACCAATTGGACTAATGAGGTTACTCGCCACCTAACCTTACTTAAGGGTTGGGATAAGAATGAAATAAGAGTAAACAAAACAGTGTTTACAAAAAGGAAGAATATTCAGTTGTATTGATGATAATCTAATGTTTACAGCTACAAATACAAGGGGTATTTGTATCGAAAGTTTAGGGCAACTTCCCTAAAAGGAAAAAGACAAAAAGGTTAGATTATCATCGATACAACTGAATATTCTTCCTTTTCATAAACACTGTTTTGTTTACTCTCATTTCATTCTTATCCTAACCCTTAAGCAAGGTTAGGTAGCGAATAACCTCATCGATCCAATTGGTGTGTCATATCGAGTTGTGTCATGAGTCGCCGGAAGTTCCATTGGTGCGTCATATCCATCGGAACTATTTATGGGTTTGCTTACTTTTCAATCGCTATTGTTCTTCCGTACATTCCCCATCACTCCCTTTTCAGGCTTTTAGTAAACTTGGATCTATTCAATGATCAGCCTTATCTATTCTTGGAGACGGTTCACATCATCTTAGTATTAGAGTGAAGGTTTCGTTTGGGTTGGAGCAATTTGTTTCGTAATGTTATCTATGCTCTGTTTTACTTAAGCAAAACAAAGCAAGTTACTATGTTCATCTTAGTTGCTGTGTTTGCTGACTGTTTAGTTTCTGGTTTAGGGAAGTGTTTACTATAACACCTAATTAAAGAAGCTTGAGGTTTGAATCTATCAAAGAAAATGACGGATCCAAGTATTGATATTGGGGCAACAATGTTGTCCACTACAACCGACAATCTCAAGGTATTCTAAAAAGTATTGTCGAGAGACTTGATGAGGTGGTTAACCTCTTAGTGGATTTAACCCTAGTTGTTCATGCATTGGCTTATCAACATGCTAAAACTTGTGCTTAACACTCTGTAAGTTCCCAAAATTGAGTTTAGGATAACCCAGCCTAAATTTAGGACTTTTAGAGAAACTTATCTAATTGAACTCAAACTTAATCACTAAGATAGCAAAGTTAGTCGAGGTGATATAGTAAATTTAGATTTTAAAAATAATAACCCAAAATCCCAATTATGCCCTTCGAAATAGGAATATTCGATATAATATTAAAATGCTTAGAACTTTTAAAATTAAGGTCAGATTGCGACGAGAACTCAGAAATAAGTTAATTGAGTTATAAAATGAAATAATAGAGTATAATTGACTATATAAATATATACATATTTTTATAAGTATACTCGGTATAAATAATAATTATACCCATAAATTAACCTTAAATTACTTAATTATATATATATTGCATTGAAATCATGAAATTTATCAAGAGAATATATCCTGAAAATAAAATATATGTTAGGAACTTAATTATATGAGTATAGTTATATATTATGCGTGATATATACATGGGATATATATTCGTATATTACTAAATAACTAAATATTAATAAAATACACCTAAAATACTAAAATAATTGAAAATCTTATCCTAATGAATCAAATTGTGGCCGGAAACTCTTGGAATTCACCGTAGCAAATTAGGAAAGCTGGAGGATGATGATTTAACAGCAAGTTAGTAGGATTTGGCCACCTCCTACTTGCTTTTATGAAGAAAAAGTAAAGAAAAAAATTCAAAAGGGGCAAAAACGAACTCCCACAGCTTAAATAAGCATCTCCACTTCATTTCCCAACTTTACAAATCAAAAACACTTAGGAGAAAAATTTAGACAAAATCATAGGAAATTAGAAAGAAAATAGAAAAATAGAGCAATCACTATGCTACCACCGTACTAGATCCAAATGACCACTTAATGACAAACCCAACCATCCACCACCAGTCCAGGCTACGTTTAGGCCGTTTGGCATA
Organism: Lumnitzera racemosa; assembly: GCA_024138005.1. Classification (NCBI taxonomy): domain Eukaryota; kingdom Viridiplantae; phylum Streptophyta; class Magnoliopsida; order Myrtales; family Combretaceae; genus Lumnitzera; species Lumnitzera racemosa. The sequence continues at coordinate 95,043,473 of JAMXBC010000004.1, read as the reverse complement.
CCTCCACTACCCTACGGCCGCAGGAGACACCAAGAACGGCAAAGTCGATTCCTTACTTTGTTTTTTAATAATTTATAAAAATTAGTAAATCGACCCAAAAAATTATGAAAAAAAATTGTACTTAGGTTATTTTGAATATGCTTTTACATGATATTTTTATTTTTGAAAAAAACGTAATATGTAATATACTTCCTTAAGAAATTTACTATTCATCCAAATTTAGAATTATAAAATAAATATACTAAATGATATTGTTTCTAGCTAAAAAATTTTATATAGGATGAGTATGATATATAGATAATTGCTATATAACCTGAATTTTGATTTGAATATCTTTAATATTTATTGCATTTTTTTGCCTAAAAACAGCTCGAAAATAGGTTGAAATTATGAATTAAACAGGAAATTATGAAATTAATTGATAAAATGGACATGTACTGATCTATAGTAAATAATAACAGTATTAGGTCAGAATGAAATTTATTAGGTGTAAAAAGAATCATAATTGAGTAATTTAGGATCATTTAGAGGTAAAATTGTAAATATAAATATATAGGCGATAAGTCGAAAACTTTAAATCAAGTGATAACTGAATTTTCGATATTTTAGGAGTCTATAGAAATTTTTAGGGAATCATTTGGAAATCCAAACTATTTATTACAAATTTACTAGCTTAAATTACGAGTCGGTGTGTATTTTTAATATTAATAAGCTAAAATGAATTAAATAGTTAAATAAAAACTATATATGTGATGGCTAAATAGATTGGATTAAAAGAATATTTTTATTATATTTACTAATATATTCTAATCGAGATACACTTTAGGTGTATTAGAGTTGAATAATACTTATATTGTGATAATATACGGACAAATTAGGTAAAATACAAATTAATAACTGCATTAAAAATTTGAACTACACTTTAAAAGTCATCTCTAGGAACAGAACTCGTAAAATGTGTCATTAGGTTTATATGAACCTAACGACACTAACTTTGTTAAAATCGAACAATTTTCAATAATTTAACATATAACTTTATCATATTCAAGAACGTACGTATTTTGGTAATCCTATCGGAATTAAAACATGAATTAATAAATTCAAAGTATGTTTTAATACGATTGAAACGATATATAATACATAATAATATATATAATGTACAATATCAACAATTAATAACTTAATTCAATATGTAGTAATAATACGACTATATATTATGGAAATAATAATAATAATAATAATAATAATATATCTATAACCGTTTTAGATTAAACCCTAATGTTTTCGTAATTATTATGAAAACTGAATTTGGGTCTTTTGTGTAAATAGAATCTTTCAGTACAAAGACAGTTGACGATTCGAGTCAGCACTAGTGAACATCTAAATAAGTAAGTTGGTATTGTGGCTTCACCGCTTATTGGGATATTGTTTAAAGTATCCGGAGACCCAAGAGTACTTCTGGTTGTGATAGGAGTTTAACTCCTTGGTCTGCTATTTTATATGTTCGCATTAATTCTGTATTGTATAAACTTATTGGCTACCCCTAATCAAAACTAACATTTATTTGACTAAAATGAAACTGGACATATATAACACCCATTAGAGGAAACGATTAAGAGTATCAGGCTAAATATCCTTCAATGAAGATAGCTGAAATGGTTCTTTTCCCATCCTTAATCGAACTAAGTAATAGGTAAGAAGGTCGCTGTAAGGTTAGGGGCCGTAATTCGAAGGCGGTTATGAGAGGAGGGTGTTCTCCATTGTACAAGCCTGGTTTGGTCTGACTTGAGTCACAATGAAACTCCTCAATCTGGGTTGGAGTGAATATAATTTCTCTAACCTCACAGTAGACTAGATAACACTATGTGATGTTTCATTTAATTGATTGCATTGCATTGCATTTCATCATAATTATTAACCTTATTTATGTTTGTATAGTACTCTTCTGACTCCATCCCATTTACCGAGCTAGTTGTGCTCACATCCCAATAGACTCTTTTGCAGGTGTTGAATAAGGTTAGGATGTTCAAATACCACCATTCTTAGGTTAATGTATTGCTGTTTAGGGAAGTGAGGATCGATGAATCAATTGAACCTGGAGTTTTTGAGGAAACTAATTGGGAATTCCCTGGAAGCCCACTAGTTTCCTAAATTATTGTATATAAACAGCAAAATCTATTGTTTTTAATAAACTCTGATTGTAAATTTTACTTTTGGATATAAAACGTTTGTGTAAATACTGTTATAGTACTAGACAATAGGTTGTATAGAGCAAGTATTTTATAAAGCTGTATCACAGGTTTGGTTATTAACAGGTGTCAAAACAGACATTTCAATTTGGTTGAGTTGTGTACGTCTTGTGTAAACTATATCTATGATAGCAACTGCGAGGTCAGCTTTTATCTTAGGTTCGTTTACACGACAGGACTGTTATAACTCTTCCTATTTGGGGCATGGCACACTCCATAAGCTGCTCGACCTGCTAGAGGTCAGAACCTAGCTCGGCTAGTTTGAGGTGGAGGAGTAGGCGGACGAGTAAGATGAAGGATAAACCTGAGAAAACTGGATAAAGAGGATGAGGAAGAGTGTTTTCAAGAAGAATAAGCTCGAGTCCCCAAAGCATTTGACCATGTGAAGCTTCAAATTTCGGGCTTCAATAGATTTAGAAGTGCAGATGAGTACTTGGATTGAGAAGAAAAAGTGAAGCGCGTTTTTAACTAGTATCAGTACGAGGATTACGAGAAATTGAGAACTGCTACTATTGAGTTCTTCGAATATACTGCTATGTAATGGAACAATTTCTAAGCTATGAAAAGGCGAGAAGGCTACTGAGAGAGTACTACTTGGCTTGAAATGAAAAGAATACTTAGAAACAAATTTGTGCCTAATATTTATCCACAAGATACTTTTACTTAGCTTTGAGAGCTAAGACAAGGAGGCTAAATAGTTTATGAGTATGTCCAAGAATTTCAAATGGTTATGATCCGCTGTAAAGTGAAGGAACCACCAGCATGAACAATCTCTAGGTTCCTTACTGGATTGAGAGGTGACATTCGAGACATTATGGAACTTAAATGATTTACCACAATGAATAAAGTCATTAAAATAGCCCAACAAGTAGAGAGGTAGAGAAGAAGTCGAGTACCAACCAGACTACTGACTAGCCGACCAGGACAGGGAAGACATTAAACTTAGTTAAGTACCAAGCCAATTCGAAAGGTGGATGTTTGAGCCGAGTAGAAAGGTCGACCTGACAGTGATGTGCTGACCCAAAATTATGAGAAAGGGTAAGGATTTGGTAGGAAGATGAGCCAAATCAAGTGCTTCAAGTACTAAGGGTTTGGACATATGGTTGCTCAATGCCGAAACCGAAGGACTATGGTCATCAAAGGAAATATCCCAACGCTAGAGGTAGAAAGTATTGATGAGAAACTTGAAGAAGAGGAAAGCACTGTTGAGAAAGAAGCTGTAGAAAAAGAACTGATTAAAGAGGATGTATTTATTGAGGACTTAGACCAATTGGTCCTGGTTGTCTAGTGCGCAATGAACTTGGAACCCTCACGAAAGGAAGAGTAGAGAGAGAACTTATTTTATACCACCTGTAAGGTAAATGATCAAGTAAGCATGTTAATTGTGGATAATAGAAGTTGCACCAATGTAGCATCAACCAATTTGGTCACAAAGTTAAATTTATCGACCATCACACATTAGAGGCCATACAAGTTACATCAGCTAAATGAGAAAGGAGCACTATATGTCACTTAGCAAATACTACTGTTGATCACTATAAAAAATTATTCTGATGAGGTTTTCTGTAATGTGCTGCCTATATGTGTTTTACATGTATTGCTTAGTCGACCATGGTTGTTTGATAGAAGAGTTATCTATGATAGTTATCGAAATACGTATGTGTATGAGAAGGATGGTAGGAAGATTTTGTTGAACCTAATGCCGTCGAGAGAAGTTAATAAACTGCAGAAAAAACTTTCTCGTAGATCGATGAAGACTCTGATAATACGTAGAGTTGAGCTCTGAAAGGCCCTTAAAGCTAATGTACCAACCGACATGTTGGTTAGGTAACTATTAGAGTTAAAGGAGTGGGGTGAATTATCCTAGAAGGTAAAAAAGTTATTAGATAAGTATGTTAACCTGTTCCCAGAGTAGTTACCCGAAAGACTATCCCCTATCCGAGGCATTGAACATTACATTGACTTAATACCCAGCACCATATTGCCAAATAAGCCAACTTATCGGATGAGTCTTGAGTAGGCTTCTAAACTACAACAACAAGTTAATAAGCTATTGGAGAAAGGTAATGTTAAGGAAAGTCTTAACCCTTGTGTTATTTTGGTACTCCTAGTGCTGAAAAAGGATGGTACCTGGCAGATGTGTGTTGATAGCCGAGCCGTGAACAAGATAACAATCAAATATAGGTATCCAATCCTTAAGTTGGAAGATATGCTGGATGAATTAAGTAGAGATAAGATCTTAAGTAAGATCAATTTGAAGTCTGGCTACCATCAAATTCGCATGAGGTTAGGATATGAGCGGAAAACTGCTTTCAAAACTCAGCATGGACGTTATGAATGGATGGTCATGCCATTTGGCCTGTCAAATGCCCTGAGCACTTTCATGAGGCCGATGAACTATGTCCTGAGACATTTAATAGGGAAGTGTGTCGTAGTATATTTTAACGACATCCTTGTATACAGTATCAATATACTGAGTCACTGTGAACATCTCCGAGCTGTATTGAATATCCTTCGTGCCAAGAGATTATTCAGCAACCTTAAGAAGTATTGTTTTTTCCAGGAGGAAGTGGTATTCTTGGGCTATATAGTAAGTGGGGGAGGCTTACGAGTAGACGACGAGAAGATCCGAGCAATCATCGAATGGTCGACTCTTACAACTTATGCAGATGTGAGAAGTTTCCATGGACTGGCTTCATCTTACAAGAGATTTATCAAGAATTTTAGCACTCTCGTTACACTACTTATTGAGCTAATAAAGAAAAACATCGACTTCCAATGGGGAGAAAAGGAGGAGGGATGTTTTGCCAAGATAAAGAAAAGGTTGACCTCCGCCCCTGCACTAGTTCTACTTGACTTCGAGAAAATACTTAAGCTAGAATGTGACATGTCAAACATTGGAATAAGTGTTGTCCTGATGTAGGAAGGTCAACCAATTACCTACTACAGCAAGAAGCTTAGAGGACTTCAACTAAATTACTCTATGTATGATAAAAAACTCTTAGTGTTGATTCAAGCACTACAAGTATGGTAGCATTATCTATTACTGAAAGAATTTGTTATCTATATCGACCATAAGTCCTTGAGGTACCTTTGAGGTCAAACCAAGTTGTTAAAGTGACATGCGAGATGGGTTGAATTCCTTAAAGAATTCAATTTCGTGAAGAAAGAGCAATGTAGTTGTAGATGCTCTTTTGAGAAGGCATGTACTTTTGAATGAATCGTAAACCAGATTGTTTGGATTGGCGAGTATCAAAGAACAATATTTTGAAGATCCACACTTTAGGCCCTAACTTGCGTGTTGTATCGATGAAAGGATAGTAGACGAATATCATTTGGAGGAAGGATACTTGTTTTGAAGAGGAAAATTGTGCATACTGACTTGTTCACTTCAAGAGCTATTGATCAAAGAAGCTCATAGTGAAGGACTGTCTAGGCATTTTGAGAAAAGAAGGACCTATGAATTGTTGAATGGTTACTTCTTCTGGCCGAAAATGAGGAAAGATGTGCACTAAATTGTTGAAGGTTGTACCATATGTAAGAGGGCTAAATGTCTTGCTAAGCAAGGGAAAGCAATGCCTATGCCTGTTCCGACAAAACTATGGACTAAGTTGAGCATAGGCTTTGTTCTCAAATTACCATGAATCGCCCAAGATAAAGATTCTATAATGACAGTTGTAGATAGGTTCAGGAAGATGGTACACTTTATGCCTTACTCCAAAACTAACGATACTTTGACTATTGCTTTACTTTTAGAGACATAAAGTTCTTGAGCCATTTCTTTATGACCTTGTAGTGTCAGATAGGGACCAAACTACTGTTTAGTACTTCTTGTCACCCCTAAACTGACGGCTAAACAGAGGTAGTTAATTGCACTTTAGGATTACTGCTTTGAGTTATAGTGGGCAAGGACTTAATAGATTGGGATGTTTACTTGCCAGTGGTCGAATTCGCCTACAATCGAATAGTTTATGACACTACCAAGCAGACCCCTTTTGAAGTGGTATATGGTTTTAATCCCGACTTGTCCTTTGATCATACCCCCATACCTGTTATGATGCCTTGCAGTAGTAGAATCGTAACAGTCCCATCGTGTAAACCATTTTAGGATAGAAGTTAGCCTTACAGCCGCTATCTTAGACCCAATCTATATAAGACGTTCATAATTAACCCGCTTTGAAATAAATAATTCATAAATTAAACATGTTTTTCAACTATGTAATTACGAAAAATACATATGTACACTAAATAATTTGAATATGTTTACAAGATTTAGTAAACATATTTAGTAGCCTAATCATAATCTACTTAAATAATAAATAATGTAATACGAAAAATTTTAAAGATAGGATTCGAACTTGAAAGTGTAATTGCTATTCAAGTTATTATCCTTGCTTTCCCAAGATCTAATAATTGCTAGCTTTAGGGTAATTATAAGTTACTTTCTTGCTAGCACCTGTAACAACATTTATAGAGATGTAAGCAACCACAACTCAGTAAGTTGGGAAAGAGACTTAAAACCACACAGCAAACAAAAACAAGGTTATCAATCAAATTATTAGGTACAATGCATGATCAAGTAAATGTTATCGCACAACATTGTCCAGCCTATTGTGAGATTAGAGAAATTTCACCTACTTTAATCTGGGTTAACGAGTTTTTGTTAATACAACAACTTATGACCAAACCTAAGCTTGTGCAATGGAGACACCACTACTGCCGTTACTACCTTCAAACCATTGACTTCACCCTTGTTATGACTTCTTCACCTGTCACTCAGTTAAACTAAGGATGAAGAAGGGACCAATTATGCTATGAGCACCCTTCCTTTTGAAGGGGTCAGTATTTGATCGGAAAACCTTAGGTTTCTCCTAATGGGCTTCTATACAAATTCGATTTATATTCACAAGTCATATATTCGATTAAGTCCAGTTTAGGGTGATCAATCATTTTATACAAATCACACAATATATGCTAGAGTAGTAAACCAAATCACATCATCAACTTAGAAACAAGCACATCCGTATAGTCAACTATTTAATAAGCATAATCAAGTACAATTTCAAGCTTTCAAGTACTAAAAATTAATATTTCGAAATACAACAACGTATTAATTCCAACTTACCTGAGTTTCTCGCTGCTTACTTAAGGTGCAACTTGCGTGGGTCGTCGACGCTAAACCTTATAATGCAAATGTTGTTTCATATATATATAACTATCTTATATAAACTATATTCTGTAGTACTTTTATGTTATCTTTAGTTTAGGGTTTAATATACCTAATTATCCAGGTTTTTAAGCCTTTTATAATTATTCTTGATTTAGGCTAAGTTCCAGTTCAGTTTCCGAATTGATTCTAAATTAGTTTCTAGCTCATTTTTTTAGTACAATTTTATACACAAACTCTAGAAACTCAATTCGACCTATAATGTGAAATTAATCACATTATTTTTAAGTATTCTAAATATTGTTTTTAGTCTCTAATCAATGTTCTAGTCTATGCGGTTCATCTTAATCCTAATTTGACTACTGAATTTACTCCGATTGTAAGAAAATCTTATATTTTTCATATAATTTCCTAAATTTAAGTTTTGCACTAGATTTAATACATATTAATATTATTATTATTATATTATCCATTTTAACATATTAGTTTATATTTATTATAATCTCAACTTCACATATTCTTATAATTACATATTTTTACTGCATCATTCCCATAATAATTACATTTAATACTCTAAAGGCTATGATTATGTTACCACATCAAAAATTAACATCCTTAAATATCTAATTACACACTAAATTAGTAATTAGTGATTTAATTACCTAATTAGTTAAAAATTACCCATTTTATTCATCATTTTAGGGCTTAAAAATTTAGAAAATTAATTTCTCAAAAGAAGCTTCATGGTACTGTTCTATATCACTTAAGTAGTCTATAAAAAAATTTTCAATCTAAAACTATACTCCTAAACCTATTTATTTTGAAATCGAAACATGTTCAGTTTTTTAAGCACCCTATATTTACATATATTATTAAACCTAATCAATATTTTTCCCTAAATCTAAATACAATAAAATATCAAAATAATAAAATTCATAATTTTCTGAATAAAATTAATAATTTTAATAAATTATACAAAATCAATTGAAAATTTGGACTCACCTGTCTCTTAAACTTCCAACCTCCAGTGACAGTCTAAGTTGTGTCGGCCGGTCTAAGAGGTTGGTTTGGAGTGTTGTGGTGGTAATGGTTTGTGGGTTCAGTCTAATTGCTTTAACTACATAGAATTTTTGCAATTTTTATAAAACCCTAATTCTCTCTCAATTTTGGAGCTCTCTAATTTTCTAAGATTGCAAACTGACCAAATTAACTTCTGGTGAGATTTGGCTATTTATAAGGCTCTTGTGAATTTTTGGTGCATTAATTAGGTATTTGCTTTATCTTCTTTCAAATTGCTTTTTTTGTTGTGTTAATTTGATTGGTCCAATTTTTTCTTCTTTTCCTCAGCTGCCATGACCCAAATCTAAATCATTCTCCACTTCTCTGGTTTTTTTTTTTCTAATTTTTCCTTGATTTTTTAAATAATTTTCTTTAATTATTTGGTAATTTTCTAACAATTTTCAGGTATTTTAGGTAATTTTGTATATTTTTACCTATGTATAAATACATATTGAGTATAAGTAAATACTCTTAAATATTATTTATGTTATTAATTTTTAGTGTGCATATAATTTATCTCTACCATTTCTAATAAACAATGGGTAATATACTTAAAATTTAAAAATTTTACATTTTATTACTTATTTTCTTAAATTCAAATTTACGAGATCACTTTGACTAATAATACTTACTTCGTTGTAAAATTTAGGCTGGATTGGATGATTTGTTTAACTGCCCTAAATTTTACAAACGGAACTCTGAGTACTTGATTGTGGGTCTTACACCTGTACCCACACAAGAGGACCCTCATGCAAAAGCTAGAGCATAATTATTTCAGTACATCTATGACAAAGTCACTCAACACATCGACCAAGTCGCCAAACGTATATAAGAGAAGGTCCAGGGTAAGAAAACGAAATATTTTCAGCTAGGAGACTTGGTGTGGTTGTACATAAGTAAGGACAAGTTTCTAAGCAAAAGAAGAAACAAGTTATTTGCAAGAGCTAAAGGACCTTTTAGAATCCTCTAGAAGATCAATGACAATGCTTACAGATTGGAGCTACCTGAAGATTATGGAGTTTTTGACACCTTTAACGTTGCCAACCTCAATCCATATAACCCTGACAAAGAGCTGATCAAAATAAAATACCATTTGGATTTGATCCCAAATCCAAATCAACCCAAAGGGAATGATAAAAATCAAACTACTAGGTCATTGACCCGTAACCAAGCTTGAGAACTGGAAGGGCTGGTAAGGCGGATCCTCTTACTACAGCCAACTTTTGTCAAAGTCAAGTATCTCTTTATTAAGTTACTCTATATGCTAAGTTGAATGACTACTCATTTCTCTAAAGTGTGTTAAATTGTAGATTACTGAGACAATAGCCTAACCATTCACAAGTACTCACTCACGTTTGAGCCTACCAAATACTTGGCCTTACCTTTACCAAGGTGCTGAGAGAGAGACCCTGAACTGATCCTTAGCCACCCCTGCTTGGACTAACCATCTGATTATATTCTTTTGTCCACATCCTCTAATGACCTTGTTAATACATCTCCACCATGTATACAGGACCACATGTAGCATTAGCTATACTAATCATTACTTTTCTTGAATATTCATTTTCACCCTCTTATATTCTTGTACATTACTTCCTTAAGACAATTTTTTTTTTTTGTTTTTTCCCTTTTAAGCAAGTTGCTCTAAACTTTCAGGTATAAATACTCTTTGTATTTGTAGTTGTAAACATCAATTTATCATCAATACAACTGAATATTCTTCCTTTTTCGTAAGTATTGTTTTGTTTACTCTCATTTCACTCTTATCTTAACCCTTAAGTAAGGCTAGGTGGCAAGTAACCTTATCGGTCTAATTTATGCGTCATATCAAATTGTGCCATGAGTCTCCAGAAGTTCTATTGATGTATCATATCCATCAGACCTATTTGTGGGTTTGCTTACTTTTCATTCGTTGTTATTCTTTCGTGCATTCCCCATCATTCCCTTTTCAAGCTTTCAGTAAGTTTAGGCTTATTTAATGATCGGCCTTATCTATTCTTAGTCACAATTTTCATCAACATGTATCATCTTTCACCATCAATAATATATCAAAAGACTTAATTATTCTATATATTAGAATTTATGCTTAATTAATCCCCAAATTACAAAATTAGCTTAATTATATGATTTTACCCATTATTTATCACATAATACACATAATACATACTTCTAACAATCTAAATATTATCAATATCACACTACATCAACAATTAACATTCTAAAACACCTAATTACATACTAAATCAGAACTTACACCAAATTAATATTAAATTACAAAATTAAGCCCAAATATTACCTTTTATACATGATTTTACAACTTAAAAATTAGGTAAAAATTTAGAAAATCAAATTAAAAAACTTCATAGTACTGTAATTTATATCCTAAATAGTCTATATAAAAATTTTGAAGTCAAAACTACATCATTAATGTAATTTATTTCAATATTGACTACTAGGTCAAGTTTAATGATTTCTTAGAAGCAGTATATCTTAACATTTAATTTTATCAAATTAATATTTTTTCCTAAATCTACATACAAAAGTATCTCAGAATACTAAATTTCATAATTTTTTACATTAATTTAATATTTTAAATAACTTAGACAAAATTGGGTAAGAAAATTAACTCACATGAATGAGTGGCATCTAGCCACCAGCAATGGGTCCCATTATGTCGGCAACTCAAGGCGGTGGGGTGGCTGTCTAAGGGTGGTGGTGGTCATCCCTTTTTAGGTGGTTGGCGGGTGTGGTTTTTATTCTAAAGCCCTAATTGTACTATAATTTGTTAATTTTTGTAAAATTATTCTTTCCCTTCTTGTCTTCTTTCGCTATTTTTTTCCAAGCTTTCAACTGACCAAACTAAATTCCAAATGAGTGTCTCTCAATTTATAGAATAATTTGGATGGGTTAGTGAATTATTCGATGCTAAATGTCTCTTATCCCTTTTCTTTTTACTTTCTATTTGTCTTAATCCTATTTGTTGATTTTCTATCTTGCTTTTCCGGCTTGCCACGCCCCATTTGTAGGACATTCTACACTTTTCCATATTTTTCTTCATTTTTTCTTAATTTTTTATGAATTTTATTTAATTAATTAGCATTATTTTAGTATATTTAAGATATTTTAAGTAATTTCCCATATTTTTACCTATACATAAATACATATATGATACAAATAAATACTCTTAAATATTATTTAAGTTATTTTATAATTTTTAGTGTACATATAATTTATCTTTATTAATTTGTTAATTATTATAATTGTTTTATACGTTTGCGATAATTAACAAATAATATATATATAATTCACTATTATAATAATTAATTATTTTATTATTTATTTTCCTAAATTCGAACTCATGGGATTACTTTTAGTAACATTCCTAACTTTGTTATAAAATTTAAGTTAGATCGAAGGACTTATCCGATTGCCCTAAATTTTATGGATCAAACCTCGAGCACCTGATTATGGAGCTTACAATTTACACCTCTAATTTTCAAAGGTTTCCGACTCCCTTAAGGGATCATCACATTAATGATCCTACTAAAAACTTCCATGGTTAGGATAAAAGAGTTATGGATATAGTAGATCCCCTTAGCATATTCTTCTTGAAGCAAAGAATTCCTCTTGCAATGCTCCATTTAAAATTTTCTAATAACGAAGAATGGTAAGGCAAGAGCTAATTAAGTTCACCTAAGCATTTGGGAAGTTGAGGTTTTGAAGGACCGATCCAATAAAATCCCATTCCACACAATCATAAGCCTTCTCAAGGTTTAATTTTATCACCATCCAAGTTTTCTTTCCATTTCTTTTTCCCATAGAATGAAGAACTTCTTGTAAGACAACAATATTATCTCTAGTTGATTTGCTAGGTATAAAATTGCCTTATTTAGGGTTGATAATATCATTTAACAGGGTCTAAGATGATTCCAAGACATTTACTAATGATTTTATACAAGTGCAAAGACTAATTGGTCAAAACTCTTTTACCTTGTTCTCACCTATAACCTTCAGAATGAGGACAATGAGAGTTTTAATTACCTCCTCAGGCATCTTCCCTCTAATAAGATCTTTCCAACCGTTACATAAACTATGGGTCCAATTATATCCAACATTTTTTGAAGAATTTCGCACAGAGGCCATCTATACCTAAGATTTTATTGTTGTCTATACACTAAAAAGCACATTTGATCTCATTAGCTATCTAAGGAATTTGTAATACGTGCTACTCAGTATCATTGAGATTTCAATAAGTCTTTCCATACGAAGATTCTTTCCATTCATCCTTCTGACATCTTATTTTACTAATATACACCATTTGTATGTGCCATGAAGATGGAAATAAGATGGAAAAAAATCTTAAAAGTAGGAAATATAATATCTACTCTTCCCTCCTTAAATGCTTTCTATAGATATAATAATGAAATTTTGAATCCAGCTTTTTGAATAACATTTAGATTTACCTAAAATGCAATTATTGATATAATTAAGATCCACTAACAAGAAATGTATTATAATGCTTCTTTTTTTCTTTTTACTTTTATAACTTGAATAACATTTTATATCAAACACAAATCCTATATTTTAGCATCCTTTACGTTCATAAGCTATATTATTTAACACTTTTAAGACTAAAGATAATAGTGATTGAAAAAAAAAAGGAAGATCAAAGAAACAAGTTTCTAAGATTTTTAGAATTAAAACTTATCGTATAACCTATAACACTCACCTTAAACTTATTCGACAATATAGGATTCAACAGGTTTCAATCATTAGCCATATGCTATGTTTTAAGCTTATAACTTTACATAATTATTTTTTTTTGGTGAAATCATATAGAACATCAACGAAAACTTTAAAAATTGCATAGACACCTAAATTTTTTAAAAGTCAACATTTAGCACTCCTAAAATAAGCATAGACCTCTCTCTCTCTCTTAAATGACTAAGCTATCATGTGTAAAATGAGCTGATATAGATGCTTACATGGTAAGTTATGCATACATTAACTAAAAAAACTAAAATGTAGAAAATCAAAGAAAGGAAAGTAGAAATGAAAAAGGAAAAAAAAAAAGGAAAAAGAAGGAAACAAAAAGAAGAAGAAAAAAGAAACCCGAAAACTAAGATAATAGGCTCACTCTTGTTTTTTTGGGTATTAAGTGCAGAATTTTTAAAAAGTTGAGGGTAAACACAATTTTCAGAATTTTCAAGAATAATCCTTGTTTACCCTTTTTCTTTTTTTTTTTTTCAATAACTAATACATAACTATTTATCTTTGCTTCACATGATTCTTCTTCTTTTTGGTCTTCTATAATTGATTTTTTTCACAATGTTAAGGATATTTGTAACTCAAAACTTAATGGATTTGAGGATAGCATGCGGAAAAGTGAGAGAGTAAGAGGCAAAAGATGTTATTTAAGAGCCCGAAAATAAGTTTGCATTAACTAGCTTAAGCTTACTTCTAAGATTATAAAATAGAAATTAGGTTTCACTATAACTTTTCTAATTCAGGTGTCCTACATATGAATTAGTATGCGTACCATTAATATTGGAATTCCTATTCTTTTTCCAACACATTCTTTTACATTAAGTGATAAGGCATCTCTATTCATATGTCTTTTGAAGAAAATTTGTCTAAGTCATTAAGCTCTCATAATTTTATTCATTTTAACTTAGGTTTAATTACATGAATGATCATATGTGCTCGCATCTAAACTAATACAAATAAAATACTACCTAAAACTAATTAAATTTAGGAAAATTAGGAGATAAAACAATTCTTAAGCAAATCTAATTTGATTAGATCTAAAGCTAATATAGAAAACAATTATTGGAGACAGTAAAAATAAAATACAAAATAAAAAGTAAGACTATCGGATCAAATCTATCTAAATCTAAATTTTATTTGTTCCCCGTAGGTTACGGAAGTGATATCTATCATTTCTTGTAAGAAAACTCCATGAATAATTATTTTGTTAAATACTTTGTCAAAATTTTCTTAATTTCTAGTAGAAACATGTTGTTGTTTATTTCCTCTTTTTCGCTCTCTAATTTGATAAAATGATGATCAACTCGACGTGCCTCATGCGATAATGTGGAACTAGATTCTTCATAATACTTAAAAGCAAATTTGTTATCACTATATACCCATGTGTCATCAAACCTTATGTCAAGATCTTGTAACAACCTTTGAAGGCAAATAATTTTACAAATTCCTTAAGCAATTACTCTATATTCAAGCTCAATACTAGTATTGATAAGTATTAACAATTTCTTATTGCACCATATTGGTAGATTACCTTACAATTTCATCATTCCGATGTTGATTTGCAATTCACTACATCTCCTGTCTAGCTATCATCTGTTAAGGCTTCAATACTCTTATTTTGAGCCGTCTTGATAAAAAAAAAAAAAAACTTCATATGGAGTTCCTTTAAAATGTAGGAGAGTACAATTTACTCCATCCATAGAGTTTCATATTTTAAAGCACGGCCTCTCCACTTTGCGGTAACGGTGTATTCATAGGTTTGCAACCCAACTTATCATCTCCATTAGTAGATCTAGGATGTACTTTATGTAATTGATAAAAAAATCCCTTTCTACATCTTGTCACTTCCATTCCTAAAAAGAATTTTAACACTCTAAGTTACTTGATTTCAACTCTTCTTTAATTTTTTCTTTTTCCCAATTCATCAATTTCAACCAAATTATCACTTATGCTAATCTCCATAGTAGATCTAATTGAGTCCTTTATAGAGTACCTTCTTTTATCTAATGCTTTGATTTGCAAAAGTCACTCAAACTCCATTTCCATAAGAAAAATAATTTAGTATTACAAGATAGTTTTCCTATAAGTACTTAATTCTTTTTTCTTAATGTTACATGTTAGATTTAGGTTCTAAATTACATTTTATAGAGCTATTAAAATTTTGATGTATATATAGACCATAAAATCTAATATAGGCTCACATATGTATAAAATGCTAATACTATTATCTTAAAATTTATCCATAGAATAATTTTTAGGACAATATCATGGTTTACACTTTAACTTTATCATATATATTTTTTTTTTTGTAATTATACATACGAAATTTCAACTTATCTAATTATACACCTAATTGAAAATTTAGTTATTATCGTCTATATCTCAGTTATTTTAATTCACATTATTAATCTAATCAGTATAATTAGCCAATAGGGTGGCCATTCATGATCTTAGGGAAGTCTCACCACCTTCCTATGGTTATGGGCAATCACCTATAGCCACTGGTTAGTCTTACGACCTACATATTTGAACTGGGCTGTAACCTACTATTAAGATTCAAGTATATAGTAATAGTATAAATATAAATAATCAATAGATAATTGTATAATTTTGTAAAATTTGATATTTTTTCACTAGATCGTAATAATAGTTTTAATAGTTGTAATAGTGGTTTGAAAGTTAGTTTACTAAAACTACGCTTTAATACCAATTCAGAATTGTCAAGCTCTAAAGCGATAAAGTCGTAACAGTTTTGCCATGTAAACCATTCTAAGATAGAAGCTAACCCTTCAACTGTTATCTTAGACCTGATTTACACAAGGTATCCATGACTAACTCGTTTTGAAGTAAAAAGTTCATAAATAAACTTGTTATTTACTTGTGAAATTATGAAAAATATATTTTTTCATTAAAATAATCTGAGTATGTTTACAAGATTTAGTAGCCTAGTAATAATCTACTTGAGAAATATACAAATTATTATTAAAAGCTTTAAAAATAGAATCAAAACTTAAAAGTACAATTGATCCTCAGATTTTTATCCTTACTCCCTAGGATTCAACAATTGCTTGCTTTAAGGTAGTTATAAAATACACTAATATATAATAATATTATTATATATTAGTGTATTTTGGCCGCTTTTTAGTAAGCACCTACAACAACATGTATAAGGATGTAAATAATCAATAGCTTAGTAAGTTGGGAAGAAGACTTAAAATTATACCTCAAACATAATAAGAGTTTTCAACCAAATTAATTAGAGATGTAATACATATACAAGCAAATATCATTACACAATGTTATTCGGTCCATCATAAGATTAGAGAAATTATACTCGCTCTAATTTAGGTTGAGGAGTTTCCATTTAATACAACAGCTCACAACTAAACCTAAGCTTATACAATGAAGACACCACTCCTCCTGCGACTACCTTCAAACCATTGACTTTACCATTGCCACAACCTCTCCACCTATCACTTAGTTCAGCTAAGGATAAAAAAGGGATCAATTATACTATCTAACACTATCTCTTTCGAAAGGGTCAGTATTTAGTTGGAGAACCTTAATATTTCCCTTAATGGGTTGTTATGCAAGTCCAATTTAAAATTTCAAGTCATATATCTAATTAGATCTGGTTTAAGGTGTTCAATCATTTCAAACAAATTATATAAATACAAGCCAAAGTAGGAAATCATAATCATATCATCAAACTCAAAAAA
Organism: Lumnitzera racemosa; assembly: GCA_024138005.1. Classification (NCBI taxonomy): domain Eukaryota; kingdom Viridiplantae; phylum Streptophyta; class Magnoliopsida; order Myrtales; family Combretaceae; genus Lumnitzera; species Lumnitzera racemosa. The sequence goes on along the minus strand of JAMXBC010000004.1, from coordinate 95,026,512 downwards.
CAAGCACATATAGGTATGCATGTAGTTAACTATCTAGCAAACACAACTAAGTACAGTTTCAAGCCTCCGAGTAATATAAATTAGTACTCTAAAATACAGTAACGTATTAATCTCAACTTATCTAAACTTCTCGCTTGCTCACTCAAGGTACGACTCATACAGGCCATTACAAATAATCCCTACAATATAAAAGTTGTTTTAGTTCTCATATCATTATTATAGATAGGTTTTATTTTATAGTATAGATTATGATTATTTTTAGTTGAGGGTCTTACTATAGGTATAAGTCTATCAGGATTACTTCTCTCATTTAGTTGAGTTTCGAATTTGCTTATTATTTCAATTTTGATTCAGCTTCTAAATTAGGTCCTAATTTACCTTTTTATTACCCTTTATTTATAAGTCTTTTAAATATCTTTTAATCTTTCCCTACGGCTTATTTGATGAATGTAATCTAATCTTTGATTTAGGTTTTTAACTTACTATTTAATATACCTATATCAACTCTAATTTTGTTTCTACTTCTGAATCAGTTTCTGAATTCAATTTTGTTTTATCTTCTAATTATTGTTTTTATTTGTAAACCCTAGGATTTCTTCCCAAACTATGTGAAATCCATCTAACTATACTTAGGTATTATAAATCTATGTTTTAGCTCATAATTGGTATTTCAATCAGTATGATACACTATGTTCGTAATTTAACTACCGAATCAGCTCCCGATGTAAGAATAACCTACATTTTCATATAAGTTCTCAAATTTACCTTTCAAACTAGATTTATAATATTCTCCTCTATTATAATATTATCAATTTAACTTAATATTCTTCACTTATTTAATCTTTCGATTTTATATATTACTTATTACCACTTAATCTACACATAAAACATACATCTAACCTCTTCGATACCATAATTTACATCTCTCATCATTAACCAATATTCCAAGACATCTAAATTCATCCTAAATTAGAATATAAACCAAACCAATCCTAAATCATAAAATTAACCTAAAATATACTATTTACCTACATATTTAGTACATATTATGCATAATACATACAACTAATGCCTCAAACTCTACTAAAGCCACAGAAAATATATTATACTCAATAAATTATGGTTATTATATTATGACTATAAAAAGTACTAAAATAGTTTAATATATATTATTTTTCGATATACTGATTTTAGATTCAATTTTGCTAATATTTAGCTTAAATTAGGTAAATGACTAAATAAAATTATAAGATTTAAACTAAATGTTTCAAAAATCATAATTAAGCTTTAGAGTTCATTACAAATCAAATTCATTAAAGAATTTAATTGAAAACCTATTATTTATTTCATATGAAAAATAAGGCAGATTTAGTAAAATAATTTTAATAAATACTAAACATGTAGTTTATCTAAAATTATTTTTATTTAAATTAAAAATATCATATAATGAATATGTACACCAAAAAATAGCTCAAAATAAAATTATTTACTATTTTTGAAAATTTCTACAAAATTCGTTGGAATTAGGCCTGTTCTCTGGGGAGCTATATAAGCACTTCTAATTTTAAAAATTGGTTTGATATTATGATTATACATGAAATAATACCTATGGAAACCAAATTTCATAATTTTTCATGCATATTTGATATTTTTACTAAATTAAACAAATTTATAAAAGAAATCGAAACTCACCAATTGACAAGCTTCTAGCTACCAGCGATGGCTCCACCATTGTCTATAGCTCTAGATGTAGGGTCCACTGTCTATTAGTGGAAACTGTTTCTCTCCAAGTGATCATTGGATATGGGTTCTCTTTATAAGCCTTAAATGCACACCATTTTGTCTAATTTTACTAAAATTGATTTTTCCTCTCTTCTCTCCTCTCCCTAATTTTTTTCTGATGCTAAACTGACCAAATGAGGTTTTGGAAGCGGTTTTCTAAATTTATAGTTGGGTTTGGGATTTTTGTTCCAATTTTTCCTTGCCAAGTGTCTTTTATCTCTTACTTTTTCGTTTTCTATTTGGCTTAATTTTATTAGTTTACTTTTTATTCTTCAATTTCAACTTCCCACACCTCATTTCTAGAATTCTCTTCATTTTTCCATATTTTGATTTAATTATTTAGTATTATTTTAGCATATTTAAGGTATTTTAAGTAATTTAATGTATTTTTACCTACATATAAATACATATATGGTACAAATAAATATTTATAAATATTATTTAAGTTATTTTATGATTTTTAGTGTGTATATAATTTATCTCTATCAATTCATTAGTTGTTGAAAACGCGTTTTAGTTATCGAAACTCGTTTTATGCGTTTTCAATAAATAACGAGAAATTTACATATAATTCAATATTAGAAAGATTAATCATTTTATTATTTATTTTCCTAAATCCAAACTTATAGGATTATTTTTACTAATATTCCTAACTTTATCATAAAATTTGGGCTTAATAAAACAATTTACTCGATCGCCTTAAATTTTACAGTTCAAACCCTGAACACCAAATTGCGGGGCTTACAATAATGGCTTGAAGGATAGTCTCGGGTGTGGGTAGTGGTAGGGGATGGACAGTGTCTCCATTACACAAACCTGTGTTTGGTTATAAACTGTTGCATAAACGTTAAAACTCCTCAACTCAGAATAGAATAGGTGAAATTACTCCGATTTCACAAAGGATCAAACCACGTTGTATGATGATATTTACATGTTGCATTGCATCTAATTAATTATTTGAAAACCTTGTTTATATTTGCTATGCATTCTTAAGTTTCAATCATGATATACTAAATTGTTGGTTACTCGTACCTTATAGATTTTTTTGTAGATATTGACTAAGATGCTACATTATAATTATCCCAAGGTTAGTTTCTTTTTTAAGTGCCTTGAGAGAGTGAGGATCAACTTGGCTGATCAATCAAGTCTTTAAAGTTTTTCTTATTAACTCTTAGGTTGATGTGATTAGTTATGTAATATTTACTTACCCGACTACTATAGTATATAAATATTTCCCGAAATCATAAGATAAAATAGGAATATCTATGTAAATATGATTTAAAGTTTTTGGTTATATATAAAAATTATATTAATAATCTTGAATGGGCTATTTACTTCAAAGCGAGGAGTCGTGGACACCTCGTGTAAATTATATCTATAATAGTGACTATAAGTCAGTTACTATCATAGGTTAGTTTACACGGCGGAATTGTTACGGCTCCGCCGCTTTAGAGCGTAACACAACTTGCTATCTGTACTTAAACTTCTAAAAGACTACCATCTTACAACCATTTTTTGACAAAACATTGTGTATATTTCAAGACTTGAATAAGAAAGTAAGTATAGCAAAAGGAAATGTAGCTGGAGGCTAATACTTATTACAAGCTAAGCATAGTTCTATAGCAGTTATGATGAATAGTGGATTGTCATCATCTGGTTTTCATGTTTCGATAAATAGGTCACAACTTCTTTTGTTTCATGCTTGGTTGGGGCACCCTTAAGTTTCAAAATTGCAACATGTATCTGGTTGTAAATGTTTGAATTTCAAAGATTTTAGTTGTGATGTGTGTCATCTAGCTAAATTTCATAGGTTATCAATTTCAAGAAGTGACCAATAGTCTAGTTTTCCTCTCTCTACTACATGTTGATGTTTGGGGTTTGTATAGTGTAGAATCCATTTCTGGTGCTAAGTTCTTTTTAACCATAATAGATGATTTTTCTCAGTCCACTTAAACTTACTTGATGAGGTAAAAATATCAGGTTTCTTCTTTGCTTCACCAATTCATCTGTTATGTTCAAAGTCAATTTGGTATAGTACCTAAGATCATTAGGACAAATAATGGAGGAGAGTTTGTATCATCTACATGTAATAGAATCTTTCAATCCCTTGGAATTATTCATCATCGCGCTATTCCTTACACACCCCAACAGAATGGGGTTGTAGATAGAAAGCATAGGCATCTTTTGGACACTTCAAGAGCCTTAAGAATAAATGTTAATTGGCTTAAAATTTTTTAGGGAGAGTGTGTTCTTACAGCTATACACCTGATCAATAGGATGCCTATGAAGAGTTTGAATTGAAAGACTCACCATGAAGTCTTATATGGTAGATTACCAAATTATGAACCCTTGAGAGTTATGGGGTGTTTGTGCTTTGTTGGCAAGTACACAACCTAAGCCTCATGATAAGTTTGAATTGAGAGGTTAAAAGTGTATTTTCTTAGGGTATGTTTAAGGACAAAAAGGGTATAAAGTGTATAGTTTGATGTCAAAACAAATTATTGTCTCTAGGGATGTTGTATTCTTAGAGCATATCTTTCCTTTTAAACAAAATTGCAATCCTTTTTCTTCTAACAATCCTAAGTGTTCTTTAAAACCACATGTCTTGTTTGAATAGGATTTGAACTATTCTTCTAGCCAATCTCCTATTGGATAACACAGTTTTCCTCTTGGTTAGTCCTTTACTTGATAGGATTCGGGATACCGACCCTACCAAATTTTGAAACTGAACTTGTCTACTTCTCTCGTGGATATCTCATTTGATCACTTATTTTTGTTTATGTTATTTAGATGTCCTATTTTTTGTATTTTTTCTAAATTACCCTTATGTTTATTTTGTATTTACAAGAATACCACTAAAACATCCCTTTAGTCATTTTATTTACATGTTTGCCATTGAATATAAATAGAGCATATATATAGGGTTTAAAGAGACTTAACATTTTAATGAAAAATTCTTAAGACCTTTCTCTTAGAAAATTCTCTTCTTTTTGCTCTTATCAATCCCTTTAACAAAGATTGTAACAAGTAACCCTACTACTCATATAGGTACATCACATCCAGCGAGTCTTTGGCCGTATTAAATCTTGTTGGTGCGTTATATCCAGCTCAATAGCTCATGAATTTGATAAAGCCCCTATTTTATTTTCTTTTCTTGTTTGTTGTGATGCCTCTCAGTATGTCCGACCTCGGAGACACATTAGCTTCGGTAGTATTAGAGCATGGTTCCGATGAGGGATTGTGCGACATTGATGTGAAGTTTCGTTGCTTGTTGCTGTTCATAGCTACTGTGTCCTTTTCGTGACTACTACAGCGTATTGAGGTTGCTGGTTTGTATTTGAAAGGGTATTAATTCATTGGTTTTGTAGCATCACAGAGAATTGATTTACTAAAGAATTTGTAAGTAGGTTCATACTAATACATGAGGTCACCTTACTCTTGGATTAAACTATAACATCCTTTACATGGAATTTTTTTACAAGTGTAGTTGACATTTCTTTCCCAACACCCGTAGCTTCGAAGAAGAGAGAGTTCAATCCGAGTCTTGGTTTTCAAATCAATATCTGTACAAGGTTATTGAAGCCATAAGCAACCTATAGCTATTAGCATTTTTATCTGAGAATTGGTTTCTTTATTTGCTATTATTGGTTTAAGAATATAATGCCTAGGGTTTGAAATATTCAATTTTTGTTGTATGTGGTTATGGGTGCACGAAATTGAGTATGAGATTGTGGGCTTGTTAATATTAGTCATCAGAGTTTTTATTATCGGTGGTTTAAACTCACCGGTATTGTGCATCTAGCCATGTATCAATCTGTGCAAGTGGCTGTGTCTGTGTGTTGTGTAATTGTTGTTGAAGTTGATGGTGTAATTATTCCCATACTATACTTGACTACAAATTGCAACTAAGTTTCAATATGTATCGAACTTTGAAGAAATTGTGCCGACTGTACATGATTTTGTGTTCGTGACCAAACCCCAATCTACTACAATCCGAACTATTGTGAAGGAACTAACTACCGAACTGAGGTGAAGGAAGAAAAGTTTCGGAGTGAATTGAGGTAGTGATCGGATCGAGCTGTTCTTTATCATCGTTGAGCTGCTGTTGCTGACCTTACACGTCCAAGCCGAGATGAATTGTAACCGCTCTGAAATTGGAGTATCCGAGCCGAGCTGATTTGAACTGAAATGAAATGAAAGACCCAAACCGAACAAGCATCCAAACTGCTGTATCCCAAACATCCAAGCTGTTTGTCTTACTCAGCCACTAATGTTCCGAGGCCGAGTTATCTGAGTTGTACAAGTACGTCACAATCTTGGGTCCCAGCAAAAGAAGGAAATTGAGGCCGAACTGTTATAAAGAAAGGTGTTACTGAGCTGCTGCCTCCGTTGCCGAGCTCTAGTGTATGCTATCTTGTGTGTACAAGTGTTGGAAGTGGAGTACCGAACTGTCTTAGAGTTGGCCAATTTTACTTGTTTCTGAGTTGTATAGTGCACAATAGTATAACCGAACTGCTCTATCCAACTTACGGAACTGAACTGGACCAGATCCGAGCTTGCCGACCCGAACTGGAGCAGATCCTAGCTTGCTGACCCGAACTGGAGCAGTGATCCAAGCTTGCCGACGAAGTTCCATGCTGTTCCTGACCGAGTGCCGAACTGAAGTGCCGAAGTGAATTAAGTATACGATCGCGGAACCAAACTATTCTGTTCAAAACAGCCGAGCCGAACAAATAAGGAGACCGAGCTACTGTGTAATTGAAGACCCGATACTCAGCCGCCCTACTGTGTGAAGTGCTGTCGCGTTGTGCGTGCCAAACTTTAGTAACTAGAGTCGAGCTGGCCAAGCTGCCTGAATCATATAACGTCTGAGCAGACCTTGTGTAAATTGTGTACTTATCAGTGCCAAATTGCTAAAGAGAATCTTGCATCCAAGCCGAATGCACTTTTCCAAACCAGGTTGAATTGTAGTCGTCCGAGATCAAGCTGTTACGAAGAAAGGCCACATAGAGTTGCTGTTTTCCTTATTTTACCAAGCTAAATTGCAATCGCTGTCCGAGCTCTAAACTACAATGATCCAAAGTGCCAAACTGAACTACTTAATGGAAGTAGTCGTGAAGGGTATATGCTAAAGATGGAATTATTGAGCGAGTTAGTATGCAAGAATAATATCTATTCTAACTCCTCTGTGAGATTCTTAATTCAAGAATAGTAGCGCATGGTGTGGTACACCTTTGTCGAGTGGTATCCAATTGCTAAGTTGTTAAGTTGCTCATCACCAAGTGCGCCTGGTTGAACAAACTACACCAATGAGCTATCATGTTCGATTTGAAGTGTGTGAGTGCTCGATGTGCTATGAAGTTAGTCAGCGATTGGAGTGCAAATCGTATATATCAATTCCAGGATTGAAGAAGGCATGGTGTGCTACAAGGAAATCATTTGCCAAGCTATTAGTTCGCATCAGATCAAGCTTTGTGTATTTGTTGTCCTTTTAGCCATTACTAAGTTGATCGGCATAGTAATTAAGTGTATTGCCGAAGGTAACCGTGAACTCCAGCTATGTTGTGTGCGTACTGTGACTTAGAACAGCTGGTAGGAATCCATGCTTTCTTGATAGTTACTTGAGCTGAATTCTCAGGATCTCACATCCAAACTGCTATTATTTATCCAAGCAACTTGCTATTCGAACTACTTGAACAGTAGACTGTTGTATGCCAAGTGCGACTGTGCTGTCGTGTCATTGAATCGAAGAGGAACTGAGCAACAATCGTAGCTGCCCTGTACCGAACATAACCAAGAGTTGGCAAGGAGTTAAGTTAAATGGGCTGTTGTATTATAGTAATTGATGCTGAGTAGTTCGTTCAATCTCTAAGCTGAATTGAAGATCAAACAGGAGAAATTCCAAGACCAAGATAAAGTGCTACGCATTTAGTTAAATTATTGAACTATTGTAGAGCCGCTGGACTGTAGTCGTGTCAAGCTATAATATTACTCTTACCAAGCAATCGTAATTTAGTCGAGTTGAATTTTCTCTAAGTTGCCGAGCCAATCCTAGCTTGTCCGAACTCTTGGTTGAATTGCAGAAGCAAAGTGTGAATCCATGCAGTTAAATAATTTGCTAAACTAAATTTCGAGGAGAGAAGGACAATACTAAGCTATTGAGAAGCATCCGAGCTTTAATTGTTATTTCTTAGCTCTAAGCCACCATTGGATTTCTTTCTTCAAGTTGAATCGTTTCAAAACATCGAGTTATATTCTTAAGATTGCTGAATTGTCACGTGGCTCAAGTGTGTTACCTATCACCAAGAATTACTCAGTACGAGTTGTGGACAAGTGTATGCGCCATTAAATGCAATTTAAATGTATATTGCCGTGATCAATGAGACGAGCATTTAAATTGCAATATTCACCAATATTCACCAAAGGCTGTAGACCATAGTGCCATCAACTTAATTCAAACTCAATTTTTTAACGTGGGGAAGTTTTACATCAAGAGAAGACTTGAATAAGGTATTATACTAATTTAGGTCAACCACTATCATGTGAACTTTATTTCTGAAATTATTATTGAAAGATTAGGTTATGAAACTACCAACCACTCAAAATCCATATGACTTTATTTATAACAATGAAGTGATTTGAGTGACCAAGTAAGCAAAAATAACCTTCTCCATTGACAAATTTCGAGATAGAGTTTTATTTGATGTTGCCGACATTAGTGATTGTTCTATGTGTTTGGGTTCTTCATGGAAGATGAGCCACAACTTAAGCTAGGCACCCTTGAAGAATACTTACTCCTTCCATAACACAGAACAAGTTGTACTCCATCCTATCTCCCCAGCTAATCTTGAAGATGATCTAAGGATTGTTAAGACTTTAGTAGAGAGATGGAGAGTTGACAAGAAAGTTCCCGAAGAGGGCATCAAAGAGGAAGAAGAAGTCAATGAAAAGACTATTACACCATCCATGGTGACCAAAGAGGAAACTAGTTGTGAGGAAGTGGATGAGGTAATGACTGCCGAAAATGAAGTTAAGGGGCAGTTTTAGCTTCTACATATTCAGACTCCTCGAGCTCATGCCATGTTAGAACTTAATGCTGTGTTATTCCCTTTGATTGATAGCTATTGGAATTACTTAGGAATAATTGACAGGGTACATGATGAGTAGAAGGAAGGGTGCCTAATGAATAGCTTGATTGATCGCGCTCATGATGAGTGGAAGGAGTACCGAACTATGTTTGCTTCAATCATTAAGCTGAGTTGTTGTAGTTTGCTTTTATTTCACTCTTAGAAATTTGTTTTTTATCCAGGTAGAAGTTGGAGTAACCTCTTATCAAGTTTCAGGTTGAAACTTTTTCAACAAGGGGATGATGATAAGATTCGGGGTACTGACCTTACCAAATTTCGAAGTCGAACTCGTTTACTTCTCTTGTAGATATCTCATTTGATCGCTTTTTTGTTTATGTTATTTAGATGACCTATTTCTTGTATTTTTCCTAAATTACACTCATGTTTATTTTGTATTTACAGAAATGCCATTAGGGCATCCTTTTAGTCATTTTATTTACAAGTTTACCATTGTATATAAATAGAGCACATGTATAGGGTTTGAAGAGACTTGACATTTTTAATGAAAAACCCTTGAGACCTTTCTCTTGGAAAATTCTACTCTTTTCGCTCTTATCAATCCATTTAGTAAGGATTGTAACGAGTAACCCTACTACTCAGACCGGTACATTACATTCGATAAGTCTTAGGGATCTTGTTAGTACATTATATCCAGCTTGATAACTTATGGATTTATTAAAACCTTCATTTTATTTTCTTTTCTTGTTCATTGTGGTGTTTCTCCATGTGTCTGACCCTGAAGACACATCATTACTGATCAAGTTTTCAATGAAACTTCTAATCGTTCAGTACATATCTCAAATGAAACCAATGTTGATGACACAACTTCATCATAGTGTTCTCTTGATATACCTACGATTGTTCCTAAAGAAGAGCATTCCTTGCGAAGATCTACAAGAGAGAAAAGATGGCCTAAGTGGTTATCATAATTTGTTTCCTTTGTTAATGCAACTATTGATAATAAATAGAATGGTACATCTGCAGTTAGTCAAAATGAAAATGCTACTACACAACTTGGTTTTGCTTTGAATAATTCTTGTTCTTACCGTCTACTCAACCTCAAACACTTTATCCATCTTACCTATGATTATGTGGTCTCCTTAGTTCATGTATTGGCTACTAAAGAGCCACATTCTTATTTATAAGCAGCTAAGCAAAAAGAGTGGGTTGAAGCTACGAAGGAGTTAGATGCAATGATTCATGAGAGTTAATTGTTTTGCCTAAAGAGAAGAAGGCTATAGATTGTAAAAGGGTCGGTAAAACTAAGTATAAGCCTGATGGAACCATAGAAAGACACAAGGATAGATTAGTAGAAAAAGGGTATACTAAAAAAGAAGGAGAGGATTATCATGAAACTTTCTCTCCTATTGCAAAATTAGGAAGCGTTAGACTTGTTATAGCAATTGCAGTAACTAAACAGTGGTCATTATATTAGATTGATATCAATAACACTTTCTTACATGATTTTCTCGATGAAGAAATATAAATGGTTCCCCAGGAAAGATATGATAAAGCTTTGCCTAGTCAAGTTTGCAAGTTGAAAAGGCCTCTACATTGTCTTAAACAAGCCTCTAGATAATAGAATCTAGAGATATCTAAATTTCTCTTTTCCCATGGCTTTTGTGAATCAAAACACGATTACTCTCTTTCCATATATAATGGAGCTAATGGTTTTGTCATAATTCTTTTATATATTGACAACATGTTGATTACAGGATCAGATTTGGAGTTCATTTCTAGCATTAAAGAACCACGTCATACTACATTTGCAATCAAGGATTTGGGGCTTGCTCAATTCTTCCTTGAAATTGAGTTATATCAGTTAGTTGAATGCATTTACTTAAAACAAAGGAAATTTATCCTTAACATGCTTAATGATGCAAGACTTTCTATATGTAAGCCAGCTAAATGTCTAATGCTAATAGGGCTAAAACTTAATCAGGAAACAAGACCTCTACTATAAGATCATTCACTGTTTAGAAGACTTATTGGCTGGTTACTTCATATCACTCTAACTTGGCCTAATATATCATATAATGTTCATTACTTGAGCCAATTTGTCTCTTCTCCTTATATGCCTCATTATCATTGTTTATTACATCTTCTATAGTATCTTAAAGGATCTTTTCATTTGGGGTTGTTTTATTCATCAAACAATGATTTTCAACTCACTGCTCACTTTGATTCCGACTAGGACTCTTCTTCTTTGGACCGCAAATCCCTTACTGAATACTGTATCTTTCTTGGGCAAGCTCTTATTTCATGGAAAACTAAGAAGCTACGTATTGTTTCAACTTCGACAACAGAGGTTGAATATCATAGTTTAGCCACAACTACTAAGGAACTTTTATGGAATTCTTACATACTTCATGGCCTTAATGTTCCTATTTCTTTTCCTCTTTCTTTGCATTATGATAATAAATATGTCATATTAATTACTTCAAATCCTTGCCTACACAGAAGAACTGAACATATAGACATCGATGTTCATTTTATTAGAGATCACATTCAATCTAGTTTTCTTCAAATAGTTTATGTATCATCAACACTACAAGTAGCAGACTTGCTTACTAAAGCCTAATCTCAATAGCAACTCCAACATCTTTGTTTCAAGTTGTTCTCGGGTCCAACTTGAGGGGGGGGAAATGTGAAGATATATGATTTAGAGTAGTCTAATTATTTGCACGTGTCATGGAGCTAGCTGTGACACTTGTATTTTTCTTATAAGCTAATAGTTTTTGTTAGTTGATTAGTGTGTTAGTTAGTTAGCCAAGTAGACTCTTGTACAAATATTTAAGCTTAGTTGACAGTAACTAATTGATGGATTTTAGTTCTGCAAATTCTTCCTTCTTGCAAATTTTCTTCTTCCTCTCACACTCTGACTATAAACTGCAACACGGCTGAAGTTTGTATTACAGCAAGAAACTTTATAGTTTAGAACTATGCGTAATTTGTTGTACATATACCAAAGAGGTTTGATTGTTGGCTAGTAGAATGGTACTAACAGATATACTATTCAAAGATTGGTGGTCTAAGTCTCGGATGATTTATTCATTGAAGGCTTGAGATCTCTCCTCACGAACTTATACCCAGATAAGAATTTAGTCATTTATATTAAGGTTAGTACCCTAATAAGTTTAAACATATAAATCTAGTATGAAGTTTATATTTATTAGTAGTTATTTTCTTTTTAATTAGATGAAGGGTAAATGATGAGGAGTGGAGGATCTGATCCGACATCTCAAAACTTAAAAGCTTGTAGGTTACCTCGTGCAGACTTTATATATAATAATACTTAATAACAAAAACATAAAAAAAAAAAAAAAAGAAGAGGAAGAAGAAGAAATTGATACGCCTTTATAAAATTTACACTGACAAATTAATTCTAGATAAATTAAAGAAATAAAACACCCATTCTCATAAAGAATGATAGACTACTAATTGATTCGAACATCATTAATAAAATTGAAAAAATTAATATCGGATTGAATCATAATATTAAAGCTAACGAACATATATATATTATATATATATATATATATATATTATTTCTAATTTTACCAAATTAACTCTTGATGTTTCTAAAGCACGAATAAGATGTTTATGTTAATATTTGGCTTCTCAAAAATTCCATTTTCACACGTCCACATCCAGTCAGTGGCGGACGTGGATAGTGGATAGTGGCTAGTGCATATAAATGCGATAAAACATTTGCTAGTACTAGTCGAAGTTCCTCCTCAAGAATTAGCAAATTCCAAATGGCAGTCGAAAACTTTAAATTGTATATCTCAAAACTTAATAATCTTTTCTCAACTTTGTCTTTTACGAAATCATCCAATAGTCTTCATTTTTTAACATAGATTTACGATTTTCAGCATGAAAGAATTCTCAGTCTGAGATTGTTGGGTTGCAACCCTTCCCTACTAAAGAATTCAATTTTAGCGGCCAAATTAAAAGACAAATCGGTAACCTTTTTATTTATTTATTTATTTGCCCCTTTCCTTTTCTCATTAATCGAATGTTGACGATTATTGATAACTAGAAATAATATTTTATCTGATTGGTCCTAGAAAAATTTCTAAGCACACTAAAAATCCTTTGTGTTTGTGTCATAATTCAACTAATTACTATATATTTCAAGTAACCGCAACAAATAAATCTTTCTATCAACAAAGTTTAATAAACATAAAAAATTAAACATTCATAGATTCTTAAAATGATTTTTTTTATGTAAATAAAGTAGATTAGTATCCCAAATGTCATAACATTGTCTTCTAATGTTGTGAAGAAAAATAATGATCGTGAGGCTTATTTGGTACGAAGACTTAACATAAGATAAACTAAAATGACTCAATTAAGGTATAGATGACTAGACTAAATTTTGGAATAGGGAGAGGTTCATAATGAAAATTTTTTCCCTTTCTTTCTTGGTATAATGTCAAAACCACTGAATGGGCTTCTGGTATAATCTGAAATCGTTGAATGTTATATTCAATCCGACTTTTGCTGGCAAAATTTACTATCTCAGTCATCTTCCCTACTAGTCAACAACTTAAATTTTCTCAGGGAAAAATTTATGCAGCAGTTTTGGCATTATTTTTTTTTTTTACCTCCTCATGTAACAATTGATGTCAAACTTCATGAGGTTGAAAATTAGTCCTTCAAGGAAACATCATCAATTATGAATTTGAAATAAACAGAACACAGCAGCCTTACACATAATAAATGAGCCAACATCATCGAAGGATCAGATTCACAAGACCTTAACATAACCTTCTAGCTATAGGTCCACTCAATCTTAAACATGGCCAAGAAGAAATCTGTTTCATATATCTTTAGTTTTCTTCTTTCATGTACAACGGTTATAGAAGCAGATGCTGCATCTCCTACGTTGGCCAAACACAACTGCCAAGAATTTTGTGGAAATATACAAATTCCCTTTCCTTTTGGAATAGGAAGTAGCTGTTTCTTGGATGACTAGTACGAGATAGAGTGCCGGCAAAATAATACCATCCCCTTCCTAAAGAAGAACGACTTGCAGGTGCTTAATGTCTCACTTCCATCTTATGTTGGGGCAGGCATAAATGGAATGATTAGCATCAATTTTCCAATAGCATTTTCAAGTAGCAACTGCACTGGTAAAAAGACAAATGCATCTCTAAGCCTAAAAGGAAGCCAATTCATCTTCTCACAAACAAGGAATCTCTTCAGTGCGGTGGGTTGTGATACCGATGCTTTGTTGAACAGCACAGAGTTTGCCTTTGTTGGATATAAGCTGAAATGCAAGGGAGGCAACTTTAGTAAATATAGTTCGTGTTCCGGTTCTGACAATTGCTGTCAGACCCCGATACCCTTTGGTCTTCAGGCTTTCAGTGTAGATTTTAGTATTTCTAAAACTGCAACAGGGATGGATGACCAGCAATGCAACTATGCATTCCTAGTTGATCAAACAAGGTTTCGGACCCCAATAGATTTGGATGCCTTGAAAATCAATGGATTTGTCCCCGTAGTACTGGAATGGGGAATTTCAAATACTTCTGACATCGCAAGGTCGCTGTACCATCCGAGAACATATGATAGAAAGGCTCACTACTCATGCAGGACTTATAGCTTAACCTTGTATGACATCGATATGCCATTTGTGCAGTGCTACTGCTTTGGTGGTTATTGGGGCAACCCCTACCTTATAAACGGATGTCAAGGTAAATCTCCTAGCTTTCTATTTTCCAGGTCAAGCCGTTGCTTGTGCCAGCAACTATCATGAGCAGCATGATGCTATCACCTATCCGTTGAATGAGAAAAAATCTATTATACTCATCAGGTGCAAAAGCAGATAATCCTGTCATCATTTCTTATACCATTACATATATATACATTGAATAGTAGACTCGATTTTTCGATAATTTCTTCCATGTATCGTGAGAATGGATCCCGTATATTTTTTATCCCTTACGTTTCTTCTCCAGGAAAGGGATGACGTTATCCAGATCTATTGGCAACATAGGTCTTTTGGTATCTGTGCTCTATATCTGTCATGACAAGACAGGAGACCATCCATAGTCACGATCATCTTTTCTTTTTCTCAAGTTAGAAAACATTGTCTACATGATTGACGTTTGATTGATTTATGCATCATTTTTAAAATCAGATATTGATGAATGTGAAGATCCAAAACGCAACAGCTGTCCTGAGATGTGTGTGAATAAGCCAGGGTACTACGATTGTGTGGATACAAGAAGAAAACTAAAATTCGCGATGATAGGTTGGCCACTATACTCCACTCATATAAAGAGACTAACTAGATGCTTAATATTCACTGAATGTCTACTCGTGAATCATTAATTGAAACAAATAAAAAGGAAATTATTGTAAATGGATTTCATTTAATTTTGGCTGTGCAGGTATTGGCAGTGGTATAGGGGCACTTCTCTTTCTTCTTGGGATATGGTGGTTGTACAAAATCATCAAAAGAAGAAAAGTAAAGAAACTTAAAGAGAAATATTTCAAGCGTAATGGAGGTCTCTTGTTGCAACAACAGCTATCTTCACCCGAAGGAAGTGTTGAAAAAAGTAAATTATTCGACCAAAAGGAGTTGGAAAAAGCTACGGACAATTTTAACGAGAGTAGAATCCTTGGAAAAGGTGGCCAAGGAACTGTATTTAAGGGAATGTTGACTGATGGAAGAATAGTTGCAATAAAGAAAGCTACAATTATAGATGAGGGAAAAGTTGAACAATTTATTAATGAAGTTTTAATATTATCACAGATTAATCATAGGAATATCGTGAAATTATTAGGATGTTGTTTAGAGACAGATATTCCTCTTCTCGTATAAGAGTTCATCCCGAATGGAACTCTCTATGATTATCTTCACGATTCCAATAAGGAGATCCAAGTGTCATGGGAGATACGTCTACAACTCGCAATCAAAATTGCAAGTGCACTTTCCTACTTGCATTCAGCAGCATCGATTCCCATATATCATCGAGATATCAAGTCTACCAACATACTCTTAGATGAGAAGTATAGAGCAAAAATAGCAGACTTTGGGACTTCAAAATCAGTCTCTCTTGATCAAATCATGTAACCACATTAGTACAAGGAACCTTTGGATACCTAGATCCAGAGTACTTCCAATCAAGCCAATTCACCGACAAGAGTGATGTGTATAGTTTTGGAGTGGTACTTGTTGAGCTCTTAACGGGGCAAAAACCTATCTCTTCACTGAGGGCCGAGGAAGGTAGAAGCCTAGCAACATATTTTATCCTTTCTGTTGAAGAAGGCCACCTATTTGATATTCTCGATCCAGAAGTTGCACAGAATGGCAAGGAAGAAGAGATTGTACTAGTTGCGAAGCTTGCAGAAAGATGCTTGTATTTGAATGGAAGGAATCGACCTACGATGAAAGAAGTGACGATGGAGCTAGAAGGGACAAAAAGGGTTGCACACTTATCTCATATCCAGCAGAACATAGAAGGAGAGGTAATTCAAGATCATAACATTGCCTCTGCATCAGGAGTCCTGAAACAAGATGCTGATGTGATTTCCTTATCAGATGTAGAGCCGCTCTTACCCAGTGGAACACGGTGACGAGGCATGTCCTTCCCCTTCCAATATGAAACCATCATTAATAGCGAGATGTTTGCTTGCAAAAGCAATGTGATTTGACAAACTTATATTTTCCTTGGTCTTATTTCATGTTCTTTTCGATTTTCATGTCTCTTTCTACTTATATAGAGTAATTCTTCATTCATTACAAGAAAGATGCTAATAAAATAAACAAAGTGAGAATATCTCTCATAGAATGCCTAAATAAAAAAGAAAAGAATGTAATGTTGCATTGAATTCTTCTTGGCTATGTTTATCAGTGAGGTGTAGACATACAGCTAACTGCAGGTATGTCGAGAAGATGATGCTTTGTTATGCACAAAACTGCTATTCTGCTTCTTCTATATGTTGTCTATTGGACTTGTTTCCACAAATAGAGAACAGGTCAATCTTATATAAATTGCAAACTTTTCATGGTGAGCAGTCTGTGATAACACGATATTAGGATCTAATGTTAAAGCTTCAATGCATGGCTGTTTCCTGCTGGCTACTCTAAGGGGTTGTTCAAAGGGCTTCTTTTGTTGAAAATTCTTTGATTCCAGAAAAGTCTGCTGATGAATATTATAAGAATGATTATTTCCTAAAACCTTTTCCTATGACCAGATTACTGTTATCTGTTGGCACTTGACAGTCCGTGGTTCACAAATATAAAAATACACTATCTGATCAAACAAGTAATTAGATGCCTATCATTGACTTACTCTATAAAACCACTGCTAGCTTAGATTTCAAATTTGGCCGCCTGGACTGAAGGTTTCAGGCTTTCAGCATGTAAATTCATCAAGATAGTCCAAGCATCATGACATCCTTTCAGCATCAGCATCAATTGGAATTTAAGATTCTGAGATATGTTACATTGCTAGATGAACAGCCTCTCTCTCTTATGGTGGTGGAAATTGGTGACTGGCTTCTTCATTATCGGGCAATTGGTTTAAGTTGATCTTCATGGACAGTACAAATGAAATGACTGTTTCTGTCTTGCTCTAATGCGCCCACTTTTCTTTCTTTGGTCAATACTGAAAACTTTTGACATTTCATTATTGCGCTTGGCTTGAACCAAGTACAAGTAAATTTACAAATAAGCCATCTTATAATTGAAACACCTCGGAAAATAAAATAAAATTGAGGGTAGGCTAGCCAAAAGCTTAAAGATCTTTTCCATTTCCTCCCATTAAGGTTAACATCACAACCATATAATATAACAAAATGAGTTTATAAATTAAGAATGAGCACTATATTTATCACAAACATACTCTCACTTGGGATCCAGAATTTTGACTAAAACCCATTAAATGAATGACTTAATTAGATTAGAGTTGAATAACCGTCCAGGGATTCAAACATAGAAACTTATACCCTAATACCAAGTAAAACAGTGTTGTAACATAATTGTAATTGCTTAAAGTTTGAAATTAGAGATTTTGATCAAAAGAGAGGAAAACTTGAAATAAATTTCGCAAGATTTCTAGGTTTTGGATGGTGCAAGCGGTTCGACACTCCTTCCAATAACCACAAGTTCTTGAACACTTTCTACTTTATCATTGCTTATGATTTCTTTTCATCTAGTTTGCACATTTTTGTCATAATGTTGTTTCCAACAGAAGTTTCCCCATATCTTATGGCCAATGCGGTGTAGTCTTCCTTTGGGCTATAGTCAAGGAACACAGCTAATGCAGAAAAATTCTTGGAGAGTAGCAAGCAATATAGCTTAAGCGCATTACAGCCAGATTAGCCATGAAAAGGAGCCTTAACAAGTACACACCTTATTAAATCTAACTTGGTTTATCTACCACGAGGAGTATAAATGAGCAAAATTCAGATACTTGTTCAAGTTCAATTTAACAACAGTGGAATTGAAACTCCAGTTTGAGTAGTTTATTAGATCGAGCTTATTTTTTATGATACTTTACTTGGCTAGCTCGTTAATCTAATCATGTTCAAGTTGTGTCTAAAAGCCAGTTGAATTCGAGTAAGTATGGTCATCAATAGTCTAACTAGAAGAAAAGCATTTTCTTTTTAGATCATCAATCTTAATCTGAGTCAAGACGGAAGTATTTTGTATACCACTTCGGATTGAGATTGATATCAAAATTATGAACTGATCTAAAGTACTGAAATTTTAAGTCAAAGTACATTGTTTTGATTGGAATCGGTCAGCAGCCCCACATATGCTACAATCAGTGCCAAGACTACTACCGACAATAGAAAGTAACTGATAACACACACTTCAGATGGGCCTGATAATCCGAAAGAGAGAGATGCACGACAAAATCATCAAAAAGAAAATATACAGAAAATTGGCTTGACTATCACAAAAGAAGAAGAAGAAGAATAAGAGTATGCCTTCATTGCTTTGACCGGCATCCATTACATATGATATTCACAAAATCATTGCCAAAAGTTGCTTCCGAAGTTCCTATTTCAATCTTTAAATATGAATGCGATTTTTTTATCAGGAGTCGAAGTATAATAAAGCATGACCATCCCCCAAACGAAGTGATTGAATGAGCACATTCTGCTGAAATTCTTGTAGAGATAGTATTAGTGCATGAAACAAAATGCATCTCTTCATATATTCTTTCAAATCTTAAGCACAAATATTTCAAGGAGTCCAAAAGCTCTTGTTTTCCATAAATTTCTTAAAGAAAAGAAAGAACAAAACAATTCCTAATCCTATCCAAAATAAATACTGTTTCAAAGTGGCGGCTCGGCTGTGATCAGAATGTCCTTAACCTTTTCCTTGCCTATGCTTGCGATGTGATGGGCTTTGACCATAAGCTCCAAAAGTCATGAATTGTCACGTTCACTACATTCTACAATGCTGTGCATCCATCCAGGTTCTTATAGTTGAACATGCATGGGAATCTGAAGAAAATTGTACAAGAAAATGGTCTAACCTCAGATCTAACGCAACCCCAACAGCCCCGAAAATTTGTTTCAAGATTCATTTCCAACATGCTTGCGAATAAAGAGCATCTTCACCTTCGATGCAAACACAATGCTTTCAAGTTGCCCTTGAGTTTAGCCAGACCACCAAGTTTGGCCAATCTGCATGAGTGGTCTGTTATCAGCTTGTACATTGAAGGCCTTTCCCATGGGACAATACCAAAATCATCATTGTATTCTTCCATTCCGCCCACAAGAAACTGCCACACAAAAGAACCTGCTCCAGCCCCATTTTTCCGAGCGGATTCATAGATGATGTCAAATATGGTTTTGAAATATTTCTCTCGCTGAGATGGGTGATAGTTCTTGTTGAGGTTCGAGAATCCAAATTCAGTAAACATGACAGGCTTGAAAAATTCTTTATCACCATCCTCAATGTGAGAGCGAACCCATTTTGCCACATATTTCACCTTATCATCAAAGGCCTGATCATGGAACCTGCCAAAATCAGACAGTTAAGATTGGAGCAGGAAATAAAAATGCTGATGGGGAAGATAACAGACAGTAAAACACTATGTATTAAGAGTAAATATAAAAACACACTAGATCTTCCAGTTGTTAAATCAATCAGCTATAGAGCTAAACTTAACATGGTAATGGAGCAAGAGAGCTTAAGTCTAAATCCCAGCATCATCATGTCACCCCCAATTAATTGAGTGATCAGCTTGATGTATTTCAAACAAAGGTCCATGCCTTAAGTATGTGTGTGAGTGCCCTTCTTTTCAATAGGATGACCCCTGATACTGGAAGAGCGCTAATTCAAGTTAAGCATCTGATCCCAGCTCATAAGTGAGTAGGATAACCAATTAATGAATCTAAAAACTTCGCAGCCAGCTAATTGAGGCCACAGTGAACACTAATTTAACCAGCCTTGGACATACAAATAGAGATTAGAGAACCTCAAGGAAATTGCAAGTTCCTTATCAGATAATAATTATTCCAAGGTTCCGACTGTTTAGAGAAATTATCGCTCTTTTTCCTTCAACTGAATAATGATTCCACAAAATGGATCATGACAACTATATAGCCAAAATATGCTTACCAATGATCAGGGTAGATATGTGCAGATGCAAAATCTACGTTTGGAATCTTGTTATTTCTAATAAAATCAGAACCAATATTTGCTGCCCACCATCCAGGGTTCACAGTATCATTTTTAGGGCCCGGTCCATAGAATCCTTCAAGTCCCACTGTAATCAGATGATTCTTGTCAATTGATTTGACAAATGCTGACATTTCCTCAATCCAATCCTGTGAACACACAAATGTAAGTTGTACATATATGGCTAAGCTCAAGGCTTAGAAGTATAGTTTTGACAGAAGTGCAGGTGCACTGATATAGTAAAATGTAAGGGGCTATAGGCAGGCACTATCTTGAGATCAGCAGATTTTAGGTATAAAATCTCATTTACAAGGTAATAACTGGAAACACCTTTCAGCTAAGATATATATCAAATTTTTGCAATATGACCACACTGCCATTGTTACTAATCAAGAAAAAAGCCCATGACTAAAGGTGTCCAGCCACTATGAACTCATTTTTTAACTCAGTAGATAGATAAAGAAAAGAACCACAATAATGATTTAATACTGGAAATCATTAAATTCCACTGCATTTAAAAGAAGGGGGTAATTTTTCAGAGTCAGGCAATGACAGATGAAGTTATAGGTCAAATAAGCATAAACATATACTCAAAGCAGGTCTATCTGATCCTAGGATAACCTTCATTTTCTCCAATATATATATAAAAAACAAAAAAAGGATATGGACTAAAAGTAAAAAGCTTTTGAGCAGGTTTACTTGAAGGGTGTCACCAGATGCATCTGTCCAGCAACGAGGTTCATTGATTAACTCCCATGCAAAGATGGTTGGATCATCCCGATATTCAACTCCAGTGATGGTGTTCTTCCTCGTCAGTACAGTCTGTAAAGAAAAGATGTTTTAGATGAATTATTTTTTCAGAACAGTGTATACTCCAGCAGACGGTGGGAAAAAAGCAGAATGATATCTATAACATGGGAACAAATGACATGGGTTATAGGATGCTGGGAAAAAAAGACAGGAATATAATTAATCTTTTATTGAATTTGACTCTACAGCCACTAATATCAAAGGTCAAGCTTATAGATTTGGTTTGGTTTTTATGTTTATTACTAGTGCTACCTCTGAATTTTGGGTTGAGACTTTTCGATTGAAACTCATCAAGGAACTAATGAACTGAAAAGGTGATTAACTGATGATACAAGGATTCTGACTTACAACTTTCTACAGGAAAAAAAAAAAGAAAGAAAAAAATTTGCCAGATTTAGATTCACAGCTAATTGATCTAAGAGCTTCAATCTATTGCTCTGGCATGGTTTTTCATTTTACTAGTCAATACTGGCCAGGACTTTACTATAAGCCCATCAAATGGACTAATGTACTAAATAAGAACTAAATGAAGGTGCCCAAGAATTGAATTAGCACCAATACCATGTCAAAATTAAGCTCCACAAAATTTAACTAAAAAGCTTAAAATTGTAGATTTGCTATGGCTTCATAGAGCTGACAAGTTTTCTAATCCTTCTCCATTTGTATTCCCTGCCAATACGTATGATCAGATGGATGACAAATGGTGATGTCCTCCCTAGGCTCATGCTCATTTTTTCTAGACTAGCTTTTCAACCTTCTCCAATTCCCTTACAAACTATTAACAGATTTACCTGATCAAGGACCAGCAATACTAGTTACTTCACTCCAAAGACATAGCCCTAGCATTCTTTTATTCATAGGGAAACAACACCATAAGCAAGCAGTGACGATCACATTTCAGGCTTCCTAATATTCTCAGGAATGATCAAGATTCTAAGCCAGCATTTGTTCACTGTAGATAAGTAGTAATCAAAAAGCATAATGCAGAATTCTCAAATTGTAATATCCTGCTGTAGCACTCTTTTCCAGGTAACTAGACTCTTTTGCTATGAGCTAGGATTTTCAAAATGGACCGTTATTTACTACAAAGCAAATCTTTACTTTTTTGTTCCAAAATTCTTGATATGTGGTTCAACTTCAAAACTGCTCTTCATTAGTGATCTACAGACCCATTTCCTTAGTCAAATATCAATTTGTCGTTGGGCTTATCTTGATTTGTAATTGGCTGAATTGAATCTGTTTGAAAGGAAAAGGAAATTCACAGAATATAGTACCTTTACATAATTCTTGAAGTACTTTCTAATGGTAGGATCAAAGAAGAAGGAATCATTTGAAGAGCTCAAGCCAATGCCTTCTTCCCATGCCCACTTGACATATTGTGTCTTCCCACCATATGCCTGCAAGTTATTAACTAGGCTGAGAAGCAATCTGATTCCATGGCGCCGTGCCTCCACAATGACATGATCCAAAGCCTGCAATCAAAGGGTTACTTAAAGAGGAAAAATTCTCATTTATATGATTGCTGGTAAGCTTAACAATAGGAAAATAGAAACTATAGCATGTTGCTGAAATCACTTGATAGAACTTGCCACCTCTCGCTCAGTATAATATAATATTAGATTACCCAATGAAGAGATTAGTGTTGCAACCATGTTATTTAAAAGGATAAGCTTATAGATATAAAATGAGCTTTTATATTTATTGTTTCACACCCATTTACTTGTGAATTGAGATTTTGATTAAAGCCCACTAGATTGAACTCATGACGTCCTGGTTAAATACCATGTAGAGGTTAGCTTACAACCATCTTCTCTAAAAGTTCAAGTTTATAGATGTGGCATGAGCTTTTACATTTACTGCTTCACAACTTTTAAAATTATTGTTGTCATATTCATTTATTTAACCGAAAGATTAATCTTCATATGCCCTACAATCTACAGGATTCAAAGATAAAGGTGACATTTTCTAATGAGTAGAGACAAGATACTTTCAATCTAAACATTGAAGCAGATTAAAGAGAAATCACTTATGCATCAGTCTCAATATGTCAGTACTTGGAGCCAAATAAACAGCAAGTGGCAGAGGAGAAAATTAAATCTTGGAAGAAGAATCAAACAGGAATTACTATAATGGACAAAATTAGAGGAAAGAGAATATTGACCCCAGGAACATATCAGCTAATTTCATTATCAAGCCTCCAATCAATATATTTTTGCAAAATAATATGGCAACTCACTGAATATTGCTCATCAATGAAAAATTTACTTCTTGTTGCAAAAGCAAACACCAAACAACACTCCAAAACCAGTATACAACTGAAATTGGACACTAATAACATTGAAGAATAACAAATATCATTAAAAAAACCACACGTTACAGATGAAGAAAGATCACTCCTCATTTTCCACCAACAATCCATATCCAATCCGCCAGACAGAGAACATGAAAAATTATCTGGCTAGTAAACAACAATCATCTCCAATTCGCAGAATTAGTCCTTTCACTCCCAATCATCCCATGACAAGCAAGAACACAGGAATATTTGTTATTTTGTCTTTTTAAGGATCATAAATCAAATTTGATCCATAACGCTATAGCAAATTCAGGCCATCAACGGGTCATTGGTTAACAACAAAAACAGATAACTAGTCAGCAATCTCCAATTGGCCGAGGCCCCTTCTGGCTTATCATTTTGGTATTGTTTTGGTCCCAAATTAGCAACATGCGTTCGGCTAACGAAGACACTAAGAAAATTAAATGACAAACAGATCCTATCACTCATGATCTGATCGATGATTTAGCACCCAAGTAGTCAGCATACTATAAAAATTGCCATTGCCTTTTTTTTTCCCCCCTTTTTTTCTCTGGCGAAAAAGGAAAAAGCAAACGTTGTCTATGAAATCATATCATATACTAAAGTTTAGACTTATGAAGTTGCACATAAAAGTGAACGAACATTGTACCTGAAAAACTTTTTCATTAAACAGGCCAGGAGAAATCTGAAGAGCATTATAACCACCATCATTAAAAGCCCAAGTTCTACACACTGTGAGACCCATCTTAGACCCTGCTTTTAACATAGCCCTTATTCTTGGTCTGCTATACACATCCACTGCATGATCCATTAACCAATAAGAATTCCACCCATTAACATAAAACAATTGACCATCTAATACAAACTGAGTCCCATTTCTCTTAACAAAATCCATCTTGTTCTCCTCTGTGTAGTAATCAGTAGTAGTACCCAAATCACCAAATGACAAGTAAAGAAAAACTATACATGAAGCAAATCCTAAAATTGGGTACAACAACCCGTTACCGTACACCATTTTGGATTTACTTTTAAGGGTCATTTGGAGGTAAGAATCGCTTATAGAAGTGTGAAGAGAAGAAGATTGAATCTTTGATGACCCTTTGTTAGAAAAAGCTTGGAATCATAAAAATGAATGGAAGTTTTACATAAAACAAGACACCTGGAAGAAGAAAGATGGGATTTTGGAGCTGGAAGGGGAAAAAACTAAAGACCTAGATCTTGAACCGTACCGTACTCAAGTGTGGTCGAGTGTGATGAAGCCTGGACTTACCAAAAAAGGCATGTGTTGTCTTCAAATACACGCTCTAAACAAGGTGGGGAAAAGAAAAAAACTACTACAGAATAGGATTGGTCTGGGTTTGGTTTTGGAGGAGGTGATAGTGGTGATCGTGGTGGAGGTGGTCCGGTGGGAATGTCGGTATTTGAACCGGTGATTAATTAATGAATAAGATTGGAGTTTTTGGATCTTGCCCTTGGTGCAGTGTAGCTGGTACTATTTTGGACTTTGCTGATTCTGTTCAAATTTCATGGGCCATGTCATGCAATCACAATCAATCTCTCTCTCTCTCTCTCTCTCTCTCTCTCTCTTTCTCTCTTTGCGGGGCTGTGTCTGTCTCTGTCTCTGCGACTCTGTCTTTGTACTACCATTTTTCTACTGCTGTTCTTGCTGTATTTGACTCAATCCACGTGCATAAGGTGGTGGTAAAGCTTTTACTCCAATTTATTCAACTTACTAAAAGTTCGAAAGAAAAAAAAAAAAAAAATTGCGATTTATAAGTAGGTTGTACGGTAAAGGTAGCTGAAATATAAAGATACGAAAAGTTTTTCCAAGAGATGAATTCAATCTTTTATTTCATCATTTATTATTTATTAATTTAAATAATTAAAATTATAATCAATTTAATAATTTAAATATAATAAATATTAAATTAATAATATAATAAAAAATAATATTAACTGTGTAAAAATTATAAACAAAATCATAAAAAATCTTAAAAATATATATTCATCTTCTAACGAAATTAACCAATTTAAATGTCCTCCTTAAATTGTATGGACATGCCAACTTTGTCGTTTATTATAGTTGCAAAAAGAAAATAAAAAATACTTATACATATAATAATTATTTATCAAAATTTTAGGA
Organism: Lumnitzera racemosa; assembly: GCA_024138005.1. NCBI lineage: Eukaryota > Viridiplantae > Streptophyta > Magnoliopsida > Myrtales > Combretaceae > Lumnitzera > Lumnitzera racemosa. Next base: position 95,000,680 of record JAMXBC010000004.1, on the reverse strand, counting down.
AACTTATTTCTTTTCAAATTTTAATAAATACTAGCAAATAACACGCCTAATATAGAGATAAACAAATAACTCTATCATATAAAATATTCATTCAAATCGTACTTAACTAAATAGATTCTATGTAAGTATTTAAAGTCATAGTGTAAGTTAGAGATAGTAAATTTTCAAAACCTATACCTATAAAATGGGTTATTAATATGAAATCAAAGTATCTTATATCTACCATAGAACCTATATTACAAAATATATGGGATACAGGTTATAGAGTATTTTGTATCTATCAGTAATAATAATAAAATAAAATTAATAAATAAAAAAGAATACCATTTGTAAAGGGTCATTTCAATAATTAGGTTTTTAATCTAATTTAATACCATAGGTCGATATCTTGAGTTAGTAATAAAGTTTACGAAATCGACTTAGTTAGGAATATTTTAACGAGATTTGGCTTAATAAGCTTAGAACGGAGATTACCAAACGAGATATTCCGCTCTTCATCTTATCAGGTTATCTTGTGTGCTAAAAGAAGACATAAAAATAGTGCTTTTAGGCTTTATTCAAGTTTCATTTGATCATATTGGGTCTTAAGGAGATACAATTAGTTTTTAAGTCAAATAATAACGATAACGAACCTTCTTTAATTGATAAAATCCTTAAATATACTTAGGCCCATATTCAAGCCTATAAAGGCTAAAGAGAAGTTAAGCTTCAATTAAAAAAAAAAACTCAATCTCAACTGTCCATCTTAAAACCATTTAACGGATAAGATTAATTTGAACATTGTATAAATAGGAGGCTTCTTTTCTTATTTGATTGATTTAAAACAATAGTAAACTTAAGACAAACACCAAAGCTCTACCAGAATCATTTTAAAAAGAATTAAATAAGTAATTCGATCAAGAAAGATAAAAAACACTTAGTTTTATCCATTATCACACTCATACATTTGAGATATCGAGTTTGTCCATTTTTTCTCTCACGTCTTTTCTTAATGACATCCCTTTACGCGTCATTAGCTCAAGACGGTTCCTAAGTCAACCGATATACCTGTTGAACGTAATCGGCTAGTTACAGCGACCCTACCATACACCATTTCATTTGTATAGGTTTAAAAAAATAAAATAAAATGTAACTCATAAGAAGCTCTAGATTAAACTTGATGTCCTAATGTCAATCTCTTATTCCTTAATCTTTTCTTTATTGCATTTTCTTTACATTTCATCTTTCTCATTTACTATGTCCAACTCTATTAAAGTTAAAAAAAAAATGCATGAAGCCACCTAAATAAAGTATATTATTAACTAATTTTCCTTTGATGCAATAATTTTTTATATTAAGTTTGAAAAATATTTTGCAATAAATTTATTAATGTCGTTCAAGTAAAGATTCAGTCAAGATTAGTGTTTGTAAATTTTTTTTCTTATATAAGATTAAGGTTTATACTAGGTTTTAAAAAATCTAATCGATAGTTTAGAATTTAAAACCATGATGCATGGAGGATCATTATAAATTAGATGCTAGCAATAAATTGAGCTATTATAATTTGTAATTTATGAATATCTTTATTTTAAAAAATAAGTCAGCTTCCAAATAAGTATAATTTATAATTATTTATTTAGTATTTAAAGTTAAGATCGAGATTTTATTGAAATTGATCTGTTTGTATAATAATAATTGGTGAAGAAAGTGATAAAAAAGAAAAATAAATGAAAGAAATTAGAAGGAAGGGAAAATAAATAAAAACTAATTGTTGTACTTCAGTTCTTACTGGTAGTTGGGTAAGGTTTGTACATGCTGGGTCTGCAGAATAATGCACAATAAAGGAAAGTCGAAAGGTTTTTCAGTATGACCACTCTAATACTTAAGTTATCAATAAGCTTTTTGTATATTGAATATTGAGTGCACAGGCTTAGAATGTAAAGTTTGTAGAGAGAGTTATGTTAGGTAGATATCTGATATTTATGGCGAAGTGGAGCCGGCCGTTAGAGATTAGGTAGTAGGAGAGACATTCTCCTGCAAGTGTGAGAGAATAGAGTTGTCGTGCCTAACATGTCTCTAACATTTAGAACATAACTGTCTTATTTTTATCTTATAGTTTGTAACCATTACAATTTTTCATGGGCATAAGCTACTAAAGGCTAGGCTTGACCCATACTTGAGGCCTACAGAGATGAGCCTAACGAAGCAAGACTTGGCGGATCTAATCAGGCCTGAGCGGTCCTTAACCAAAGTTTCCTGTCAATATTAGTTATATTAAAATTTATAAGAAAAAAAGATTTATAAGTTCTATAGTTTACCTTATACCCTATATAATTTATAAGATTTATGGTACATGGCGATTCTAAAGTATCACATGATAAGATATGGGTAACGAGGTCTAAGAATCTATATCTATAAGGTAATGTACAGATAGAGTATTATATTTTAGTTATTTTTATTAAAATAACTAAAATATAATGCATCTATAAGAGATGTATGTAAAAACTCTATTTATAAAATATATTAAAAGATAACAATAAAAAAATACATTAAAATATATATATACATATTTATATCTTACATTTTACATAGTATCTAGAAAATAAAAATAATAGTGGAAGTATTTGTTTGAATTATATCATGCAAAACATCAAGCAATATATATTTATTTATATGATATTACTTTTGCCCAATAATGCATTTTTATTTTTATTTTTTTCCATCGGGATCCAGTCGGGCGATGTTAGTAAAAGAACATTGAGGCTTACTTGTTAAATTATCCAGTTCTATCATGTTCACAAGTTTCGACACAATAGCAGTTTATTAATTTCCACATGCCATTTACCATGACCGGCAATTGCCGGTGAAAAAACGGCGGGATTGATCTCCGTAAAAAACAACACGGACCGTAGATAATCCCCCCCACACCCCATTATAGTTTTCAACGGTTAAAGTTGGAGACGGTGGGGACTTTAGTCTCCTTGCTCTTGGTCAAATTGTAAATTTAGGAGAGAAAAAGGAATGGTTGCAAAGAGTTGAAATAGTTAAATTACCTTAAAAGCCCTTTTAGTAGTTTTGGACACTCTCTCTTTTTCTTTTAAAGACAACTAAGGGAATATTATAAGCAAAATTATATTGAAGAGACGTACATAAAACCCTTGAAACTTAAATAATATAGATATTAGGAACATTTATTAATAAAACCCTTTAAAATTCTACATAATTGTTTTGTACCAACTGGGCTTGGCTATTAATCTCAATGAAGAAATTCTGTTTTGATCTACTTGTTGATCAATTTATTAACCAATTCATAAATTAACTTATTAACATATTTTTTTCATATTCATCTAATATAATTTTATAAAGAAAATAAGACAAATAATCAATGATAATATATATTTCATCGTTATAATCCAAATTATCTACCATGATATAGCATATGCTAAATTTATAAAAGAAAAATAAAAAAAATTGTCAAGATACATCTGGAATTCCTTAATTGTATAAATATTGATTATATTAACCTCTTATATAGTATCAACTATCAATATGCCCTAGCCAAAAGAAAAAAAAAATACTATTTATGTGGGATATTGTTAAAAAAAGTTAGTATTTGTACTACAAAATTATACAATATGCATTTAATCTTTCTTTGATTATACATTATGATTCATTTCATGAATGGAGTTGAATTAAATTGGAGTATTAACGTTCGAAAATTTCTTCAACTAAACCATTTGGTTTGATTGAAAACAATAAAAAAAAATGAAATTCTTTAATTTTGGTTCTGGTTTGGAGTGAAAATTATATCGTGTCCATGATTATCAATCTTTCCGAAATGGATTAACAAGAGAAAGGAAATAATTAAATTTTTTATGGAAACCGAAATTTTTATGTTGCTTGCGTATTACCCTCCTTGGTCCCTACTCCTTACCGACAGGGCAAGCCCTTTTCCCATGTACAAGTATTCATTTACTCACCTAACATTAACGGGCACTTTCATTAGACATACTCTATTTTATTCTACTCTCTTTTTCCTTGGAAGTAGATCTACAGCACAGCTGCCATGTGAGAGCCATGAACGTAAGTTGTATATGTACTCCAAATACAATACCACCTTCATTCCCTCTTTCCCTTTTTGTCCATATGCGTCGCTAGGGAATTTTGAGCAAAATTATCAAAATTTCCTTTTCTTTTCTAATAAAAAAGAGAAAGGGACAATCAGCATAGCAACTTTGAATAATCACTATCTGAATTTAGATCCTCTTTTGATTTTATATCTAAAATTTTTAAATTTATAAAGTTATTATCGATCTAACTTTTACTTATTAAATTATTATCTTATTTATAACTATACTCTTTGGTCAATTATTTATCTATCGATGACATCTATTTAAAGTTAATGAACGTGATAAATCTAACAAGTAAAAATTCATTTAAGTATAATATTTGATAACTTTAAACTTTTGGTATAAGATTTTTAACTGAAAGTTTACTTGGGTTTTTCTATTAATAATTTTAAATTTTAGGTGCAAAATTAAAAAAATAACATAAAGTTCAAATAATAATAGTAAATCATTCTTTTGACTAAGGTGAAATGCATTGGTGATGCTTATACTAAATTTGTTGGAAAGCAACATAGGTTCCATCTTTCAATTAAAATTAAGAAGTTTTAGACTCTAGATCTCGTAATAAAAACTTTAAGCTTAGATGTTTCCAAGCAATTTATAAAATTTTATTGGTTTAAAAATTCATAAAATTGTTTATATATTCTAAATACTCCATTCGTATCATGTTAAAATCACTATTTGATAACTTGAAAGAAGTGACATTATATGATATATTTTGAATATAATTGAAATATATTTTATGATTTGGTTCATAACTTTTTTCTAAATCCAAGCTATGAAAATGATTTTGGTATCAAAGTGAATTATTTCCATACAAAGTATTAAAAAGAATCACTTTCATTTTCTAATACGTCAGATGAATATAAAAGAAATCATTAAACTTTTCGAATTATTTATTTAAGTTTTCAAATCTTCAATGATTAATGTTATGCCCATTTTGAGCTATTTTCAATAAGTTAAATGTTCTTTTTCTTCTCCTAACCTATAACATTTTTTCAATCGAAGAAATGTGTCACTTTACAACTTATTTTTATATTTTCCAAAATAAAACTATTATAACTAATCTAATACATATAAATATAATTATATATATAATAAATATATAACACGGTACTTGGCCTAATAATAATCATAATTAACAAATGTAGCGATAATTTTAATAAGCATATTACATATGGAGATTTTTATTTTATTTATTTATTTTATGTCTTTAATGCTAATCAAACATATATAAATATAAGCGTCCGCGGTTGTTACATTTCATCAGATAAAGTGACATCATCATTTCAATAATACTCAAATAGGTGATGTTGAGGATCATATCCACAACGAATCTATGATTGATTGACACATCCAATCAATAAAAGTAACAAGAAATAATTCGCTAATCACTATATTAGATAAAGAAAACACGTATAGTATCCCCCCAGTCGAGAGGACTGGAAATCCATTTTAAAAAGTAATTCGTCAGAAATCATTTTATTAACATAATAAAATACCCTCCGCGATCAAACTTCCCGTTACTCTAATTTCGAGAAACCTTTATTTTTCTCATTGTTATTAAAAATAATTGGATTTCATTTTGCATTCATCAATACAGTTATTACATTAAATAAATTTCTTAAAACTTACCTTTCAGCACTTCAACAAAATTTTTTAAAAAGAAAAAGAAAAAAGAAAGAAACAAAAGTTGTGAAAGTATATAAGAACCTCATTGGATGACGTATAAATTTGGCCATTTTGTAACATCATTAACTACCAAAATATTTGTCATAAGAAATGGATGGATAATATAAGGTACGAGTCGCCATAAGAAGACTTAAAAAATAAATCCTAAAACCAACTTCACATTTTGGTAATATAACTGGACAATATACTGGTACTATAAAGTGTATAAGGTTATAGGTACCATACCCTAATAAAAAATACATAATATTAGTAAAAAGTATAATAGTGAAACGCTTTGATTTTTTAATAAAATTTATTTTTAAATCATGGTGACCTATTTTAAAGACATTCCGAAAAGGCCGAATAAACCATATGTCAATTCTTTTTTTCGGTTGAAGCGGGGGATTTCATTAAATTAACTGAACATAATGGCATCTAATAGGGTGAGCCGCTGAGGTGAATGAGAGTATCAGATGTATGTTCGTATGGTATTGTTTTTGCCCATCGAGACTCGCCACTTGGAGAAGAAGGGGAAGGCCTTATCGTCTGGATTGCCTCCGATATCAAGAGATGAGCAAAGGTCTCGTCCGATATTTCCTTGGGACCCGACAAATCCATATGATATCGATCGATTCTTCTATGGCTAAGACTGGGCTCCGACCCGTGACCGGCTCATAATTAAACCGCCAGGTCCTAACCCAGACCCGTGCCCATACAAACAGGATAGGATCCATCATTGGACCCACTAGTGATATGTGCCTTCGAGCAAGTCGAGAAACCTCGACTCGTTAGGCTTAAAACAAAACTCTCATTCATTCCTTAGTAATGCGTAATTTATATCTTTTAATGTTCCATGTACCCTCTAGATTTTTGTGTCATATTGATACGGATAAGTTAAAGATTACAAATTATGAACCAATTGAATTGATATAAAAAGAAGGGAAAAAATTACGAGTTTATTGATTTTGCCTGAAAGTAAATCTATTTGTTTCAATTATTAGAAATCAAAAGATGCTCCAAAGTCATCAAAAATTAATCTTTTAGAAGAATGATTTTGAAGTTTTAGTTTTGAATCATTTAATTTTTGAAAGGTCATAACTTTTCACAAATATAAAGTTATAAAACTCTTAATATGTCAATAATGACTAATTTAAATTTATTTTTACTTAAAGTAATCAGCTTCGTCGTTTAGTGATATTTTAGAAGTTAAATTTACTTATTCTAGTAAGATAATAAGCAAGTGATTTATTAGTTTTGGAATTTTTATCTTGTTTTATCTTCTTTAAAGATTTTATGGGATTTAGATTTTATTCAATTTCTTTATATATACTAGAATTATAAGACTATTAATATCCTATGAACTAATTACTATATTTGTGCCTTTCAAACTATAGTTGCGTCACAAATTGCTAATAATGTTACAATTTAAGTTAGGAATAGTTGTATATAAATAAACGCACATAACCAACGACTAGTTCAAGAAATGGCTAAATTCAATAAGGTTTTCAGACTCAATTTAGTATATTAAGATTTAATTTATTTTATGTTTTAAATTTAAGTCCTTAAAAAAAATAGATGTTTTAGGGTCTAAGCCTGTGAATTAAAATTAACCTTAGTTAGGTCTATCTTGATTCCACAATTTTTTGAATCGAGACCTATCGATTTAGGGTTAGTTTCAGATTGATTTTAACTTGGGCTAATGTCTATCTATGGCTTTTAATCTAGATTTGGTTTTAAAGCTTTTTGAACCATAAGAATCCAATTTGTTATGTTTAGTACATAGACTAAATCATTATATATAATTTAAAAAAAATTTAAAGACACGATATGTGATCTTATATTACACATTAATTTCTTTAAAAAAGAAGAAGAAGCACTTGCACCAAATTCATTATTCATACAACTAAGAAATTTTAACGATGTATTAATAATTATATTATCCATGAAATTAGCTTATGATATAAATTTTTTATCACCTTATATACATATTCTAATAACTTGTGGTTATACACATTATTTTGATCAGTGTAGACATAAATTTCTTTTAGATACTTTGTTAAAGCAAAATAATTTTTTTATTACAAATAAAATATTATTTTTTTAAAAACGGTTTGGTTTCTTTTTTTTTTTTTATTGATTCATCTTTTTAAACTAAAGCATAAATTTTCAGCACATTCCACATTGAAATATTTTTAAACTAAACTGAAAAAGAGATTTCATAATTTTGTTTTGGTTTGTGATTTAATTAGTTTTTTTGTCCATCCCATTATGGTCAAATTTCAAAGTATATTGAATAACAAACTATTATATATATATATATATATATATAGATAAATAAATAGATAGATAGATAGTTAACCCAACCTTCTCCTTTCCATGTTTAGATTTCAAATTTATACATCTCAGAGCATGCAGATATAAATTAAACTTAAAAAGTAGCTACTTTTGAATGCACCTATCCAGTTGGGGTGTAGTTAGCTATCGTTGTACAAAAATTGAGATGTGTTAATAACAATATCGTTAGACTCAGATTGATTCTCTCCATTTAACTTGATCATTTTATAAAATTAGTTTGAAACGCCCATTTGATCCTCATTAACAGTGATCATAGTTTGATCAGTTGACTCGACTAATTCAACCTGGTTTCTATAAGAATCCATTGGTTTTCTTTTTTTTTAAAAGGAAAAAAAATTTATGAAAATATAGCATTTAGAAAAATTATTCTAGAAATGCAATACTTGAAATCGCCTTTTAAAGAGGTGATTTCCACGGGCTTATAATCCCCCACCTCTTCTTCTTCCCTATTCTGCATGCATAATTTCTTCTCTTCTCTCTCTCTCTCTCTCTCTTCAACTATCCAAGAAAACACTTCACCAAATCAGCGATTTAGATCCATTTTTTTACGAATCAATCATAGAATCAAAGTAGTTACGTAGTGTAGATCGATATCGTGTAAAGTTTTTTGGAAAGGAAGAGATAATTAGTGCACTATCATCGCTTTCTCTCTCTAGACATCAAAATAGGAAAATGTATGGTTTTTACTTGTTTTGATTCATTTTAAACATATGTTTTATAAAGAAATAGTGTTATGACTTGATGTATGAAGGTACATTGAATACTGATAAATTATGAGATAAGTGTGTATCTTTGTATGTGATATATTATTTTAAACTATACTATGAAAAGATATGATTTTTACCCGTTTTGATTTATTTTAAGTATATGTTTTTGGAAGAAATAGTGTTATGACTTGATACATGATGGTACATTATTGTATACTAGTAATTTTATTGTTGTTTTGATTCGTATTAAGTATGTGATATCTTATTTTTAAAAAAATTATATTAATTAATGTAAATTATAATGTATATATAATGATGTTATTAAGAAATTAGTTATAAATTATATCCATTAGCTTTTATAATATTAGTTGTGAAAAAAAATAATGGTACAACAAATCATATAAATATTATTATTTACTAATATTTTATGCAATAAGACTCATTAGCTTTCATAATATTAACTGTAAAAAGAAATTAGTGTTTGTTAGTATAAGGTAGTAGTTATACACTCGCATGTTGAAGTTTATGCAGTTGATGTGGTAAACAGGTATACAATGGATAATATGAGGTTGGTTTGTTAGATTGGTAGAAATATTGTGAAAGGAGAAGATGGGGGACGGTATGAAAAGTGCTCGAGAACAGTAGTTGAAGTTCCATTTAGGGCTACATACGACCGGTAGTTGAATGTAATCGGCTTTGGGTTGACATGACAGTATACCGGATCTAGTTGATTTATAAATGCCCCCTCATAGGTAGGACTAGTGATATGTTTTGTGTCATCCCCATTAACGGTGATTACGATGTGCAGCGATTGATGACTTCCTTAGTAAGGCATAATTAAGTTAGCGATTCTGTGGAAATGTATACTTAAATTCATGAAGTGAACCCGCCACTGATAGCCCTAATCGCAATTAAGAACGATGTCGAATGACACATCGATGATATTGGATTGCAAGTTGAAATTGGGGTGTTCGAATCCCAAGTGGTCCCACCAAAGATCATACCAAGCACCAATCTCATGTTTAGTGAACCTAATGTCTTGATTACTAGCAAGTCAAATAGAGATACTGATGTAGAGAATCAATTGACATTCGTCGACATTAATGAAGATTTCGATGATATAGATTATAATGCGGACGTTAGTCTGAGTGAATGTTGGTTGCAAGAAGTGAAAGAAGCATAAGGTTACGTGGATGGAACGATTGGAAGCATGGGTTATCAACATCTATGGTGGCTGATGATAATATAAGCGGTAATGAATGTAGCTTTAGTGATGAATTAAAGGTGGGCATGTGATTCGAGGGTAAGAAACATCTACAGACAGCAGTGAAGTTACATAACGTAATGAACCACTATGACATCATTGTGAAGGAGTCTAAACCGACGTTATGGTCTATCAAACGCATTCATTAGGAAAAAGGTTGTAGGTGGAGACTCCAAGCATATAACAAGTAACATGCAGGATGCTTTATGATAACTAGGTTCATAAGTCCATACATGTGCCTCAATCCCACAATTAACAAGGAACATTTAAGTTGGACTCAAATATGCTATCCTACTATCTTATTAAGGATGTTCAAGAGTCACCAAGTGTTAAGGTAAAATACTTGCAAGCGACTATTTGTAAGCAATACGGTTATATTATCTACATAAAGAGAATTAGGGAAGTGAAGTGCAAAGCGATTGAACAGGTTTACGGTGAGAAGAATCGTATGCAGTATTCTTATATCTACTAAATGTGATCTGAGAGGCTAATCCCAGTTTTATGGTAGAGTAGAGATAGCGAGACAATGATATTGCCGAACACATGTTCTTCAATAGAGTCTTCTAGGCATTTGGACTGTACATTGAGGCGTTTATACATTGTGGGCCTGTAGTTATGATCGACGAAACATTCTTGTATGGGAAGTATAAGCATAAACTACTAATTGCGACAGGAATTAATGGTCAAAATCACATAATCCCACTTGGTTTTGCCCTAGTTGATAAAGAATGTTTCGATGATTGGAGTTGGTTCTTAACGTGTGTGCTCATGCATGTTATAAGAGATCTTATCAATATATGTTTGATTTTGAATCGACATGCCGGTATCCAGTCTATTATACAGGGCGAGAATGCAGTATGGCCAAGGGGTTAGCCTTGGCAGTAGTGTATTCGACACATCACCAGTAACTTCGACACTTGAGCTAAGAACAAAGAGTGCAAAGAGATGATAAAGAAGGTAGCTAACTAGTTGTAACCTTGGAAATTTTGTACCAACTATAACGAGGCTAAGACTATGAGCCCTTATACTAAAGCTTACTTTAGAGGTTGACATCCTAAAATGTGGACATTAGTGTATGACGATAGAGCTTGGTTTGGTCATAGGATGACTAATATTACAGAAAATTATAACAGTGCTTTGCATGATGCTAAAAACTTGCTCGTTGCGATACTACTTAAGAAAACTTTCTACAACTGCAACAACTGCTTCAATAACATAAGATCAAATTAGCTAAGCAAATGGACATTAGTAAAGTGTTGACCAAATAGTCACCAAATCGTTATTTTTTACTACAATGAGTAAATATTCGAGGTTATAACAATGCCTAGACCAATAATGTACAGGTAAAAAGGAGAGAATGGCTACACGATCGCCCTTAAGACCATATAATGTACTTGCAACAAGTGGCAAACATACAAAATTCCGTACTCATATGCTTTAGTTGTTATGGGGAAAACAAGAATGAATTGTACTGTCACGCCCCGAAGCGGCAGAGTCGTAACAGCCCCGCTGTGTAAACCATCCTAAGATAGAAGTTGGCCTTACAACCGCTATCTTAGACCTGATCTACACAAGGCGTCTACAACTAACCCGCTTTGAAGTAGACAGTTTGTAATTTAAATAAATCATTTACCTATAAAAGCGAGGAATTATATATATGTTATAATTCAGTTATTACAGTTAAAGTTTACAATATTTTTCTATAGTATTTTTCTATATCATTACATCATTCGGAAATGAAAAATAATAAAAACTTAGACCTTAACAATATGTGTTTATTCTTCAATATTTTTCCTCACTCCCCAGGATCCAGCAGTTGCTAGCTTCAGAGTAGTTGTTGTCGTCGCTTCTTAGCCAACACCTGCACGACGTCTATAGGGATGTGAGCAACCACAACTCAGTAAGTTAGGACGGAGGACTTAAAACTATACCATACATACAACAAGGTTTTCAATCACTTATTAGGTGCAATGCATGTACAAGCAAATGCCATCGTACGATGTTGTCTGGCCCGTCGTGGAATTAAAGAAATTACGCCCACTCTAATCTGGGTTAAGGAGTTGCCGTTAATGCAACAGCTCACGACCAAACCCAGGCTTGTGTAATGGAGACCTTGCTCCTCCCGTGACTACCTTTGAACCACTGTCTTCACCCTCGCCGCGACCTCCTCTCCTGTCACTTAGTTCGACTAAGGATGAAGAAGGGACCATTTTGCAATCCTGCGGTATCCCTTCCGAAGGGGTCGGTATTTGGCCGGAGAGTCCTAAGTTCCCCTAACGGGTTGCCATGCATGTCCGATTATGATTACTGGTCGGATATTTAATTAAGTCCAGTTTAGGGTGATCAATCCTTTCATACAAGTCATACAATATGTGCCAGAGCAACAAACAGAATCATAGCATCACCCATAATCAAGCACATGCACACATTCTTTATCTAACAAGCACAACCAAGCATAATCTTAAGCCTCCAAAATACAGCATCGTATTAATCCCAACTTACCTCGACTCCTCGCTCATTCACTCGAGGTCCGATTTGCTCAGGCCATCGCCGATCATCCCTATAACACGAACGTGGTTTCAGTATTTCATATTAAAAGTTCATTTTATCTGATAACGCTTATTGTTAGGTTTTGTTTAAGGTTAAATATACCTAATTATCTAGGTATTAAGTCTTTTATAATTATTTTAGGTTTGGGATTAGGTTCAGGTTCGGTTTTCGCATCGATTTCTAAATTAGGTTTTTAGTTCGATTTCTAAGTAATGTTTTAGATTCCAACCCTAGAAATCCGTTTCAACCCATAATGTGAAATTAATCACATTACTTCCCGATCTCCTAAATACGATTACTACCCCTAGTCAGCATTTTATTCCATCCGGTACACTTAAATCCGTATTAGTGTACCGAATTTACTCATGTTGTGAGAAATTTTTACATTTTTCATATAATTACCTAAAATTGAATTTTGTTTCAGATTTGTTATGTTCTGATTTTTATTATTTTATTATCTAATTAAACCTAATTTTTCCATATTTATTAATTTTTAATTCTACATATTCCTAATTTTCTACATTTACCACATAACACCTTCATTACTTATACTTAACACTCCATACACTAGGATTAGGTTTCCACATCAGAGATTAACATCCCTAAACATATAATTACTATCTAAATCAGTAATTAATATCCTAATCACCTAATTAACTCCAAATTACCCAATTTTTCCATCATTTTAGGGCTAAAAATTAACTTAAAAATTTCAAAAATTAAATTTAAAAAAATGGCTTCATAGAACTGTTCTATATCTCATGAGCATCCTACAGAAAAAAAAAAATTGAGCTCCAAAATACACTCCTAAAGTCATTTATTTGTAAACCGAAATGTGCTCTGTTTTGCATAATTTCTTAAGGACCATATATTACGGGGCATGTTTTCATCAAACTAATATTTTTCCTACAAACTACATACAAAAATATCTCAGAATAACAAAATTCATAATTTTATAATAATATTTACTATTTTTACAAAATTACACAAAATCGGGCTGGAAATCGGACTCACCGATTTGGGTGGCTCCGGCCACCGCCAACCGCCGTAGCCTTATCGTCCGGCCTGGGCACTGCCACCACCATGTGGTGGTGGTGGCCTTCCACTCCCAGCTCCTCGTTTGGTGTGGGTTCCCTTTGAAAGCCCTAATTGCACAGTTTTTCTAACTTTTTTTCTAAATCGAATTTTTCTCTCAATTTTGATCTCTCCCTAATTTTTTTTATTTCTAACTGTCCAAATGAGTTCCTTAATTTTTCCTGCTATTTATAGAGCTTTAGGGGATTTATTGTGCATTAAATGGGACAAGACAATTGCCTTATCCCTTAATTTTTGGCTTTTATGTTGGCTTATTCTAATTGGCCGAATTTTTTCTTATTTTTCCCAGCTGCCACGACCCAATTCTGGATGATTCATGATTTTTCCTGATTTTTCCTTAATTAATTATGAATTTTCTTTAAGTATTTAGTATTATTTTAGCACATTTCGCGTATTTTAAGTAATTACGCGTATTTATACTTACATGTAAATTCATATATAGTACAAATAAATATTCTTAAATATTATTTAAGTCATTCTATTATTTTTAGTATATATATAATCTATCTCTAGTAATTTATTAGTCATTAAATTACACTTTTTGTCTTTTCAGTAATTAATAATTATTATACTTAAAATTTGAAAATTTTATAGTTTCTTATTTTATTACTTATTTTCTTAAATTCAAGTTTACGGGGTCATTTTTACTAATATTTTTCTTAATAGTTTATAATTTAGGGCTTAATCGGATTCCTTAACCGATCGTCCAAAACTTATATTCTAAATTCAATCCTACGGTCAATTGGCTTAGCTTTGGGGCTTACATGTACTGCACATATTGGCTATTGGTATACGATGCAAAATCAGCAATGTATATACGTGCATTCCTTCATGCCTTGTATCGATAAGTCTAGTTGGTTAGATCTTGACAATCTCGTGTGGTATCTCGCTACAACATTAGACAGGGTTAGAAATCTAAGCAGGCCATAGGAGAAACGATTCCAAAATGAGATGGACATCCGAGAAGGACTGTTAACTTACACATGTTGATAATGTAGTGAGAATGGACATAATATGAGAAGATGTCTATAGCGGGAAGACAACTAACGTCGAGTAGATCCATAGGTAGTTTATTTATTGAATGTGAAAAAAACTCATGATAATATTGATTGATTATATATATGGCGGTGCATTTAAGAAATAATTATTTTTTCTAACTTTTTGTTCTCACCATATGAGTTTGCTAGCAAGCTTATAGATTTTCTTTCCTCTTTTATACTTACAAGAGTAGATGGATCCAAGATCAGCAAATAGGTCACTACTTTACTTACAGCCATCCTATAGATCTAACTTAGTATCGAGTGGTCAGATAAGGAATAGTAAACAGAAAATATATTTGCAATTCGTTTCATTTCCTATATTGATTGTAACAATATTTCTTCTTCTTTGGTTACAAGAAAACTACTAGCTCAGGTGCTGTAGATGTGAGGCGATATTTAGACGTCAGGATAGCCAGGAGATCTCGATAGATCCACGTATGATCCCGTATATGGATTAGTCAGGTTTCATTAGTGCGTACTAGGTTTCCTTTATACAATTGGATTGGTACTTAATAATCGCCTTGGCTGAGCGATGGAGGGACGAGACACACACATTTCACTTCCACACCGGCAAGATGACAGTGATGCTATAAGATATATCTTTGCTCATAAGTTTGCCAACTTATGGCAATGCAGTTATTGGAGTGATGGCTTTTATTGGGTAGGCTGAGATATGCCATTGCCTATTAGGAATTCGCCCATTAGAGAGTGCCTTAAAGGGTACTAAATTGAAGTTGTCGTGATTGAAGGACAACTTTACTGATTTTCCTTTTGATGCGGTCGAAGAGACAGTGCAACACTTTACGAGGGTACATATCATGTAATTGATTGGGGGTATGTTGTTCTAAAAAAAGTTTAATAATGTCGTATACCTAATGTTCCTCTCTCTCCTATCAAACCTCGCCATGACTAGGCGATATGTATAGGGAGTAGCTTGCTTGGCATAGTTGTACCATTAGTTGTATTGCCAATTGTACCTGGCTTTTAAGGATAATGTATGAGAGATTAGTGATCCATTGGTTTTCTGTAGGTGTTGGCATAGGAGCATTTCCTACACATCACCCCCTTGCGTCATCAGATTACAATAGCTGTCGATAGTCGACCACTTATGTGTTGATAGTCGGCCACTTATGAGTCGATGGGAAGTGAACTTTGACATGACTGTGTTGCCCACACATGTGGTTCGACAGTATAGAGATGCATTCGATAGCTAGCGTCCGGAGCAGGTGCATATTTACTAAAACCGTTCTCCTTATTCATTTATTAATTGTTACTTTTTTCATCCTCATTGTTGATCATCAATTCAGGTTTTTTAGATTTCATACAACTATAATAATGTAGCCAGATTGCTAGCTTATTGTCGATATGGGAGTAACATGTAGCTAGCTCATGTAACACTTATATGCTTTCACATCATAGAGATATACTATCCTAACTACGTGGCTCGATAGTTTGGCAAGATACAGGAGATCCCAACCCACCCTAGTTCAGGACGTACCCTGCATGATATTGACCTGAGGGGCATGATAGATATAAATTAGGCGACCCACCATGTTACGAATTGTAACCAAGAATAGACAAGGCTAGTTGTTGGATGGGTTTAAGCTTATAGAAAGCTTGAAAAAGGGGTTATGGGAAAAGTGCGAAAAGGGCAAAAATAACAAATAAAATAATAAGCAAAACCCATGAATAACTGCAAAGGATATGACGCACCATTGAAACTTCCAAGGACTCACGATACAATTTGATATGACGCACGAATTGGTTTAGTGAGGTTATTTGCTACCTAGCCTTACTCAAGGGTTAAGATAAAAGTGATACCGAGAGTAAACAAATAATGTTTATACAAGGAAAGAAGTACTCAAGTATATTGAAGCTAATCTGATGCTTTACAGCTACAAGTACAAGGGTATTTATACCCATAAATTAGGGCAAATTGCCTAAAAAGGAAACGATAAAAGGATACTTCCTAAGGAAGTAATGTATAAGATATAAAATGATAAAAATAAATATATAAGAAAAACAATCATTGGCGATGCTACATTGACGAGGTCGTTAGAAGATGTGGACAAAAAGTACAAATAGATAGCTTGTTTGAGTAAGGATAGCTTAATTAGTTCAGAGTCTCTCTTTCTTGACTTCTTGACAAGGAAGATGCCGAGTAATTAGTCGGCTCGAGTGCAAATGAATAATCTTCAATTCAGCACACTGCGAAAAGATAGGTAATCATACGGCTTAGCATGAAAGGTGGTATGGTAAGCAAGTATTCGGCTTCATAGGGGTCAGTTGAAACGGAAGGATTCGTCGTGCCGGTTTTTCAAATTTTGGGGTCAGTTGCGGGTTAGAGGTCCGGTAGCCTGATTTCCATCATTTCCTCTGGGTTGTTTTGGATTTAAGATCAAATTCAAATGGTGTTCACTCGGTTCTTCATTAGAGTGATATGAATTAAGGTCGGCAATGTTGAAGGCATCAGAAACCTCATAGTCCTTGGGTGATTCCAATCTATAGTCATTATTTTTTATCTTTTGAAGGATTCTGAAAGGCCCTTTCGCTCTTGCAGATAATTTGTTCTTCTTCTTGTTTGGGAATCGTTCCTTGCTAAGGTGTAGCCACACCAAGTCTTTCGGTTGAAATTATTTAGTTATTATACCCTTGGTTTTTTCTCACATTCTTTTAGTAGCTTGATTGATGTGCCGAGTAACCTTGTCATAGACGTGCTGAAGAGATTATGCTCTAGCTAATGCATCAAGACCTCTTGTGCGAGTACTGGTACAAGGGCATAGTCGAGGGGTAACTCAGGATTAAACCCATACACCACTTCGAAGGGAGTCTACTTAATGGTGTTATGTATTGTTCGGTTGTAGGTGAACTCAACCACTGGCAGGTAGACGTCCTAATCAGCCAAGTTCTTACCTATTGTAGCTCAAAACAGTAACCCCAAAGTATGATTAATCACCTCTATTTGGTCATCAATTTGGGGGTGACATAAGGTACTGAAGAGTAATTTAGTTCCCAGCTGAGACCACAAGGTTCTTTAGAAATAACTCAAAAACTTTGAGTCTTTATCGGAGACTATACTTTTCGATATGCCGTATATCTACACAATTTCTTACAAGAAGAGAGAAGCAATATCCAAAGTATCGTTAGTTTTCATATAGGGCACGAAGTGTGTCATCTTATTGAACTTATCCACAACGACCATTACAGAATCTTTGCCTTGGATTATTCGCAGTAGTCTGAGAACAAAGTCTATGCTCAGCTCAGTCCATGGTTTTGTTGGAACAGGTAGGGGCATTGTTCTCCCTTACTTGGCTTAACACTTGGCCTTCCTGCACACGACATAGCTTTTAACAACTCGGTGTTCATCTCTTCTCATTCTTGGCTAAAAAAATCGGCCATTTAACAATTTACAGGTCCTCCTTTCTCTAAAATGTCCAGAGAGTCCTCTACTATGGGCTTCCCTGATCAATAGCTCTCTCAGGGAACAAATTGGCATGCATAAATTTCCTTCTCAAAACAAGTAGTCGTCCTTCACATGATACTCATCCACTATCTTGCCATTGATGCATTGCGAAATTATGGGTCCAAAATGTGGATTCTCGGAGTACTGTTCTTTAATATTTGCAAACCCAAATAGCTTGGTCTGCAATTTTGATAAAAGCGCATATCTCCTCGAAAAAGCATCTGCAACTACGTTACTCTTTTCCTATTTGTACTTTATTACAAAATTAAATCCTTCAAGGAATTCAACCCATTTCGCCTGCCACTTTGACAACTTAATATAACTTTAGAGATACCTCAGTGATTCATGGTCAGTATATATGACAAATTCTCTTAATAGTAAATAATGTTATTATACTTTTAGTGCTAGGATTAAGGCCAAAAGTTCTTTGTCATAGACGGAGTAATTCAACTGGGATCCTTGGAGCTTCTTGCTGTAGAAGGCAATTAGCCGGCTTTCTTGCATCAAGACAGCGCCTATTCTAATGCTTGATGCGTCATATTCCAGCTCAAAATTTTTGTTGAAGTTAGGTAGCACCAATACTGGGGCAGAGGTCAATCTTTCTTTTATGTTGGCGAAACTCCTCTCCTCTTTTTCTCCCTATCGAAAATCGGTGTTTTTCTTTGTTAGTTCAGTAAGTGGCGTAGCGAAGGGACTAAAATTTCTGATAAATCTTTTGTAAAACGAAGCGGATTGGTGGAAACTTCTTACGTTGGCATAAGTAGTAAGAGTCAACCACTTGACAATTACTTGGATCTTCTCATCATCGATTCATAAGCCTCCTCCACTGACTACATAGTCCAAGAATATCACTTTCTCCTAGCAAAAGCAACATTTCTTTAGATTACCGAATAGTCTCTCGATACAAATATATTCAAGACTTCTCTGAGATGCTGATAGTGACTCGGCATGTCAGTACTGTAAACCAGTGTTATGTCTCGAAGTCATAGAGTCACAATAGTTTCACCGTGTAAACCATTCTATAATAGTAACTGGCCTCATAGTATCTACCATAAGGATGATCTACACAAGGCGCCGACGACTCCTCTCTTTGAAGTAAACAGTTCAATTAAGTGTTTAGCTAAAGTTACAGTAATTATCAAGAATTTTTAGGTCAACATACATAATTACATGTACATTCCACAGAACTTTTCAGGAAATTTTACATTAACATAACAGTCCACTAATTTACATAACAACTATCAGTTTTTCATTCTTAAGCTATTAATGAGACTCTAGCTATATATTCATTATTAGGCGAATTGGTCCTCACACTTCAGGCTTCAAAAGAACTAACCTCTGAATAGTTGTAGGGTGGCATAATACTTGAAGTATTAAGAAATCAGAATCTGCAAAAGGATCTATACGGGTATGAGCAACTACAGCTTAGTAAGTTGAATTGGAGACTTATGAATATATACAAACACAAACAAGATTATCAAGTAATTATTTTCATCCAATGCAACAAGCAAGTGTCATCACACAACGTAATCTGGTCCTTTGCGAAATCAAAGAAATTTCACCAACTCTAATCCGGTTTGAGGAGTTTTCATGTTATGTAACAGCTTATAACCAAACCCAGGTTTGTGCAATGGAGACATTGCTTCTCCTAAAACTATCCTTCGAACCAATGCCCTCATCCTCATCGCGATCTTCTCTCCTGTCACTTAGTTCGGCTAAGGATGAGGAAAAGACCAATTTGCAATCCAACACTATCTTTATTGAAGGTGTCGGCGTTTGGTTGGAGAATTCTAATGATCCTCTAAAGGGTTGCAATGCATGATAATTTAGGTCATTAGAGTCGAATAAAATTAAATTCCATTTAGGGTGTTCAAACAATTTCACACCAATCCAATCATAACGTAAAATCAATGACAACACGAATTTCAACACGAATTCAGATACTTAAACACATGCATAAACTACTTACAATCACAATTATATACAATCCTAAGTCTTCGAGTACTATAAAATAATACTCTAATACAGTAAGTAATAATCTAACTTACTTGGAATTCTTGGTCGCCCAATCACTTAATGACAAGTCATTTAATCTTCGGGTATCCTATAATACAAATATGTTTTTTTAGGTCTTATACTTTGATGATTCATATTCTAAGTTATAATTTAACTTATTTTTCCATGTATACCTAGTTTTTACTAATGATTCATTTTATCTTATTTTAGGATTCAGTTTCTAAATTAGATTTCAGTTTTGATTGTACATTGTCTCTGACTACGAAGAATCCTAAATATGCTCAAATCTTAATGTGAAATTAATCACATTAAGCTTGAGTAATCTAATATCACATTAGGTTTTAATTTAGTGTTATAAACTATTCGGTACACTTTAATCTTAATTAGGGTACCAGATTTACACTTAATGTGCGAAAGTCTTACATTTTTTATACAATTACCTAAAATTAAATTTTGTTTCAGATTTATTATGTACTAATTTTTGTTATTATATTATTCAAATAAATCTAATTTTTCATATTTATTAAATTTCCAATTCCATATTTTCCTAATTTTCTATAATTACTATATAATTCCTATATTAATTACACTTGACACTCCAAAGACTAGGTTAGGTTTTCACATCAAGGATTAATATCCTTAAATATCTAATTACCATCTAAATTATTAATTAATCACTTAATTAACCCAAAATTACCCAATTTTTCCATCATTTTAGGGCTAAAAAATTAATTAAATATTTCAAAAATTAAATTTAAAATAATAAAGGCTTCATAGCATTATTCTATATCACTTAAGCATCCTATAGAAAAAAAATTAAGCTCCAAACTACACTCTTAAGCCTATTTATTTGTAGTTCTAATTATGTTCGGTTTTGGTTAATTTCTTAAGAACCCTATATTTGCACTATTTTTCCCTAAATTTACATATAATAAAACCTCAGAATAATAAATTTCATAATTTTCTAGGTATAATAAATAATAATAAAAAATTGTACAAAATCGGAGCAGATGTGAGACTCACCTGATCTGATGACTTTTGGGCCTCCAACACCAGTTCAGATGTGTCGATCGATCTAGGTAATAGGTCTAGAGTGGGGTGGTGGTGGTGGAACGGTTTTGGGTGGTGGTGGTGGTGTGTGGGTTCGGTTCACTAGCCTCTTCTGCATAGATTTGCTTAATAACTTCTTAAACCCTAATTTTCTTCTCCAAATTTCGGTGCTCTCAATTTTTTCTAACTTCTAACTATCCAAATAAGTTCTATAATTTTTCCTACTATTTATAGAGCTTTGTAGTAATTATTATGTCTTTAATTAGACAAGACATTGCCTAAATCTCTTCAATTTTGCCTTTTGTGTTGCTTACTTTTTATTGGTTAATTTTTCTTCTTTACTTCCAAATTTGCCATGACCAAATCTAAGTCATTCCCTATTCCTCTGATTTTTTTCTTAATTATTTAATAATTTTCTTTAATTATTTAATAAGTTTCTAGCTAATTTAAGTAATTTTGTATATTTTTATCTACACGTAAATACATGTGAGGTACATGTGAACATTTCTAATTAATATTTAGGCCATTCTATAATTTTTAGTATATATATAATCTATCTCTAGTAATTTATTAGTTATTAGATTATACTTTTCGCCTTTTCGATAATTAACAAGTATTATACTTAAAATTTAAAAATTTTATAGTCTCTTATTTTATTACTTAATTTCTTAAATTTAAGTTTATAGGGTCATTTTTACTAATATTTCTATCTATAGTTTATAATTTAGGTTTGATCAGATCCTTTAGTTAATTGCCTTAAACTTTGTGTATTAAGTTCAATCCTACGGTCATTTGGCTTAACTTTAGAGCTTACAATTAGTATGTCGTCAACGTACACCATGACACATTTCCCTATGAGATGTCTCAGCACATAGTTCATTAGTCTCATAAAAGTGCTCGAGGCATTCGATAAGTTGAAGGGCATGACCGTCTATTTGTAAAGTTCATGTCGAGTCTTGAACGCAGTTTTCCACTCGTTGCCTGGCCTTATGTGGATTTGATGGTAGTCAGATTTAAGATCAATCTTGCCAAAAATCTTAGCTCCACTTAGTTGATCCAACATGTCTTCTAGTCTTGAGATTGGATACCTGTATTTAATCGTGATCTTATTCATAGCTCGACTGTCATACACATTTGCCAATTTCCATCCATTTTCGGCACTAGAAGTACAGGTACTATACAAAAGCTAAGACTCTTTTTTTACATAGCTTATCTCCAGTAACTCATTGACTTGACATTGGAGCTCAAAAGCTTGCTTGGGATTCATTCGATAAGTTGGCTTATTTGGCAGTGCAACGCTAGGGACTAAGTTAATATAGTGCTCTATGCCTTGAGTTGGGGGTAACCCCTTGGGTAAATGTTCTAAAAACAGGTCGGCATATTTATCTAACAAATCCTTAACCTCCTAGGGAAGCTTAGCCCACTCCTTCATTTCCAAAAGTTGCCTCACCAACGTAAAGGTCGGCTTGCCTGCTTTGATGACCTCTCAGGGCTCAGCCTTACTCATTACTAGAGCCTTTTTCAATCAACAAGCAAGTTTTGTCTACAACTTATGAATTTCTCTTGGTGGCATCAAATTTAGTGTGATCTCTTGATCATCCTTCTTGAATATATATGTATTCATGTAGTCATCATGGATAACTCTCTTATCAAATAACCATGGCCTACCTAGCAACATATGGAAAGCACATATGGGTAGTACGTCACAAAGAATCTGGTTTGAGTAGTTTCTAATAGTGATCGGTAGTAATATTTGCCGAGTGACATGTAATGCTTCTTTTTCATTTAACAGGTGCAACTTATAGGGCTTCCGGTATGTAACAGTCGGCAACTTCGATTTTGAGATAAGATCAGTTAATGCTACATTGGTGCAGCTTTCACTATCCACGATGAGGGCACACACCTGACCATTCACCTTATAGGTGATATGGAATAAGTTCTCTCTTTATTCCTCCTCTTATGAGGGTTCTATGTTCATAGTGCATTGGACAACCATGAGTAAATGGTCCAAGTCCTTGTCAAACATATCTTCCTTAATCAGCACTGTGTTGGCATTTTCTTTTTCAGTTGGAACCTCCTCCTTCTTGGGTTCCTCATCCGTATTTTCTACTTCTAACTTCGGGATGTCTCCCTTAATGACCATCGTCTATCGATTCGGGCACTAAATAGCCATATGTCCGAACCCTTGGCACTTGAAGCACTTCATTTAGCTTGTCTTCTTGCCAGACCCTTGCCCTTTCTCATAAGCTCGGGTTGGCACTTCACTATTAGGTCGGCCTTTTTGTTTAGTTCTTACATAACCTTTCTACTTGGTTGGATACTCGACTGAGCTCGGTGACTTGCCTATCTAAGTCAGTTAATCAGCATTTTCGTCGGTACTCAGCTCCTTCTTTGCCTCTTTACCCACTGGGCAATCCTAATAGCTTCATCCATTATGTTAAATCGTTGGAGCTCCACAATATCTCAAATCTTTCCTCTTAACCTAATAACAAATCTTGATATAGTTAAAGTTGGTGGTTCCTCTACCTTGCAACGGATCATGAGCATTTGAAACTTTCGAACATACTCATTAATAGTTCAGCCTCCTTATCTTAGCTCTTGAAATCGAGTAAAAGTATCTTGAAGTTAAGTTTCCAGCATGAATCTATTTCTGAGTATCCTCTTCATCTCAGGTCAAGTATTAATCTCTTGGTAGCCCTCTCGTCTCCTCATTATTTGAAAATTCTTCTACCACATGACGGTATATCCAAATAACTCAATAGCAGTAGTTTTCACTTTCTCGTAGTCTTCACATTGATAATAATTAAACATATGCTCCACCTTCTCTTTTTACTCCAAATATTTATCAACATTCCTGGATCCATTGAAACTCGGAATCCGAAGCTTCACATGGTTGGATGCTCTAGGGATTCGTACATGCTCTTCTTCAAAATACTCCTCTTCTTCCTCTTCATCAAGCTTTCTCAAGTCTATCATTCGCCTTACTCGTCCACCAACTCCTCCACCTCGGATGGGTCGAGTTGGGTTTTGACCTCTAATAGGTCGAGCAACTTGTGAAATGTTTTGCGTGACCTCAGTAGGTTGGCAAGATAGTACATGAGTAGCTTGGGTCAGATCTATTAAGAGGTTAGCTACCTTATCAAGTCTCTTGTTAGTGCTTTTAGGAGTTCCCCGAAACTGTTGTCCATGGTGGACAAATCCACTATCATTGCTAGGTATCAATATTCATATTTGGATTTGTCATTTTTCCTTACGGATTCAAAGCTCAAATAAACACTTCAGGAAATTAATAGTTAACAACATAACGGTTAAATGAATACAGTAACTTACTCTATTTTACACATGTAGAATAGAGTATACCAAAACTTCAGAAAGAACCAATTACAACTTACACGAAGTCTTCGCTCTGATGTCAAGATGTTGCGAACTGTGATCAAGAACAGACAAGGTTGGTCATTAGATGGGTCAAAGCTTACAAAAAGCTTGAAAGGGGGTAATGGGAAAAGTGTGAAAATGGAAAAAATGACAAATAAAACATTAAGCAAAACCCATGAACAGTTCCAGAGAATATGACGCACCAATGGAACTTCTGAAGACTTACGGTACAATTTGATATGATGCATAAATCGGTCTAGTAAGGTTACTTGCCACTTAACCTTGTTTAAGGTTTAGGATAAGAATGATGCTGAGAGTAAACAAACAGTATTTACGTAAGGAAGGAAGTACTCAAGTGTATTGAAGACAATCTCATACTTTACAGCTACAAGTATAAGGGTATCTATACCCATAAATTAGGCTAACTTGCCTAAAAAGGACACAGCAAAAAGGACACTTCCTAAGGAAATAATGTACATGATACAAAAAGGTAAAAATGAATATATAAAAAAAAAAATTATCTGTGCAATGGATTCTGTACATGATATTGTATAGTGGTAATGCTACATTGGTGAGGTCATTAAAAGATGCGGACAAAAAGTACAGATAGATGGCTTATTTGAGTAAGGATGGCTTAGTCAGTCTGGAATCTCTCTTTCTCGGCTTCTCAGCAAGGAATATGCCTAGTAATTGGTCAGCTCGGATCTTAGTGAGTAATTTTCAATTCGGTACATTGCAGAAAGATGGGTTGTCATACAGCTCGGCATGAAAGGTGACTTAGCAATAAAGTACTCAACATTGGTAGGGATCGGTTGGAATAGAAAGATTCATTGTGCCAATCCCTTTAGTCCTCGAGCTCAACTGAGAGTTAGAGGTTCGGTAGCCTGATTCCCATCACACCATGCAGCTTGGATATCACAATGGGAAGATCGTCGAAACCAGATAGCTAAGGTTCGACCACTGCTTGGTGTACATCTTGACTACATCCCTTAGTACCGACAAGTGACCCGTAGATATATCGACGAGTTTAGGGCTTCTTTGATGTATATGGTATGTATAGTTGCTTTTTCGTTTACACTTTTATTTTCCAATTTATATGCAACTCAAACTCTTATGTTCGAAATGCAAGCGGACTTCATACATAGAGTGTTGCGCATGTCATATGAAGACATATTATCTTAGTAGAATCGAGTAAATGACCTTATCCTAGGTATTATTGGGGTCCCTAGGTAACCTAGCTCCACTTGGTTCAGATGTTGATGAAGACAACTCCCCACTGAAATGAGCTACAGAGAGGTAAGGGTCGTGGGGCACATGGTCATCGTTGAGTTAGGGGTTAAGGACGTAAATAGCTTGATGTAGAGACTCGCAACGATGCTTCCCCTCTACGATTCTCGCCGCTAGCATTTTTTAAACCACTTGGATTTGAGTTCCATAGGCCATTCTTTGGGGAGAACTTTAGCGATCCTATGTATCACACCTTTATTGTCAAAGAGGCCTCCATTAGTTAGTTTTATACTCCCCTAGCACTATTGAGAAGGTCCAATTATAGATACTCAGTACGACATGAGCAAGGGAGTCATGTGGATGTACCTTTTTTTAGTCCCCATGCATGGATTATTCTCGAGTGCTTACAACTAAGGCGGTGGACATATTACACAGCTAGATGCAACTCAAATGGTTCAGCCACAAGATAACACATAACCTCAGGATGTTCGACCACTGCTCAAACGACAACGCAAACATCATTAGTTTCGTATATTTTAGTTCTGGTTTACTTTCTTTATTTTTGAAACACTATTTAGGTATTTCGACAGTTTACTTACATTTCATTCAATGGTTTCATTTTTTCATAATTTAAAGTTATTTACAGTTATCGATATCAAGTCAAAATGTGTATTTGTATAGTATTGAACTTAGACATAACCGAATATTTTATAAATAAATTACCGAATATAATTTCATTGATTGACTAAAAAAATTAACTACTTACTAAACATTACGTTTCGAATATGTTTTCAACTAAAATCCTGCATGGGCTTAGCTAAATTTAAAGTAATCCAATTTCCAATTGCAATCGCATATAGGCTCAACTAAATTTAAAGTGGAAGAATAGATGAAAATGTAAAACGTGGGTGCATTGAAATAATTTGTATTGAAGTTGATCGGCTCTCGAGTGGATGTGTAAAATTTGTATTAAAATTGCCTCTTGAAAAGATAAGTTCAATTTGTACTAAAATCCTCTCTTCAAGAGGCGATTTTAAATACGGTATTCCTAGTATCATTTTTTTAGATACTGTATTTTCATAATATTTTTTTGCATTTTTTTCCTTTTCGCAGTTTTTTATATTAAAATATATTATTTTTTCTTATATTTTATAGAAAATTTATTAATTTTCTTAAAGATTAAATGTAGATCAAATAAAAATAAAAAATAAACTAGAAAAAGATTTCTACTTAAAAATTTTAAGAAAGTAAGTAATTTTTATTATTATTATATATAAATATAAATTATATCATAATATTTTTATTGATCTTGAGACTCCGATCGATTTTATTTACTCTTAACCTTTTTTCATTTTTGAATCAACTTTTCGATTTAAGTTTGATAATATTGATTGATGATAGGATTAATAACCCAGTTAGGCTTTATGACCATATCGTCCTAAGAATGAAAAGAAGCCAAATATAGGGGAAAAGAGGGGGTGATGATTTCTTCCCCTTCTTTTATTATTATTTTAAATGTCCATGATATTTTCTTCTAATAGAAAGAAGAAAAAAGACATAGCTGCAAGAAAAAGAGGGATCGGAATCCGGAGTCATTGTCTCTGTCTAGAAAGAAAAACATATTTATATAAGATTCAGTCTAAATCATGCAACTGTGATGAATAAATTAAGGATTTTGACGAAAAATACGTATTTGGGACGATGATTCGCAATACTAAAATATGAGCGTAGGGGAAATAAGAAACATATTACGGGTTTTTTTTTTTTTTTTTTTCCCCTTTCCTATTGTCTATTCCCACCGGATCGCATGGTCATCCCTAAAGCTTTGTAACGTCGTAGTGATAAAAACGAAAGGTTGAACATCGTTGCTAGCAAGGCTTATAAATTGTCGGCAAGTAATTTGGAAACCATGAGAAGTGGAAAGTCACAAGTAATGAATAAAAAATGAATCGCCCATTCCACTTCATTGAATAGCGGAAAAAATGAAATGGTAATTCATTTTTTTTTATTCCATAAAACCCATCTATCATAATGTTTATTTGACTGTATTAGCTATTCAAATGGAGGGAAAAATTCAGCCAAATAATGGATAACTAAAGATAGATCTAAAATGGTATAACTATGAGGACCAAATTTATTTTAATTAAGTTAATATTAAAATTATCGATAGAAAAATATCCAATTATTATAATAATTATATTGCATTTTATATATGTTAAATGATCATGTTAATAATTTAACTTGCAATAATTTCTAAAACTTAATAGGATGAATGAATTCTTTTTAAAAATGGTTAAAAGTGATTGATACATTTCATAAAAAGTTAAAGGAATACGTTTTTAATCTTTTTATTATGCATATATACTAAATAGAATTTAATTGTTAATCTATAAAAAAATTACATTAATATATAAAAACTTATGTAAGTTTTGTTTTTAGTAAAAATATATTAAAAAAAAATTTGAGTAGGAAATTATTAGTATAGTGAAAAAACAAATTGACATAGATATAAGTATTATATAATCCTTTTTTATGAGAATTTTATCTAATTGTCTTATTAGCAATGCTAAAAAAAGAATATCATTTTGAATATAAGTTATTATCTAATTAATTATTTGATAATCCGCATTCATTTTGATAAAATTAATTTTAAAAAAAAACTAATCCAAATCATACAATTAGTATTACTTATCAATGGTTTATGTGATAAGACCGAAATATCTATTATGTAAACAATGTAATTATTATTCATGGTGTATTACTAATAAAAATAAAAATAAAAAGTAGTTTAACGAATGTAATAGACAAATATCATTTAAAAAATAAATGCACATATAAAAAGTAGTTTAATGTATTACTAATAATATTTTTTAAAAAAGTAGTTTAATGAATGTAAAAGACAAATATCATTTAAAAAATAAATACATATATAAAAAGTAAAACAACAAATATGAATAATTGAATTCAAGAATTCATATTTGTAAAATTAAATCTTCAACCACCAAGTTATATCTAATTTTATATTATATTTTACTCTTTAAAATATTAAAGATTAATTTTCTCGAGTTTTAGGGGAGTCCTTATAGAGCACAAACACACCCCACCTTTAAAGAAAAAAAGAAAAAATTTCATCCCTGTGAATAACTACCATGAAGGAGAACTACATGAGTCATTATTACAAGTTTATCCATTATCTCATCCCATAATCATCCATCATAGCCTCATCTCTAACCACTTTCTTTCCTTCCTACTCTTTTTATGTTGTTTTTGCATCTATGAACTCCATTAAAATTACACAATATCTCACACTTCAATCTCCTTTTCCCTATCTAAACACATCTAAACACGTAAAAGACGGTTAGATTTTCATGGCATTTTCTCTTCTTATACCTCAATTTCAAAACCCTAAATACTATATTTGGGTTGAAAGAAAGAAAAGGAACGGGAGGAAAAGATTCCTTCCCCTTGTTTGAAAAAGTATGGAAAGAAGAATGAAAAAGATTTCCCTTGAGTTTCACGAAAACTATTCCTTCTACATGTGGAGAGAATTGAGAGGAATTTTTACAAAATAATTCAACTAACCTTTGAATAAAACTACATTTTAAACTTTTGAAGACTTTTTGATAATTTAATATGTTTCTTTTTAACTATCAAGTATTTTAATATGTATAAGAAAATATTTAATTAACTTTTCTTCAATAATCATTCCTCTCTTATCCAAACAAGTACTTCCCCTTCATCTTCATTCTTCTTTTAATTTTTTCGTCTCATTGTCTTTCATTTTCATTTCCATTTCTTTCCTCTATCCTAAACATAGTGTAAGTTTTCTTCCCGTTCTAATCACCAACGTGAACTCGTATTTCGATGCTAGTGATAGATGATTGGAGAAAAGAAATGGTTCGATAGGTGGAGAGATAGAGAGAGAGAGGATTAGAGAAGAGAAAGATAGAAACTGATTAGGGAAAGGAAAATGGAACAACTGGAGGAGAGAGAGTGTCACACCCCGAAGCGGCAGAGTTGTAACAGCCCCGCTGTGTAAACCGCCTTAAGATAGAAGTTGGCCTCACAACTGCTATCTTAAACTTGATCTACACAAGGCATCCACAACTAACCCGTTTTGAAGTAGACAGTTTGTAATTTAAATAAATCATTTACCTATAAATGTGAGGAATTATATATATCTGTTATCATTCAGTTATTGCAGTTAAAGTTTACAACATTTCTCTATAGTATATTCCTTAGAATTATATCATTCGAAAATGAAAAATAATTCTAAAATAAAAACTTAGGCCTTAAAAGATGTGTTTATTCTTCAATGTTTTTCCTCACTCCCCAAGATCCAGCAGTTGGTAGCTTCAGAGTAATTGGTTGCCGCTTCTTAGCCAGCACTTGCACGACGTCTATAGGGATGTGAGCAACCACAGCTCAGTAAGTTGAGACGGAGGACTTAAAACTATACCATACACACAACAAGGTTTTCAATCACTTATTAAGTGCAATGCATGTGCAAGCAAATGCCATCGCACGACGTTGTCCGGCCCGTCGTGAGATTAGAGAAATTGCGCCCGCTCTAATCCTGGTTGAGGAGTTGCCGTTAATGCAACAGCTCACGACCAAATCCAGGCTTGTGTAATGGAGACCTTACTCCTCCCGTGACTACCTTCGAACCACTGTCTTCACCCTCGCCCCGACCTCCTCTCCTGTCACTTAGTTTGACTGAGGATGAAGAATGGACCATTTTGCAATTCTGCGGTATCCCTTCCGAAGGGGTCGGTATTTGGCCGGAGAGTCCTAAGTTCCTCTAACGGGTTGCCATGCATGTCCGATTATGATTACTGGTCGGATATTTGGTTAAGTCCAGTTTAGGTTGATCAATCCTTTCATGCAAGTCATACAATATGTGCCAGAGCAACAAACAGAATCATAACATCACCCATAATCAAGCACATGCACACATTCTCTATCTAACAAGCACAACTAAGCATAATCTTAAGCCTCCAAAATACAACATCATATTAATCCCAACTTACCTCGACTCCTCGCTCACTCACTCGAGGTCCGATTTGCTCAGGCCATCGCCGATCATCCCTATAACACGAACGTGGTTTCAGTATTTCATATAATATTATAAGTTCATTTTATCCGATAACGCTTATTGTTAGGTTTTGTTTAAGGTTAAATATACCTAATTATCTAGGTATTAAGTCTTTTATAATTATTTTAGGTTTGGGGTTAGGTTCAGGTTCGGTTTTCGCATCGATTTCTAAATTAGGTTTTTAGTTCGATTTCTAAGTAATGTTTTAGATTCCAACCCTAGAAATCCGTTTTAACCCATAATGTGAAATTAATCACATTACTTCCCGATCTCCTAAATACGATTACTACCCCTAGTCAGCATTTTATTCCATCTGGTACACTTAAATCTGTATTAGTGTACCGAATTTACTCATGTTGTGAGAAATTTTTACATTTTTCATACAATTACCTAAAATTGAATTTTGTTTCAGATTTGTTATGTTCTAAGTTTCATTATTTTATTATCTAATTAAACCTAATTTTTCCATAATTATTAATTTTTAATTCTACATATTCCTAATTTTCTATATTTACCACATAACACTTTCATTACTTACACTTAACACTCCATAGACTAGGATTAGGTTTCCACATAAGAGATTAACATCCCTAAACATCTAATTACTATCTCAATCAGTAATTAACATCCTAATCACCTAATTAACCCTAAATCACCCAAGTTTACCATCATTTTAGGGCTAAAAATTAACTTAAAAATTTCGAAAATTAATTTAAAAAAAATGGCTTCATAGCACTGTTATATATCACATGAGCATCCTATAGAAAAAAAATTGAGCTCCAAAATACACTCTTAAGGTCATTTACTTGTAAACCGAAATGTGCTCTGTTTTGCATGATTTCTTAAGGACCTTATATTACGGGACATGTTTTCATCTAAATAATATTTTTCCTACAAACAACATACAAAAATATCTCAGAATAACAAAATTCATAATTTTCTAATTATATTTACTATTTTTAAAAAATTTCACAAGAATCGGGCTAGAATT
The DNA here is from genome assembly GCA_024138005.1 of Lumnitzera racemosa. Classification (NCBI taxonomy): domain Eukaryota; kingdom Viridiplantae; phylum Streptophyta; class Magnoliopsida; order Myrtales; family Combretaceae; genus Lumnitzera; species Lumnitzera racemosa. Next base: position 94,968,675 of record JAMXBC010000004.1, on the reverse strand, counting down.
TGGACTCACCGGTTTGGGTGACTCCGGCCACTGCGGGCAGCCGTGGCCCTATCGGCCGGCCTGGGCGCTGCCACCACCGTGTGGTGGTGGTGGCCGTCCACTCCTAGCTCCTCGTCTGGTGTGGGTTCCCTTTAAAATCCTTAACTGCACAGTTTTCTTTTTTTTTTTTTATTTTTTATTTTTCTGGATTTTTTCTCGATTTTTTTGGTGTTTTGATTTTTCTCAAATCCTAAACTGACCAAAGGACTTCTGGAATTTTTTTCCCTATTTATAGACAATTTTAGAAATTAATGTGCATTAATTTGATGGGATTTTACCTCAATTCCATGATTTTTGGCTTTTTTTTGTCAAATTCTTATTGGTTATTTTTTTTCTTGCTGACCACGACCTTATCTTGTTGCAGCTTATCCTCTTCTGATTTTTCTATAATTATTTTGTATTTTTCTTTAATTATTTGCTTAGTTTTAGGCTAATTTAGGTAATTACACGTATTTTTATCTACACGTAAATACATGTGGGGTACACGTGAACATTCCTAAATATTATTTTGGTCATTCTAAAATTTTTAGTATACATATAATCTATCTCTAGTAATTTATTAGTTATTTCATTACACTTTTCGCATTTTCGCTAATTAATACCTATTATGCTTAAAATTTGAAAATTTTATAGTCTCCTATTTTACTATTTATTTTCTTAAATTTAAGTTTACGGGATCATTTTTACTAATATTTCTCTCAATAGGTTATAATTTGGGTGTGATCGGATCCTTTAGCCGATCGCCCTAAACCTTGGGTTTTAAGTTCAATCTTATGGTTACTTAGCTGAACTTTGGGGCTTACAGAAAAGATTAGAGAAAAGAGAAAGAGGTAGAGACTGATTAGGGGGAAGAAAATGAGAGAAGAGATGCATGTGACCAAAGAAGATAACAGATTGAGTAAGGATGATGAATAGAAGGAGTGAGAGCAATATGGTCATTTACTTTCTAATATAGGTCTATCAAGTATTGTCTTTTGTCCAATCAAATAATATGATAATGTTATTATAATTCTACTTGATTCCTCATAAATAGAAATACTTTTAAGGGTCTATAACATTTAAAGAAGTGAATCTATTAGAAGATAGAAGAGAGTTTAATTTGTTACTCGAAAATAATTAGTATATGTAATCGTTATAAATATAAAATTTAATTATTAAAATTAGTCAATATTCGATGCATTAGGAAGAGACCAATCTTGTATCCAACTTATAAGTATAAGATAAAAATCTGGAACCAACTTTACCTAATAATTATGACCTTATAGAATTACCATAAAACTTGTATCTTGTAAAATCAATAAGATTGGAGGTACCTTACAACTTATGAGTATATATATATTTTTTATTGTTTTATATCAATAAAAAAATTATTATTAGTCATATATATCCAAAATCATAATATTTAATTGCAAGTTAATATCACTTGCGAACGTAAATTATAACAATAATATAATGAATTTTAACAAAAATACAAAATGATAACAAAAGAACCGGTATAAGCCATGATAATGACGTATTGAACTAAATATTAGCCTAAGATTAAGTTATAAGTTAGACCAATATGGTTATATTTCCATTATATGTATTTTTAATATTGTACAAGTTCACATAATTATATATATATATATATATATATTGAGAAATTATAGGTTGATCTAAGAGTCCATGTTCTGAGGTTGATATATAATCATATCTAGGAGTGAAAAAGTTTAGAACCGACTTTTAGCTATACAGCCCATATACTTACCACAAAGCCTATTCAACCATGCAAGTTGCGGTAAGATCCAAGATCCCTTAGGCTTCAATTTTGACCTAATATTATGTCATGTAGCTAATGGTTTCTAGTGGGAGATGGGATGGAAAAAGAAAATGGTACCGGGTAGTTAGTGGGAGTGATTTATAATTCCATAAAATGAGTTTGAAAGAAAAAGATGATATATATATATATATATTTTGTTTTTTCATTTCAAGAACGGAAATATGATCATGCGAGTGTCCAACTACCAAAAATAATGCACTAGTCTTCTGGTCATAAAGTCATAACCCCCTTGAAGTGATATGCAAGTATAGATTTGACATCACTGGTTTAGACTTTTTAATTTCCCAACCATGTGACATGGGTGTGGATTTGGTCACCAAACATATTTCATAAATTACACCGATTTGATTAAAGAATAGCTTGGTCGTGCCTTGTGGACTTTCGATACGGTGTCACATGCAACGCAAGTTGGATTGAACTTTCTAACCCAGCCATTTAATTTGCATTAGTTGCCGAACCCAATAGAGAACCAAAGAATAAATTAATGAAATAGAGGACGGAAATAAAAATTCTTCAGAATGGGCTAAATTTAAAATGAGGTTTGAAGTATTTCGTCAAGCACATAAAACGTTGACTGTAATTACTGATGCAGAGGAAAAGGGTACCAACCTCAACGAGGTAATTCCCTTATTTTTATTCTTCTTTACCCTTTATTTCTTTTTTCCTTTTCCTTTTTCTTTTGTCCAGCGCCTTTGTCTTTTATCGAAACCTCATAAGGGGAAAAGATAAAGGATAAACTTATGATGATCGCCATATTGATATTAAACAGTATTGAAATTTGGATTGATCTTTAGGATTCAATCTAATTCGATCTAATATAATTATAAAATTTCTTCAATCAAACCTTGCTCTAATTAAGGTTGAATTTAGTTTTATTTTTTTTAATTTTTTACATTTTTATATATTCAGATCAACCACCTTAACTGGGTCTAATACCATATGATCCAGGTTGCATGAGAGAGAGAGAGAAGGAGATTCAATAGGAAGCTATTTTACATTTTATTTACTTTAACTTTCAATATAATGCTATTTTACAGTTTATTTACTTTAACTAAGGTAATAAAAAGAAAATATGATAATTATTCCTTAAATTGAATATGTTTGCTTATTTATTTAAAGTTTAGGTAGAGGATTTGAAAAAAGGAATAACAATTACCTTATATTAGAAGATATTAGCTCATTCTAAGTAGGAATCTGCTTTTATAATTATATTTCAATTGTACCTAGAATAAAATAATACCACTATCAAGCATCAACCATCAACCATCAACATCACTACTCCCTACGAGAAAACATTTAATTATATTAACACGTTACGTTGATTGATGAGTAGCAAATAAATATTAATAAAATTTTAACATGTAAATATATAATTGATACTTTTTTTAAAAAAATATTTCTTTATTTTTAAGTATTTAAATATCATTAGTACTTGTATTTTACTCATCGATTTACGTAGCGTATTAATACTATTGAATCTTTTTTACTCCCCACACTATCATATCATCACCTTAACAAAAAAAGAAAAAAAGAAAACCCACCCTGTACCATCATCACCACTGCCCTACTATTGCAATAGTCATCACATTTAAAACGTCATTATCACCTCTGCAACATCATATTATTATTATCGTTGCTATTACTACTTCTCTTATCACCATCACCATCGCTATAATCCCATGGCTATTGCTAACAATCCTAAAATCCATCATTGCTATCACACCATTACCCCCACATTGTTGTCAATACCTTTATCATTACTATTGTTGCTCTTTCCACTGGTTACAACTAACCTACCATACACACTAACCACCCACTAGTGATCATCACAATGTTGTCATTATCATATCACTTTCCACCCTAAACCCAAACTAGATACATGAATATGGGTTTGAATTGGATATGCTTACCTTAGACATGTAAACTTGTCATGGAGAAAAAAAAAAGAAGAAGATAAATTAAGCTGATTCATGGACTATCCTAAACCCGAATCGGATATGTGAATATGGGTCCGAATTGGATATGCTCGCCCTAGACTTGTAAATTCGTTGAGTGCAGGATGACTCATGGAGAAAAAAAAAAAAAATTATGCTGATTTATAGGTTAAGACCAATGAACTAGAACCAATAGACTGGCACGAGACCAGCTTTGGTAGGATGGTGCTACTTTTAAACTTTGGGAATCGGGAATTGCCAATGCTGGCATGCCTACGTATTTTATTGAGTTAATTATCATGGACTAATAAAAAACCTACGTGCATGAATAATAGATGGAAAATTTAATGGAATTTCTATTTTATAAAAGTTAAAAAATGTTAAAATTTTTTAAAAATTAGAGATTATAGATGAGTTGATCACTATTTTTTTTTTTTTCATTTTGCTACCGAAATGTCAGTATTATTGTTTTTGAATGAAGGTATTTCATGGCTCGAAAAAAAACAAAGAAAAGAAATAACTATTGATGATCAGCGACCTAGAAGGCCCAAGCTAGGTAGCATCTACACGACGGCCCAAACAAAATTTCTGCTTAGATGCATAATTCCCAACGGCCCACTTTTGTTTCTGTGAGATTGGAATAGGTTCTTGTTTTCGTCTTACTTCTGGCTGTCCAGTCCTTCACAAGTATTTTAGGTAATATTTGACATTTATATCATAGATAATAAAACATCATAAATCATTAAAGATTTTGATAATAAGAAGAGTAATGTTAAACTTGTAATGGCTGGAAGAAAATATAAACGACTATTCATGATTTCATAGTGAACCAATTACATATAAATTCCAAACTCTAAATTAGAGGAATATTATGGTGACACTTCTTTTTCTCTCTCTCTCTTTCTCTCTATACTTAATGTATATGTATTTACTGGGTAAAGACACTATGCAAATATCGGCTAATAATACATATTTATATTAATAAATTAGTAAATTTATTTAAAATATTATTATGATGATTAACATATTAACAATCTTTATTTATAAATCATCATGGATTTGGTTTGAATGTTGTCCTGTAGTTATATAGATAAATATTATATTTTTTATACTCGAACGTCTTCCTGTATTTATATGAAATAATATGTTATTTTGATAGAGTCTAAATCTTTTAAAATATGAAAATGTTATATAATGAATGTTAAGAGTTGTGCCGATTTATACTAGGTGATATAAAGATTGCAATTTCATTACATAAATTATATGTCCATTTTTTTTCTTGTGTCTTAAATAGAAAATTCAAATAAAAAAAATTAGAATTATAGATGTAAAACATTCATATTTCTAAAGCGGAAATTTCCCAGTGGATATGATACCCTTCTAAAAAATTCAAAAATAAAACTATAGCGTTTGCATAGAAAATGCCGCATCCTCTCGCTTGTCTGTAAATATCGTTTGAGCAATACATAGGGCATGAGCCCGAAATATATGCTATAAAATAGGTATCGATTTTAAAACATATTATCCGTATTTTATTATGTGATACTTTAGAATTATCTTATATTTTATAGATTATATAAAATATATGGTATTTTATATAGAGTCTATAGTTTTTTTTTTCTTGTTTATAAATTTCACTTTAGTTATTATTTTAAAATATAAAACAAACTTGACAACTTTTTTTTTTTCTTGAAGGCTTTTGTTAATTTTTCAAATGATGGTAATGAATGAAATCTATTGAGATTTATTTTCAATCTTTTTTTTTCCTTAAATTGTAATTTAATCATTATTATTATAGATGACTTTTTAGGGAAACATTATACCAAATATTTTTTATGTAAATAAAATATTTATCTTGTAATAATTATATTACAAAGATATTTAAGAGAATAAACACATTATTTCAAAAATATAAATGTGGTAAACGTTGTACTCAACATAAGATTCATAAAGTTAATTAAAATGAAAATAAAAGATTCATGACATTATATAATTTAATAATTCTAGATGTGATAATAATATAGAATTAAACAATGATTTATGGGAAAATGAAGAAATAATATGGAAAACAAAATAAAACATAAATTCAAACTAAAATATTTTTCTCCTACAGGGTACATACATTAGTAAAATAACCTCTTTCTACTTTTAAAAAATTAGACTTCCCTCTAATAATAATACTAATTTTTTTGTCAAATATGAAATAAATAAACCATCCACTATATAAAATAAGTAATGAATGTACTTTATAGCTTATAGATGGTGCCATAAGTAGAAAGTAAGAATTCAAGTCCTCTTTTTGAACTTTACTACATGATGCATTTAGCAAAAGATGAAGAAGTAGAAAGAAACGATAATTGAGTAAAGAGTAATGAGTAAAGACGAAAGACGAAAAAGAAGGGATCAACAAATGTTTGGCTTAAGGTTTCAATAGGCTAGATTTTATTTTATTTTAATGAGATGGTATCATTTATTTATTAATTTTATTAATTATTATTATTATAGGGTGGGGAACTTGAAACATATATCCTATATACTTTGAAATATAAGTTTCAAGGTAAATACGGGGTATCTTGACTCTTTAGAAATAAGTTCTTGAAACATTATTAACTAGCCTCTTTAGAAATAAGTTCTCGAAACATTATTAACGAGTCTATCATATGATTTTAATTACCTATCTAGAATTGACTCGATCAAGCAAAATTGAAGTGAGTATCCTATATAATAAGATTACTTGCTTACTCTTACATTATTCAAAATATCTAAGAATTTTTCTCCAGCTTTGATGGAGTGAATGTGTTATCTCCAATTTCATCTTTTTTCAATTAGCCTCATAACTTGCTTCTTTCAAACGAGATTTTTTATTTTAATAGTTGTAATATATAGTTGAAAGAGAGCGATAGAGGAAAAAAAAAAAAACTATTGGACATGAATTTGCATGTCTCTAATATAATAACTAACAAGGTATGATCCAATGGATTTTCTAAATTAGAATTGTGCAAGGGTTATTTAGAGTTTATTGGCTTAGTTATTATAACTAATGAAAACATGCATCCGCAATATGTAAATTAAGAAAAAAAAAAGTATATATAAAATATTATTATAAATAAGATAATTTAATTTAACCTTTATGTCATAGCTCTAGGATAATAAACAGAGGATGTCTTTATGTGTTTGTTTCATGTCAAAGTACAGTTATAAAAGCTACTGCAATCTTTGATTAAATTATCTATAGTTTCCTATATATTTTGTTAAGAACATTATATATTGTTATATATTATAGAGTTGAATTACCAGCTTCAATATATATTTATATATATATATATAGGATTTTTGAAGGCCTTGGTAAAGATAAGGAAATGGGCCTTTTTCTATTTGTAGCTTAAATTACAAAAAAAAAAAAATCTATTTTTGAAAATGGATTTCTCAAATTTTATCTTCTCAATTTCTCTTAATTTACAAATTAATAGTTGTAATTATTTAAAAATTTCAATAATTTTGCAATATGATTATGACATCACTTACTTTCCTTTAATGTAACAATTGATTATATACGGTAACAAAGATTAATTAAGTATTATATACCACGTATTATGTATATACAATATGTAAATACTAATGACATTTAACGTGTACACTATATTCAAAACATAGATGGTAGTTATTTTAGTAACTATCCTTGTCACCCACATGCTTGTAAAAATGTTATTAGTATTTTTACACTATATATATATATATATACATGCATAGTTAATAATATCTAATAAATCATTTTCTAACTTAAAGAAGTAAATTAACATAAATTGAGAGAAACTAAAAAAATAAATGTTGACGCAATGTTGTGGCTAAACTTTAACACATAATAGGAAAGTCGGATTCCAAATTATAGAATGGAACCACTTATGTTCTTTTGATTTCTCACCAAATAACACAAAGCCACACAAGTGATTTTGTCTTATAGTTTCATGTGTATCTTTTTCTTTTTCCTCCATTTTATGATCATCTTTTTTGGTGGCTTCCACTAAATTCTCTCTTTATGGTCAGCATCGTGTTCTCTGTTTCTTCCATCAAACTCAAATTGTAAGATGGTGGATGGGCATTAGGTAAGGCTATGTCCGATAACATCTCAACTATCATCAATTAATCTAGTAATGTTTATAATTATGTTAAATGTAATTAAATAAACATTTCATCATCTCAAACCGTGTAAAATAATCACTTTACTATGGAGATTGTTTGTAGGAAAAAAAAAAAAAGTACTATTTTCAGTTGGAGTTTTTGTCCACAGTCTATTTAATCACATATTGTTATATATGAAAAGAAAAATGAAGATGCTGCTGTTAGATATTAATGTGATACATGTAATACTAGGTAAGATACAATTCATTGCAGCTATATATCATAAGCCCAAATCAACAACATCCTTTCTTCTCTACATGCATATCCCTGCAAACTCAAGTATCCAAAAACAGCACAAACAGCTGCTACCATTTTCATTTCTTTTAAACAAAACTTTGCGATGAAACAACCAACAAGATCCTTAATAATCTTCCTACCCTCCAACATCAAATACATTTTGGACTTCCCAGAGAATGCCAGGAGTACCACAATAGTGATCCAAGCCACCAAAGTGGCGGGCAAGGCAACTGCAACCGCTGTAACAACCGATAATATCCCGAGCGCCCCTATGATAACCACGACTACACGGAGGTCCGGCCACACATTTGAATTATACGATTTCCAAGTGAAAAATAAGAGAATGGCTTGTGTTATCACCAATAGACATACCGAGATTCTCCTTTTGCTTCTTACATCTCCTCTAATGTCGTTTTCCATTAAAAAAAGAAAAGAAAAAAAGGACATTAATCTTCACAAAAACTTGATCATGTAAAGATATTTCGTGTCACGTCCCAAATGGTAATGTTTCATAAAGAAGTTGATGTGCACTTTCTCAATGGTTTAATGATGATGGGTGTCTCAATTTTTAGCACTAAATGTTGGGAGTAATAATGTGCATTAGGAAAGCATTTGTTTCGGTGGAGAAATACTATTGTAATGTCCTCTTACTTTTTTCCTTGAACTTTCGTACTTTGACATCGACAACGGAATAATCAAAGCACATCATACTTGACTTTCTAGACACAATAAAAAAAGGTCTTGTGTACAGAGTCTTTGCCATATATCCGACGTTGTTCGAATATATTACATTCATTATTGTGTTTCCGAAACTTCCATAAGATAAAGAGACCTAAACTGACTTGGTAAGCGGATATCAAGGGTGGATGCGGATCCATTTGCTTGGTTTTCTCTCTAAACTAAAGCAGATAATAAAATATGATTTAGTTTCTTCTTTTTTTAATCACTTGTAGTCAAATCATACGGTTTGATTTACCAGCTTTTCAAAATTATGAAATTTCAATTTGGATTAGTTTGATTTGGTTCATAACTTGAATCCAAGAAAAGTTACCTAAATAACATTGAGATGTAATCTCATATCATAAATATTAAAATTTTTAATAGTAACATGCGTTGCCACTATATAAGAGGTTGATAAAATAAATTTTTATTCAATTAAGGAATTTCAAAAATGTTTTACAACTAATTGTTGTTCATAATGCTTCCATATCATATAAACATTCAATATGTACATAACATTTTCTAATAGTCTTACCGTCATAAAAGTCAAATACATAATCATTTCAATAAATATAAACTTAAATGTCTTTAAAATATCATGTTACATCAAAATACTTTTTTTAAACAATGAGTATACAGTTACTTCATTTCTTAAAATTATTCATTTCATTTTTTTATTTGAAAAAAGTAAAAAAAAAATTCATTAACGTTTAGCTCATTTTCTATTTTAATCCTCAACATTTCAAAATTTTTATTTAAATACTCAATGTTGCAAAAATCTGCAAATAAGTTCTTTTAAATGATGACGTTAGATTTTAAATTGGAAAAATACAAAAAAATGCTTAACGTTTGCTTTTTTTTTTAATTTATTTCAATTCTTAAAATTTCAAAATTTTCGTTTCATTTCTCACATTTGTAAAAAGTTACATATTAATCCTTTTAACTAATAGTGTTAAATCATCATTTAGACATGACATGTGATAATATTCTATGGTCTACCTAATTCTATTAAATAAAAAATATAATAAAATATTTAAAACTAATCAAGGTATTAAAAATTATAGAAAAAATTTAAATATAATGAAAATTTATAAAAAAATTGAAAAAAATTTTTTTTTACGAAAATAGAAAAAATTACTAAGATAACATATGTTGTAATGTATATATTTTAAAATAAATTAATAAAAGTTAACAAAAATTACAAAAAGATGGAAATATATATATATATATATATAAAGCAAATCTGGCTACCCAAGGGTAAGAGGTAACTAGTGACTTCTTGAAAGAGTCACGAGATTGCTTGCCACCTCATGCCCTTGGGTAACTAAATTGGCTTTTCTCAAAATTTTTCCTAATTTTTTTGGTAATTTTTGTTAACTTTTATTAGTTTATTTTTTAAATTAATATTAATATATATGTATATAAGTATATATAATACTAAATATATTATCATAGTAATTTTTTTGATTTAACAAACTTTTTTTTTTCATTTTTCTAATTTTTTTAAATTTTCATTATTCTTAAATATTTTTTGTAATTTTTAATACCTTAATTAATTTTTAGTATTTTGTTATATTATTTATTTGATAGAAATACGTAGACCAATAGAATATTGCCATATCTTAATATGTAAATAATAATTTAATGCAATCAGTTAAAAGGACTAACTTACAAATTTTTGTAAACATTAATGACTCAAATAAAAATCTTCAAATATTAAGGATTGAAATAGAAAAGAAGTAAACATTTAGAAACTTTTTGTATGTTTATAATTTAAATCTAACGCTATAAGTTAAAAGGATTTGTTTGCAAAATTTCGCAAACGTTGAGGATTTAAATAAAAATTTTGAAACGTTAAGAATTGAAATAGAAAATGAGATAAACGTTGAGGACTTTTTTATACTTTTTCCCCACCCCATCCTACCCCCTTTTCTTTGTTTGGTTTATCCTTCCAAGATAATCATAAAATTTGTTGCTAGGTGAGAATTTTTCAAATCAAATTGGAAAAAGAATAACTCCTTTGATTTGATTTAGTTTAGTTTGTAGTTTTGTTCAATTTGATCAGTTTATTTGGTCACCCCCAAATAATAGATAACACATATTGATATCATAAATAAGATACATTTATTTTGATGATTGAGAAAATATGGAATAGAAAAAATATTTTGGAAACAATTATTATCTAGAACAATCAAATAACATTCTTTAAATCATTTACTTTCTATGGAACCCTATTTTAGAAAATGACATTCCAATTTTTAGCTCATAATATTACATGAATCATTGAGTTGAAGATAAAGTGAAAGTATCAATATATTTATATTTGGTAAGAAGTATCAAAACTTTTATGTTATTACCATTATTGCCATTACCTCATGCTACCACCATTGCATCATAATACTTGTTCTACTACTACTATCACCATTACCAACACCATTATCATAATTGTGTACCTCAACCATTGCAATCCTTATAATCGTTGCAATTTCCATAACTTGCCACCATTAGTGCATCATCCAAACATTATCACTACAACTAATGCCACTACTACCATAACCACAATAACCAACATCATGGTAATAGTGATAGTCATACGATGCCTTTAGTATTAGCGATAAAGGTGGTAGTTAAATGACCATGATGGTTGTGCTAATATGGAGGTTAGTAGTAGTGTAAGATATTAGCATTGGTATTGATAGCAGTGGTGACGAAATGATGAGAGTGGTTATTGTGATGGAGGTAATGGTGGTGCAATAGTGATAGTGGTACAAAAGCAATATGATGGTGAGGTAGTATGGGGATAATGATGGTAGTGGCAATAATGAAGATAAAGGTAACAAAGTGGTATATAGAGGTGCTAAGTTGGTAGAGACCGTGGTGGTAAGCAGCAACAGTGATGATGCTTTAGTAGCATTAGAAATTTTGATAGTATAGGTGGCCATGAATGTAAGCCCTATAATCAGTTACTCGGGATTCGGTTCATAAAATTTAAGACGATTAAGTAAATTATCTGATTTAGCCTAAACTTTACAATAAAACTAGGATGATTAGTAAAAGTGATCTCATAAGTTTGAATTTAAGAAAATAAGTAATAAAATGATTAATTAATATAATATTGAATTTTATAAAAATTGTCTGTTATTTATTAGAAATACTTAAAACGAATTCCGATAACTAATTAATTGATAGAAATAAAGTATATGCACACTAAAAATTATAAAATAACTTAAATAATATTTATAAGAATTTATTTACACCTTGTATATATTTATGTGTAAGTAAAAATACATAAAATTACTTAAAATACGTGAAATATGCCAAAATAATGTTAATTAATTAAATAAAATTCATAAATAATTAAATAAAAATTAAGAGAACTGAGGAGATATCTAGAAAGTGGTCATGGCAGCTTGAAAATGAGAGAAACAAAATCAACCAATTAAATTTCAACAAACAAAAAGTAAAAAAAAAAAAAAAGATAAGGTTAATGTCAAGTTCAATTAATAAGAAAAAAATACCTATGTAGCACTATAAGTACCCCAAAATTTTCAAGAGCTCATTTAGTCTATTTGGAGAGAAAAAAAATTAGAGAGAACCAAAATAATTAGGGTTAAGGTTTATGTACAAAAATTCCAAAAATATTTGTGCAATTAAGGCCTTAGAAGGGAATCAATATTCGACGACGACAACTTGAGAGTAGACAACCACCACCACCACTAGTGATGGTAGCACTTAGACTTGTTGACAAGGCTACAACGACCAGAGCCACCAATGTTGGTAAGTTTGATTTCCTTTTCGATTTTAGTTATTTTATTACAAATATTAAATAGTTATAGAAAATCATAAAATTTGGTATTTTAGAATTTTGTTGTATTAGTTTTTAGGAAAAATATTATTTTAATAAAAATATGTCCTGTAATATATGGTGCTTAAGAAATCATACAAAATCAAGCTTGTTTCGAATTAGAAATAAATAGGTTTAGGAGTATAATTTTAGACTCAAAATTTTTGTATAGATTATTAGGTGATATAGAATAGTGCCACAAAGTCCTTTTTTCAAAAATAAATTTTTGAAATTTTTATATAATTTTTAAGCCTTAAAATGAGGTATAAAATGGATAATTTCAGGTTAATTAAGTAATTAAACGGGTAATTTTGATTTCGTATATAATTATATATTTTAGGATGTTGAAATCTAATGGAGTATGCTATTTGTAGCATTTAGGGTGTTATGTAGTAAATATGTAATAGGTAAAAATGGTAAATTTTAAGTTAATTTTGTAATTTAGGATAATTAGATGTACAATTTGATTTGGGATGTATTTAGATATTTTGAGATGTTAATTGATGTTGGGAGATGATATTTGAAGTGATAGAACTATTAGATATATATATATTATGTACATATTAGGTGATAATGTATATATATAAATACAAAAAAAGAGTAAGAAAATATTAGGTTAAAATTGATATTCTAATAACAAATAAAAATATATAATAAATTCGATAGGATACTTAAATTTAGGTGTATATATGAAAAATACAAATTTTTCTGACATTAGAAATAAATTCGGTAGTGAAATTAGAATTAGAATGTACTGCATAAACTAAAACATTGGTTAGAGAACAAAAATGATATTTAGGATATCCGAAATAATGTGATTAATTTCACATCATGGGTTAGAATGATTTCCTAGGGTTTATGTATAAAATCTTTAATTGAAAACTGAGTTACAAACCTAATTTAGAAACTGACTTAAAAAACTAAATCAGAACTTAACCTAAATTAGGAGTAATTGTAAAAGACTTAAAAATCTAGATAATTAGGTATGTTAAACCTTAAACTAAAGATAACATAAAAGTATTATAGAATAGAGTTTATATAAAATAGTTATATATGTACTGAAACAACATTTGCATTATAAGGTTTAGTAGCGATGACTTGTGTAAGTCGCACCCCAAGTGAGTAAGCGAGAAGTGTTGGGATTAATATATTACTGTATTTCAGAGTACTAATTTATAGTACTCGAAGATTTGAAATTGTACTTGATTGTGTTTGTTAGATAGTGCTCGTATATATGTGCTTGTATACATGTGCTTATTTTTTAGTGATGCTATGATTTTGCATTGTTGTTTTGGCTTGTATTTATATGATTTGTTTGAAATAATTGGACACTTTAAACTAGATTTAATTAAATATTTGACTCATAAATTTAAAGTAAACTAGCATAGCAACTTATTAGGGGAACATTAGGATTCTCTAGCCAAATACCAATTCTTTTGAAAGGGATAGCGCTAGATAAGATAATTAATCCCATTTTTATTCTTAGTCGAACTAAGTGATAGGTGAGGAAGTTGTAACAAAGGTAAAGTCAATGGTTCAAAGGTTGTCGCGGAAGGAGCGGTGTCTTCATTGTACAAGTCTGCGTTTGGTTATAAGCTGTTGCATTAGCGGAAACTCTTTAACCGGGATTATAGCCGGTGCAATTTCTTTAATCTCACGATAGGATGGACAACCTCATACGACGGCATTTGCTTGAACATACATTGCACATAATAATTTAGTTGATAACCTTATTTGTGTTTGCTGTAGTTTTAAGTTTCCATCCCAACTTACTGAGCTATTGATTACTTATATCTCTATAGACGTTGTTGTAGGTACTAGTTAGGAAGTGACATATATTTATCCTGAAGCAAGCAACTGTTAAATCCTAGAAAGTGAGGAAATACATCTAAAGAATAGATATATCTTTAAAGTCTTAGCTTTTATTTAGAATTTTTTATTTTCCAATAATATATTACTTAGGAAATATAGTACAATTAAACTCTTCAAACATTAATTGTAATATTTAAATTCTAATGTATATGCAAATTTCCATAATTTCTTACGTAAATAATATATTCGCGGGTTAGTTATTGATGCTTTGTATAAATCAGGTCTAAGATAGAAGTTGTATGATCAGCTTTTATTTTAGAATGGTTTGCACGGTGGGATTGTTACGACTCTGTCGCTTTGGGATATGACAATGAAGGAAGGGGTAGGGGTAGGGGTTAATAGTAGGAAAGGGAAGTAGTGATTGTCGTGTAAGTGGTGCAGGACTTGAAATAATCATGGTAAGGTTTATGTTGATCTTATGGTATTGTAATGATGATAATAACAATGGCAATAGCAATGATGATGGTAGCAATATTGTAAAGGTAGTGGTAGTGTAGATGTGCTTGCATTGGTAATAGTATGATGGTTCTTATGGTATGGTGCTAAAGTAGTAACTGTGGCGATGGTTAGTAGTAATGGTAAATGAGTTTGTGGTAATAATGGTGAAGGTAATGATGGTGGTAGTAACGGTGTTGACAATGTTATGATGGTAAATGATACGTACGTGTTGTTACTTTGATGATGATAAAATTGTTACATAATTATGATACCTATTATCCAAAAGGAGTAGATAATTAACATCGTTTTATAGAGGGTAAGAGTTAAGGTTAGTATTGGACATTACAGGACCTTGCATGATTTAGTAGGTTTTAAGATACAATTATAGGATAGATTTCAACTTCAAGTTCTTAAAGCATGTAAGTATTGAGTTTATATCTTGAATTTACATGAGATTCTATTATAGAAAACCATTCAAGAAAAAGAAAAAAAAGCCTAAGGGTTAAATCAAGGTCATCATGCTTTGATAGTTTCTTATTTTATAAATTTTTGCTACCTACATAAGATGATGCTATGTATATTAAGTTTCATTTCTTCTAAGTTTATATATAATGTAAGGTATATTAGGCAGAGTAAGTGAACAAGGACAAGATTCTAGAGACTTGATAGTGGTATACATTGCGTTGAATTGTGATAGAATCATCATACTATTACTATTATATTATAGGATTGATTTGGCTTTACTTATGCTTTTATTGTGTTCCTTTGGGTATTTTGTATATATTCCATATTTTTCTCTCTCTCTAAATAAAGGAGTAAAGGTTAAATCAGGGTCATCATTTTTTTTTTTTGGCATTTCCCATTTTATACATTTTTTATGCCTACGAATTTCATACTATATGTATTGAATAAGACTTCTAACCTTGATACTTTGCATATTAAGCATAGTAAGCAAAAGAATAGAAGATTATAGAGACTTGATAGTAGTATACGTTGCTATGAAATTCTAAGAGAACCACTATACCATTACTATTATACTATATATAGGATTTATTTGGCCTTACTTATTGATACGTTACGCTAAGAGTAGATAAGGGCAACGGTATCGAGGTGAGTTCAAGTTTGCAGAAAGCTTGAAGTGAAGGGTGATGAAATATGAAAATTGGAAATAAGTAAACAAGATGAACAAGCAAACTACAAAAAATTCCGATAATATGATGCATAAAGGAAACTCTATGGACTCATAACTTAACTCAATATGATGCACGAGCTGATCCAATAAGAGTATTTCCCACCTAACCTTACATAAGAGTTAGAATAAGAGTAAAATAAGCAAGCAAGCAAGCAATAAAGAGCAATGCTCGCTAAAAGATGAATGTATTCAATATTCAATGTGTAAGATGATACTTATAGCTACATATTACAAAGGTATTTATACCCGAAATGTTAGGACATCCTACCTAAAATGGAAAAGATAAAAAGGTTGTTGTCCAAAAGAAGTAATAATAAGAAATAATATAGGGGTACAAATGAAAATTCAAAAAAATCAATAATTAGTGCAGCAAATCCTTTCACATGGGACTGGATACGTGGTAATAGGTTATTGAAGATGCTTTTGGTAGAAACAAATAAATGGTACGGTCATGATGGAGGTCGTTAAGTAGAGGTGTTGAGTAGACCTGGGATCCTTTCGAGAAGGCGTAGGTGCGAATGTATGTTGGGGTTCTTAACATCAATACTGCTTAGCTAAAGGTCAACACAATCATGGTTGAACAAACGCGTGAGGAGTTGGACTACCAATAAAGCATTTTTTAGGTTAGCACTCAACTATTGAGAGATGAAAAGTTACTAGGCTTAGCATAAGGAGTTGGTCGGCAGTGAGGATCTGCTTAGTCTCGGTAGGAGTTAGCCGAAACAGTAGAATTCACTTTGCTAATCCCTTAAGACCTCGTGCTTGGGCTTGGGTTAAAGGTTTACTAGTTTGATTCCCATGATTCTCTTTGAGTTGATTTAGATTTGTGATAAAATTTGGCTGGTTTTTGCTCAATTCCCTCTCAAGTTGATAGGGGCTAAGGTTGACAATGTTGAAGGTATTAGAGACTTCATAGTCCGTAGGTAATTCCAGTCAATAGGCATTATCGTTGATTTTTTTGAGTATTTTGAAGGGACCTTTGGCTTTGGTGGACAACTTATTCTTTCTTTTGTTTATAAATCTCTCCTTGCTTAAGTACAGCTACATTAAATCTTTAGGTTGAAACTATGTTGACTTCCATCCTTTACTCATGTTCTTTTAGGTTTTTTACAGAAATTCCATATCCTTCTTTCTCTCTTTACTTATCATATCTCTTATATTTGTTTGTTCTATGATTGATAACTAGAAATCTATATTATGTTCAAATAGTAAGCATAAGGTAAGGCGTAGATATCACCTTGTATCTACTATAAAACTTGTATTATGAATAATTTAGGTT
The DNA here is from genome assembly GCA_024138005.1 of Lumnitzera racemosa. Taxonomy (NCBI): domain Eukaryota; kingdom Viridiplantae; phylum Streptophyta; class Magnoliopsida; order Myrtales; family Combretaceae; genus Lumnitzera; species Lumnitzera racemosa. The sequence goes on along the minus strand of JAMXBC010000004.1, from coordinate 94,951,122 downwards.
CCAAGTAGTTGATTGGTGATTTTGGTTAAGGATATAAAACTTGGCAGCAACTTGCAAAAAGAGCAAATATAACCTTAAAGGTTTACTTGATGTATCTTTACTATGATTACTTTGATATTTAAGTCAACAAAAAAATTAGAGAAAAAAAAAAGAAGGAAAAAACTCAAGAGTGAGAGATTTCATGTCCTTTTACTTGTAAAATAATCTATAACTACATTAACTACTGATTAAGTACTAAATTCAAAAATAAAAGTTTTAATTGACCTATTATAAGATTTGCTTGATTGAACTTTCTCAAAATGTTGTACATTTGGTTCTTATTTGATTTAGTTAGTTGAATTATGGTTCAATTACTTAAAGAAAGTTAGAACAAGAGGATTTAATATTAGGTGAGTCCTCACGATCATTCAAGTATTTTGGTTAATTAGACTATTGTAAAATTAAATTTTCCATTTTTAACCCAGTTTTGTCAATGCAATTATGGTTGTGTCCTTAGAAAATTCAGTTCTCTAAATTTTTAAGTTCTCATTAAAGCTAAAAGTTTCCTAACCTGTTCCCCTTGCTTCTTGCTTGATTCAACTGCGAGGTTTTTGCTTACTTACTCATATACAATTTTGCTTTTAGTATAGGTTCCGTTCAAATAATTTGGTTTGATTATTTTGCCAAGATTCTCATTTTTATATGCTAAGAATCCATATGGTAATACGCATTAATCTAGAACATAATTTCACTTGAATCCATTGCTAAATCACCATTATTATATAAATGGTCTTGTCTAATCTAATCAAAACTCGAAAATGAGATTTTATGCATAGGATTGTACTAGTTCTAAGAGAAACTTTCATTTTTACTTTTTATCTTAAATCGAGTACTCCAAAATATAAGGGTATATCCATTAATCACTGGGATTTTTCCATTGCGTTTAATGTTAGTTGCATTTATGGTTTGAATTCAATACTCTGGAGTATTTCCACTCTGCTCCAAAATTTTGACGAGTAGAAGATTAACACGACTTAGATGTCCAGAACGATGACAATATTCAGACGATATAAGATCGAACATTCTCCCAGTAAATCACCTAGACGATAGCAAATTCGGATGTGTCAACATTTAAACGGCAGAAACCTTGATCCATTCCACCCATACGAGACGGACATCACCATACGTGCCCGGTCCTATGAATACTAAAGAACGATGTCCCCGTAAAACAGGTTAAGCAAGCAAGAGGAAGAAAGGTCCGTTCAATCGCATTCAGTTGACTTAGAAACTCGAGCCATTCAAACTTCATGGTAATCTTCACCTACTGCCACGTATTACTTCTTCAAAACTAACTTCGAATAAGGTTGAAGGGGAAAGTTTATGAACTCGCACCATCTAATTTTTCTTATTTTTTTTTAATTTAAAATTTTAAGATATTATCATATGTAATTAACATTTAAAATTAAAAGGAACGTGACGATATTATGATGATATTATAGAGTATTTCAAAAATCAAGAAAATTTTAATTATTAATTTATAATCAAAGAAAATTAAAAAAATTTAAATGAAGAGGATCTAAATCCAAATGTTAATGGTATTTGATAGATCTTTATACAATATATTAAATAGAGAACTTGTCCAATTAATATTTAAAATTTTGAAAATTTTTATTAAAGTGCCCTTAACATTTTTAAAAATCTATCCAGTGCCACAAAAATATATTTAGATGTTATGGGTACCATCCACTACCGAATCTTTTCCAAATTGTAAAGGCTATCCAATTGTTATAAAGAACCCATCTCTGTTATATTTGAGAAAAATTTTATGTGATCTCAAATGCTGATATATAAGTAATCACTTGAATTGAGTACATGGACTTGATATGTTGGTTTTTGTATTCCTACGCCGGATAGACGCTAATAACTTGGGTAAATACATCACAAATGTTTGTACTTTCATTTTCTCGACAATATCATTTTTAAACTTTAATCTTTTATAATTTAATATTTATACTTTCGATTCCCTCGCAATTTAGTGGAAATTTAAAAGTTAAATTACTAACTAAATTAATATAACAGTACCAAATTGCAATTTGATTGAAAATGCAACTACTAAATTGTAAATAAATAAAAGCTTAGATACTAAATAGTTAAGAATTCCACCAAAAAAAGATAAATTGTTAAGTGGGCATTTATCCCAAATAAGTTAGCTATAATTTTTGAGATCGTGTAACTTCACCCTTTGGCCGTTAAGCTGTGTAATTTGACCCACTCCACATGCTATCTAACCCTTACACAATGATGGTGAAATTGCAAATGGTAGTTAGAAAATTAAATGGACGTTGTCAAGGTGAAACGATGTCAACATCGTGAAAGCATATGCATAGTTGTTCTGTCAAACTGATATTCTTCTAATCCTTGCTGATGTCCCAGTCCAGAGATGTTAAAGATAGTAAATACGTCACAGTTGATATACAAAAATGATTGGAAACGAAATGAAATGAAGTAAGATAAAAACGAAATAAAACGAAATTAGTAGCAAATTGATAAATCAATTCTTATATTTTGAAAAGTCTATCGAATCATTAATTTGATTTCTATGTTTGGTCATATAATGTGTACATGGTGGTAATTAATTTTTTTTTAAATGTCCCTAATTTGTGGACACAATAAATATATATTTATGGAATTAAAAAGGTTATTTTAAGTAAATATGATTTGTGAGGGTAAAATTTAATCACAATTTCACCACCTCAGAGATAGAATCGGTTCCCCACTTTAAGACAGGATTCATCAATTCAAGGAATCACTATTTTGGTTTCTTAAAATTGTGGATCCCCTCCAACGTACCGCACTTACCATAAGGGTATTCTTGTCCAATTCGTATTATCACGCATTATACTTTGCTAAACAAAACGTACAGGATAAATTTTGGGATTAATTACAAATACCTAACCTTATATAAAGAGATGACTTGAATTATTTTTTGGACAAAGATATAACCTGTATTTTGTAGTATTATGTCAATGAAACTTAAGGGATATTTGACATACTTTTATTGGCTAATTCAATAATTAAATAAATTATACAAATAAATATAATTAAAATTTATTAAAAAATGCGTTAAGTAAATATAGAATATTCACATATTAAATAAAATGTGGTAATACTAAGCGGGCTGTAGATACCTCTTTGGACGATATTCACATTTTAAATGGCCAAACGATTGACAATATTAAATATGGAGGATCCAAAATATTCTTAAATTTAACAGCTTTCTTTTATAAATCAGAGGCTTTTCGAAATAATAGATTCTTGACCATTGTTTAGAGAAAGACAAGCTTAATGAACCCTTTTACACAAAGGATCGAACCAAGAAAGATAGATAACGTCCATGATCTTTCGCTCGAAGAAACGATAAGCCAACAGTCCAAAGTCTTAATAATTTTTAATTATGCTTATTTGTATAATTTATTTAATTATTGAATCCACTGATAAAAGTGTGCCACATGTTCTCTAAGTATCATTAACAAAAAAAACTACAGCCATGTTTTTATTTAAAAAAATAACTCAGGACATCTCTTTATAAAACTACTATAACACAAGTCACTTATTTTTCTAATTTTTAATTTTATTAATCAATAATATCGTACAAAACGAACCAGATACAGTTCTATGTTTCTGTGCTATATTATACAACCTATCTAATACTGTTTTATGAGACAAATATGTCCTAAAACAAAAAAAAAAAAAAAATGATGATAATTTATAGTATCACGCAAGAAAGCACCACGAAGAACCCAGCTGCTTATTTAAATTGTCCCTAACCATATTTTCTGGCTTGTTTTAAGAAGATGTGAACCAAAAAGAGCAAACACAATTGCGGAGGTTGTTGTCTCTCTGAAAAGAAAAAGAGAAACTCTATGGATCATGGTAATCATTCGTGCAGTTCGATTCTGACTCTCCCCCTTTCGTTTCGTCAAATCTATATTAAGCACACCGAACATTCATAAAACAAGGGTCCCATATTCTTAAAATAGGTCAAGTGCGTGATTTTGTACATTTATTATCTTGAAGTGGTTCCCATGTCTACCTAATTTTAGTAATTTATTTTCTCTAATCATCTACAAATCATGGAACCATTTACGACGTAAGTCATCTACACGAAAGAGGTTTTCTCCTTCTTTAATAGCTGGAATAAGAAAACGATAGATAATTATCTATAGAGAGCAAAAAATAGCGGATTTATATTTGTTTAGGAGATTTATAAGTGAAAATCTTCTCTTATCCCACTTTCTATAAGGTTTGAAGCTAAATGTTTTAATATCTCAAATTAAGATCTTAACTATTAAAATGCGCTTTCGAAATTAGTGGTGGGGATCTTGTAATAGGAGTCGATGTTGCTTTTAATTTTGGTTATGGAGATAGATACGTCTCATTAAAATAGAACTATATATCGCTACCAGGTTTATTTTCTTCCTTTAACGATCACCATCGCAAATATAATGCACGGTTGGTGAACTAGGTAGATTCTATTTACCTATTACAGTTGTTCCTGTACTATTTATATTTCCTTTTATGAGATTTAGTTGAAACAGAAAGTTTGGTGCCCTAATGGGGTTACCTCCATTCATGGCAATTGCTTACCATATTCTATTACTAGTTTTGAAGCTTGCCAAAATAAGGGAAATATATAGTTTCTTCTCAGTTAGGGTTTCTGTTTTTCTTTTTCCCAAATTAGTACAAGTAACCTTAATTTTTAAATCGGGATATTCATGAGCCTAAAAAATCTAGATTTTCTCTCAGTTACTCTTTAATTCTTGAAGTTAGTCTTTAACTTACCTAAAGATAATTCATAGTTTCAATAGATTTCCTATTGTTTCCACTTTTGATCTTTATGTTTGTATTGGAGGGGAACGAATTAGTGGAGAAATGATTACGTTTGCTTTACTTAGAATATCATCCATCCGAATCTGAAAAGGAGTGAAAGTGGGAGGATACTAAAGTCGTTGGGCCACTAATTTTTCTCCTTTGATTCTCTCCAAATCCTGGGGAGAGGCACGGAATGCTGGGAGGGGAAAAAAAAAAAAAAACTTTTGTTTATTGCGATTAATTATTAGTATATATTTTTTAAGTACAAACTATATACTTTCTACCCAATTTTTCCTCTTCTTTCTTTCCCCATAAATAAGTTGAAAAAAATTAATTACCTTATCTCGATTTTTTTATTCCTTCAAATTCTATTCTATTCCCCTTACTTTCATCCCCCCTCAATGTCTCATCATAGTATAACTGCATGGTTTGGTGAGTCACGGATATGATGGTAGCTTTATGTTTAAACTAAATTTAATACGCCTCTACTCTCTTCAAACCCTCAATTATCAAAGTAATAAATGCTTCGTACAACCTCATATTTAACAATAATAATTTCAACTTAAACATGGGCATGAGTGTGGTCCAATTTGTGTCCGACTCGAAGTGGCATGAACTTGTAGGACCATTGTTGAAATTTATGCACAATATATCAAGATACTTTTAATATATTTATAAATATTATTAAGAAAATATAAGTATTTAGTATATTTATATACTTTTCTACTCGTATATATTTTAATAAAGTTCTATAGATAATTAGTGGATTTATGAAATGATAATAAAGGTTCGTTATCAGTAAGATTTCATAATATCGTATTATCTAAAATCATTCTTGGTCAGATAAATATCTAAGGGAAACATAAATATTCAGATTAACACGTTATATAACTAAGGTTATCTCATTAGATCAAGGGAAATATATTCAAGCTATACAAGTGAGTGTTCAAAGTTAATTGGTTATACAGGATACGACCCGTTAAGAGAGGATACCACATGTTTAAAATCATTTATCCCTCTATATGAATGATTGTAAATAATCCCTAAACTTGATATCTTCACATATTCTATATATAAAATGTTGCACTTTGATGCCATTAAACACAATCTCAATTGGATTATAAATAATACGGTGATTGGATACAATATGAAATATAGAGAGTATAGTGATGGATCAAGATATAATTCATATCTTTTTTAGATTAGAGAGTCGATATCTAGGTTTGCTTAGTTAAGATAATAATGAGTTATAAGTCTATGGCTACAGTAGATTTTATTGAGTTTGATTTATCTTGAAAGCCAAGTAAATAATTCAATATTGATGATATAATATGCAATGGTTTAATTAGGACATCATTTAATGAAAAGATTTAATTACGCAATAATCGATTCATGATATATTATGGTTCACAACCTTTTCGTTGCATTTGGTGACCAATAATTATTGTTAAGTAGTTATCTTGGTTTGTGTTTATAAGATATCACCTTTGTGTATAGAAACCTAAGGACCGACACACAATAACACGATTAATGTGAACAAGTTTAATTGATTATAATTTTAATGGATACTAAAATTATTAATAAGATAATTAATTTATTCTCATATATATATATATGTATATATATGAGAGAAGAGGAGAGGGAAATATAGTTCTGTCCATTGGCAAAAGAGAAGGGTTTTTCTTATAAAATTCTAATCCAAGTTGTGAAGCAGTATAAAGGATTAAAATTTGTTCCTTTTTATTGTATGTGTGGATACCAATAGACGGACAACACTTGGTGGTGTCCTTATGGTAAATGAAGTATATTCTTTCACAAAAGGTGTTATAAGAGTTAAATCTCACTTGAACTCCATCACCAAGAGAAGAGAAGAAGGTTGTGCATTATTAGAAAAAAAAAAAAAATCTCACAACTTAGTTTCTCATAATATTATGCATGCATACATGGAATCTGTGGCAGCTTTTGTAAAGAAAATTTTAAAATTCCATTGCGTTTTCACACTACAAAATCTAGTAGCTATAAATTCCCACCTAACCCTAGCCCCATAAAGGCCATTCTTTTAGCTTCGTGGAGTAAGTGAAATTTGAACTTAGCCTTTAACTTAAGAGGTAATGAAAAATTGGTGGAGCCAAGGTTTCCTTTCCTTTTCCCTTTGTCCTATAATCCCATTATTTACCAGTTAATGGCTTAAAAAAAGGTTAAGTATAAGCAAGAGTGAAGAATTTAAACATCACCTATTCATGTTTTACTAAAAAAAAAAAAAGAGGATGAGAAAAAAAAAAAAACAACTCAACACTCAACCTATCATGACCCAAGTTCCAACTCCATTAAGGTAAAATGAGCCTTAAGCAAGCCCTATGCTTGTTCAATGGAAGGTTCATCATTAGGCACTCATTTCTTAAGTTTATGGGAGTTGATCCAAGATGCAAGGAGTCAACCTAGGACTCACTGCATTAAGTTACCTACCTATGTCTATTTTGATCAAGTTGAAGGATGCTAATGGGGTTTTAAGAACACTTACCTTTTAGTATTTATTAAAGTTAATGCTATTATAATGTCACGCTTCAAGTGTTTATATCGTAGCCGATAAGAATCAGCTTCCAACTAAATCTAAGTTGAGGTTGACTTGTTCAAAGTTGAGGTCAATAAATGCTTACCGAGGCCTAGTTGAAGCTAAAAGGACAAGAGGAAGAAAACTAACCACTCGACAATAAGTCTGTCATCTACCAAGTAGCTAAGAGACCATGTTGTCGAGAATAGGATCCACTCGACACGGCATGGTACGGAGAGACTAGTGCTAACTAACTTTAGAACTCGGCAATTATGGGCTGATCTCTCTAGGGTCTCAGCTAATCCATACGAGACTTTGGGGATTCTTTTTTGAACCCGTATATCCAATTATCGACCTCATTTGGTTTGGATATTACTCCTTCTAGGATATGCCGAGTGATTGCATGCCAATTCCCTTGTAAAATGCATAATTTTGTATTCTTATACATGTTTTCTTTTATTTTATTTACGGGCTCAATTCTCTAGGGTTTAAAGCCTTATACATTATTTACAGTTTTGCTACTATGGTTTAAGACTTACTATAAATAGCAACATTTATAAACATTAGAGAGGATGACGTCAATAGACAGAAAAGTATATTCCTGTGTTTTGAAATCTTTCCTTTTTTTTTTTTTGAGAAATGTTACTCTTTAGCTAGCATTGCTGGATTATCGAATGTAAATCAAACTCTTTAATCTCTTCTACGTTTTTATTAATCTTGACCTTAAGATTGTTGTGAACCTCTCATTTGAACTGATTAGTGAGTTGCATGTAACCTCATTTGAATCCCGAGTGACATTTAGTGTTCGCGAGTTATATCTAACCTTACTTCAAGCTTACACTCCTGATAGTGTTTGTGTCTTGGTGCATGATATCCATTCATATTCACCATCAAAATTAACCATTTCACTTCCTGTCCATCATACCCATTTGACCCATTCTAGGTTTTTGAGATGCACTAAAGTTGTTCCTTATTAGTAGTAGTCCTACCTTACATACCAATGTTCAATGATAACATAAGGCCTATAGCTAACATTATAACATTGAAATATAACATTGAAATATACAAGGCTTCATGTTTAAGTTAGTAACATTAAGTAGAAGCAAAGCATGCTAGCCAATAACCTTAAAGGATAATGTCTCATTTACCTTAAAGTTCTTATTTCAATTGCCTACTAGAGTAGTTTGTTAACTTCTATTGATTGAACCTCACTCAGTACTCTTATTTTAAACTTTTGTAGAGTTAACTCATAATTATAGGGGTGTGAGTAAAACTACGTACTCAGTAAGTGCCAAGGGATAAGTATCAATACATAAATAAGCAAAGCTAGTCAAGTCCTTTTAAAGTGAAATGCAATAGTCAAAATGTAATTTGCATAATATTGATTGGTATGTCATGAGATTAGAGAAATTAACCCCACTTTAATATGGGTTTCTAAGAGTTTAACACCATAATCGATTGCTTATAAGACCGATCTCCCACTAATTCAAGGTTGTGCAATGGACATTTCTCTTATGCCCTTTGTACCCATTCTAGATTATCTAAGATACTTTTCAACTCTAAATAACGACTTTCTCTCCTATCACTTAGCTCTACGAGGTTGAAAAGAAGGAAACAATAATATTTCATCATCGTATGGATAGCATTGGTGGGAATCATGCAATAATGTGGGATGTAATGCATGTACCAATTATTAGGGTCAAATATAACATTCGTTAATTTTAAAAAGTGATCAAACGGTATAATCATCTCCAAGTATGGTATTAAATGCATAAGCAAAGCACAATAAGTAAGTAGGCTCAGCTACTACAATCATTACATCTACATACTCGACATGCATATAGCCAACTAATTACTAGCGTAAACAATCTAATGGCTTATAATCTCATGTTAACACAATTAAGATTGCCTTGAGGTAGGCTAGTTGACTTGCATGTGCTAAGAATTCCTAGAATTCGTATAGAAAACCCTAAAAATGAGCCTCTAGTTAGTTAATCTTTTGAGGTAGAGTAGGCTGGGGATAATTTTACAGTTATGCAATCTTTGTAATTGTAGCTAGATAATAACGCTTTGATTTGATCCTTATAGGTTGTGTGTTTTGTATATATATATATATATATATATATATGTTTTTTACATGTAGGTACTTAGTAAAAGTAATAGATTTATTAATGGAAATGTAAACGCTATATATATATATATATATATATATATATATAAAGATTCAAAACGTAGTATAATATAGTTAATATAGGAAAAAACTAAGATCTAAAGTAATTAGACCAAGATTAATGTAAATAATAAAGTAACACTATAAAAATTACTTAAAATTAAAGGAATTCAATAATAACTATTATTTGGAATTTTGGTATATTATAATATTTACTATAAATTAGATATTTAAGTGAAAATTTGGCCATAAGGATGAGAAAATTAGAAAATATTTCAATGCTTAGTAAACATGATACTTAAAAATCACATTGGATATAATAAACTATGAGAAAATTTTTGGGAATTTAGGAAGTCATTAGATAGGGTTTATGGTTTTTATTTAACAAAATGGGTAGAAATTTGCAAAAACTATAAGAAATACCAAACATGAAAAATTAATTTTAGGAAAATTTTACAAGAATATATGATTATAGAGCATTTATAGGTGAATATTTGAAGTTTGGAGTAAGGTATTTATAGTTTTCAACCAAACTTCAAAAATTAATGTTGGGTACATGTCTAAAAATTCTACAAAAATTGAGTTAGCTTTCGAAAATGTTGGTACACATCTTGATAAAGTTTGGTGAATTTTGGACTAGTGTCCTATTTTTGGCGAATTTTTGATTTAGTGTTAGCATAGTTTTATAATGAGTATAAATTTGGAAAAATTACCATGTGTATCTAACATACTGTTTCATGTTTTGTTAATTTTTTCATGATTTTTGGACGAGTTTACAAATTTTGGTGAATTTTTGAAGGAGTTGCCTATACATTTTAATAAGTTTATGATATTTATGAATTTTATAAATTTTTATTTACTTTCCTTAGAATTTATTGGATATTTTTATGATATGTCATAATTGCTTGACATTTGTAGAGTTGATTTGATAATGTTTGGGCATTTTACTGTGTTTTACAAGGTACTTTTATCATATTTTAGTATTCTATCCGATTATTTTATTATTCAATTTACTTTTTCTAAATATATTATTTCTTTTTATTTGTGGATTTGTTATGATTGTGTCTCATTTGCAAGAGGCATGAGTTATTATCATACTTCTTACCATTATTTATTATTTATTTACCTTACTTTATTACTAGTTTATGATTTACTATTCTATTTTTACTTTTTACTACTTACTTTTATTTCTAGGGCAAATTCGTCTTTTCCTCACTTCTTATCATCTTTAATCTTTGGTAGATACTCTATAGTTAATGTCTTAACTTTTATCTTATAATAATTATTCCTTTTACTATTTTTTAATAGAAAAATAATTAATAGATCGAACATATTACCCAAATTTTAAAGTTGAATGACACGTGTTATAATTTTTTGTCTTATTCTTTAACACATCTTTGACACGTTCTATATTTCAAAATTACACATTTGTTGCAGTGACTTTTGGCTTGGTTTCATGAAATGAAAGTCGACCTAACTATCATCTCTCTTGTTAATAATTTCTACTCTTTATAGTTTTATTTTATATATGGGGTTATAACATTAATTTTAACTTTTTTATTGGGTAATTCATAGGTTAATTATTCTTAGTATTCTTAGTTTCATTCTTTTACTAATCTATTTTTTTTTATTATTTTTAGTGCTTTCTACAGTAGTCAATTCTGTAAACACTAATTCTATTGATTTATCGATGTTCTTAATCAATTCTTATATATTGGGATTGTTTAGGTTTGTGGAGTATTGTCTTAGGTTAGTAAGAGCTTAAGGTTTGGAGTTTGAATCCTTGTAGTTACTTAAGTAAGTTAACGAACCTTACATATAAATTTAAGATTTGATTATTTTCTTATTCTAAAGTGTGATGTTTATTCTATTGCGACTTGCAACTTATAAACCCCTCACAAGTCCACTGCAACTTGCATGAGGTGAAGAACTAGTCATAATTTTTTAATTTGCACAAAAGATTATTTTATCATGTTTATGGTCTATGAAGTAATGGGCAGGAACCCATATCCTTAATACATCATTATAAATATCAGTTTCTAAAGTTTCAAACTAAAATCCATAGCTTATAGAATTTATAATGTACCATAGGTTATAATTGTTGATAGATGATTTTAGTCTAAGGCCTAATACGCTTTGAGCAACCTAAGAGGAACCCAATCCGATCTCTTGAGCCTTGATCCTAACCTCAATTCATTGGTCGAGCCTTAGCTATATAAGATTACATGTGGTTGAACAATTGAGCAAGACTTAGGCCATGTTGAAGAGCTTGGGAAGAGCAAGAAGAGTTCGAAGCTATTTTTAGAGGGTTAGCCTCAAAGGTCTACAAGCTTAGGTCTACTTATATTGGCCAAACGTCCAAGAATTCAACTCCTTAATATTTAAACTGAGGTATAGAGCACAAATAGTTCAACAATTACTACATAAGCAATCACCGATTACCTTATGTTCCTAAGATTCAGGGAAATATCCACATAAGAATCCAGCCACATAGTGAAATTTGTTAACTACTCTATGGGCCTATAGAAGTAGTTACAAGCCATTAACTATAACTATAACCATACAGATATTCTATAGAGGCTTTTGGCCTATTCATAGTTTATGCTCTCATTTTTCTATTCTCCTTTATCTAGCTCTACTTGTACTTGTTTAAGTATCAAAATAGTTATATCAGAGTCATCTCAGTACTCCCAAATCCCCACTCGTCTTCTTTTGCAAGATTTAAGTAGAATTCAAAGCCCATAATTGGAGTGTAGAATTTTGATTGTCAATAGTAATAATTGTCACTTTTTATTTTTTTTACTCAGAAAATGATTGCATTCATGTGAAATAATATTTAAATTCCATTAACAATAATACCCATAACTATGACATTTAGATTACGATTCTAACATCACTAAAAGAAAATTACAATTATGCAAATATTAAAGGAATTCAATAATAAAAATAAACATATAAATGTTGAGCTAAGTTGGAGGTGTAAAAGAAGTTGATTTTTCAAACTTTTATATATTTGACAAAACTATTAGGTATGGACTTACAGTTGCCGATTATTAATTCAATTCAAGCCAAGATGGATTGGTTTTTAATATATTTGTTGGATTTGATACACGTATTGCCAATATTTTATGAGACCACTAGAAGATATTTGACACATTATGAAATATAGGTCTCGTGGAATATGAAACTTATATAAATTTTAGGATAGTTTCATTATAGATAAAGATTTACTTCATCAGAATCTATCCTATATTACATTCACCATTTAGATTAGGGGTAAGGGGTATTTGGTGGGTAGGTATGAAACCCTATTTGTATCATATCTTGTGTATACATGTTTTGAAACTTTATTACCTATATTCTATCCTATAGCATCCTGGAATCACCCCATACCTTGTAGAACTTGTAATTTTTTTTTCTTTATAAATTTCAACATAGCTATATTTTTAAAACATAAAACAAATCTAATATATTTTTTTTCTAAAGAAATTGTTGAATTTATCTAATCTTTTAAATTACACTAATGAATAGAGTCCATTGAGATTTATTTTCGATCAATTTTTTTTCTTAAACAGTTTTTTAATCATTATTATTATAAATGAACTTTTACGAAAGCTTTATACAAATATTCTTTATGTAAATAAAACATTCATTTTGTGATAATCATGTTATAGAGATATTTAAGAAAATAAGCACATTATTTTAAAAAATAAAAGTGGTAAATATCATACTTAACACAAGGTTTACAAAGTTTATTTTAATGAGATGGTAGCATTTATTTATTAATTTGATTTAATTACTATTATGAGGTAGGGATTTTAGAACCCATATCCTACATGCTTCAAAATACAGGTTTTAGGATGAGTATAAAGTACCATAACTTTTTACTTATACACTATCCTGTGAAAGCACATTCGAAAAAATTACTATCTAAAGCCTACCTTATGGCCTTAACTATCCACCGGAACCTACCCGGTTGAGTAGGATTTGAGTGGATACCCTATACGATAGGGTTACCTACTCACCCAGTAGACCTTTTCGAGTAATTTTTGAGTATGTTTCCCATGGTCTCATTTTATTAAACTATCTATTATTTCTAAAAATGCCATCAAGACATCCTAAGGTTATATTTAATAAGAGTTAGTGAGTAATGTTATTGTACATGATATTTATCTATACCTAACTTAACTAAGTAGGTTTTAGATGAATATTAATGGTCATAGGATAAGTTTTGAGTAGTAATTTTCCCGAATTTACTTTTATAGGTAGTGTATGAGTATGATATCTCCATATTTTATAGTTACCATAGAATCTATATTGTAATATATATAGGGTATAGGATTTGTTACTTTACATATATCATGTAAATTTATTAAATAATTAAATAATATAATTTATATATTAATGAAAAAGAATCTTATTTTTTTTCTTTCCTTTAAGAAAAACAAAAAAAATGAAAAAATATTATATTAATATCATTCCCACTATACCTTAAACTTAAAGATAATAATCGAAACATAAATTAAAAGGAAATATTTATTTTTAATACTAAATAACTTGCATCTTCTTTTCCTTTACATGCACCTTCATGTGTTTGTTATTTAATTTTTTTACTAATAAGGATGCTATTTAACATTAAGATTTTATGTAATGTTTTAAAAGTAATTTTTTGGTATGAAAAGAATATTTATAACTAAAATTTGCTATTAAAGAATGTTTAAAGTTGAAATTTGTGAGAAGATAGAAAAAATTTATAAGTTCTACAAGTGATACCCTATAATAGGAGCAAGTAAGTGCAGAGTGGGTAGGGTATGAGGTCTACTTATACCGTACTTTGTAAGTATATATTTCCAAGTTTTTATTTTCGGAACCTACCTTATGATACATTGGAATCACCATATACTTGTTCTAAAGATTTTATAGGATATATAGTATTATGTAGAACCTGTAATTTTTTTTTTTTTATCTTCCTTTAAAACTTTGTATTGAGTACATAATCCATATCAAGATTATAAAACTATACTATCGACAAATCAGCCAGTAATAATTTGTATAGATTACAATCCATTTTAAAATGAAATAATAAAAAACTTTTGTATGCAAAATAGACAATATTTCTGCAGTTGAAAATGTTGAAACCCATCATTGAGTCATGATTAACTTTCTTTTATCCTTTCTTTCTAAATTATCAAAATACAATTTTTTATTAAACCACAAAATTATTATACACAGAGTATAAAAATCATATGTAAGTAATTTCAATATAATATGTTGAATGATAAGTTAAGAATTGAGATATTTTTAAGATCTTACTAGTGTAGATTTAGTAAAAAAGGAATAGTAATACAAGAAAAAGCAAGATAGTAAAAGAAGGGAGAGTTTTTTTTTACCAAAAAGAAGAAGAAGAAGAAGAAGAAGAGAGAGGAACTAGATAGTAAATACAAGCTATATATAGTTTTATGATATTATTACAAATTGGGTTTTTGTTACTTTTTTCTTTAAGACTAAAATAGAAAAAGCAATAGTATTATTTTTTATTTTTTATATTATTTAATTATTATTGCAAAATATGTATAAAATACCATAGAATTTGTTCCTTGTATATATTAGAGTACCGGTTATAGCGTAGGACATAGTACCTTGATTCCATACCCGTATCCTATCATGTTGGAGCAGATTCCAAGAAATTATTATTTGGAGCCTATATTGTGGCCCTCATTACCTACCTAAAATCTATCTAGTGGAGTAAGGTTTAGGTGCGTACTTTGTATGATAGATTACCTACTCACCTATAACCTATAAGTTCTCCTGAGAATAGCTCTCAAGGTGATTCTAAGATGCTATAAAATAGGTTTTGTTTTAAAAAATTTGACTGGTATCTACATGGTAGGATAAATTCTTAAGATTGAGAGTTCTATGATGTAAGACAATTGTCTTACTATATCCCTTGATTGTTGAGAGTTATTTCTCTTTAAATCTACTTAGTTATTATTGATCATTTTATGATTGTGATTACCAGTTTATATTTATACCATGTAGTTATTTTAGCAACGCAATCTCGGTTTCTATTTTATACTGCGTAGTTACTTTAGCAATCATAAGTCAATATTGATTGTTGTTTAACTATAACCAAGTTCATATTCAATACAAAGAAATCATATCTAGTGTAGAGTTTACATCCAAGTTCCTTTATTTTCACCTTTATTTTATGTAAAAAAAAAAAAAATCAAAATTTTCATTTGTTGTTCATCATTGTTGCGCGCCTCTTCTGTATGCAACTCTGAATCTCGAGTTGTTCTTGTTCACAGCAATACCGTCCTACCTTATTAAACTACTGTTAAGAGGAGATCTGAATTTAGTCTATACTAGAGAGTTTCTTAAATGAGTTTTCGCAAATCTATACTAATCATATATTGATCTATATCCTATACATAAAATTTTACAATAATGATCACAACAAATGTAACTAACTTACTAATATCTCATTTTCATTATTTTGATGGGGAAAGAATATAAAACCATACAATGGAGGGTTTAAAGTAAGAGTCATATTAAGATTTGCTTTAAATATAATATGTTCAATTCCTCTTAAATAATTGATTTTTTTTTTTTTCAACTTGGAGTTGGAGCCCTTTGTGGCCCCGTCTAGGTCCGTCCCCGACAGTTGAGTTTATTTTTCATCAACAAAGTTTCTTCTTAATTAATAGAAGCCCACAAAAACTATTTCTTACAAAGAATTAAAGATTGATATAAAGAAAAGAAAACTACATTTGTTAACTCCCTACCACCTCTTTGTTGGAGACTTGGAGTTTTGGTAGTCTTATTCTAGAGCCTATAACTGCTTCCCTACTGAGTGAGGACCCTTAAAAAAAAATTTCCCATATAAATGGGAATTAATTGGAAGACAGTAATTTAATGTGACAGAAAAACTTAATTAATAAATAATAAATGAATACATGCTCGTACACACCATAAATTTTGAGATTCATAATAAATATAGAGGTAAAGTGCTATTTTCTTTTGATAAAATGAAGTGTTAATTCTTTTCTCCCATACTAAGTTCATAGAATACATACGGAAGTATTTACATTATAATCTATGCTTTCTTAAATCCTTTGGAATCATTTGTTTCATTAGCATCTATCACCTTTTTTTTTCTTTTTTTTTTTAGTGGGAGAAAAATTGATGATGCTTATAGTCACATACACGGAGAAGTTGTAGAAAATACCACCTAGTATTTATGGATATGGAAGTGTGTGAATATCATAAGCTTTGGCTTATTTGGAGCATAGGAAATAAGATTATTTTAAGAAGTTACTGGATCATTTTACAACCTTATCAATGATATTGTTCAATCTATTATCTTACCATTGAATTTATTCAATTTATTATATTGACTCCTATAACTCATATGATAGTTTAGACAATTCTATATTATAAACAGTCAATTATCTAATGGTTTGAAATTCATGGTTGGGCTCTCTATACAAGAAAATTTCCATAATTTGGTAATGTTTTTAGTTACATTCGAGTTTCTTCTTATCACGTCTAAAATAAAATTATGAATTCCTCGATACATAGATTACAAATACAGTCCTGATAGCTTGATCCATAAGTCTAATTAGTAATAGTTAGACCACAAAAGATCGAAATACGGAAAATATTATCGACTTTCAACTTGCAACAAAAATGGATGCTTCCAGGAAGCACCGACTCTGCGCGTTTTCTTCACACTTACAGGTAGATCGCAAATTGTTGCCACCTGGTGTTGTTCTTTATGCTCGACGTGAAGGCAGGGACCATGGTGAGTCAGGTCATCACTCGTCGTGGTAGGTCGAAGTCATTACTCGTTTTCAGTTAAAATGTTTAAAAATCAAACTTGTCAACGCCCCGTGTTTATGCATGAATTTCGGTCTAGAAATATATATGATTTCAAGTAGCTGAACAGAGAATCAAGTGAACTGAAATCAAATCGAGTTTGAAGAAATGGAAACTCGTTCTTTCAATTCTGTTACGACTATTTATATTACAAGGACTTCATCCAACTAACTGCGAATATGACAAACCAATAAAGTAAAGACACATGTAAAATAAAACTAATTGCCAACGTGTAGAAGAAATAACTCAACTAAAGCTAATTCTGCTATCTAATTCTATCATCGGCTGTTGCTGGTATATGCTGCATGCTTTGTATCCCCACTTAAGTTGGATTGGTCACTCGGAACATAAAAAGTGCAATTGTCTCTCACTCAAAAGTCTTTGTCAACAAATCAGCATGCTTCAAGTCAGAAGACACATGAACCTGTTGCATGGAACTACAACTGACATAATCGCGGACAAAATGAATATCAATGTTGATATGGTAATTCTCCTGTGCAAGCAAGAATTGGAAGCTACAAGAATGCTAGAGTTGTTATCGCAATAAAAGGAAACAGGCAGCTGAATAGGAACTCCTAAATCACCGGTAAATAAGAAAGCCATAACACTTCTTTAGTTGTTGTAGCCAAACTCCTACACTTCGCTTCTATAGTTGATGTAGAGATGGCAGGTTGTTTCTTTGTTTTCCATGAAACAAGAGTACTCCTTAACATAACATAATGACCACTTAATGACCTCCTGTCTAGCACACAAGATCCTCAATTCATATAAAAAAAATACGCTCAACTATAAGGTACTTTGTGCAGGATAAAAGAGCCTAATTGAACAAGTCCCTTTAAGTTATCTTAAGGGATGAAAAAAGGCTTGTTGATGAGGAATTCTAGATGCTAAAACAAATTGACTCAAACAATACGCAACATAATATACACCCGAACGTATCATGGTAACATACAGTAGTCTACCCACAAGATGTCTATAACTAGTAGGATATGGAAGCAAATCACCAATTATGTTATCTAACTTCAAGGAAGTTTGCATAGGAAATTTTGATGGCTTACAAGCACCTATTCCAACATCATTTTGCATGTCAACAATAAACTTCATTGATTTATCAAAATTGCAGAATCTGTTCTGCAAAGCTTAAGTTCCAAAAAGAAATGAGCAAGTCCAATATCCTTTTTGTTAAACTTAGCATCAAGTCTTCGCGTAATTTTAGAAATAAGATGATCATATCATTGACATAGAGAAGAATAGGTACAAATCCATCTAGACTTTGATGAGTAAACAAGGATTATTCATGTTTGGATTGAAGAAAACCATCGGCTATTAAGAGATTAGAAATTTGCAAACTCCATTGTTGAGAAGCTTGTTTTAGGCTGTATAAAGATCTTTTGAGCTTGCAAATTTGATAGAGTAATGTAGTGACCCGATCAAAACTCCTCTCACTAAGGTATTGTCTGCTTTGATGAGGAACACTATACGATTTTGTCTCTTTGTGCAGTAACTTCCTAAGAAGTCACCTATTTTGGGATTGACCTAATTTAAGTATGCTTAACTTCGAAGTTTTGACATACTCTAAGTTATTAAACCAAAATGCGCCTTATGATTTAGAGTTCGGTCACCTAACATTTAGGGGGTGCTATAATTTGCCCTTCTTACAGAATTGATTTCCTCGCCAATTTCATTATATAGGTACAAGACCATCAATAGGTAAGGACTTTGTACTTAAGGCTAATGGATTGCTCTAATTCTATCTGTAACGACATGACCAAAACTCCTTCTATTAAGGTATTGTCCGCTTTGACATGAAATGTAGTATGGTTTTTTCCATTGGTATAGTAGCTTTCGAGAAAGTCATCTATCTTAAGATTGACCTGTAATCCAAGAATGCTTAACTTTGGAGTTCCGACGTACTTTAAGCCATTACATGAAAACATGCCTCATGATTTAGAGTTTGGTGACATAGCATTTAGAGGGTATCATAAGAAAGCTTTAGCGTAACCTCAAGAGACTTTATATAAATTTCTTAATCTAGATTACTATGTAGGAAAGCGTTCTTGACATCAATTTGATGAATAGGCTAATTGAAAGCAGTAGCTATAGCTATAAGAACATGGATGCTTCCTAATTTTGCAATCTGTGAAAAGGTATCATGGTAATCCTCCACTTACTTTTGAGTATACCCTTTAGTAACTAACTTAGCCTTACTGCTTTCAGTAGTTTCATTAAGTCTATATTTAATTTTATAGGCCCACATACATCATATAGCTTGTTTTCCTTTATGTAAATCAATTACTTCCAAAGTTTCATTATATTCTAAAGTATTCAGCTCCTTCTTGATAGCTTCTATCCATTTTTTTTTTTGTTTAATAGCCTATGAATAACTAAGTTCTTAGGTAAATAATACATTTGCTATGGATACAACAAAACCAACAAGAAAATGATCAAAGGAAGCAACAACAAGTAAAGGATATGGTGTATTAAAAGATGAAGGTTGAGAAACAAGACTTGTATCATTAATAGTGTGAGCTTGAATTGTATGCACAAAATCAAAAAGCCATTGTAGAGACTTTCAAGCTCTTATTGATCACCTAACAACTTGTCTTGATATAGAGGAATGTTCTAAGTTATCAAAATATAAATGTTGTACATCATTCTGAATAATAGTTGGCTAATTAGACAAATAAGATGACTTAAAAGAAACATGGTTTTGTAAAAAGGTAACAAAGGTTGTGTATTTGTCATCAGAGTGAATTTCTGTACATTTCTCATTAGATAGGCCAAACTTAAAAGGTAATACTTCTTAATAGAAAATCAGATCACAAGAAATAATGATTTTGTTATGAACCAAATTAAACACTTCGTATCTCTTATGTGCATATCCTAAATATACACATTTATTCCCCTTGCATCAAACTTATCCTTAGGCTTTAGTTGAACACCCACATAAGATAAACAACTCACAACCTTTGAACTATTATAATTTGGTACAACACCAAACAACTTCTCATGAGGACTCTTCTATCCTAACCTTTTCATAGGCATTTTATTTATTTACACCAAACTTGTCCCTAAGCTTTGGATGAATACCCACATAACATAAATAACCTATAACCTTTGAACTATTATAATTTGGTACAACACTAAACAACTTCTCATGAGGATTCTTCCAGCCTAACATTTTCGTAGGCATTCTATTTATTAAGTATGTTGTAGTTAGGGTACATTCACCCTAAAACTTCTTTGGTAAATTTGAATTAATCCATAAAGCCCTTGAAATATCCAAGAGATGCCGATACTTTCTTTCAACTTTATCATTCCATTGTAGCGTATATATTACCATGTTTCAATGGACTATTCCTAACTCATGAAATAACCTTTGACACTCATGGCTTAAAAACTTTGTACTGTTATCCAGCCTAATGAAATTAGGTACAATTGAAAACTGATTTTTAATGTATGGAATGAAATGTTTCAGGACAATAACGGCTTAATTTGTATGACTCAACAAATTTGTTTATGTAGATTTAGAAAAATCATCCACAATAGTTAAGAAATATCGAGTATTTGTAGTAGATTCAGCATGATACAGTCCTCATATATCATGTATTAGTTGAAAAGGATAAAGAGATTCACTAAAACTTCTTGGAAATGATAATTGATGAAATTTAGCTTGACAATAAGCATCATGAATAGAGACTTTGTAATATAAATGTTTACAAAGATCATATGCTAGAATTTAGAGATTGATATGACACCTATTCTTTCATGAAATAAGTGAAGTGATTCATTATTTACAATTGACCAAATATTGGTACAATTAGACTTTGTTAGGCTTAACATAGGAAACGGCTTATCTACTCATTGCTTCTAATTTACAGACAATCTTCTCTTCACTGTTGCCAATGCTGTCTATCATCAGGTCTTGTAAGATGTAGGTAGATTTATTAAAAGCATCAAAATAGCTATTAGAATTAAGAATTTTTGGTATAGACAATAAATTGTCAGTAAAATGAAGAACAAAGAGAACTTTATGGAGAGTAAGAAAGGTATTTATTATCACTGAACCACATTTCAAGGCTACCAACTAATTTTATCTTGAATTGTAATGTGAACAAGATTTGAAGGTCACAAATGTCATAAAGAATCAAAATGTTTAGTGCTACATGATTCGTTGCACCTATATCAACTATCTAAGAAGACATGTAGTTATTACAAATATCAAAGAAAAAAGAGGATCTATGTGTACTTATAACATGCTCCATGTTGACCAATGATTTCTCCTTGAAATTATTTGTCTCATGACTTCTTAACACACTTTCTCAATCAAATGTTTGTCAAGTGCTACCCTTTAACACTAATTAGTAGAATCATCAAAATTATGATCAAAAGGTGTATCCATGCATTGATGATCTAAGGATCTACCATATAGAATCCAAGGATTTGCTGTTGATGATCTAAAGTAGCTGAACAGATAATCAAATGAAAAGAAATCAAAGTAAAGAAGAATGTTATAGTTTGAAGCAATGGAAACTCTTGTTCTTTCAACTTTGCTACGACTATTTATATTACAAAGACTTCATCTAACTAACTGTAAATATGACTAACTAATAATGTAAAGACATGTATAAACTAAAACTACTTGCCAACGTATAAAATAAATAACTCAACTAAAGCTAATTCTATTCCAACATCATACAAGCATCAATTCCCTTTCAAACACTCAAATACACATAAAGAGAGACTTTTTTTGGAGCTCCTTCTTTCTTTAGGATAGGGTTTCAATCTCTCTTTAGCTTATGTTAAGTTGCAATTGCTTTTGAAAGAAACTACTCAAAATTTTGAGTCCTCGAGCTTTGAGCTTTCTATGGCAACCACCCCTAACATCAGTCATGCCTTCTAGTTGCTTGACCAATACTCTTAATCGCCAAAACCTAACCACCATAACCACCACCTCCAACATCTATCTACGCGAGTTATGGGCGCATACTACCATTATGGCTATGATCTTCATCCTTAAAAAACACCAGCTCTACCACTCCTCTCACTTCATGCACCACACCAAGTAGTCACACAACCTCCTTCTCTCTCTACTTACCACCGCACCATCTTCCACCACTCTCAAACGACCATTATAAACAGAGGTGCTACCATCATTCAAAGTTTCATAAAAGAAAACTTCTTGAAACTTTAATTACTCACTTAAATTTCCCATTAGAAGCCATTATGGGACGTTGGTATAGTTGTTATCTTCTTCTTTATTCTTTGACCTAAATTTATGCTCAACTCTATCCTGACAACCCAACCAGTTGACTTATACACAAGCTAAGAGCCAGGTTCGGTCCTTATTTGGTTGTTATGTTATATTTTTTTTTACTTATATATTTATTATATTAGTTACTTATATACTAGTAAAAAACAAAAGAAAAAGGGAATCTTTTGTTTTGAATAAATAGATTTTTTTTCTTTATTTTTAAGATAATTTAGCATATTAGGAAAAAATAGATGAGAAAGAAATATTTTTTAAACACATAGAAAAAATGTTTTCCCAATAATGTAAAAAAAGAAAAAAAAATCTTATTTTAAGAATAAACGTAAAGTTTCTTTTGAAAATAATTACTGAACCCCTTTTTCCTAGATTTTATTGAAAATAAATAAACAATTAAAAACATAAGCTTGATTATTTTTCAAAATTAAAATCAATTAATCCATTAAAGTTTTCATAAATGGACTTTGGAAGTCTAATCCTAAAGAGTAAGTATATAAGTATCTACGAGACGACTTAAAATATGTAAGGATTTATTTTTCAACTTTTGTAAATAATTAAGTTTAATTTTTTAATATCTTATTTTTGGTAAATAAATATAGTTTATTGACTTCTTTATTTTTTAGAAATTATTCTTTTAAATTAAAAGGGTATTTTACAAAATGAATTTAAACTCAAAAGGTTAGAAGTGGTACTAGTGCAAGGTTTCAATAGGTTAGCTCAAACTTAAGATCTCTAATTTTAAAAATCATTTTTGAAAAATGGTTTTATTAAAGATCGGTGATTAAGTTATAACCGATTTATCCAATTTGTTCTAATTTAACTTTTCTTCCAACCTCAAGTGGTTGGCGACTACAAACATTTTTCAAGATCCATAAGAAACCAAAATTTCCTTAATTTTTAGTTTAGGGTTGATACCAAAATGGGTTACCATTTGATATTAATCAAGTTAAGGAAAATAAGTAAAAAATTTAGGATCGATAAAGATAAAGTTTAGTTTTAACCGTTGAGTAATTCTATCAAAAAAGTTAACAAGGAAATGGTACGACATTAAAATTTTAGTGGTGTTTTATGCTTAGATTTCAAAATTGCAAATTAAAAGAAGTAGAGAGGAGGATGGTTTATATATATGCGCGTGCACGCGTGCGCGCGCGTGCGTGTGTTGGATGCTGAAATTGATAATAAATAATTTGTTGTTGATATTGTTCCTTAATTTAGCATGGATTATAAAAATTGTGCTATAGGAGGGGACATAAGATTTAGGAAGGTTAAAAGTCACTACCTTATTGAGAGTTTGTAGCACTTGATCTTAGTAGATGTTAAAGTTAAGGGAGTAGATTTGTAATATTTTAAGGTAGTGGTAGTTGGCCTTTAATAGCTATATAGAAGCCAAAACTCTTAAGTTTGAATTATCAAAGACTTGGTCCATCCTTTAGTTAAAATTTCATATGGATAATAAATAAACACAATCCTAAATTAGTTTTCTTATGGAAATAAAAAATTTTACTAATTACATTGATAGGCTAAGGAGAACGTAGCGGTATCCTAGTTCTTTTTATGTTTTACTCGGTTTGGAGGGAGGTTTGGCATTGTAATGGACAAATGATGTGATTATTGCTATAGTTGAGGCTTCTAAATCTTATATTGTCATTGAAGTGAGGATAGTGATGGTTTATTCTTAACTCATATATCTTGGGCGTATTCTCCTTGTGGTTTTGGTGAATAAAGAGTGTTATGGTAGGATTTAGTACTATTATCGTATGTTATTATAGTCTCTAGTCATGTATGGGGTGCCCATGAGAAGAGTGAAGGGTGGCCTATGAGTCAAAGACAAGATGAATTTAGAAATGTGGCTCTTGATCCCTTGATTGACATAGGTAACCAAGGTCAATGTTTAATATGGTTAAATGAAAAATTCACAATGGTTCTTATAAAGGAAAATGATTGATAAGGATTTAGTTTGAATTGAATGTAGTTATCTTGCTATAATAATTCTCACATGGAACACTGATAACCCAAAAAGTGGCACATATATTCTATAGTGATGTTGTGCTGGTTTCAACTTTATTCTTGTTAATTTGATGTTATTTTGAGTTTAATTTGGTTATTTATTATTTTCATAGACTTTAGGAGTACTTTATGAGGATTTTAAAGATTCTTAGACAATTTTGAGTGTTATTGGAGCAAAATCATAAACAATTGAGCAAAGTGGGGAAATTTTGAGTAAAAAAGGAAGTCTAGAGTGACTATGATTGAAGACCATGCCTGTGGTCCTTACTAGTGATCTTTTTGTAAAAGAATTTATTTTGAATTTCGAAATTTTGCATTAAAGTATGATCATGGTGAGCCACCATGCCTGTGTTCTTTAGTCATGTATCTCTCATACAAGAATTCCTTCAAATTAATTAAATCTTCTATTTTGGAGAGCTTTGAAGTCCAAGATGTGATGTTTCCTTCCATGGATTGTAAATTTTCTATTTTTGAAAAGCTTGAAGTCTAAGATGCCATGTTTACATTATTTTTTATTTCATAAGCCAAATTTGGGAAGTGAATTAAAGAGAAGTGTAAGGAGATATTCAAGAAATATGGAAGATATGAAAATGATAATTTAGAGTTGTATTGAAGATATATTTCAAGATTCTTTTTGTACTATGAATAGGAAATAAGCCTTGTAAATCATAGAATAGAATATAGTAAATTATAGATAATCTATTTTCTTTGTCTTTGTTTATTTTTCTTAATGTTTTAATTTAGTTTTTAGTATTCAATTATTGTGAACATTAGTTTGTTATGTAGTTAAATTTTATTTGATTATCAATTTATGATTTCCTATTATTGCGATTTGATTACATCGAGCTCATTTCATCAATTGGTATTTATCATGATTGCTAATTTGATGTTCAGGTTTACTGTAGAGTTGCAAGGCCTGCAATGAATAGATAAGTGTAATTAAAAGAGTTTCAATGTGCTAAGAGATTAGGCATTAAATCCTTCTAGATTAGGGAAACCTAATAGCGAGATCTAACTACTTCATACAATCTTGAGATGCTCTATTCAATAGCGATGTGAGTAGAGCGGGGTCTTAAGGATAGGTATTAGCTAGAGACGTAAGTCTAGCTAACTAAGAATATGATTTCCATAGGAATTGAATTAAGCATCTCTACGGTTTAATAAATAAGACGGGGATTGATAAATTGTATAGCTATTCTAAGGGGATCATTGATTGAATACTAAGTTTATGTGTTCATATTTAATTTTAATTATTTTGTATTTTTCTTAATTGTTCTTGATTTTATTAGTTTATTAGTTTTATTATCCTTAATTATTTAAATTTGCTTGTTTTATTATTTTACTATTCTTTATTTTATTTTTGATAGTTGTCTTTAATTATTTTAAATTTTTTTTCTGGGTTAGATATTAGTAAAGGGGTAAATATTAGTATTTGCAATTATAGGTAATCCTTAAGGATCAACATTCGGACTCAATTTGTTTTACTACACTATCATTTGACTTGGTGCACCTACCTATATCGATCAAGTACTATCAAGTTGTGAGCTTGGATCATGTAGTGCTTGTTTTGGATACTCACATGAAGGAAACTAAAAGGCTAAAACACTTTAGGTTTGGAAACATTTGGCGAAGTTTTGAGGATTATGCAATATTGGTGAAGGAACTATTGAGAGGGACTAGATGAGGTGCCTTTGAGGAGCCGCTGTTGAACCTTGATGATTGTAAACAACACTATTGCAATGGATTATAAATTCAATTCCTAATATTAAAGTGAAAATTGATAAGCTTTTAAGTAAGCTAAGGTAATTTTAAAGTTGTGAGGTAGGTTTGGAAGAGGATGATGAAGGGGTGATTATTACTTAGCTTACTGAGTTGTGCAAAAGAGAGGAGATATATTGACATCAATGGTTGATAATAAATTAGTTAAGTTATGGAGACCTTAATACCTCCTTTTTCCCACCAGATGACTGTCAACGGGTGTTATAGATATAAAATCTTAAAAATTCAAAATTCTAAGGTAGTATGTTTAGATAATGAAGGAGTTATTCCTTCTCAATTTATTAATTTCCATGATCACCTTTTTAAGACTAAATTAGGCAAGATTTTTCAAGGTTATTAAACTTGGATGGAACTAGTACTTTAGGTACATGATAATATTATTCCATGTGCTAATGTGTCAAAAAGATGAGAATAAATCAATAATGCTTTAGTTAAGGGATTTTTAAGGTGTTGAGGCCAAATATGTTTTTGGGTATATTCTATCGAAGCTCTTGAAACATCATTAACCTCACATTTGTGAAGGTTGCTCAATACTTTATCTCAATAAGTAAGCTCTCTTTGCCCTTAAGCTTTACTAATTTGGTACTTATTCTTAAAGATCCTTACCCTGAGTTGCTTAATTACTTTAAGCCTATTAGTTTGTGTAATTTCTTATAAAATCATTTCTAGAATCATTGTTAATTAGCTTTAATTTTCCCTAAGTGGGGTCATAACTGATAATCGAAGTGCTTTTATCTCAAGAAGATCGGTCTAATATAAATTATTAATCACACATGAATTGTTTCATACCCTTAGGAGCAAATTTAGAGGAAAGAACTTTAGTTATGCTCTAAAGGTTGACATAAACAAAGCATATGATTGGGTAGGCGGGATTTTTTTCATAGCAATTTTGCTGAAGTTGAGTTAGATGCAAAATAGGTTAACTAGATTATGAAGAATATGTGTCAAGTAAATACTTAATGGTAAGGTTTTGGGTTATATAGAGCCTTCTAGGAATAGTAAGAAAGCCTACTATCACCTTATCTTTTTATTATTGTGGTTGATGCATTATTTAGAGGGTTAAACAAACTATTAAGCTAAGGCTTACTAAGGGGACTTCAATCTATGAGGCATTGTCCTATTATATCACATTTGCAATTTATAGATGTCTCTCTCTTCTTCCATGATATGATAGATGTGAATGTAAACCTATTGAAAAGAGCTTTGATCAATTGCAATGCGTCTAGCTAAGAGGCAAACTTCTCGAGGTTTAGCTTTGCTTTTAGTGAAAGCACTCCTTTAAAGACTGGGTTAAGGCTTATAGAATTGGTGGGGATAAGAGTTTAGGCTATTTAGGGAAGATAGAAACTTAAAGTGCTAAAGTTTGTGAAGGATAAGCTCATCGTTAAACTCTTGGGCTTGAAGCAAAATTTACTTAATGTTGCCGGAAGAGAGATGCTTGTAAGGATTATAGCTAGTGGATTCTTATGTATCCAATGGATTATTTCTATTTTCCATAGAGATGGTATTCAAATATGGCTCTTGTCTTCTCATTGGTTGTTTTCATTTTCTGTAATCAACCATGACCTTTTTATGAAAGGCCAATCAATTGACCAAGTAGCCATGATCAAACACATCTCTTGTCTTATTGAAGGCTGGTTAACCAACCATGTCAAGGCTGGTATTAGCTATGCCTATTTAGTCAACGGGCCATATTACGGTCAGTTAATTATAACCAACCTACCTTATATTTTGTCACTCTAGCAGTTTTAGTCTCAGTTTTTTTTTGTTTTACCGTTATAATATTGATAATAATAGAATAACATAAAATAGAGTAGAATGAATAGATGTTTTCTAAAGCCTTAAATGTTTGTAACTAGAAAAGTTAACCTTTAGAAGAAATCATAGTTCCATAGGACATCTTAATTGAATAATATATAATGATTAATAAATCAATTTAGTTCTACATCTATGTATGTGAAAATCTTACGAATAGAATAGTTTATTTATTTTTTAATTGGAATTGATGTCCCATAATAATGTTTATTAGTATAGAATCAAAATCAAAGGCATTAGAATTTCACTAAGTGTTTAACAATAATATATGTGTTGTATCAAAATTGGAGAAAATGATTTATTAGTTTATTATTGACAAGCATGACTTACGTACTTAATAATCGTGCATGTTAACTATGCATATTAGTCTAAAATATTAAATAGACTTAGTTACATCAGGAGTATAAAATAAATGTTAAAAACGTCTGGCTAAGGTTAGATATTTGTTAGCATCGATATGACTGGCTAGGTACCCATTGATCAATACATAGCATCATTACAAGTAGAGTAATGTACTAAAATGATGTGGTAACTTTAGGCGTAGCTTGTACAACAAGTTATTTATTGGTGAAATACTATTAAATAGGTTAGTTTGTTCAAAGAAAGCTATAGTTATGTCATATTGGCGATAAATTACACCATTATGGATGACTATAGTGGGTTACTATTAGTGGTGGCTGATTTGGTGTTGTCTTAGGATATTAGCTGGTAGAGATTTAAGTGAAATTGGGCTTTGTGTAACTAGATGAGCTTGTATAATAAAGAACAATAAGGGGTGCCAAGGTGTTGTTTGACGTGGCAATTATGATATTTAAGTTAGTTTAGTGTACAGAGAGAGTAAGAGAACTCGAATGTAAAGGGTAGGCTTTAGTATGCGAAGTATCAACTGGTTTATTGTTAAGTGATGGTCATTAATTTATAGAGGAAAGGAGTTGGTAGTTGGAGAGGAGTTAGTGGGCAGAAACTATATTTGTAAGTAATGGTTATGAGAGTGGTATTGTTCAACGTGTTCTACAAAAGTAGGAGATAATTATTGACTTGGTTGTTTAATCCTACTTGTATTCTTCTAGCTGTTGGTGACCATTGTGGTTGGGTAGGCAATATGATGGGTTTAGGCTGAGGTTGGCCATGAGGGGAAAGGTTGAGTCTTCAAGGGCCGTAGCTTAGGCCATAAGCCTTACCAAGTCAAAATAAGCTTAAGGAGTCTATGTTCAAAAGACTCTATCAACACTTATCCTCCCCTTCCTTCTCCTTCCCCCTTGGTGTAGTCTTATTGCCATTGTAGAGGCAAGGAGAGAGGAAATATGGGCTTCTTAGGTATGTAGTCAATCTGGTCCCAAGGCATCCATGTTAGTAAAGTGATTTGGTGATAGTGCTGATGCATTGACATGGCAGTGAAGATGTTTGCATTGAGTAACACAGGAGTCGAACAAATGTGGTTTACTTGAGCAGGTTGCTACTTGGGCCAAGGTGAGTGCTCCAGCTACAAAGTAGAATGTAAGAGGTCTAAGTTCCTTGGTCACTGAAGGGTATTAAACAATTGGTCCTTCATTTTGTTAAGGTAGAGGAAACACTTAAGGGGAGATCTGAAGGGACTACACAAAGAGCAGAATGTTCACATGTTGATTTGGATAGGTCGCCTGAAGTAGATACTTAATAGGTCGAGGTAGGCACTCCGAGCCAAGGTGAAGGTTTGGTAAGTGGGGTGCTTCAAACATTAAGGGTATAGAGTAAAGGTGTTGAGTGTGTAGAGTCGAGATAGCCAATCTCTAGATAGCTGCCATTTGTTTGTAGTGAGGTATAGTATTGTTGGAGTACTGAAGAAATTTTCTTGCAGAATTTGAAGGGGCTTCATGAAAATTTCCTGCAAAAATAACTTTTTGAATTCTTACTTTATTGTATGCTTTTATGGTATCGTTGATGTGATGTGATAGGTGTCCTATTTCTACAGACTTGTGTGTAGTTGCATGCATTTTGTCTTTTAAATGCAGCCGTTCGATCAAAACATTCTTCACATGTCTGTATTGAAATGTTTTGGGGGATTTGTACTTATACAAATCTCTATAACTACTGATTCGCTTTCCAAAGAATTTGGCCTATAAATACTAGAGTTGCTTAAACAAATTAGTCTTTTGCAACCTCTTTCTTTTTCATTGCAATCTAAGCAACTTTATTCTCTCTTTTCATCAACTTTCTTCAAAGCTCTCTTTCTTTTTCATCAACTTTCTTCAACGTCAGGATGTCGACTAATAGCGAGGAAAATATAGGTGAGATGCCTTCTAATGCGTTAAAATACAACATAACAACAAACTCTGAAGCCATAAGGAGTGACCATTCCTACGGAAGAGAGGATGAAGCCACATTATTGGCACAATTAGACTATGATTTAAGAATAGCGATCAAGGCACTGGACATCAAGGCTTATTAGTGTCATTCTAAGGGATGTTTACATTTATGATCCCTTACTCGAAGACATTGATTTGTTCACCAGGCTTGGGATAGGTAGGGGGCTGAGTGGTCGGGTTTGCAAAAGTAAACCCTCCGCGATTAACTGGGTCTTAGGGAATTTTACTATTGGACTAACTCTGGGTTGGGCAGTATGACTGTTGATGAGAGAAGAGAGGGTATCCTTGCTATCGAGGAGACATTTACGATGTTTGAAAAGTATTTAGAATATAGGTAGCACTTCCTCTTGAGCAAATTTGAGAAGGAGCTCTTTAACTTCTATCAATGCAGTTCGACGTAAGTCCCTCCCAATGGATGGAGGGTATTGAAGGTATTCCAAAGGCTTTATGAATACCTGGTGATAAGGGCCACTCTTGACCTCTTCAACTATTTCTATATGTGGAAGAGTTTGAGTAGGTGGCCATACCTCCAACCCATCTAAAGAGGAAGTTGTTTGGGGGCATAATGGATTCCATTAAAGGCTGGCAGGATGAGTTCCTAGTGTTGGAGTTGCTAGAACGAGCAGATTTCTAGATGCGGTAGATTGCATTGGTCTGAATTGAGGGCTAGAAGGAGCTTGGGCCTAATGATAATGAAATTGCAAGGGAGATGAAAGGCCTTTATGGCCATGAGGCATGGTAAGGAGATAAATGTAGTGGAGAGATACTTCTAGTATGTATAGGTTCATTCTTTATGAATAGCTTCTTCCATCGTGCTAACATGAGTGTGTAAAATTATACTTCGTTTGACGTCCTTTTAGGGAGAAGGGAGGAGTCCCTTTTGTCTATGCTAGTCATGTCAAAGTTGGTGAATGATCGTATCATATTTATCTTTGTATTGACAATGCTTATTTCTTCGTAGGCAAGAAATTAGTTGAGTAGATAACCCGTCCGTCGGCATCTGAGCTGCTCAGGCGATGCTAAGCTTAGGTAAAGTCGACCACTAAAGATACCAACGCTAAGGGCAAGGCCGTAAGGCCAAGATCGAGGGTAGGAGAGATTAGCAGGGTTGAACTGGCTGCTTTGCCTTAGAGGATTCCTCTTATTGGTCTCCCTATAGGGCCGCTAGCTATCAAGCCTGTGAGTATGATCCCTCCTTTTATTGATTTTGTCCCTACTTCTATGCTTATAACTGTGGAGGATGAACCTATCGGCACCGAAGAGTCAGACATAGAGATGCTTACCTCTTCTAACAAGGGTGAGGTAGGGGAGGTCCAGGTTAGTGCCCTCGCAGAGACAGTTAGGTAAAAGAGGAAGGCATCTAAAATTGCCAGAGACAAGGTATCTGAGGCGAATAAGAAGAAGATGGGGAAGGCGCCTATCGATTGGTCAAACATGTATGGGTGGCCCTTGAGTCATCCTTATAGGTGTGCCGATGAGCTTAAGGATGCCTTCTATGATGTCTTGAACAAGTTTCGATGTCTAGGGATAGCACCGAACTCATTTAAAGACATGTTGTACAAGTCCTGGAATGAGGAGCTGTGCCTTCGAAAGGCCGAGTTCGAGATTAGAAAGGTTGGGGGAAGCTCTTAGGGCCAGTGGGAGGTTCGTGGTGACGATTCTGCATTGTGCAACTAGGCTCTTAACGTCCAGGCTTCGATGGGATTGTATACCCCCAATGATTGGACCATCTTCGAAGAGCTATCGAGGATAGGAGGGGATGCTCCCATGGAGTTGGCGGGTTACTTAAGCTTACTCATTCGGCAGGTAAGTATTCTCTCTTTAAATTGATATTTTCCTTGCCAACATTGCTTTGGTTATAGTTTATATGTTTCTTTAGAGTACTACGAGCAGGTGTTGCTATAGCTCGGGAACTACCATGTGCTACTGAATGAGGTAAAAGGGCTTTTGTACTGTGGTGTTTAGTGTATAGAAGGGCCTAAGGGAGGTAGAGTCCTATTTTGATAAATATTTGGCAAAGTTTGGCAAAGCTAACCAGTGCCTACGTCGCTCTGATGTGCATATGACTATGCTTAAGGTGAAGCTATAAGAGTTAGAGTAGGGTCGGGCTGATGCTAATAGGAATGCCAAGTAGGCTGGTAAACTCAGGACTGAGCTAGAGGATGAATAGCAAACTAAGACTCAACTCTCTCAAAAGTTAAACGAGGAGAGGAGGGCTAAGGAAAAGCTTGAAAAATAGAATGTCGAGCTGAGGGAGTTAGTCTCTAAGTTAGAGACTAAGCTAGAGATGAAGGAATTTGTCATGCCCCGAACAAGAAGAGTCATAACAGTTCTGCCGTGTAAAGTAATCTAAAATTGAAGCTGACCTTACAGTTGCTATCGTAGATATAGTTTATATAAGGCGCACAACTCAACTAGCTTGAAACGTCTATTCTGACACCTGTTAATAACCAAACCTGTGGTAAAGCTTTTATAGAATTCTTATTCAGACAACATGTTGTCTAGTACCACAACAGTATTTATACAAAAGTTTTATGTCTAAAGATAAAGTTTACAATCAAAGTTTACAATCAAAGTTTATTAAAAACCACAGGTTTTGCAGTCTATACATAATAAGTTAGGAAATTAGTGGGCTCTTAGGGAATTCTCAATTAGTTTCCTCAAAAACTTAAAGTCAAAGTCAAAAGCTTAGGTTCAGTTGATTTCTCGATCCTCACTTTCTTAAATAGTAGTGCACTAACCTGGGAACGATGGTATCTGAACATCCTGACCTCAATCAACACTTGCAAAAGAGTCTATAGGGATGTGAGCACAACTAGCTCAGCAAGTGGGACTAAGTCAAAAGAGTGCTGTACAAACACAAATAAGGTTAATAATTATGATGAAATGCAATGCAATCAAACAAATAAAATATCATACAATGTTATCCGGTCTATTATGAGGTTAGAGAAATTATATCTGCTCCAACCCGAATTGAGGAGTTTCATCGTGACTCAAGTCAAAATAAACCCGGGCTTGTGCAATGGAGAATACCCTTCTCCCATGACCCGCCTTCGAACCACAGCCCCTAACCTTATTGCGACCTCCTCTCCTATCACTTAGTTCGGCTAAGGGTGGGGAAAAGACCATTTCAGCTATCCTCATCGAAGGAAGTTGGTAATTGGACTGACACTCTTAATCGTTTCCCCTAATGGGTGTTATGCACGTGTAGTTTTATTTTAATCGAATAAACATTAGTTTTAATTAGGGGTAACTAATAAGTTCATATAATACAGAATCAATGCAAACATGTAAAACAGCACACCAAGGAGTTGAACTCCTGTCATAATTGAGTATCATCCACACACACA
Source organism: Lumnitzera racemosa (assembly GCA_024138005.1). Taxonomy (NCBI): domain Eukaryota; kingdom Viridiplantae; phylum Streptophyta; class Magnoliopsida; order Myrtales; family Combretaceae; genus Lumnitzera; species Lumnitzera racemosa. Next base: position 94,917,107 of record JAMXBC010000004.1, on the reverse strand, counting down.
GTATGCGTACAATCAATTAACTACAAACACAAGAAGTATTCTTTGGTCTTCGGATACTTTAAACGGTATCCAAACAAGCAGTAAGACCACAATCCCAACTTACTTGTTTAGACGTTCACGATTGCTGACTCAAATCGTCAACCATCTTTGTATTGGAAAATTCTATTTACACAAAGGACCCAAATTCAGTTTTCGTAATAATTATGAAAACATTAGGGTTTAATCTAAAATGGTTATATATATATATTATTTCTATAATATATAGTCGTGTTATCACTATATATCGAATTAAGTTATTAATTATTGATACTGTACATCATATATACTATTACGTATTATATATCGTTTCAATTATATCAAAATGCACTTTTAGTTTATTAATTTACATTTTAATTCCGGTAAGGTTATTGAAATACGCGCATTCTTAAATATGATAAAGTTATAGATTAAATTACTTAAGGTTGCTCGATTTTAACAAAATTAGTATCGTTAGGTTTATATAGACCTAACAACACGTTTTATGAGTCCTGTTTCTAGAGACGATTTTTAATGGGTAGTTCGAGTTTTTAATACTGCTATACATAATTATATAAATATGATCGTATTATACATAATTTACATTATTAAATTGTAGTTTACCTAATTTGTCCATATATTGTTACAATATAAGTATTATCCAACTCTAATATACCTAAAGTGTATCCCGATCAGAAAATATTAATAAATATAATAAAAGTATTCATTTAATCCAATCTGATCAGGAATCCTATATATATTTTTTATTTAACTATTTAATTTATATTATCTTATTAATATTAAAAATACACCAATACTTATAAATTAAGCTATTTTACCTTGTAAATTCGTAATAAATAGTTTGAGTTACCAAATAATTCCCTAAAAATTTCTATAGACTCTTCAAAATATGGAGAATTCAGTTATCACTTGGTTTTAAGTTTCTGACCTATCGTCTATATATTCGTATTGAAGATTTTATCCCTAAATTATCATAAATTACCCAATTATGATTATTTTTACACCAAATTAATTTTAATCTAACTCAATACTATTATTATTTATTATAGATTAGTACATGTCCATTTCATCAATTATTTCATAATTTCCTATTTAATTCATAATTTCAGCCTATTTTCAAGCAAAAAAATGCAATAAATATTAAAAATATTCAAATCAAAATTCAGGATACATAGAAATTATCTATATATCATAAACATCCTGTAAAAAAAATTTTAGCTAGAAACAACATCATTTAATACATTTATTTTACAGATCTAAATTCGGGTGAATAATAGATTTCTTAAGAAAGTATATTAAGTATTAGGAATTTTTTTAAATAAAAATATCACGTGAAAGCATGTTCAAAATAACCTAAGTACAATTTTTTTTCATAATTTTTTAAGTAGATTTACTAATTTTTTAAAATTATTGAAAAATATGGTAGAATTTTGACTTAACTATTGGCAACTGTAAGGTGGTGGAGGTGTATCGGAACACCTAGATGTTGGGGGTACTCCTTGGTGGTTGAGTGACTTAACAGCAGATCAAAGGACACCCTAGGAAGTAGCTTAACTCGGTACTTACTTTGTTTTTCCTATTTTCTACGATTTTTTTCTATTTTTTTTCTTTCTATTGTTTCTGGTTTGTAAAGTTGGAAATTGATATAATGAAGCCTATTTATGCATGCTGGAGTCGGTTGCTACTTTTCTTTATTTTTCTTTTTAATTTTTTCCTTATTTTCCTCTCATAAATGCCAGTAGGAGGTGTCATTTGCTTGTAGATTTTGCATTTTGATTAAGCAATTGTCCAGCTTCAGTGATTCCTAGTAGTTTCCAGACTTGAATCAGCAATTGGAAGGCTTTTTGGATAAGATTTGAAATTATTTAGGTATTTTGAGTATATTTTATTAATACTTAATTATTTACTTAATATACGAGTATATATCTTTTGTATATATCACATGTAATATATAACTATACTCATATAATTAAGTTTCTAACATATCTTTTATTTTTAGGATATGCTATCTTAATTAATTTTATGATTTCAACGAAATATATATATAATTACGTAATTTAGGGATAATTTACGAGTATAATTATTATTTATATCGGGTATACTCATAAAAATACATATATTTTTATATAGTAAATTATACTATATTATCTCATCTTATAGCTCAATTAACTTATCTCTAAGTTCTCGTCGCAATCTAAGTTCTCGTCGCAATCTAAGTTCAATTTTTAGGAATTCCAAACATTTTAATGCTATATTGAGTATTCCTACTTCTAAGGCAAAATTGGGATTTTGGGTCATTATTTCTAAAATCTAACTTCACTTTGTCACTTTGTCTAATTTTTCTATCTTAGTCATAAAGTTTTCGCTTAATTAAGTTTTCCTAAAAGCCCTAAATTTAAACTCGGTTGTCTTAAACTTAATTTTGGTAGCTTACAACATCTAAGTATAATAGCGCCAAAATAACTTCGCTGGAGCTGGTCGGTTAGAAGGTTGGGTTAGAGGAGAAAATTTGGGAGCTCTAGAGAGAGACTATGGAGATGAAGGAGATAATCTCCAAATTAGAGAGTGGGGAAGTGCTTAGTGAGGCTGTTGTTGACAAGTTCATTGAAGACTTCTATAAGACAATCTGGTGGTTAGAGGAACTAGAGGACATCTCTACTGAGTGCACGAAATGAGGTGCTCTCCTATCATCTCGAGCTTGACATAAGCTTTTTGGGTTGGGTGGATGCTCCAACTCATCAGAGGGCGGCCCAAGTGAGAGAAAGAGAAGTTGCTCAAGCAGTTGACGCGGTTTAAGTCACCTCTTTAGCTATTGGGGATGGATAAGACATTACTCCCTCCACTTTTGCCTTAATAGCTCAATAGGAGGTCACTCTTGAGAGTGCTTCTTAGGGTAATTAGGGTTGGGATGATCCTCTTACTAACCCAAGCCAGTAAATCCCAACCTCTCCTTTTGCGGCCTTAGGTTAGTCATCTCAAGAGTAGGGGCCATTGATGGATCAACCATCTAAACAGATTGAAGCGCTAGATTTTTTACAGCTATCGAAGTTTGTTGATCTAAAGTAATAAACAATTATTCCCCTTCCCTTCTTTTTGTATAGGAGGTCGGGATGCCAACCTTACTTTATAAATCCTCTTTTTATCAATGAAATTTGAACTTCTTCATTCAGTGTACTTATTTTACTTTTCGTACTTTGACTCCTGTCAATACTATTTGCTTTTTTGTTCAGTTTATTGCACTTGTTTGGTAGTGTAGAGCTAATTTGGGGATAAAGTTAGACTAGTATCTATAGGGGGCTTTCTTAGTAGTATAGGGGTATTTCTTCTTACTGAGGTTACTCGAGGGGGTCAGGTCAGTAGCATTCCAACTTACCTACATAGCGAGAGTTCCTTAGCTATACAAGGGGTGTTTCCCTTTATTGAGGTTACCTTAAGGGAGTTAGGTTAGTGGCGTTTTGACCTACCTAATTAGTTAGAGTTTCTCAGTTGTGGAAGGGGTGTTTTCCTTTATTGAGGTTACTTGAGGGGGTTTAGGTTGGTGGCGTTCTGTCTTGCCAGGTTAGTAGGAGTTCCTTAATTGTGCAAAGGGTGTTTAGTCTTACTAAGGTTACTTGAAGAGGGTCAGGTTGGTGGTGTGTTAAATAATCCAGTGAGTGGGAGTTTGTCAGTTGTACAAATAATGTTTCCTTTCATTGAGGTTACTTAAAGGGGATTAGGTCGGTAGCGTTATAACCTACCTAGTTAATGGGTTTGTTTACCCCTTGGGGGTTTGGACTTAGTATGAGAGTAAGAGAACGAAAAGAGCTACCAAAGATAGTATACATAAGAAATAGAACTTTTATTGATACTTTATGAAAAAATTTATAACTATACATCAATCAAAATACAGTTGAAGGTTATCAGCGTTCTAAATGGATGAGATAAACTCACCATCCAATCTTTCCAATCTATATGCTCTATTCTCCAAGCATTCTCTTATTCTAACTAGGTCTTCTTAGTCGGGGGCTAACTTGCCTTGTTCTTCTCATGAGCTTATGATGAGTTGAGCTCACCATCTAATCTTTCCAATCTATATGCTCCATTCTCTAAGCTTTCTCTTATTCTAACTAGGTCTTCTTAGTTGGGGGCTAACTTGCCTTGTTCTTCTCATGAGCTTGTGGCCTCTAGCTTTTGGCAGACTAGGTCACCAACCTTGAACTCTTTATGTCGAACCTTCTGATCGTAGTATCTGGTTGCTCGGTGTTGGTAAGCAGTTGCTTGAGCTGTAACAAGGTCTTTGATCTCTTCTATAGTGTTGATGCTGGTCTATAGTAGGGATTCGTTAAGGATAGTATTGAAACTTTGAGTTCTGATGTTGGGAAGCTTTAGCTCGATGGAAAGGACGACCTCTGACCTGAATGCTAGGGAAAAAGGGGTTTTGCCTGTAGAGGTACAGTGGGTGGTCTTGTATCCCCACAAAATATTGGGTAGTTTGTTTGCTTAAGTGCTATTAGCTCGACCCACTCTCTTCTTTAAGCTTTTGAGAATGACCTAATTAGTTGCTTCAATTTGCCCATTCAATTGAGGGTAAGTGATGGATGTGAAATGCGGCATGATGTAATGCTTAGCGTGGAATTCCCAAAACTTGGGGTTATCGAATTGACAGTCATTATCCATGATGAGGGTGTAAGGGACCTTCAATCTAGAGAAGATGTTGTTCTGAATAAACAACTCAATGCTCCATTTAGTGATCTTAGCCACAACTTTGGTCTCGACTTACTTGGGAAAGTAGTTGATGGCTACAATGATGTATCGCCAACCTTTCGAGGCCTTGGAGAAGGCGTTGAGAATGTCAATACCCTAATGGGCAAACGGCCATAGACTGGTTAGGGGTTAGAGATTGGTGCTAGGTTTATGACTAATTAGTGTGTGCTTTTAGCATTGAGGGTGCTTATGGCCTTAGCATCCTAGCTCATAGTTAGCTAGTTCTATTCGAGCCATAGAGCTTGAATGTAGAGGGCTTAGGATTGGATGTGGTTACTACATACTCTAGCATGTAGCTCTTCCATGACGTGCAGAACTTCTTCTGCTCGAAGGCATCTGAGTAGGGGAAGGCTGACTCCCCTTCGGTATAGGAGGCCATCGATTAACATGTAGTTGGCGGCATAGTATCTTAACTTCTTTGCCTCTCTCCTATCTTTAGGGAGCGTACCTTACTCCAAGTAACTCCAGATCGGGTCCATCTAGCTAGGCTTTAATGACACTACCGTAAGTTCTAAGACATTGGTCGAACTTGGAGTTATACTCTTCTTTGGCAAGTACTCAATGAAAATTTTCTTATCCTTCATCTTAGGTTTCTATATCTTTGTAGAGATGAGCTTGGATAGCCAATCTGCAGCTAAGTTCTCAATTTAGGGAATCTTTGTAATGGCTTATGAAGGAAACTCACCTAAAAGTCTCCTTACTTTCTCCAAGTACCTTCTATGGTGTTGTCTTTAGCCTCATATTCACCTTAGACTAGCTGGATGACAAACCTTGAGTTTGAGAAAACTTGTAAATGGTTAGCACCAATGTCCTTGGCCAACTTAGGACCAGCTATCAATGCTTCATATTCGGATTCATTGTTGCTAGTGTTGAACTTGAACTTGAAGGCGTAACAAACTGTGATTTGGTATGGTCCGATCAATATAAAACTTACACCTCCACTCCCCGTAGTGTATGATCCATTGACATGGAAAGTCCATATTGGCTTGTCATCCCCTAGTGGTGCTTTCTCTTATCCTATGTATTTAACCATGACGTCGGCCAGCACTTGTACGTTGTAGGCTATCCATGGTCGATACTGGATTTCGTATATGCTTAGCTTCATTGCGTAATTGACCATTCGTCTAGACATGTCAGGTTTTTGCAACAGTGTACATAGTGGTTGGTTTGTACAATAATTTGGTGCACTTAGAAGTAAGGCCTAAGCCGACAATATCTAAGGCGAATTTCTCTACTTTGGTATACCTAAACTTATGCCCTTAAAGTATGTGGCTAACGTAGTAGACGGGCTTGTGCTCTCTCCTTTTTGCTTTGATCAATGCATAAGAGAGTTCTCGGTTGTTAACGACTAGATACAAATATAAGTCCTCTCTAGAACAGGCTTGGAGAGGACTGGAAGGTATGCGAAGAAGTCCTATAGCTTCTTAAAGGTTGCTGTACACTGAGGATTCTATTTAAAACCCTTGAGATTCTTGAGGATTTTGAAGAACTTAGCGCATTTGTATGTACTCTTGGAGATGAATCTACTTAACGTGACTACCATACCGGTGATCTTCTTGATGTCTTGGACTGAGGAGGGGGACTTCATGTCCTTGATAGCTAGTATCATTTCAGGGTTAGCCTCAATTTCTCTTTGAGCAACCAGGAAGCCAAGAAATTTGCCAAACCTGACCCTAAACACACACTTATGGCGGTTTAGCTTTATGTCATATTTTCTCATCTAGTCGAAGTCTTCCTGTAGGATATTGACATGATTATTGGGATGCTTACTCTTAACTATCATGTCACCGATTACACCTCCATGTTTTGCTCGAGCTAGGGCTTGAACAATTTTGTCACCATACGCTGATATGTTGCCCTAGCATTTTTGAAGTCAAAGGGCATGACCATAAAGCAATACATGTTGAAGTCGGTGATAAAAGAGACATGGACTTCATCATTCGGGTTCATCTTGATCTAATTGTAGCTTGAGAAGGTATCCATGAAGTTGAGAAGGGATGTCCTGAAGTGGAGTTGACCAATTGGTTGACTATGCGGAGAAAGAAGCAATCTTTTGGGTAGGCTTTGTTGAGGTCGATGTAATCAACATACATATGCCACTTCCTAGAGTTCTTCTTGACTAACACTACATTTGCTAGGTAAGTCAGATATTGCTCCTCTTTGATGAAGCCGGCCTTAAGTAGCTTCTGCGCTTCTTCCTCTATTCCGACTTGCCTTTTTGGCATGAAGTGCCTCTTCTTCTATTTGACGAGTTATGCATTGGAGTTGTTGTTAAGGCTATAGGTTACTAAGTTGGGGGAGATGTTAAGCATATTTGACACTGATTAGGCAAACCTATTTGAATTGGCCTATAGGAGGGCAACTATCTGTTCTTTTAACTTGGAAGGAGTCTTGATCTTGACCTTAGTAGTCTAGTTGGGTGAGGCGTTGATCTAAACCTCTTTTGTCTTTTCACTCGGCTTACTTCTCTTAATTGGCTTCTCTTGCGGGTCGATCTCCAGAGCAAATATACCATCTGCTTTGATAGCTTTGACATAGAGCTATCAAGAGAGCTTTTGGTCGCATTTGCAAATTCCCACCTTAGTAGGGGTCAAGAACTTGGCCTGTAGGTAAAGGGATGAGGTGATGACCTTAAAAACGTTTAAGCTTGATTGTCCTACGGGAGCGTTATAAGGAGATGGGCGGTTGACCACGATGAACTCAACTGGTCATTACGTGACATTATTGTTATTGCCGAGTTCCATGTTAAGGGTGATGATCCCCTTGGCTTGGATAATGCTTCCATTGAAGCCATTGAGATTATGGTGGTAGGGCTTCATCTTGATGGATAGGTTGCTCCTCATCCTTTCGTACGTACGTAGGAAGAGGATGTCGGTAGAGCTGCCGATGTCCATCATAATCTTGAGGATCTCGAAATTGCAATCCTTGCCCTTATTACAGGAGCGTCTTGATGATAGGTATCTACCCCCTTTAAATCCTCATCGAAGAAAGAGATCGAAGTATCAACCTTTTACCTCTTCTCCTTGGCAACTAACACCTTAAACGGGGCATTAATTGAGCCATTAGTACTTGGCCAGCTCCCTAAGTATGGTCCCCTAATGATTATGTTGATGATGTCATTGGGAGCTCAATCATTAGTCACTTAGTCATTGCGTTAATCTTCAATCTGTTTTGTTCGGGTGCCCTCAGTTCGCCACCTCTGAGGTGCCCCATCTTCATCACCATTAGAACAGTCGTCATTCCTCTATTGGGCTACATACGTACCAAAGAAGCCCCACTAAATAACATATTCAATTGCGTTCTTCAGCTGAAAGCACTACTATTTGGTATAGTTGTGGTCGTTATAGAATTGATAATACTTATTAGAGTTCTAACGATTAGGATTCCCCTTCATCTTAAGGGGCTTTTGCAGTAAACCTCTATTCCATACCTTAGTAAAGACTTACGCAATTGGTTAGTTTAGAGGGGTATTGATGGGAATCAAGCTATAGGACCCCTGACCCGCAGTCGAGCTCAAAGACTAGAGGGGATAGCATGACGAATCCTTATGTTCTAACCAACTCCTACCGAGGCCGAATACCTCTTTGCTGAGTCACCTCTAATGCCATACCTTATGACCCCCTATTATTATGTGGTATTGCCGAGTCGACCAATTATTGGGCCTTTTCCTTGTTGAGAAGCCGAGAGAGAGAAAGAGAGCGGACTGACTAAGCCATCTTTTCTTGGACAAACTCATTTGTCCGTACTTCTTTTTTCGCATCTCTTAACGACCTCGCTAATGCCACCTCGCCATGTGTACATATCACATGTAGTATCTATAACACCAATGATTATTTTCTATGTATATTCATTTTTGCTCTTTGTAACATGTACATTGCCCCTTTAGGAAATGTCCTTTTTGTCTTTTCCCCTTTGGGAAAGTTGCCCTAGTTTACAGGTATAAATACCTTTGTACTTGTAGTTGTAAGAACATTAGATTACCTCCAATACAATTGAATACTTTCCTTCCTTGCATAAATACTGTTATTTACTCACGGCATCATTTTTATCTTTTCCCTTAAATAAGGTTAGGTGGTGAGTAACCTTATTGGACCAATTTGTGTGTCATATTGAATTATGTCGTGAGTCCTTGGAAGTTCTATTGGTGTGTTACATCCTTTAGAGCTGTTCGTGGGTTTGCTTACTGTTTTCATTTTTCATTTCTTACCCTTTTCGTACCTTTCTCCATTAATCCTTTTCGACCTTTCTACAAGTTTGGATTTATCCAGCGACCAACCTTATCCGTTCTTGGTAACGGTTCGCATCATCTTGGTATCAAAGAGGAGGTTTTGTATGAGCTGTAGTTAGTTCTTCCTGAACTCTATTATACTTTGTTTCGTGTGTGCGAAACAGAGCAAGTTACTATGTTCATTTAATTGTTGTATTGTTAGTTGTTCACTCTCTGAAGTGTTTGTTTGAATTTGAATTTGTGAGGAAAAATGACAGATCCAAGTAGGAATGTTGATACTGGTGATGCCAGTAGAGTTGTCCACCACAGACGACAATCTCAGGGAACTCCCAAAAGTATTGATGAGAGACTTGATAAGGTAGTTAACCTCTTGGTAAATCTGACCTGAGTTGTTAATGTCTTGTCTTGCCGACCCACTAAGGTCAAGCAAAACACTCCATAAGCTACTCAACTTGTTAGAGGTCAAAACCCAGCTCGACCAGTTGGAGGTGGAAGAGTTAGAGGACGATTAGGATAGATTTGAGAGAGCTAGATGAGAAGGAAGAAAAGTATTTTAAAGAGGAGCATATACACATCCCTAGAGCATCCGACTATGTGAAGCTTTGGATTACAAGTTTCAATGGATTTATGAATGCTGATGAATATTTGGATTGGGAAGAGAAGGTAGAGCGTGTAATTGATTACTACCAATATGAGAATTATGAGAAAGTGAGGACTACTACTGTCAAATTCTTTGGAAATGACACCATGTGGTGGAAGAATTTTTAGGCTATGAGAAGAAAAGAGAGGATGACTGAGAGATTAACACCTGGTTTGAGATGAAGAGAGTGCTCAAAAATAGATTTGTGCCGAAAACATATTTCCAAGATACTTTCACTTGGCTTCAAGAGCTGAGATAAGGAGACCAAACTGTTGATGAATATGTTCAAGAATTCTAAATTCTTATGATAAGATGCAAAGTGGAGGAACCACCTACTCGAACAATCTCAAGGTTTATTACTAGGTTGAGAAGAGACATCTGAGATATTATGGAGCTCTAACGATTTGATACAATGGATGAAGTTACTAGGATTACCCAACAAGTAGAGAGGTAGAGAAGGAGTTGAGCAATGACCAGAATGCCGATTAGTCAACCTGGACAGGTAAGTCACTGGACTTTGCCGTACTAAGCCGAGCAGAAGGGTTGATGTCTGAGTCGAGTAGAAAAGCCGACTATAAGATGTAGCACCGACCCGAATGTATGAGAAGGGGCAGTGGTCTGATTAGAAAGACCAGCTAGATCAAGTGCTTCAAGTGTCAAGGATTCGGATATATGGCTGCTTAGTGTTAAAACTGAAGGACGATAGTCATTAAGGAAGATATCCCGAAGTTAAACGTAAATAGTACGAATGAAGAACTCAAGGAGGAGGTTCTTGCCGAGAATGAGAATACCGAGAAAGAGTTGCTTAAGGAAGACATGTATGTCGAGGACTTGGACTAGCTACTTATGGTTGCCCGACGTACTATGAGTGTGAAACCCTCACGAGAAGAGGAGTAGAGAGAGAACTTATTTCATGTCACCTATAAGGTAAATGATCACACATGTACCCTCATCGTAGATAGAGGGAACTGCATCAATTTAATGTCAACCCACCTCGTTTCAAAACTGAGGTTGCCAACTATAGCATACTTAAAGCTGTACAAGTTGCATTGGTTGAGTGAGAAGGGAGCCTTACATGTTACTCGACAAATATTAATGCTGATCACCAACTGGATTCTTTATGACGTACTACTCATGTGCGTGTCCCACGTATTGTTAGGAAGACTGTAGCTATTTTATAGGAGAGTCATCCTTAACAGTTATAAGAATACCTACGTCCTCGAGAAGGATGATCAGAAGATCACGCTAAATTCGATGCCGTTGAGAGAAGTTCACAAGTTACAAAAAAAACTTGCTTATGAATCGAAGAAGGCTCTAGAGATGAGAAGAGCTGAGCTTTGAGAGGCCATTAATGCCAATGAGTTGACCTTCCTGTTAGTCAAGTGACTACTAGAAAAGAAGAAGCGGAATGATTTACCCTAAGAGTTGAAGGAACTATTAGATGAATATGCCGACTTGTTCCCAGAATAGTTGCCAGAAGGGTTGCCTCTGACCTGAGGCATAAAGTACTACATTGACTTAGTAGTCGACATTGCACTATTGAACAAGCTAGCTTATCGTACGAATCCTGAGTAGGCTTCTGAGCTTCAACATTAAGTTAATGAGTTATTGGAAAGAGGATACGTGAGAGAGAGTCTTAGCCTTTATGTTGTACCTGCACTTCTAGTGTCGAAGAAGAATGGAACCTGGCAGATGTGTGTTGATAGTTGAGCCATGAACAAAATCACGATCAAATACAAGTATTCGATCCCGAAGCTAGAAGAAATGTTGGATGAACTGAGTGGAGCCAAAATTTTTAGGAAGATTGATCTCAAGTCTAGCTACCATCAAATTTGCATGAGGCTAAAAGACGAGTGGAAGACTACATTCAAGACTCGATATGGACTTTATGAGTGGATGTTCATGCCTTTCGGCTTGTTGAGTGCCCCAAGCACCTTCATGAGACTTATGAACCATGTGTTGAGACATCTCATTGGAAAGTATGTAGTGGTATACTTTGATGATATCTTGATCTACAGTGCCGACATACTGAGTCACTGTGTACATATTAGAACAATCTTGGATATCCTTCGTGCTAAGAGACTATTCGACAATTTGAAGAAATGTTGCTTCTGCTAGGAGTAAGTGGTATTCTTGGGATATGTAGTCAGTAGAAGAGTCTTGCAAGTTGGTGATGAGAAGATCAGAGTAATTGTTGAGTGGTTGACCTCTACTACTTGTGCCATCGTGAGAAGTTTCCATGGATTAACTTTGTTTTATAGAAGGTTCATCAGGAACTTCAGTGCCCTCGTTATGCCACTTACCAAATTAATGAAGAAAAATACCGACTTTCGATGGGGAGAAAGGAAGGAGATGAGTTTTGCTGAGATTAAGAAGAGGTTAACCTTCGCCCCGGTGTTAGTGCTACCTGACTTTGACAAAATTTTTAAGCTAAAGTGTGATACGTCAGGCATTGGAATAGGTGTTATCTTGATGTAGGAAGCCCAACTAATTGCCTTCCATAGTAAGAAGCTCCGAGGACTCCGGTTAAATTACTCTGTGCATGATAAGAAACTCTTAGCACTAATCCGTGTACTATAAGTATGGCAATACTATCTACTACCAAGAGAATTTGTCATATATACTGACTACAAGTTATTGAGGTACCTTTGAAGTTAGACCAAGCTATCCAAGCTGCAAGCGAGATGGGTTGAATTCCTTAAACGATTCAATTTTGTGATCAAATATAGGCAAGGAAAGAGTAACATAGTTGTAGATGCTCTTTCGAAGAGGCATGCGCTTTTGTCAAAATTGCAAACTAGACTGTTTGGTTTTGCGAGTATTAAAGAATAGCACTTTGATGATCCATACTTTGGACCAATAATTTCAAGATGCGTAAATGGGACAATAGTAGATGAGTATTATGTACAGGATGGCAATCTGTTCCGAAGAGGAAAATTGTGCTTGCTAACTTATTCCCTACGGAAATTATTAATGAGGGAAACCTACAGCGGATGACTCTCTGGATACTTTGGAGAGAGAAGGCCTTGTAAACTAGTGAATGGCCAATCCTTTTAGCCGAGAATGTGAAGAGATGTACATCGAGTGGTCAAAAGCTGTGTTATATGCAAAAAGGCCAAGTGTTGAACCGAACAAGGGAAAGTGATGCCCCTACCTGTTCTGACTAGATCGTAGATTGAACTAAGCATGGACTTTGTTTTTGGACTGTCGAGAATTACCCGAAGAAAAGATTCTATAATGGTTGTTGTGGATTGGTTTAGTAAAATAGCACACTTCGTACCTTGCACTAAAACTAATGATGCTTCGGCTATTGTTTTTCTTTTCTTATAGGAGATTGTGTAGATACATGGCGTGTTGAGAAGTGTAGTTTCCGATAGAGACTCAAAATTCTTAAGTCATTTCTGGAGAACTTTATGGTATCGATTGGGAGCCAAATTTCTCTTCAGTACCTCCTGTTACCCCCAAATTGACGACCAAACAGAGATAGTTAATCGTACTTTGGGTTCACTAGTTTGAGCTGTAGTTGGTAAGAACTTGGTTGATTTGGACGTCTGCTTACTAGTGGTCGAGTTTGCTTATAATTGAACTGTATATGACACCACTAAGCAAACCCCCTTCGAAGTGGTCTATGGATTCAATCTCGAATTGCCCTTTGACCACGCTTCTATACTCGTACCCATGCAAGAGGACCCTGACGCTTCAGCTAGAGCATAATCTCTTCAGTACATCTATAATAAGGCCACTCGGCATATTGACCAGGCTGCCAGAAGAATGCATGGGAAGACCAAGGGTCGGTTGACCAAATAATTTCAGTTGAGAGACTTGGTGTGGCTACACCTCAACAAGGAACGGTTCCCGAACAAAAGGAAAAACAAATTATCAACAAGAGTGTAAGGTCCTTTTAAAATATTCTAGAAAATTAGCGAAAATGCCTACAAGTTGGAATTTCCTAAGGACTAAGGAGTTTCTGACGCCTTTAACATCGCCGACTTCAGTCCATATCACCCTGATAGAGAATTGAGCGAATATCATCTAGATTTGATCCTAAATCCAAAATAACCTGGAGGGAATGATGGGAATTAAGCTACGAGGCCCTTGACTTGCAGCCGAGCTTGAGGACTAGAGGGGCTGATATGACGAATCCTTATATTCTAACCAACCCATGCCAAGGCTGAGTACCTTCTTACCGAGTCACCTTTAATGCTATGCTGTATGACCACCCATTATTGTGTAGTATTGCCGAGTTGACCAATTATTTGGCCTCTTCCTTGCCAAGAAGCTGAGAGAGAGAGAGAGTCGACTGACTAAGCCATCCCTGTTCGGACAAACCCATCTATCCATACTTTTTGACCACATCTCTTAACGACCTCGCCACGTGTATAGTATCATATGTAGAATCTGTAGCACAAATGATTATTTCCTTATATATTCATTTTTTTCCTTTTGTAACATGTACATTGCCCCTTTAGGAAATGCCCTTTTTGTCTTTTCCCTTTCGGGCAAGTTACTTTAGTTTGCGGGTATAAATACCCTTGTACTTGCAGCTGTAAGAACATTAGATTACCTCTAATACAATTAAGTACTTTTCTTCCTTGTGTAAATATTGTTGTTTACTCATTGCATTACTCTTATCCTTTTCCTTAAGTAAGGTTGGGTAGCAAGTAACTTCATTGGACCAATTCGCGCATTATATCGAATTGTACCGTGAGTCCGCAGAAGTTCTATTGGTGCATCATATCCTCTAGAGCTATTCGTGGGTTTGCTTACTATCTTCATTCTTCCTTTCTTACCCTTTTTGTACCTTTTCCCATTAATCCTTTTCGAGCTTTTTACAAGTTTGGACCCATTTAGCAATAGGCCTTATTTGGTCACGATTCGCATCAAGTATGTTATGTGTAAATAGGAGGGGAAAGTAGGTTTCACTTTACTTGGCTCGGCCCTTCTTACTACTCGAGCCTTCTTTCTCAACTTTACTCAGTGCCCTATCATCCAGGTAATCCTTGATGGACAATCTCTCCTTGTCTTTCTTTTAACTCGATCTTTCGCGGTTGGTGTCGTAGTTTATGCAAATGTTGTCCTCTTGGTCCATGTATTTCTAGGCCTTATTTCAAAATTCAACCAGGGTCTTCGGTTTGCTCTTTGCAAGCAATCAGAAGAAGTCTCTTGAAGGTTATATGTTGAGCTACATGGCATGAACTACTACTTTGTTGTCCAATTGAGGGATCTCAACTACGGTATTATTGAATTAGGCTACATATTGACACAAAGTCTTGCCTTTGCCCCGCCTTATCAAGTACGAGAACGAAGTGTCCTTAGATAGGGGCTTGCTAACCTTGAAGTGGATGCTAAGCCTTTGTATAAGTTCGTTAAAGTAGTCGATGGAGTTCTAGGGTAAGTAGTTAAACTAAATTCGAGTTACTTTCCTCAACGTACTTGGGAAAGCCTTACATAAAATGGCATCCTCAAGAACATGAAGCTTCATAAGCGTGTATAAATAGATGAGGTGATCATTAAGGTCACTAGTGTTGTTATATTAGTCTAAGGTAAGAAGCTTGTTGTTTGGATGCAACGCTTCATCTTGGATACCTTTAGTGAAGGGGGTTTTGTTGCTAGTGACTAGTCCAGTATCATCAGCTACCTTGTTTCCGTGTTACTCAAAGAGCCTTCTTATGATTGCGTAGAGCTCATTGAGGTCAACGTTGCTTACCGGGTGAGCTCGACGTACTGTAGAGTATGTCAGTGCTCTATAGGAGTTAGTTACCTACTTGTTACCAATAAGGGCGTTGTTGTTGGTAGCCATAGACTATGCCTACTGTTCTTGCATTAAGGGATCAGGTTATTGATCCTTGTTGCTCTGTGGTTGCTATTGTTGGTTGTGCTTAGTATGGGCATAGATGCTTTTGGTGTGTTATGACTCTAAGAGGAGCCTAGTAGGATTGTCTAAAATTTTCATATCATGTGTGCATTCGTGATCTAAAAATTGCGTTGCAAGTTAGAGATTACAAGACTCGAAACAACTAGTCACTAAAGTTTTCGATTCTTAATTTAATTAACTTATTGTAATATATATGTGACTATAGATATTTGATAAGACACAATCCATTAGAATCATAGAGAATTGGTATCTCCTACCAAACGATAAGGTTAGGTAGTAAAGTTTTGAAACTTAAACTTACGAAAATTTTAAAATCTAAATATAGTATTAATAATTATATGTAATAATTCAAACTGTTTACATAGTCTATCCTCAGATTCTAACTTTTAAGCACCTTGACACTGGTACTCAACACTCAGTTCTTAGCCCATGCCTGATTATCTAGTAACCTGTAAGTAAAAACTATTGGAGAGTAAGTTAGAAGAGCTTAGTGAGTTATCCCTCATATTATACCAACAAACAAGTTATCAAACAGTTTATTACCAAACATATGAATGCATGAACAAGAAGTATGTCAAATAATATATATGCAGTTGACCGGTGCTATGTACAACATCCAATTTAATGCCCTCCAAAGTAAGAGTTGGAGATACATTAGCACTAGTCACAACTGGGCTCTAGTACCTAGGGTTTTTACCATAAATTTAAATTACGTATATCATGAAATATATTTTCCTTTTAAAGGAATTTAGTAACACATAAAATCCCAAGCCTAGTGGTGAAGTGGCTCCCGTAGTCTACGTTTACACCTTATAAGAGTGGTCTCTAAACATGACCCCTAGTCATCTACGGTTAGCACCTTTGGTGCTAAGTAAACCCGCGAACTAAGGTTAAGGTTTTGTTGTACAAGTACTTCTGTACTGTACTAATAAAATCATGTGGGAATTCATCCCTCCAAGACCTTTCATTACCAATCGCATGAAGCGACGGTTGGAACATTATAAGCAATGTTTGTGCTTTATGCATGGTCCATATAATTTAAGTTGAGTTAAATATGATTAAGTCAATTTATGAGGTAATTAAACATTATTAACAAATCATTCAAATTATGCAGTAATCAATCATATAACTAAATATTCAATTATCACATTTAACAGTATTTTGCACAATAATCAATCAATATCAAACACATGCATAACCCAAACCCCTATGCATCAAGTTATTAATATTTAATTTATGTGCACTAACTATAAGTACAAAACAAGTATAAAATCATCAAGAGTACTCACTTGGTCATGAATAATGTCAGGGATCGTAGTAGTCTAAAGGTAAATCAGTTTCGATCTCAAGATCGCTTAACATTAAGGGAATATAATAAGTAGTAAGTTTTGAGAATTAAATAACAATACTAGTATCGTAATTCATATTGTTTACTTAATGTAGTTATTAATTTACGTGAAATCGTTGATTTGAACTTTTTATCGAATTACGTATAACTTTTTCGATTTAACTTGAATCTTTATAAACTTATAGTCTATTTCGATCGTTTTTTAGTGTACTTTTTTGTAGTAAGGTTTGTTTTGGACGTTGAAACTTACAGTTTAAACTTACAGTTTAAACTGTGATATAAAAATATCACAAAATTTATCATTTTAACTTTAAAAGTTATAAAATATCAATTTAAGCTTTTCTTAGTATATTTAGAATTTAATAATTATTTAAATCGTATAGTTGGTAATTTTCTTATTTTAAGCCTATTTTACTATAATTACCTATTTTTACTTATTTTTGAGATTTTAGAATTACTAACTTAATTTTTTTCTACTTTATTATTTTTCTACTTAATAAATTAATTATTATTAATTACAAAAATTAATTATTTTATAATAAATGATGACGTAGTAACATATAGAAGTGATACGTATCATCTTTGTACTTTTTCCATGATTTTCCTAATTTTCCTATTTATGGTATAAATATATATCTATAAATACTTAAGATTATATTTTATCAAAATTTCCAACTTACATAATTACTAATTTTTTTTTCTCCAAACATATGGTATTCTTATATATATATATGTATATATATACTTATTAACTTAATTTATTTATTAACTTAATATTATAGTATATTGTATATACTATTTACATATACTCATATTTTTACGTATAAGTCATTATTCATATATATATATACATTCATATATATATATATATACATTTATACGTATATGATACGTTATATCATAACTTACTCTAACTTTATTTATACATTATACACAAGTTTAATGTACTCTTATTTATACTATATATACTTATGTACATATACGGTTGTACTATATACATATATATATACTAAAATACAAAATATTATTAATAATATGTATTTGTACAAATTTACGTTAGCTACATATATATAAATAAATACACAAAAATTCGTATACTTTGAAACTATTAAGTATATATACATATATTATATGTATATATGTATATACTTCATATATTAAAATTTATAGGTACATATATATACATAATCACGCATATATGTACATAAATAATTAAATAAAATACTAAAATATATATAAATGTATATAAAGGAAATATTTAGTACATATACATATACATATACTATACGTATATACCTATAATATTATATAATAAAATACTAAATATACATACATATATAAAACACATGCATACATATGTACAAAAATACATGGATAGGAAAAATACATACTATATTTACTAGTATTTATACATATATACATATACTGTATATTATACTTAATAATATATAGATATATATATGTATATATATGCCTATATACATATGTATATGCACAAATAAGTAAAATAACTAATACATATGTATATATCTATTCATGCATACATATATGTACATATAAATAAATAAATAAATAAAAAAATACTTAGTATACATGTACATACCATATGATATATATATGTATAAAAAAAATTAAATAAATAGCTACCTAATTGTTTTAATAATTTGAATAGAAAAATAAATCCCTTAATCTCCTCCTCCTTCTTCTTTTTTCTTCTTGTTCTTGGTCTTTGATTTTTTTCCCTTTGTTTTTTTTTTCTTGTTCGATTTGTGTGTGTGTGGCTTTGTTTCTTTGTTTCTTTTTTTTTTTTTGGTTTTTGGTTTTGTTGGCTTCCAGGATTTCCAGACATTCAAAAATGAAAGAGGAATAAGATTAAATATAAAGAATAAAGCAAAGAAACAAATCTCATTATATATTAGCATTTTTGAGGACAAGACCATTTAATTATTACATTTGGTTTTTTTTGTTTTGCTAACACAACACTTGGAGAAGCAAATTGAATCACATGGGCTGCTGGATTCTACGTAGAAGTGAGAGGAAAAATTAAGAGGAATAAAAGAAAAGAAAGAGAAAGGAAGAAAAAAGAAAATAAAAACAATTATATGTAATTTTTATAAACATAAAAATAATAAGAACAACATTTATAAATTAATTTTGAAATTTTATGAAAATTTATTAATTTAATTGGTACTCGTTACATTGATAATATTTACGAGCTATCTTGACATTTTTGTTAAAGGTTTTATAAGATTATGCGATTTAGTCGATAATTGTAATCAACTACTATTATATCACTATTAAGTGATATTTATTCATTTTATAAGCTTAACGTTATAGTTTTAGGGTTTCGATTATGTTCAGGTTCAATTTTGACTATTTTTTCGTACATTGGATTTAGGGTTTTTGTATGCCATTTCGGTTTCGATTGAATTTTTAAGGTTTTTATTACTGATATTATATTTGATTTCATAATTTAATAAAATTTTCATCTTACCTAGTCTTATTAACTTGCAAGATTATTTATAGTATTAAGGTTCAATTCTACTCCTAAATAGCTAAATTTATAAGATTTACATGGTGGGTGAGTGTTCCTACTACGCCTCTTAACGTCTTTTAAGTGAGCATGGAGCTCCCTGTTTTAGGTTGTAAATTCCTCATGTAGGCGCTTTGCATGTTCCAAATGCACATCAAACGTTTCCCTCTTAATTGGGGGTTGATTGTTGGTGGATTGGTTATTCATCAACTGATTGTTTTCAAGATTGTCAACACGAGACATATTGTGAATTGGTAGCGGTGTTTAGTTGAGTGTTTAGTGTGTATTTGGGTAGAAAGTTGGATTAGATTTCCACATATGGCACTAAATGTTGTTTTAGGATATTGATTAGTAGAGATTTAAGTGAAATTAGGTTTTGTGTAACTAGATGAGCTTGCAAGACAAAGAACAGTAAGGAGCGTTAGTTGTCGTCCGATGCGGTAAATCCGATGCTTAAGTTAGTTTGGTGTGTGGGGAGAATAAGAGTACCTGAATGCAAAGGGTAGGTTTTAGTATACAAAGTATCAAGTGGTTTATAGTTGGGTGATGGTCTTATATTTATAAAGGAGTGGAGTTGGTAGTTAGAGAGGAGTTGGTAGGCAGAAGCCACTTCTGTAAGTAATGGGTAGTGGAGTGGTAACGTCTGACGTATTTTACAAAAGTAGGAAATAGTTATTGACTTGGTCATTTGGTCTTATATGTATTCTTCTAGCTGTTGGTGACCACTGTGGTTGGGCATGCTATATGATGGGCCTAGATTGAAGTTGCCCATGAAGGGAAACGCTGAGTCTTTGAAGGGGCACAACTTAGGTCGTAAGCCTTATCAGGTCAGCACATGCTTGAGGGATCTATATCCAAAAAGCTCTATTAATAGTTAATAAGTATTATTGATGGTTAATGCAGAATTTATTTTCGAATGATACGATTTATGTATTTAACTTATTTATGTTTGAAGACCATCTAACATAGAAAATATATAAATATAATACATACATACACATAAGAACATACCTGCACACATATATGTTATGCTGTAGGATCATGAATAATTCCAACTCTTTGGACGTCAAAACTATGTTACAATGAGCCACCTAATCAAATATAGTTACCCGTGTTGATGTGCATTTGAGATATGTGCATGGATATGATTTCACAGTCTGACATTCACATGTTATCGTGGTTTATATACCAGGCTTTAACTTGCTCCTTATAAGAGTTTTTCTTTTTCTTTTTCTTTTTCTTTTTTCTTTCAAGAACAGGCAACATAGATGAGTCGGATCGTGACCATTATATGTATTATGGAAGTAGAGCAGATATTAGTGATTTAGTATTTAATGATGACTATGCGTCTCAATAATATAGGATTCCTATTCGATTAAGATATCATAGGTATAGGGCATAAGAGAATTACTTGCTCAGTCCCACTCTGTAGAGGGATAGAATCGGAAAAGGGAGGAAAGTTATAAACCTAAATACCCAATGTAGGTTACCATGCTAGAAAAGGTTTCAATAGAAGACAGCATTTATAGTGGATGGATTATAGATTCCTCAAGATTTCATCACCTCTAAGTCGTAATTGAAGGGTATTCTTAATATAAACAAGAGAAATTCTCACTTCTGTTAACTTTTTCTCAAAAAGTTTCCTTAATATTAAATTTTGACTATGTGCCCCCATGATAGATCATATTATTTGAGAAAAATTGAAACTTTTTCTTCACTTTTTATCACTTCCGTATTCATATATCAATAGTATTTTCTATTTTCTTTCTTCTCATTTTTTTCCTCTCCACTTTCTATCCCTTTATTTCCATTCTGCCATGAAAGAGTCCAAGGTAGCTTCATTATTATTATTTGGTAAAAAGTAAAACGTAAATGTAATATTTATTTATTTTTTTACAAGAGAAAATCTTATTATGATGTAAGACAACTAAATGGTTAAGTGTATGCTTTTGTAATGAGATTGTGGTTTAAACTCATTAAAGTTATTTTACTTTAAAAATTGTATTTATTTTCTGCCTCTTTTAATAAGTGATCTATGGATATTTTCATACAAATACTTTTATATTAATTTAAATAATGTGATTTTGCATGAGTCGCCACACTTCATTCCTCCATAATCTGCCCTATGGGAAGTGTCAAACATTATTGTCAAAGGATTCGTTCTGAAGGACTTGATTTGGTGGGATTTTTCCTTTTTTTTCCTCCTTTGTTTGGAAAACAATCGGATTACGAAGTACAGTTTTGCATGGACCGAACAAAAAATTGATATGGAGGCACGGTGAAGGAAAGTACGTCGTTTACATGTTTAAGACAGATCCTTTTCTTAATTTTTTTTCCCAATAAAAAAAATTCCTAAATCTTCTATTCTTCCACTATGTAAACAAATCAAACAACATTTTTTTTTTCTTTTTTTTGCTATCAATCAAACGGCATTTTAACTTTCCTTTCCTACTCCTTTTTCCCTTCATTTCGGTTTCCTGTCTCCCCTCATAATCATCTCCTTTCCTTTAAAAGATAATTATTTGAATTATTTTTTCGAAACGTTATAATAAATTATTTAATTTATTATTTTATTAAATTTTAATAAATCATATATATATAGTAATAACAAAAATAAAGCTATTTTACGTCTTTTTTCATTTATAGTATAATTTATTAAAGCTTGAATATAATTTAATATAATATATCGATAATCATTACCATAGATTTTTTCAAAATTATTTAAGCAAACACTTCCTCAAAAAATTTAAAGATTTAACGATGGATAGATACACTGTTGTAGTCTCAGTCTAACAAACACATTTCCAGAGAGAGAAAACTCTACGAGGGGAGAGAGAGAGAGAGAGAGAGAGAGAGAGAGAGTTGATCCTGTTGACTGAGTTCCCAGCCGGCAAAGCCGTCTAACAATAATATTTATACCATATTTATTATTACATTATCTTTTATAATATATAACAAAGGTGTGTATATGTGTGTAAGCACACGATAATGAATACAGTAGATTAGAATACGCGTTGAACGATCAAACACTAGTTTCGTTCATCCGAAAACCACTACTTCTTTTTCTCAATTTCTCGGTAATTAACCAACTTCCCTTTGTCTCCTTTTATCTTCTTCTTATTGGAATAAAGTTGAATTATTTTTCCCGCAGTCAAAAATTCATTTCATACTTGCCTTGTATATAAAGGTCCTTTTTTTAGTGGTCTTTACGTGGTAGTTGGTGTTGAATTGGTATTGGGTAAGGTTTAGATTCTTGGAATTGGTATCATGGTGTTTAAAGTTCAAGTATTGCTGTAAGAGATTGGAAAAGTTGAGCTTTACCGAACTTTTTTTCTTTGAGGCAGATACATCAAATTTATGTGTATAGAGATGGTGGTAAGCATGATTGTCAATTCCATGAACATGGGGTTTGTTATTTTGATGATATAGAAATCGAATTTATTTTCTTTTTGGATATAGGTTTCTGGGTATAGAGGTGGATTTGATTTTGATGTGCTTAAGTTGGTGATCTGTGCTTGTGAAGATGGAATCTTTTAGATGTTTTAGATTGGGATTGAGGACTTCATTTTGTGTATAGAGGAGGGATTCCGTTAGTAGCGTGTTAGCTTTAGCTGTTAAGTATTGAAGAAACATGGGTTGCATACATTCTAAGTCATCCGCGGTTGATGATAGCCGCGAAAGCCCGAAAGATAGATTGTCATCTAGTAGACGAACATCGGAATTGAAAGTTCGGAGAGTTGATTCTTCGAGGAGGGTAAATGGAATAAGATCAAAGGATAGGAGTGGTGATGTGAATTTGATGGGGTTGGATAAGAAAGTGAATGGCTCAGTGAGGTTATATGATGACCAGATGGAGAAGAAGATTCTCGAAATTGAGAAACAGAGAAGACAGAAAGCTGAAACAGCTGTGATTGATAAGCCGGTCCCAAAGGCAATAGTGGGGGAGCTGGTTGCTGCAGGATGGCCAGCATGGCTCTCTTCAGTTGCAGGGGAAGCTATTAAAGGATGGTTACCACGCCGAGCAGATACTTTTGAGAAGTTAGACAAGGTATGTTCACATATATCTTTCTGATTTCTTCAGTTGCATAGCATAATAGCATAATTTATTTTAGAAAGAAAAAATTTACTAATGATTGCCTAACATTTTCTTTTTCCCAAGTTTTTGGTGAAAGAAACAAGTAAACTGACCGTGGTGCATTTGATCTAAAATTCTGCTATATGACGCATTGTAGGCTTTCCTTATTGTGCAAGTATTCAACAGCAATAGACTTCCTTATTAGAAAAAAGTGCCTAAAAGTCCATCCATGTACAATATCCTTTCATAATAGATACATAAATGTATACAAGTATGCTATGTTCCAGGTCTTGTACTAGAATTTGTAGCAGCTTGCAATTTTGCTGAGATGTCTTATGATTCGGCTTTGGTGAATATGATGACATATCAATTATTTTCTCAGAAATTTGCTGAAAATGATTCAAATTTAACATGATTACTTTTTACTTTTTAGATTACTCTATCTAGTTGGTCCAAACAAAAAAAAAAAACCATTAGTCTATCTAGCCTCTTGTGCTTAGTCCATAAGATATGATCATTGCTTTGATGGAGATTTTATGCAATCTAAGGCATTTGCCATCCACCATCTACTTAGTTTTGATAGGAGAATTTCTATATGCATGAAAGAGGTTTCCTTGGTTACTTATATGATTGTTTTTTTGTCCCTTTTTTTCCCCTTGCAGATTGGCCAAGGAACTTACAGTAGCGTTTATAGGGCACGTGATGTTATTAATAATAAGATTGTTGCTTTGAAAAGGGTGCGTTTTGACAATCTTGACGCTGAGAGTGTCAAGTTCATGTCAAGGGAAATCCTTATATTGCGCAGGCTTGATCATCCTAATATAATCAAGTTGGAAGGCTTGATAACCTCACGGATGTCCTGTAACTTGTACCTCGTATTTGAATATATGGAGCATGATCTGACAGGACTTGCAGCACGTCCTGGCTTGAAATTTACTGAACCTCAGGTGCGTATAGTCCCTTTGGATGGTTTTTTTTAAGCTCCATGTTTTTTGAATTTTCTTCTTTAATGCCTTCCAAAATTCTGACTTCTTGTGTTATTATGTCAGATCAAATGCTATATGCAGCAGCTTTTAAGTGGTCTTGATCATTGCCATAGACGTGGTATTCTCCACAGGGACATTAAAGGCTCTAATCTTCTTATTGACAACAATGGCATCTTGAAGATCGCGGATTTCGGATTGGCAAGTCATTATGATCCAAGTCATACCATTCCATTGACAAGTCGCGTGGTGACTCTCTGGTATCGACCTCCAGAGCTATTACTTGGTGCTACTCAGTATGGAGTTGAAGTGGACCTGTGGAGTGCTGGTTGTATACTTGGAGAACTATATGCTGGCAAGCCTATTTTGCCTGGAAAAACAGAGGTATCTTGCTTCAGACTGGGCAAAGCAGTTATCCTCGCTGACTTGCATATTTAAATTTAGTGGTGAAATTTTTAGTCTTGTTTACCAGTTACGTCAAATGAAGAAAGGTTATAGGATATAAAAGGGAAAAAAAAAAAAAAGGACTTTGTACCGTGGGGCCAGCAAGGGTTTCTGCTTTAATTTGAAAATACTTGATGAAAGAAGAAAGATGAAGGCTTCAATATTATTAGCTTGTTATCATGTAATTTTCATTAAGCTGACCATTTTTTCCCTGAGGTTGAAGCTTGGCTATAACTCTGGGAATCTACCATAATATGTCTCAGCTAATAAAAAGTTTGTAATTCACATATACTGTAGGTTGAGCAATTGCATAAGATTTTCAAGCTCTGTGGTTCTCCATCTGATGACTATTGGAAGAAATTGCATCTACCTCATGCAGCTGTCTTCAAGCCACCTCAACCATATCGTAGACGTGTAGCAGAAACATTTAAGGAAATTCCTTCCTCTGCCGTGGGGCTTATGGAGAAATTACTCTCTGTGGATCCATCACAGAGAGGAACTGCTGCTCTTGCTCTCAGGAGTGAGGTATATATATATTTCCTGTCTTCAAAATTGTATTTTATGGGAGTCATTTTTCTAATGGTTGACTTGCAATTACCCATGCACTTGATGCCATTCTGATTGATAGTATTCCCCCTAACAGTTCTTCACAACATCTCCGCTGGCCTGTGATCCTTCAAGTTTGCCCAAGTATCCCCCCAGCAAAGAGATTGATGCAAAAATGCGGGAAGATGAAGCTCGGAGGTAAGGGAACAGTTTGATATCTTATAGTCTTATTATCCTTGCTACAGACTTTTGTGTCTCTGCTTTGACTGGTATATTTAGATGTTAGATGATCATGTCTCGCACAATTCCTCTAGGTATAGGATAATGATAAAATTAATTTGATGGAGTCAATACACATGGAAATGATTCAATCTTCAGATATTGTTGACCTTTTCTCACTAATTTCCACAGGCAAGGAACTGCTGGAGGAAATGGCCAACTGGAGAGGAAGGGAACCAAAGATTTCAGACTGCATGGATCCAATTCAAAAGAACCGGTGCAGGTAAATCCAGCAAAAGTGCTGTTTGCATTTATTGTAGTTTTTATATGCTGGAATAACTTCTTTTATAGATGCTTAATAACAACAACCGACTCTTCACATGCTAACATTTTGGCCAAACCCACAAATTAAGAACTTACTTTTGATAGAAATAGCTGCTCTGTGATACGTAGAGGTTATTAGTTATGTTATTCAAAAACAGATTTCCTACTAAAGAAATGGAACCAGCCATAGCTCAAAATTTTCAGGAGTGGCTTGACTCATTGATCTTTTCTCTACCGTGATCATTAGATTGATGAAAACGCATTGTTTTACTAGTATTTGAAATACGAATCTCCTAGTTTGCTTCACCGCTATTTTCTTCACGTCTCTGCTCAATTTATATTGCAGAATGGACAAGATCAGTCTTACTCAAAGAGCCGAAGTGAAGTTGTCAACTCTCATCAAGACAAAACTATTTCTGGGTTTTTGGTTGCTCCCCCTAAGCAAAGGCGTGTTTCAAAGGAAACAAGGAAAGAATATGGTGATGATAATCGAAGTAGAGCTTCATACTCAGGTCCACTTGTTCCTGGGTATGGACTTACTAAGGCTGGAAAAGAACTGGATCATTCTAGCACACTCTCAAAGAGAAACAACCTGTTGACACCGTCCAATTTAGTAGCTAGCAGGAGTTCTGGTGATAACCGGAAAAAAACTGTTCCGGAATCAATGAGCAGAACGAGCAGATTTTCTGGACCAATTAATGAAATGGAGACCCTTAGGAAGCAGGATCATAGACATAATATGCGGAGAAATGCAGATACGAGTTCAATAGAAGATGAAAAAGACGGTGCCGAAGAGCCCGTAGTGGTTAGTTTCTCCGCTGGCATTTTTACATTCTTATAATCCTGCATGATATGCCTTTCATGATCTAAAAAAATATTCGAGTTTGTTAATCAATTTTTCCCTCTCGAAAAACAATTTTTCTTATCCTCTTGGGATGAAACCATACATAGATACAAGTTTTTAATTTTTTATTGATTATCTGGAGCGATCTTTTCATAATTAAGTAATAATGAGAGATTGCAAAGCTCTGGTAAAATTATCTACTTGCATGCATAAGCACAATCTTCTCTAGCTATGATCACCAGGCTTTTGTTGTAAACTCCACTCCTTTTTTGGTATATCTTTTGTTTTTAGTGCTACGCATGCCTAAAGCCTTGCATTGCTTTCTTCCTGTACGGATTGCTAACAATAGTTATGCGTAATTTTAGCAGGGTCGTGGATCTGGAGCAAATAAGATCTATGTCTCCGGTCCATTGCTTGTCCCATCAAACAATGTGGATCAACTGCTCAAAGAGCATGATCGACGAATTCAAGAATATGCTCGACGGGCACGGCTTGATAAGACGAAAGCAAATAGGGATTACACTCAAGGAAAGCAAGGAACTCATGACCCAAAATACATCGCCACTCGAGGAGCAGGATAGGTCTCTACTGTCCTGATTTTGTTTGTTTATTTATTTAAAATTTTTTTTCCTTCTTTAAAGCTGGACAAGCAAGATTGCTTCATGATGAAGCAATGCAAACGAGGAGCTGGTCCGCACCACATAGCTTATTTACATGTGAAATCGATTGTCATTGTACAGTAGAACAACCCCTCTCCACCCTCCTAATTTTTCTCTTGGTAATGCAGTAGGAGCCCTCTGGGAAAGAGGGTCTTCTGCAATCAGTGAATTAAGAGGCAGAATGTATTAGGATATATAGCAGATCTTGATATAGAAAAGTTTGGAGTCAGTTTTTCGTCCGAGCACTGCATTTATGTTCTTTGAAGTGATCAGAATAAACTTTAGCAATACCACATAGCTGCAAAGTGCTCGTCACATATATATATTTTTGGCATATGATACCTTCTTCCCCCCCTCATTTTTCTACAGCTACGGTTCAGCCAGCGGCCGGATGGTTCATCAGTTTTGGTTTTTTAAAATTTCGGTTCAACTTTTTACATTTCCGCGACTAATATTTACGGTTTGGGCAACTTCCAGCCAGGAGTTCATGAGGGATTACATAATTAATGTTGGTTCCTCGTGTTATTAAAAAACTGTCGGCAATTCTGGCATAATTTCATTTTGTGGGTTCCTCATTCCTTTTCGGAAGCAACCAAACCGGTCTCATATTTTTATTTATCCTTTTAATCTCAGTTTGATTATCTGACAAAGTGGATATTGAGAGCCCGTAACACTCGATCAAGCCAGCAAAAGTTGCTAATCTTGCCAGTTGCATATGAATTTTGAATCCTGTCCGAAATTATTTCTCATTAGTCTACAAATAATAACTTGAATTATATGATCATGGTTTTGGTATCAAATTTAGTATTACTGGTTACGTAACTAAATTAATAATTACGTTTGTTTTACTGCAAACATTGTTCACTATCTTTTGTTCGGTGTTTTTAGTAATAAAAACAATTTCACAATTGTTATATATTACTATACTAATATTGAAAAAGGTTTTTAAGGATAAGTTGTTTTGGAAGTTAAATGTTGGTATTGACCTTACAGGGTGGTGATCAACCATCATGAGAAATATTAATAAATAATATTGGAAGTTGTTTTCGCTTCAAAAATAGGAATAATTCTTTTCAGTTTTCTATAGATATTTTTGAGATGATTATTTACTCCCAACAGCACAGATAGTCTTATCTGCATCCTATACTATAAACGATTGTTGTTAAAAGTCATGAGCAATTGCAACCTTCAAAGATTACTATCAACCTATCTAGTAATTATAGGTTGAAAAAAATGGAAAAATGTTTGCTGTAGAACGAAAAGAAATGAATTGCCACAATGTACCAAATTAACGGCACTATATCAGAACAAACGGTTGAATATTGAAGAGCCCGATAACTTTTCTTTTCTTTTTCTTTTATTTTTATTTTATTTTTAAAGAAAATTTTGTGAGGGAGTAAATTTTGGTAAGCAATTTGGATGTACAAAAATCTGTTCGAGGAAGTATTCGGGCATTACATAATTATAACGTAACGGTTACACCAAACTCCAAAGTTGACTATTCCTTTTCCCTTTGTAGATGCAAAAGATTGTTTCATTAAATTAAGGAAGTTGGAACGAATTACATATATAATTTTCCATGGTTGAGGAGGACGTTGTGGACTAAGTCCCCGACATGCATAGTCTGTTTGGTTGAGGAGAAGGTAATCAAATCATGGAGGTTGGTTTGGACATTTGTGCTTCACACGTCATGGGGTTTGTCTAAGTCACTTGTTTTTGTTGTTATGTCATGACAATTGTCCATTACAGCTGTGGAATATCTAGAATCACAGCAATTTTGTGTTGGGCATGTCATCTTCAAGCTTTGTGGTCAGAATGTTTAGGCTTGTGGTGTTGAAATTTGATACTTGCAAGCATTTTCATGACATTTATGAGTAGTTTCTTTTATATAATACAAGACAAAACGGTGTTGCTTCGGTCTGTCCGTTTTGCGAAGTTTCCTTATGCACGACTTTTGTACTAAAGGTGTTTTGATAGTCTACGAAAAGTTCCTTCATGCGTATTGATCGTGGCAAAGGAAACGGCCTCATTTGTCTTTGATTTATTTGGCTGATATGCATATAGCAAATAGAAAAACTTTTTATACATTTATATATATATATATATTTTAAAGTGTGTAATTAATCTTAGATAATGTGTTGAGTTCGTTTTTTTCTAGCTTTGACAAGTGCTCCAAGATTGTTTAGGAGTGTCGTGTCATCTATATTACTTTATAATAGGCATAAGCAAATAAGAATTTGACAATTTGGGATTGTTATGTACAAATCAATTTTATTTGATGATTGAACATAATATAAGCCACATATGAATAGGAAAAACTTTAATGATATTTATGCGTTATGTGTATGAATTAATGGTGAGTAAAATACCAATAAAATTATAATATACAGTTTATAAATGATACTTGTTGAGAGGGTATTTTGGACATAGGTCCTTGAGACCCACGTTGATATGCTTGGAGTATGGCCTAACCTAATTGGGCTCATGACCGATTTGATCCATTAACACTTAACTTGATTATCCTACTAGCCAACCTCTATAAAGGATCTCCAAATAAGCGAAGTCTTCTAAACGACCTATTGGACCTCAATATGGTCACAACGGTTATTGGACAAGTAGATAAAGTTTGAAGACTCGGTCAAACTCCATAACCTTACAAATCCAGAACATGTCAAACTCTACATTCCCATTATTGAAGTCATGTAGACATGTCAAAATGCCAAACATGCTCCCTTGATTCTCGGTGGCTCTCTTCTATAGATAGTCCTAAGCACTTTGATGGTAAACTACCTACGCACTAAACTCTCTTTGTGAACTTGAAGCACTCTTACTTACTATCTACTTACTATCTACTTACATTAAGTACTAACTTAAGCATTGGAGTTGCCACTTTAGACAATACCCTGGTGCCACTCACTGTGTTCTGTGCTACAGGCTCACTACACCTTTGTGCGAAGCCTAACCAATTTACTCTACTGGTCGAATCTTGTTGATGACATTTAGCATCGTTTGTGGGAAACTCCAAACTCACTTAACCTTTATAAACACATCACTTATACTCTTCTCTTATCTTATTCGTCATGTCACGAACTGTGAACCCTAACTACAATTAACCTCTAGTTGAGCTTACTACTGAGCAATGCTGGTTGGAGCAACACGGAAAAATGTTTGAAGAGCTTGTAGTGAAGAATGCCTAGATGGAGGCCTAAAATAGGGAACTCCAAGCTATCTTAGATGAGGTCGAAAGGCAAAGCAGGATGCTTTCCCTTGCTAAGGCCTCGGACACTTAAGGCAATACAAACCGCTAACTTGCGGTGTAGAATTAGCATGAGAACAATAGGGCATGTCAACCTTGCCTTATAGTATAGGATCAAGATGCACGATCTACTGCTACTTGCGCTCATGTCCTTGTTGGTAATGAATAGGTGGTAGACTCCCATAGGGGCACTACTTACTCTACCACTTGTAGAACTTACCTAATCAATAATGCCAATCTCGATGAGCTTCATGAGATGGTGAAAAAGCTCTTAGAGAAGCAAGAGAGTAAGGCTATTGAAGGCACTAGTCACGTTGCTAGCAATAAAACCTCCTTCATAAAGGGTGTCCACGATAAGGTCCTCCCTCCAAATTCTATGCTCTCCAATAGACTAATATGATGGCATAGGTGACCCAGACAACTACCTGCTCTACTTTCTCATCTTCGTGAACCTTTATGGTCATGGGCATACAATAATGTGCAAGGCCTCCCCAAGTACTTTGAGGAAGACAGCTCAAATGTGGTTTAACCATTTGCATCATAATTCCATCCTTTCATTCGACGAGCTCACTTAATGTTTTGGCTTATACTTTTAGGCTAATAAGTCCTCATTCAAAGACACGTTGTCTTTGTGTTTGATTTACCAGAAGGAATGATAAACCCTTTACAAATATGTGGCATGGTTCGATATTACCTTGATAGAGATCTCTTAGCTCAATGAGGAAGTAGCATTTCATGCCACCTAGCTTAGCATCAGGCCGTCTAGAGACTTCTTACGCTTAGTCTATAAGAGTAAACCTAAGACCCTAGTTGAATTCTAACAGAAGGCTTAAAAGAGTGTGGACTAGGAGGACAACATTTATGTTAAATATGAAGTCAACTTGGAGAAGTCGAGAAGGAAGAAGGACAAGGATAAGGGGTTTGTTAAAGACTGTCTTAGTAACAAACAACCAATTTTCTCTAATGAAGGAAATCCTAAAGACAAGAAGCGCCCACCACCTATTCTAGCGTATACCCAACATGCGCCTCTAAATTGACCCTTGGGTTAGGTGTATATGGAGGTTTGTGGGAGGGGTCTACATTAGAAACCCCCTATGATGAGGGGGAACCCCAGCTAGAGGAACTTCGATAAGTATTGTTAATTCTACAAGGACTACGCCCACATCATGAACAAGTGTTTCTAATTGAAAAATGTCGTAGAGTACACTATCTAGAGCTATTACTTCTAGGAGTATATCATTGATGCCAATGATGATAGTGAGAGGGTACCTTAGAGACAATAGATTGAGGATGCTTAAGAAGAAGACAACAACGATCGTTGTAACAGTAGAGCCCCAAATAGTGTCATGAACATTATAGTTAGGAGGCCTTACTTAGGGAGTCGACCAAGTTGTAGCAGCTTGACTAGTGCTCCGTCTGATGTGATGGAAGTGAGAGAAAAGAGGCAAAAGTAGGATACTTCTATCTCCTTCTTAGACTAAGACCTTGAGGGTTTAACATCCCTTATCAGGGTGCCTTCATACTAGGGGCAAGGATCTTAGATTTCAAGCTCTTAAAAATAATGGTGAACATCGGCAGCTCTACGGATATCCTCTTTAAGCACACTAATGGCAAGATGCAAAAGAAGTTGCTCGTACATATGAAGTCATACCACTACGACTTGATCGACTTCAATGGGGGCATTGTTCGACTTAGGTCATCATCAACTTAAAAATAGGCTTGGTGGCAACGACGACAATAATGTTGCTAAGGAACCTGGAGAGTTTATGGTAATAGACTACCTGTCGCAACAATGCAATACTGGGACGATCGAACCTCACTAGTTTTAAGGTCATCACGTCATCTCTCTACCTGAAAGCTAAATTCCTTACTTTAACCGAAGAATTTGCAAATGTGACCAGAAGCTCTTAACGGAGTATTACAACCCGAAAGGTGGTTAAGTTGTAGCAGTACCACCATGTAATACGCGAAGATCTAAGATCAAGCATCATCGTTGATCAGGGGCCTTGGATGTACTACACAAGACATTTACAATTATGACCATCTTCTAGTAACTATCATTAAGTAATAGCAGAACACAAATTAAAGTTATAGCATTCAATTAATACTAACACAACGTAAATAAGGGGGAATAAAAGGTTTTTTCATTAGGGCAGTCATACGATACTAAAGTAAGGTAATAAGAGTAGTCTTAACTACTTAGCAACATATAATACTTAATAATTCAAATTTATAAAGAGAGTCCGGATATAAATGAATGGTTCGCTTGAGCTCTTGACTTCTTCACATCTCACATCCTAAAGTTGGTACATTGACCTCGGGTATCCTGTAACTTGGCTCCAGGCACAAATCTTGTTGCAACAATGGGTGGGTGGGGGGGGGGGGGGGGGGGGTTTGGTGGTGGTAAGCTCAATCGCTTAGTGAGTAACCTTCTTACTCTACTAACAAGCAATATTAAACAAGTGATTAATCAAATGTATGAATGCATGATCAAACATATGCAATGCAATAGTATATATAGTCTATTGATAACTATATACAATATGGTTTTAATACCCACTATTGCTTAGGTTAGGTAGTATTTTGGTACATCAGGATTCAGGTATCCACATCCAATTTGAAGTTTCTTGCTATCAATATCACCTTTAGTAGTAGATATGGTATAGCCTTAAGCAAAAGGCGATACTTTCCGGAGCTAAGTAGTTCCTAAAGGTTGAGGTAGGAACATGTCCCATGAAGTACGTCACATGATAACAATGTTCAATACATAAAATACAATATGGATCCACTAAGCATGATCCCCTATTGATAAGAATCAACTTGCGACTATCTTTAAGCTAAGGCTGACTTACTTGAAGTTGAATTCGACTTGTTCTAATTCGAGGTCAAATTGTTCAAAGCCGAGGTCGAGCTAATACTAGAAGATCGAAAGGAATAAAAGGAGCCATTCGGCATCAAGTTTGTCATCTACCGAGAAGTTGAGAAACCACACAACTGAGGACTCAAGGTCAAAGATCCACTTAGCACAACATAGAGAGATTGGTGTCGACTAATTCTAGTACTTAGCAATTGTGGGATGACTTTTCAGGCATCTTAGCCAAGCACTGCTAGACTTCAGGGATTCCTCTTCGAACTCGACCATCTAACTACTGACCCTGTCTAGTTCGGATCTTGCTCCTTTTGGGACAGGCCAAATGACTACATGCTGACTTCTTCTATTAAACACACAATTTTATATTCTTGTGAATATATTCCTTATTTTAATTATGAGCTCATTCTATAGGGTTTAAGGCCTTATACATTATTTACAGTTTTACCACTAGGGTTTTTGGATTTGCTATAAGTAGCAACATTTGTAATTAGTAGGAGATTATCACATAGTGAAGAATATACATATACTTTGGATTTTCCTCTTTTGAGTAAAGTTATTCTTGAACTCTTTGAGCTTGCATTTGCAGGATTGTTAAGTGTGCTTTACTCTTTAATTTCTCTCATGTTCTTATCAGTTTTGCCCTTAAGATTGTGGCGAACCCTTCATTTGAGTGAGTTAGTGAGTAACATCTAACCTCTCATTTGAAACCCGAGTGACATTTAGTGTTAGTAAGTCATATAAAACCCTATTTCAAGCTCAATCACTACTTGCATTTATGTCTTGGTGAGTGATATCTATATACATTCATTGTCAAAACTCCCATTTTACTTCCCGTTCTTCATACCTACTTAACCTCCGCTATTACCTATTCTTAGTTTGAGACCCATTGCGTATCATCCGTTCTGCTACGTGATGTTGATGCCCTTATTATCATGTTTTGAGATGCAATGCATGACCGGTTTAATTAGGGGTAAAGCATTTATTAGTCCAGTTTATGAGTGACCAATTAATATACATACAGACACTCCAAGATCCTAAGTTCTAATGTAGCAAGCATATAATATTCATATTGTCTCAGGATATTTTGCAAAAAAAGGTCAATCATATTAAGTACATACAATTTCTTGTTTGCCCTAAGATGCAACAATTTTAGTTCTTAGATATAATTAAGTATTAACAAGTAAAGTATGAATGACTGTATACTTACTTAGCCATGATGCTCAATAGTCCCAGTAATCCTCTATCGTATCTAAGTCAAATCTCCGTTCCCTAAAGAAGATAATTAAGTTTTATGAGTATTTTATTTGCATCAAATAACTAGGCTTACCACTCACTATCCTGCAGTTAGTTATTTTTGTAATTTAGGCATATCTTCTTTGTTTTAACTTTGTTTTTGATGATCTTATAGTTATTTTCATCGTTTTCAAAAGTTCTTTCATTTGGTGAGATTTTTTTTCTAGTTTCTAGGTCAGAAAGTTTCCGGTTTGGACCCTATAAGGTTGTGGGCCTAAATGGTAAGTTGAGTCACTTTAGGGTTTAGGCCTAGTTTTGGGTCTTGGGGGTTGGTTTTTAACTTTTGGCTTTATATTTAATGATTTTGGGTTTCTTTCAAGTATTTTAAAAGGGATTTTTCTACCTAATACTTTAAAATTTTGAAGTCGGCCTTGGTAACACTCTTATGGGTCCATATGGGCTTTTTTATTAAGTTTGGAGCCTTAAATCACTAAGGGGCCAATGATGGGTGTCTTGGATGGGTATTTGAGTTTTGTGAGCCTTTTAAATAACTCTTTCTAAGCCTTTTAACTAGGGTTCAGGTTTGGTCACCTAATTACATGGACTCTAAAATTAGTTTTTTTAGGCTTAATGTGTTTAAATCGCTATTTAGGGCCTTAGGCTCAGGCCCACTTGTCTTTTTAGACTTAAGGCCAATATTGGACTTAAGTTTAGCCCACTTTTAATATGTTTACAGATTTGGACATTATGGTTCTTGGGGCTATTAACACCATTCTTAAGTCTATAATCACTAATTAAGCTAGTTTAGGGTCTTAACCATACTTTTGCCTACTTAATTTGATTAATTAAGTCCTAAACCATAATTAATACTAAATAAACATGTCATTAAGCTAATAAACAAGGAGTTTTAGATCTGGTAGTTCAATGAAAGTAGCAGCTAAGAGTTGTTTCTAGGGTCAAACCTTCCATTTTCATGCAACACTTGATTTTTATAGTGTTTTCACTTAAGTGACCCATATTTCTACTAATCTAAAACTATAATTACTTCATAAAAGTGAGTGGAAGTGTTGTGAAGGAACATATATGGGGCGGCATGCATGGAAAATAAGGGTCTTATCAACCTACTTGAAGATTTTCTATTAAAACTTACATTACTCTACACTACTTCGTCAAATAGTGTTAAAACTTCTACTAAAAGGAGCTTTGCTAATACTAACCTTTGTTGACCTTCTTGAAACACCTTAGAACTCCTATAGAGTTGTTGTAAAATAGGTTTTAACAAAGAAGACATTAGTATCTAACATTATTTTACAAGAAAACTAAGGAAAAAGCTACCCTAAGTTCTTATTGGAGCGAAGTGTAGAAGGGTCTTTTAGAGATGAGTGTATTGTGAGCTTAACTGTGTATGTAGGCGTGTAGGTGTGTTGGCTAGCAAGGGGAACATGTGTGGGTGGTGTAGGGCTTGGTGGTGGTAGTGGAGGTGACAAGGTGGCAGGCGGTGTAGTGGTTAGTGTTGTTAAGAAGAAGAAGAAGCAGGGGTTTAGGGCTTCATCTTTAAGAGCAGTTTAAGAGAGTTTTTATATGTGTTTCAGATTTGTAAAACAACAAGAAATGAAGAAGGGAGGGGTTAGCTTGTCATGGAAGTAGATAGAGAGTGAGGGGACAAACTTCGATGGCTTAAGGAAATTAAGGGTAGAGTACAAAAAGGGGACCATGATGGTTTGGGTAAAATCTTGTCTCCTTAAGGTACAAGTTATTTTAAAAGGGGATTAAGGGTTTGTCTTTCGGTCATTAATCACATTTGACTTGTAGTTAATCATGATGTAATGAGGTTGGTTAAGGATTAAGGTTTGATTAGGGTAATTGGTGTTGATTATGCATGATTAGGCTAATTAAGTGCACTTGGGATATAGTGTTTTGTTGAACTTTGATGCTATATTTTAGCGAAATCAATGCCCTATACATGTGCTTAGGGTTTCCTTAGGGTTTAGTGTTCATTTAGAGTAATTTGTTTTGTGTATGAGCTTGAAAGTTAGGGTTTGAATCATTTAGTGCTATCGATCACTTGTATCGATCGATTTAACCTTACTACTAGTGCTTATTTGTGACATTAAGGTATTTGAACACTTAATTAAGGTTAAATGATTGTTTTAGGGTTTTGTTATCGTTCTATAGTTTTTCAAGTATTAGCGTTGTTGATTGTTTAGTCAGGTTTTTAGGGTTTACTTCTATTAAGGTTTTAGTTGAACACTTAAGGTTTGATTCCTTTACTTAGGTATTATTACAATTTTTAGGTGGTTTTAAGGATTATCCAAGGACTCCTTAATCTAATTTCATTTTTGGGTTATCGAAATTTCATAGGGCTTACATCTTCCCCCGGCTAAAGTAAGTTTTGTCCTTAAAACTTGGAGAAAACTTACTTGTTGTTTTAAATAACTCTGAATATCTACACCTTAGCTTCCTAAGTAGCCTCCTCCTCCTTTTCATGATTCCTCTATAACACCTTGACATACTTGATCTCCTTAGTCCACAACTTTTGAGCCTTTCTATCTAGAATGCGGATGAGGTGCTCCTCATAGGTGAGGTTTTCTTTCAACTGAATTGGTTCTAACTCCATTACTCTGTTTGGGTCCGGGATGTGTTTTTGTAACACTGACACATGAAAGACATTATATAGCCTTGATGAGTTTAGTGGTAGGGCTAGTTGATAAGCTAGACTTCCTATTTGGTCCAAAACCTCAAATGTTTCAATATACTGGGGCCTTCATTTTCCCTACACACACTTTTTATTGGCTTCACCTTAAGGTATATGTGATTGTCCACTTGAAATTCCACCTCTTGTCTTTTCAAATTAGCCAAACTCTTTTGGTGGTCTCGACCTTCATCTTTTGCTTAATGATAACCACTTTCTTTGTAGCCTCTTGTATTAAGTTAGGTCTAGGGGCTAACTTCTTGATATCAGGCAAGTGCACCTATCAGTTTTAATATAGCAGATGTGAGTCCGAGTCGATCCCTCAGAGATTTTGAGTACTAATATTAACCTTAACTTTATTATTTAATCGGAAAATTGTGATAAGTTGAATGAATTAAAAATACTGAAATTAACAAACTAAACTAATTATGGGACTTGATTAAGCAATTTAGAAAGCAATAAAACTAAGAACGACTTCAAGTATGCAATAACGTATTTAGGAATTATTTCCCTTAGTGTTAACATGTGACTGCTTAAAATATATTCAATTCAATTTCTATTATTCTTGACCAAAGGGATTCACAACTAAAGTTAATACCTTTCTCAAGCATAAACCCTAATCCTAAATTATTTACCAGAATCTCTTCACTTAGTAATATAGTTTAGAATTGCATTAATGTATAATGAATTCCCATACAAATAATTAACTTTCATGAAGAAACATGTATCTTATCTCTAAGTATAAATGTAATTCTCTCCAATTATGTAAAGATCTAATTATACATGTAATTTCTCAATCAACATGCATAATATCATATATTGATATTCTAGAAATATTAATCAATAATTAAACGACATAATTGAATCAAGCAAAGATAGAAACTTTATTAAAATTTATAAATCAACCCGAGAATCACATGAAACTCTAGGTTCCATAATCCTAAATACACGAATTCTAAGCTATCATAATGAAACTAAAAATGAATTCCATCAATAACATAAAATAAAACATGAAAAACTCCTTTGATTGATGAAAAATCTCTCCGATCTTGAAGTCGGTGTTGTTCTCGCCTTCTCCTTCTCCTTCTCCTCAAGTCTCTTGTCTTTTCTAATGTCTCTTTTTTTCTCTAATGTCTCTTCTGTCTTTTGAAACCCTAATATGTCCTTTTATAGTGTATTAAAATGTTTTCGTTTTCTTTACCAGACACGACCTGGGACATGACCGTATCCCTAGGTGGTGTAACTTTCTGCCCCTGGCCAATTTCTCTGCATGGACACAGCTTGGGACATGGTCATGTCCTAAACTGTGTAACTTCAAAACTTCATAACTTCTTCGTTTGAACTCTGAATTGAGTGAAACTCGATTCCTTTTCTTCGTTTTCGATCCTAAAACGCGTTCAAACCTTGAAATCAAAATTTTACTCAATTAGGTATCAATTTTTTTAAAGAAAACAAAAAATGTAAGGAAAATACTATAAAATCACCATTTGAAATATGTTTAAAATCAGAGTTATCAATATCATCCTAAAACAAGGGAGATATGCACTTTTGTCCATATAGGGCTTCATAAGGTGGCATTTGAATGCTTAAATGGAAGTCGTTGTTGTAGGCAAATTCGACTAAAGGTAAGTACACGTCCCAGCTTCCCTTGAACTTTATTGTGCAAACTCTCAACATATCTTCCAAGGTCTAGATGGTCCTTTCAAATTATCCATCCAATAGGGAATGATAAGCACTACTGAATTTACACCGAGTGCTTAAGTGCTTTTGTAGACTTCCCTAAAACTTTGATACAAAACGTAGATCTTGATCTGAAACTATGTTCGTAGGAATACCATGGAGTTTCTCAATTTTCCTTATGTAGATTCGTGCTAGCTTTTCCTTATGTAGATCTATACTAGCTTTTTTAAGGAGTATGTCATATTGATGTGGAGAAAATGTGTTGACTTAGTCAATTTGTCCACAATCACCTATCTGGCTTCAAATCCTGCTTAGGTCCAAGGTAATCTACTGACAAAGTCCGTAGTAATCTGCTTCCACTTCTATTCCGAGATTGATAGCAGTTGCAGCAATCTTCCTGGCCTTTGATGTTCCGCCTTAACCTTTTGGCATATCTCACATTTTTTTACATAATCGGCTATGTCCTGTTTCATGCTATGCCACCAAAAGCTTTTCTTGAGATCTTGGTATATATTTGTTCCTTTAAGGTGTATCAAATAACCCGAGTAGTGAGCTTCACTCATAATCTCCTTCAGAAAGGGAGTATCTTCTAGTATACATAACCTTCCTTTCAGGTGCATAGTTCCCTTCTCATCAATGCCAAAATCAGGGTACTTTCCCTTTACCATCTCTTCCTTCACCTTCATTAAAGCTGGATTGGTTCGCTAGGCATCTTAAATTCTTTCCATCAATGTTGGTTCAATGACTAGATTCGTCAATTCCAGTTCTGCTCCAACCTTAGTGAATTCAATATTAAGCCTTTCAAATTCCTTGACTAACTTTTGCTGTTTAGTGAGGAGTGAAGCAACTTCCGCATGATTTTTCCAACTCAATGTATCTGCAACGGCATTCACCCATCTGGGTTAGTAATTGATTCTAAGATCATAATCCTTGATTAGTTCAAGCCTTTTAATTTACCTCATATTCAGTTCTTTTAGGGTGAAAAGGTATTGAGGCTCTTATGATCTCTGTAAATCTCATACTTTTGGCCATACAAGTAGTGCCTCCAAATCTTGAGAAGAAAAACTATTGCAACCAACTCCAAGTCATGTGTAGGGTAATTTTGCTCATGTGGCCTTAGTTGTTGTGAGGGATAGGTTATGACCTTTCCATTCTACATTAACACATAACCTAAACTGTTTCTTGAGGCGTTACTGTATACCGTAAAAGGCTCATTAGAGTTGGGTAGGACTAGAATGGGTGTGGACATCAATTTGCGCTTTAACTCCTAAAAGCTCTGGCCCCTCTTGTCGGTCCATTCATATTTTATATTCTTTTGCATCAACTAGGTGAGCGGTCGAGTTAGTGAGGAGAAGTCTTCGATAAATTTCTCGTAGTGCCCAGCTAATTTTAGGAAATTGCACACTTTAGTGACTGTCTTCGGCCTTTTCCATTCGATTATGTATCCAAGGAAAGATATCTCTTTTAGCCAAAAATCACACTTAGATAGCTTGGCATATTACTTATGCTCTCTTAGAATCTGCAACGCCATTCTTAGATGTTCCTCGTGCTGATTAGGAGAGGAAGAATATACTAGAATTTTGTCATTGAAGACAATCACACACTTGTCCAGTAGTGCTCGAAATATACAATTCATCAAGTCCATAAAGGCAATAGGGGTGTTAGAAAAATTGAAACACATCATTAAAAACTCATAATGAACATACATCATTTTGAATGCAGTTTTAGAAACGTCATTTGGCTCGATCCTTAACTGGTGGTATCTAGACCTCAAATCAATCCGTAAAAAGACTTTAGTATCCTTTAGTTGATCAAACATATCATCTATCCTTAGTAAAGGTACTTGTTCTTGATAGCCACCTTATTCAATTCTCGGTAATCTATGCATAGTCTCATCAACCTGTCTTTCTTCTTTACAAACAACACAGGTGCTCCCCAAGGCGATACACTAAGTCGGATGAATCCTTGTTTCAACTCCTTTAATTGCATCGGTGCCATTCTATAAGGAGCTTTAGATATAAGCTCAGTGCTTAGCAGTAAGTCGATAACAAAGTCAACTTCTCTCTTAGGTGGTAACCCTGGAAGTTCATATGGAAAAATATCAAAGAATTTGCCACCTACTCGAATTTCTTCCAATTAGGGCTTCTCTTTGTTGACCTTGGCCATGTTGAAACTAACTTCTACCCAAGCTTGGAATCCTTCATCTGGTATCAGTTTAAGTGAGTATACTTCATTTGGCTTATTGATCATCGACTTCCCTTTAAAAGTGGCCCTCGTCTTACCCAAAGTTTCAAATTCTACTTCTTTGCTCTGGCAATCTGCCTTGGTTCTTACTGTTGACATCCATTTCATGCATAGGATGACCTTGTACTTATTCAACTTAAGTACCATCATGTTAGGACAAGTTTCTCCACCTTAAATTTTTAAAGGGAAAAATTTCACCATCTCTTGGATAACCATTACACTTCTAGTTAGGGTCTTAATCTTGAAGCACGACTCTGCAACCATAACGAATCTTGCTTGCTCAGCAATTGATGTGAACCGTAGCTAAGGACAGACAAGGCCGGTCGTTGGGATGGATTCAAGCTTGCTGAAAGCTTAAAAGGATGATGGGGAATGCATAAAAGAATGGGGATGTGAATGAAATATAAGTAAAAACCCATGAATAACTCCAAAGGATACGACATACCAATGGAACTTCTGACGACTTATGGAATAACTCGATATAATGTACGAATTAGTCCGATGAGGTTACTCATCGCTTAGCCTTGCTTAAGGGTTAGGATAAGAATGAAATGAAAGTAAACAATCAGTATTTACGAGAGGAAATATCAAGTGTATTAATCGTAATATAATATTTCTAGCTACAAGTATAAGGGTATTTATACCAGATAAGTTAGGGTAACTTGCCTAAAAGGGGAAAGAGAAAAAAAGGGTATTTCCCAAAGAAGTAATGTACAAAGAATACAAAGTATAAAATTGAATATTTAAGAAAAAATAATAATTAGTGCAATAAATTCTACATGTGATCTTATATAAGTGGCAGAAGTGCATTGGTAAGGCTATTGGAGGATGTAAACAAAGGAGTACGATCAGATTACTTATCTGAGTAGGGGTGATTGAGGATTAGTCTGGGTCTCTCTTGACTTCTCGGTAAGGATGATATCGAGCAATTGATTTGTTGGGAAAACAGTTGAGTAGACATGTGAGGTTTGGCTTTTATCTTGACATTCTTCGAGTTGGCACACAACTTTTGAGAGGTGGATGGCCATACGACTCGACATATACAATTGATTGCCAGTAAGGGAAACTCGGCCTTAGCATGAGACGGTTGGAGTAGGAGGATTTGCCTCGCCAGTCCCTCTAGTCCTTTGGCTTGGTTGCGGTTTAAAGGTTCAATAGCCTGATTTCTATAATTCCCTCTAGGTTAATTTGGATTTGGGTTCAAATTCGAATGGTCTTTGATCAGCCCTCTATTAAGATAATATGGACTGAGGTTGGCAATGTTGAAAGTGTCAAGAACCCCATAGTCTTCGGGTAGCTCCAACCTGTAGGCATTGCCATTGATCTTTTGGAGTATTCTGAAAGGTCCTTAAGCTCTTGTAGATAGCTTGTTCCTCCTTTTGCTCGAAAACCTTTCCTTGCTAAAGTGCAAGCACAC
The DNA here is from genome assembly GCA_024138005.1 of Lumnitzera racemosa. Lineage (NCBI taxonomy): Eukaryota > Viridiplantae > Streptophyta > Magnoliopsida > Myrtales > Combretaceae > Lumnitzera > Lumnitzera racemosa. The sequence continues at coordinate 94,874,216 of JAMXBC010000004.1, read as the reverse complement.
TAAGTCTCTTAACTGAAAGAGTCTCGTTGTCTTACCCTTGGCCTTCTCTTGCATTTGTTTGGTAGCTTGATCGATCTGCCGAATAACTTTGTTGTAGATATGTCGAAGAGACTGTACCAGAGCTCTCTTAGGGTCTTCTTGCTCAGATTTAGGTATAGGGGCATGATTGAAAGGAAACTCGGGATTGAAACCATATACAACCTCAAAGGGGGTCTGCTTGGTGGTGTCATGTATTATTCAGTTGTAAGCTAATTTGACTACTAGTAAGTAGACATCCCAATCAACCAAGTTCTTACTTACTATTGCTCGTAGCAATGATCTTAAAGTACAATGTACTATTTTTGTTTAGCCATCATTTAAGGGTGATAGGAAGTAATAAATAGCTGTTTGGTCCCTATTCGTTGCCACATAGTTTTCGAAAAACGACTCAAGAACTTTAGATTTCTATTTGATACTAAGCTTCTCAGTATACCATGTAACCTAACAATTTCCTACAAGAAAAGAGACAATAGTCGAAGCATCATTAGTTTGGAATAAGGCACAAAGTGTGTCATCTTATTGAACCTATCTGTGATAAGCATTACAGAATCTTTGCTTCGAGCAGTTCATGGTAATCCGAGAGCAAAGTCTATACTCAACTCAGTCTATGGTTTTGTTGGAACAGGTAAAGGCATTGCTTTCCTTTATTCGGTTTGGCATTTAGCCCTCTTTTACATAGTTCATCCTTCAACAACTCGGTTCATATCTCACCTCATTCTCAACTAGAAGAAATGCCCATTCAATAGTTCATATGTCCTTCTCTCCCCATAATGTCTAGAGAGTCCTCTATTGTGGGCTTCCCTAATAAGCAACTCCTATAGTGAACAGAATGATACGTACAATTTCCCTCCTTAGAACAAGTATCCATCCTTTATATGACACTCATCCACTGTCCTTCCATTGACACATTACGTAAGTATGGGTCTAAAAGCGTAGATCTTTGGAGTATTACTTTTTAATGCTTACAAAACTAAATAATTTAGTTTACAGTTCATTCAGGAGTGCACGCCTCCTCAAAAGCACATCTACAACCACATTGTTCTTTCCTTATTTGTATTTTATTACAAAGTTGAACCCCCCAAGGAATTTGACCCACCTCGCTTATTGCTTTGACAAGTTTGTTTGACTTTGGAGATACCTCAAAGATTCGTGGTTAGTATAGGCAACAAATTCTCTTGGCAACAGATAATGCTACTATACTTACAGTGCTCGGATTAATGCTCAGATTAGTGTTAAGAGTTCTTTGTCATATACAAAGTAGTTTAGTTAAGGTCTCTTGAGCTTCTTATTGTAGTAGGCAATTGGTCAACCTTCCTGCATTAGAATAATACCTATCCCAATGCCTAATGCATCATACTCTAACTTAAATATTTTCTTGAAGTTAAGTAGAACTAGTATAGAGGTGAAGGTCAATCTTTCCCTTACCTTGGAAAAACTTCTCTCTTCCTTTTCTCTCCATCGAAAGTCGATGCTCTTCTTTTTCAGTTCAATAAGGGGTACGGCGAGGGTATTAAAACCCCTGATGAATCTTCTGTAGAAGGAAGTTAGCCTATGGAAACTTCTCACTTCAGCACAAGTAGTAGGGGACGGTCACTTGACGATTGCTCGGATCTTCTTGTCATCAACTTGTAATCAGCCTCTACTTATTACATAGCTTAAGATACCACTTCTTCTTAGAAAAAGCAATATTTCTTAAGGTTTCCGACTAATCTTTTGATACATAGGACATTTAGTATGGCTTGGAGATGATCATAGTGACTTAGCATGTTGGCATTGTATACTAGGATATCGTCAAAATACACCACGACACACTTCGCCATTAGATGTCTCAACACATGGTTCATCAGTTTCATGAAAGTGTTTTGGGCATTCAACAAACCAAATAGCATGACCATCCACTCATAGAGTCCATGTTAAGTTTTGAATGCAGTTTTCCACTTAGGCCTCATGTGAATTTGATGGTAGCTAGACTTTAGATCAATGTTGCTAAAGATCTAAGCTTTACTCAATTCATCTAGCATGTCTTCTAATCTCCGGATAGGATACTTGTATTTGATTCTAATCTTTTTTATTGCTCGGCCGTCAATACACATCCGCTAGGTTTCGTCCTTTTTTGGCGCTAAAAGTACCAATACAGCATAAGGGCTAAGGCTTTCCTTAACATAGCCCCTCTCCAATAGTTCATTGACTTGTCATTGGAGCTCAAAAGCCTGTTTTAGACTCATCTTATAGCTTAGCTTATTTGGTAAGGCGGCATTGAGTATTAAGTTAATACAGTGTTCTATGCCTTAGATTGGGGGCAACCCTTCGAGTAACTGTTTTGGGGATAGATCAACATATTCATCCAATAATGCTCTCACTTCTAAGGGTAGTTTACCCTGCTAATTTCTAATAGGCTTCTGATCAATATGAAGGTTAGTTCGTCAGCATTGATGGCCTCTTGGAGCTCGGCTCTTCTCATCGTTAGAGTCTTCTTTGATCCGTGAGCAAGTTTTGCTTGTAGTTTATTAACTTCACTTGGTGGCATTGGTCTCAATGCAATCTTACGGCTATCCTTCTCAAATACATATGTGTTCCTGTATTCGTCATGGATAACTCTTTTATCAAACAGCTATGGTTGGCTAAGAAATATGTGTAGGCGCACATAGGTAACACATCGCAGAGAATTTCGTTGGAGTAATTTCCAATAATGATCGACAATCATACTTACCGGGTGACACGTAGTGCTCCCTTTTTACTTAGCCAATGCAACTTATATGGCCTCGGGTGTATAATAGTTGGCAACTTTAAACTTGTGATTGAATCAGTTGATGCTACATTAGTGCAACTTCCACTATCGATAATTAATGCGCTCACTTGATCATTCATCCTACAGGTGGTATGAAACAAGTTCTCTCTCTGCTTCTCCTCGCATGAGGGTTCTAAGTTCATTGCAAGTCGGATAACCAAAACCAACTGATCTAAGTCTTCAACAAACTCATCTTCCTCAATTAGTTCATTATCATGAGAAACTTCTTTCTCGGTAGGGTTCTCCTCCTTAGGTTCCTCATGTACTTTCCACTTCCAGCTTCGGGATGTCTCTCCTAATAACCATAGTTTTTTGGTTCGGGCACTAAGCAATCATATGTCTAAACCCTTGGCACTTAAAGCACTTAATCTAGCTTGACTTCTTACCAGGTCCTTGGCTTTTCTCATAAGTTTGGGTCGGCATGTTATTATCAAGTCAGCCTTTTTGTTTGGCTTAGATATCCACCTTTTAGATCAGCTCGGTTCTTGATTAAGCTCAGTGACTTCCCTATCTTGGTTGGCTAGTTGACAGTCTGGTTAGTACTTAACCTCTTTTTTACCTCTTTACTCATTGAGCTATTCGAATGGCTTCATCCATTGTGGTGAATCGTTGAAATTCCATAATGTCTCGATTGTCACCTCTCAATCTAATAAGGAATTTAGAGATTGTCTATGCTAGTGGTTCCTCCATTTTACGATGAATCATAAGCATTTGAAATTCTTAAACATATTTATCAACAGATTGGCCTTCTTATCTCAACTCTTGAAGCTGAGTAAAAGTATCTTATAGATAAGTATTCGGTACAAATCTGTTTCTAAGTATTCTTTTCATCTTAAGCTAAGTATTAATCTCTCTATATCCTTCTTGTCTTCTCATAGCCAAGAAATTTTTCCACCACATGGTGGCATATCTAAAGAACTCAATAGCAGTAGTTCTCACTTTCTCATAATTTTCATATTAGTAATAATCAAACATATGCTCTACCTTCTCTTCCTACTCTAAGTATTCATCTACACTTTTGGACCCATTGAAACTCAGAATCTAAAGTTTCATGTGGTCAGAGGCTTTGGGTGCTTGAACTCGGTCTTCTTCTTTATAATACTCTTACTCATCCTTTTCTCCTATGTTTCCTAAATCAATCCTTCTCCTTACTCGTCTACCTACTCCTCTATCTCGAACTTATCAAGTTAGGTTCTAACCTCTTGTTAGTCAGGTAGCTTATGGGGTATTATGCTCAGCTTTAGCAGGTCAGTAAACCAATGCATGAACAACTTGGGTTAAATCTACTAAGATGTTAGCCACCTCACCAAGTCTCTCGTTGGTGCTCTTGGGAGCACCTGAAAACTATCGGCCATGGTAGAAAACTCCATTGTTGTCATCTCCAACACCAATGTTAACACTTAGTTCCATCATTTTCTTTGAAAGATTCAAATCTTAAACTTTTCTATTAGGTGTTTTAGCAAACACTTTCGCAAACTAGAAATTTAATAGCTAGCAAACACAGCAGTTAAACGAATAGTGTAACTTGTTCTGTTTTACATACGCAAAATAGAGTATAAATAGAACTTTGAAACAAATTACAACTCAAGAGAAACCTTCACTTTGATACCAAGATAATGTGAACCGCAACTAAGACAAGATCGGTTGTAAGGATGGGTCAAAGCTTGAAGGGACGATGAGGAATGCATGAAAGAATGGGGATGTGAATGAAAAATAAACAAAAACTCATGAATAACTCCAAAGGATATGATGCACCAATGGAACTTCTGAGGACTCACGGTACAACTCGATATGACGTAAGAATTGGTTCTGTGAGGTTACTTGCTACCTAGCCTTGCTTAAAGCTTGGGATAAGAGTGAAATGAAAGTAAATAATCCATGTTTACAGGAGGAAATATCAAGTGTATTAATGGTAATATGATGTTTCTAGCTACAAGTATAAGGGTATTTATATCCGATAAGTTAGGACAACTTACTTAAAGGGGAAAAGACAAAAGAGTATTTCTCAAAGAAGTAATGTACAAAGAATACAAGGAGTAAAATTGAATAATTAAGAAAAACAATAATTAGTGTAACAGATTCTATATGTGGTCTTGTACACATGGCGGAAGTGTATTGATAAGGATATTGGAGGATGTAGATAAAAGAGTATGATTAGATTGCTTGCCTGAGCAGGAGTGATTGAGGATTAATCTAAGTCTCTCTTGGCTTCTTGGAAAGAATGATGTAGAGCAATTGGTTAGTTAGGAAAACAGTTGAGTAGATGCATGAGGTTTAGCTATTGTCTTGGCATTCTTCAAGTCGATACATAACTTTTGAGAAGTGGGTGGCCATATGACTTGGCATATAGAGTTGATTGGTAGTAAAGAGAAACTCAGCCTTGGCATGAGATAGTTGGAGCAGGAAGATTCAACTCGCCAATCCCTTTAGTTCTCGAGCTCGGTTGCGGGTTAAAGGCCCAACAGCCTGATAACTATCATTAGCTCTAGGAGTGATAAAAGAGTAGGTCACTCCTATATCAAACAAGGCATACATGGGTAAGCTGAAGATATAGATATTCCCTAAACCATCATAGTCCATTGAATCTGAAATGTGAAAGTATGAGTTAGGTTACATACTTGCAACAAGTCTGATATCTGTGGTGTCTCCCTCTTTGTAGGTGATAGCAGCATCTTCCTCTAGTCTATCATCTACATAGTCCCACTTGTCCTCCAAGTTGTAAACTTTAACATGTGCAGGCACCCTTGGTCTAGCTTATATGGGTCTTGGACCTCCTACCCATCAGTGTGCTATTGGGTGACTAAGAAGGGCCATAGGGCGAGTTAATTGGGTAGTTAGTGCGACTTTCCTTTGTAGGTAATTAGAAGCAATGTATCCTGCTTGCTTACATACGAAGTACGTCATAGTAGCTCTCTTAGGGCACTTGGCTATGCGATGATTTTCATCCCCAAATATGAAATACTTATGCCGCAGCTGGAGGCACTCTCTAAGGTAATGTCCTCCCTTGTACTTCTAACATCTGATTGTGCCGGTCTTTGATCCTGAACTTGACATGCCTGGCCTTAACTAATGGCCATGACTCATCATGATCCGCTTCTCTTTCTTTGCAAAGCTAGGTCCTTCAAATGGTCTTTTCCCAAAAATATTCAACTTGGGCCTCTCCATTCTATCCTTGGAACTCTTGGTACTCTCAACAGTCTGGGCTATCTCAACAACCTCACAAAAATCTCAAGGTCGGAACTGGTGTACATGGCACTTGGTGTCAGGATCCAATCCTTTGACAAATACCTACATCCTTAACTTGTCACTGACTTGGAAATCCTTATCAGCAAACTATAATAACCGATTAAACTTTGCCTCATACTAGTCAACAGTATAGCTCCCTTTCTGAATAGAGAGAAAAGCATCACTGGACTACAACTTCAATGACTTAAGAAAATAATTAGAAATGAACTCTCTCTTGAATGCTTCTCAAGTAATCGGTTCCCTGGCTATCCTCCTCTTAGACTCCTACCATGTCCTAGTATGGAGTTTTAGCATATAAGTACCATAAGTGACTTGTAGGTGGTAAGGGATCTCAAATGCCTCAAATGTCTACTTAATCTACATGAGTCAATCCTTTGCCTCCTTTAGGTAGCTAGTTACCCCATCAAAATACCTAGTACACTTAATAAGCTCTACCATCAAGGACCTCTGAGGCCAAGGGTTTGGGTATGTTACTGGGGCTAAGTGTACTTGCTTAGTTGGGGATAGTGGTGGTGGAGGTACCTTATCCACAGATACAGGGGGTGGAATGGGTGCTAGTGGGGTCTTATCCTTCTCACTAAAGGCTTTCAGCATCTCCTACACTGCAATTAGTACCTCCTCTATCTGATCCTTAGGACGGTCCTGCCGTGGTGGATCTAGCTTGTTAAGTAGAAGAAAAGACATTTTGCTCTAGAACGGTAGGCTAAGGAAGTATAGAAGTTGTTGAAGGCAGGCTTCGTCTCGGAGGGGAAATATCTGACTTGGAAACCAAATATTGTGCTAGTAAAAAAGAAGAATTTGAAGTGGTGAACGTGCATCGATTATACCATCCTTAATAAAGCTTGCTAAAAAGACTATTTTCCTATCTCAAGGATAGACCAGTTGGTGGACTTTGCTTATGCAATACTTAATTTCATGGACACCTTCTCGAGTTATAATCAGAATAAGATGAGCCTAAAAGACTAAGTTCATGCCTCCTTCATTATAGATTTTGACAGCTATTGCTATACAGTGATGCCCTTCGGCCTAAAAAAGGCCAAGGCAATGTACCAGTGAATGGTGACTACGAGACTACAAAAATAGAGTATTAACTCAAATTGTCTTATTAGAAAGTAGTTCGTAAAATGTAGGGTAATCATATAACTTATCCGATCGATCCTAAATTTTACGATAAAGTTAGAAATATTAATATAAATGATCCTATATATTTTGATATAGGAAAATAACATTATAAAATAATTAAATATTATATTATAGAGTTATATGTAAATTATCCGTTATTTATCGAAAACTTGTAAAATGGATTTTAATAATTAATGGGACGCTGGAGATAAAACATATATATCATAAAATTTATAAAACAACTCAAATAATATTTAGAAGTATCTATTTATATTATGTACGAATTTGTATAGGCAAAAATACTCGAAATTATCTAAAATAGCTAATTTATACTAAATAATCCTAAAAAAAATAAAATTAATTAAATATTAAAAAAAATGGATTATGATGCAAGGCTCCAAGATGAGGCGTGGCAAATTGGGGTTGAGTATAGAATAAATAAAAAGTAAAGATAAGCACACTTAAGGAGGGTTAAACTAATAAAATGGCATACGTAACCCCAAATAAAAAGTCCATCGACCCAATCTATGTCTATAAACTTACAGTTTCTCCATCTTAACTCCATTTAGGCATTTAGTTATCAAGAAAAAATGGAGAGAGGTTAAGTGAGTAGTGTAGTTATTTTTAGAAAATTATCCAAAATATAGTGTAATTAGAACTAGAACAAGAAACTTGTATCAAAACAAGACTTAGGAGCAAACAACCACTACTACTGGATAGGGGAAGCACTACAATGCAGCTAACCAAGTCTCTATAAGCCTCACAATCAAGTATTTAAGGCTTGGTATGTAAAATTTAGAGTGATTGGATAAGTTATCTGATTGATCTCAAATATTACAACGAAACTGGGAATATTAGTAAAAATGATCTCATGTGTTTGAATTTAGAAAAATAAATAAAATATTACAGTACAGAGTTATATGTATATTACTTGTTATTTATTGGAAACGTGTAAAACGAATTTCGATAATTAACAAATCGATAGAGATAAATTATATTTACACTAAAAATAATAAAATAATGTGAATAATATTTATGAATATTTATTTCTACTATATATGTATTTACGTGTAGGTAAAAATATGTGAAATTAATTAAATTGCTTAGAATATGCTAAAATAATACTAATTAATTAAGAAAAAATCATAAAAAATAAATAAAAATCAAGAAAAATATGAGGAAGTGTAGAAATGTCCAAATTCAAGGCATGGCATGCTGAAATTGAAGGTGTAAATTTTAGCCAATAAAAATTACCCAAGTAGAAAGTGAAAAAAAGAGAGAATAATGGACATTTGTCACAAGCAAAATTAAAGAAGAACCTAATCACTTTTATAAATTCAAAGCAGTACTTCCATAATTTGTTTTGGCCATTCTAAAGTCTAGAAAAAAAATAGAGAGAGGTGAGAATAGGAGAGAAATCAATTTTACCAAAAATTAACAAATTATAGTATAATTAAGACTAGATAAGGAAATGAGTACCAAATGAAGACCTGACATGGTGGTTATTGGGTGCCCAATGTCTAACATGGTAGTGATTTCAACCGACCTACCCTTGCCGTCAGTGGAGCTCTAGTGTCTGAAGAATAAAAAATGCATGATTTTCGCTTATAAGTTGTTATTTTTATTAAAAATATCAAATAATGTCAAAAAATTATGAAATTCGGTCTCTCATGGTATTTTTTCATGTAGAATTAGCATATTAAACCATATTTTTAAAATTTGAAGTGCTTATATAGGTTTCTTAAGAATAACCCTAATTCCAATGAATTTTGTGTGAATTTTCAAAAATAGTAAATAATATTATTTCAAGCTAATTTTTGGTATACATATTCGTCATATGATATTTAATTTACATAAAAACAATTTTTGATAAACTATATGTTTAATATTTATTTAAATTATTTTTGTTGAATCTTCCTTGTTTTTCATATGAAAGAAATAATAGTTTTTTTAATTAAATTTCTTAATGAATCTGATTTGTAATGATTTTTGAAGCTTAGTTATGATTTTTTGAATATTTATTTTGAATCTTATAATTTTATTTGGTCATTCACCTAATTTAAGCTAATTTTTAGCGAAATTGGACCTAAAATTGATATTTCGAAAATAATATACATTAAACTATCTTACTACTTCTCATGATTAGAATATAAAAATTATAATTTACTGAGTATAATATATTTTCCGTAGCTTTAATGGAGCTTGGATATTAAGTATTATATATTTTCCTAGCTTTTATGCATGTTTTGTCAAGTATGAAAAATATAAGATATATTTGTATAATTGACATTATAGCAAGAGGGTAGCTACTAAAGTGGAAATAAACTATATAATGAATTTTGAATTTGATTGTGAACCACACTTATGAATGTTATGATAAAATATGGAGCACCCTCAGATCAGAAATAAATTTAGGAGTTAGATAAGAAATTAGATAGATAAGGAAAATTAAGGAGTTGACTAGTAACTAAACTAGAGACTTACTATATCCGAAGTATATTTACTTAAACTCACAAAATAGATCAGAAGGAGCTTCTAGGATTTATGTGTTAAACTGTAATAAGAAGCTCAATAAGAAGCTAGCTCAAAATAGAAATAATGGTAAAAAACTTAAAACCTGAATAATTAGATATAATAAACTCTTAAATTGAAGAAAATATAGATAGTTATAGAAAAAAAAAAAGAAGAAGAAGCCTACATAAGATAGTTATATGAATACTAAAACAATATTTGTATTATAGGGATTATCGGCAATGACTTATGCAAGTCACTTTTTGAGTGAGCAAGCGAGAAGTTCATGTAAGTTGGGATCAATACATTATTGTATTTTGGAGTACTGTTTTATAGTACTCGGAGGCTTGCTGTGTTTGTTAGATAGTTGACTATATGCATGCTTGTGTTTGCTTGTTTCTAAGTTTAATGGTATAATTTTGGTTTATTGTTTTGTATTGAAATTTATGTGAAATGATTGAACATCTTAAATTGGACTTAACTAAATATATGACTTGCAAGTCTAAAACGGACTTGTATAGTAACCCATTAGGAGAAACATTTAGGGTTTTTTAGCCAAATACCGACTCCTTCGAAAGAGATAGTGCTTAATAGCATAATGGGTCCTTTTTTATCCTTAGTCGAACTAAGTGACAAGAGAGGAGGTTGTGGCAACGGTGAAGTTAATGGTTTGAAGGTAGTTACGGGAGGAGCGATGTCTCCATTGATTAAGCTTAGGTTTGATCGTGAGTTGTCAAAATGTGCGTTAAATTCTTCAAATTAATTAGAGCAAGTGTAATTTCTCTAATCTCATGATGGACTAGATAATATTGTGTGATATCATTTGCTTGTATATGTATTGCATTTAACTAACTTAGTTGATAACCTTGTTTGTGTTTTATGTATAGTTTTAAGTCTTTGTCCTAGCTTATTGGGCGATTGATTGCTTATATCCCTATAAATATTATTGCAAGAGCTAGCTAGAAAGCGGCTTATAATTACGTTAAAGCTAGCAACTATTGGATCTTGAGGCGTAAGGATATAAAACTGAGGATCGGTCACATTCTCGAAGTTTGTGTCTTAACTTTAAGTCTTATAATATCAATTTATGTATTACTTAAGTGAAGTGAGATTAGGTTACTGAATCTTGGAAACATTACTTAAGATATTTAAATACTAGTATTTATATTTTTATATTTTTGTAAATAAATAACATGTTTAATTTATGCATTGTTTACTTTAAAGTGGGTTAGTCGTGAATGATTTGTGTAAATCAGGTTTAAGATGACAACTGTAATGTTGACTTTTATCGTAAAATGGTTTGTGTGGCAGAATTATTATGACTTTATTGCTTTAGGGCATGATAGCCTTCATCGTTGGTGGTAGTTAGAGCAACCAACACTGGTGAGTAGTTTAATTTTATCTGATTTACCTAAAAATATATAAAAAAATTTATTTTGACATATTTTTGTATGTAGTTTTTAAGAAAAATGTTATTTTGTTTAAATTATGTTCCAAAATATATTGCTCTTAACAAATTACTAAAATTGATTTGTTTTTAAAAATCTTATTGACGTTGTTTTGGCTTCAAAATGTTTTTGTAAAACATCTATTAAATATATTAAATTATCATGAAGATTTTTTCATGAAAACTATTTTTCATATTTTTATTTGAAATTTTGGGCCCTAAAATCTTATTAAAATGGCTATTTATCAATATTTATTTTGTAATTGTCTAAGTTATTGACTTAGATTTTGATATGTGATGAGTTCCGATGTTAAATAATGCTGAATAATGATGGGTGATAAATTTTGTGGAGATTGGAGCATTGGATTGTATATTATGGATTTGGGGAGTATATATGTTATAAGTGTGAAGTAACTAAATGAAGAAGTTAAATGGGAGTTGATTCAAGTTTAAGTATAACTGAGTTGTAAGAGGAGTTTTGAATCTGGTTATGGACTGAACTTAAGAGTGGTTATGCCATAATATAGAAAATCCTAGGATAAAAACCTGATTTAGATCATAATTAGGGCTAATAAAAGTATATTAGGAAGTTAATCAAAATCTAAACTAGAGGTTGTATTCACCTGAATAAACTGTAGGAAATAGGTTAGTAGGAATTTATAAGAACTATAAATAAAGGGTAACTAGAAGGTAAACTAGAACTTAATTAAGACGTTGAATTAGAATTGGAATCAGAAAGAAGCAAATTTAGAACCTAACTGAACAAGAGAAGTAATCACAGGAGACTTAAACCTGAATAACTAAATATAGTAAAACTTGAATTAAAGATAATACTTGAAATTACAAAATTAAATCTATCTATAATAGTTATATGAGAAATAAAAAAACATTTGTATTATAGAAATTATTGGCGATGGCCTAGTACGAGTCATACCTTAAGTGAGCAAGTGAGAAGTTCAAGTAAGTTTGGGATTAATATCTAACTATATTTCGGAGTATTGTTTTATAATACTTAGAAGCTTAAGATTATATTTGGTTGCATTTGCAAGTAGTGTGCTAATATACATGCTTATACGTGTGTGTTTCTAAGTTTAGTTGTATGATTTTGGTTTACTACTTTAGACTGCAATTGTATGAATTGATTTAATGCCTCAAATTAGACTTAACTATACATATGACTTGTAATCTTAATTAGACATACATTATAACCCATTAGGGGAAACCTTTAGGGTCCTCTGATTAAATACTCTCCTTTTAAAATGGATAGTGTTGGAGCATAATGGTCCCTTCTTCATCCTTAGTTAAACTAAGTGATAGGAGAAGAGATCATTGGAAGAATGAAGGTACTCATAAGAGGAGAGGTATCTCCATTGCACAAGCTTGAGTTTGGTCTTGAGCTATTGAATGTGCACTAAACTCCTTCACTTAAATTAGACTAGGTGTAATTTTTCTAATCTTACAATAAATCGAACAACGTAATGTAATGGCGTTTGATTGTTGCATTGCATCTAACTAACTGTTTGATAACCCTATCTATGCTTAACATATAGTCTTGTGTCTCCATCTTAGCTTATTGAGTGGTTAGTTACTCATCTCAATTTAAGTCATTACATTTTATTAATTTTGAAAATTACATTTTAGTCTAGTTTGAAAAATCTACCAAACCCTTAAATTTGGAAAAGACCAATTTATTAATGAAAACATTTTATTTTTGAGAAAAAAAATTTTGGAAAAAGGAAGCCAACCTTTATTTAAAAATAATTTTACGTAAACATGACAAAAGAAAAAAATAAGACAAATTGATATTATGTAAATAATTAACAAGGCACATTGTTAACAAGGCGTACAAATTGTCTTGATTATTCATGTAAGTTAGCCATGAAGAAGGCCAATAAGATGCAAACATATTAATCATGTGAGATTATATTTAACCTAAATTTAATATTCTAACTAATTTTTTCCAACTAATAAACAAATTATTTATTTAAATTAAACGTATCAAATAACCAATTATTTATTAAGACTAAATCCACTTGTTAAATAAAAAGCCTATTATTTATTAAATTTAATACAAACTATTAGCAAATAAGACAATTAAACCTATTAAGAAAATTATTGTTCTAAACATTATAATTAAACATGTCTATATTCTTAAATCATGCATACTACTCATTTAATTAAAACATGTATATATATTAACAAAGTATTATTTTTATTAACCAACATGAAAACTACTTAACATGCTAATCAACTTAAATATATTATCAAAGATTTTTTTTTATTTTTTATTTTTATTTTCGGATTAGGAAAAATTAAAGAAGAAGGAAAAGAGACTTCCCTTGGACCAAGATCGATTTGGGTTAGTTCAGGCCCATTCTCAACGTGAGGTTGATAGTTCCTGAATCTTGACTTCTTGTTCTTTGAAAACCCTAAACCAATTTCACAAAAAAAACATGAGGTAAGTATTCCAATTTAATAACAAAAGAAATGAACTGTGCACATAAACCCTAAAACATCCATCTTAATTCTAACTCAAATTAAAATTAATTGAAGCTTTCTCAAATGAAATCAAGAATGGAGCTTTGTTTTAGGATGAATGAGAAATCTTCTCCTATTTTGGCTCTCTTCAATTTGCTCTATAGTGAGAGAGATTGAAGAGAGAGAGTGGGGATCGTAGTTTGAGGTGTTTAGAGAAGGAGTGAGAAATTTCTTAGAGAGATTTTCAAGCTTTATGTATGTTGGAATGAATGCTATAAGGTCCTATTTATAGTGTGAAATTAGGATTGAGGCTCAAGAGACATCTTTATTTGAGAAAAAATAAATATTTTTTGTATTTTTATCAATTGAAGTACAAATGGGTATTTTTCCTTTTATCATGTTTTTTATTGATTTATTGTAAATTAAAGACGTAAATCTATCCTACAATATCTTATTACCTATTTTACTCCTTTATTTCATGGCGGGTTTGAAAAAAGATCCAATTTGCTAAATTCAAATGAAGGCATATATTATAAAAGAGAAGGTTCCTTAGTTTTATTACTTATGTTGTGCACTTTCCTTCGATAAAAATTCAAAAATTGGACATGCCCAAATTATATACTTTGTAATCTTTTCATTTCCTTCTTTAAATAATTTTTTGTATTCAAAAAGTAGATGAAATCAAGGAAAAAATTCTTGGATACGATATGGCAAAAGTTGCCATTTTTGAATCCTGAAGCTTTTACTTAATAGAAACCAGGGGGATAAAGGAAGATGGGTCAATCTTTAACTCATGTGGGTGCCATGTATGGCATAATTTGGTCGGTGCCACATGTTGTTAGCTTAGGAGTGGTGTCATGTATCACCACATATCGGTGACATGTATCACCACCTTTTGCTTCTTCTTCTTCTTCTTTTTTTTTTTTTTTGCCTTTTCTTCTTTTTCCTTTTTCTAATTTCCTCCTCACTCATTCTATGTTGTTGCATTTCAATCTCTCTCTCTTTTTTTTTAACACATGAAACAAGACCCGATTATTTGTCTGATATCTAAAAAATCATACTACGCTATTTAAGGTAACATGAATCTTAGCAAATATATGTTCAAAATATTTTCAAAATGCATCTAATTTGAGTGAATTAAGAATCCGCTTTTTACCCACGTTCGACATTTATTTGAAAACTTCAAATGGCCATAAAATAAATATTTTAACTTCAATTGAAGTGTGATTTTAGGCCATGATCTCCAAAAAAATGTGTTTTTTCAAAATAAGTTAGTTGAATTCAAGAAAAAAAAATTGATTCTCAATAAATATTCATTTTTATCTAAGATTCCTAATTCAATTAAATCATGTATACTTATTTTTTCCTGGGAAGCCATTTTTAACCTTGAAAAGTGATTTCCACCTCGAATCAACCTAGATGGGCCAATATACAGTACTTTTTACGATTCTTTAATTTTTTTATTTTCTCATTTATTTTTTTATTTTTATCTCATTTTTTTAATTTTTTAATTCTATTAATGTATTTTCTTGATTTTTCAATTTTTTGGTATTTTTCATTGTTTCCTTTTTTTTTTGTATTTTCTACATTTTTCGAATTTTTTGCATTTTCCAAGAAATAGGAGATTCTAAACTACTGATGGATATAAGAAGAGCAAAAACGGGGTCTTTACAAATGCCATACTAGACGAGTTCCCCTTGATAAAGTTACTCAAATAGTAATTTACATTAGATGGTTTACGGTTACTTACCCAACCATTTGGCCTTAAACCACTTCCTAGCCTCTTGAATAAGTTAACAGTCTCTTCGATCTTGTTGTAAGGGTATACATCATGAGGGATGGTGACCTAGACTTGTGAGTTGTTCAACTTAACCTTGAATCAATAGTTTACGGGCCGGTTGGGGAGAGATCTAGGACCAACCCTTAAGGGGTCGGGCTCAAGCCATTTCAGCTGAATTGATGGTTTAAGGGTTGGTTTCATGGCTTTTGAACCATAGGTTTGGTTTTTATTTTTCCAAATTTTCTCAATTATTACAAATAATTTTATTTTATTTTTTTTATTTTCCATCAATTATTATAAATAATTTGTGATCTATTTGTCTATTTTCTTTTTTTTTTTCAACTAAATCTAAAACTTTATATCGATATGTCAACTATTGTTACTCGTGAATTGAATTTCTCTCAATATATATAAATATTATATATAGTATATATATTATAGTATAGTATATATATATATATTACATTAATTATTATATATTATATATAATATGTACTCATTTGCATTATATTATATATATAGTATATTATTATTATTATATGTAGCATATACATAGTATGTTTGCGTTATATATAAAGTACATATATGTTGTATATTATCTTGTATATATATATATATATATATATTTTAAAATTTCAAGGTTAGCTTAGCCTCGAACCGATGGGCTAATTGGTGGTTTAACTTGGCCAACTCATTAGTTTTTGCATGTTGAACCCCTGGGCCCTTAAGGCCCGACTGATCAATGATCGAGTCAGGCTTGCCTATGACCAGGTTGGGTTAGTTCTAGGTTGATCCGCGGTGTAGAATTTGCCCTTACACAGGTCTAGATGTCGCTGATAAGCTTTGCTTATTAATCTCTACAATGTCTTCTAAAGATTCCTCTTCCACTTGTGCTCACACAGATGAAACTTGTTCTGCTACCATTGTTGGGGGAGTGGCATCCCTAGTTGCTTTAGAATTAGAAGAGTTCAAATTATACTTGGCTAAATTTGACTCATTGGAATCTGCCATTGCTATTATTGAGAGAAGAAAGTTAAAGAAATTGAAGGGATCAACTAGAGAAAGTTGAAACAAGAGAAATTTGCACAAGAGGTTTTGAGTGTGAAATGTGAAAATAGTTGACTCAATGAGTATTTATAGGCCTTAAGTGTTAGGAAGAGCACTAACGGTTATTGGGATCTAAAGAGGGGTAGTTACTTCCAATCACTATGATGTTTATACGTAGCTACAGTTTGAATTGGACCATTGAGATTAATGTGACAAAACAACTTAAGCAGCATACACAATTTCATAAACATGATAGTTGTCATGTCACCTTAATTACACCTTAGAAATTCGTACTAAGTTTAGAACTCGAAAGGGGTAACTTCTTTAAGAAGCTTTGCTAATGTCTCCTTAGCTCCTTTACCTATCGTTACATCTCTTCAACAAAATAGCTTGGAAAGTCATGATGCCAAACATGGAAGGATTGAATTAGTCCAACCCTATCAACATGACCTCAACTTTGGCAGATCGATCATATGGTGTCTCCCTAGATTGATTCCTCAGCTCAATACAACCCTTGCTTTCGGAGGTCGGTCCTTCGACTCCTGATCTTAGTACCTGATCCTCTGAGTACTTAGCTCGACCAAGATATGACCAACTTAGGTAGCCCCTACGAGATGCCTTTCCTAAGTTAGACTCCAGTCCTAACGTAATGACCCCTTCTTTTGCGAAAACCAAGATAGTTCCTCATGACAACGGATTGATCATCTAACACATCGGGTCGCTTTGGATCTAGTTTGATTGCACGCCTAAGGAACCCATCTGGGTACTCATTGTCTTTGCCATCTTATTAGCAATGAGACTCTTGGTTTTTTATTTTTTTTGGGGCCGAGGTAGGGGAGTGAAGGGAAGGGGGAGTAGAATGTGAGTATTTTGGACATTCGTCCCTTAAGCATATATCGACTTACTTGGAATATATGCCGATCTGATTGGGCCTATGGTTGACCTGATCCATTAGTACTTAACCTGATTATCCCATTAGCCAACCTCTCTAAAGGATCTCCAATTAAGCTAGCTCCTCCAAACGACCTGTTTGACCTTAGCACAATCATAAAGGTTATTAGACAAGTAGATACTATACCTTACAAATTTGGAATATGTTGGACTCCACACTCCCACTACTCAGGTTATGTGGATGTGTTAACATGCTAAACATACTCCTTTGATTCTTGGTAGTTAATATGGATCTCTAGGAAATAGGGTGACATATGGTTACCGATATTACGTGAGCTGATGGTTGATCTGAATTGCGAGATGGTCTGAAGGATAAATGGAAGTCAAAGGTTGAGTAGGGGTTCTTGTATGTTGACAATGGACATGAATCACTAATACCTCACATGAGCTTAGGTTGTACTTGATATGACGTACAAGTGTAGCTGGAGGGTACTCACCACTAATCTATGCTCATAATGGACTAGATAAGAGTAAACTAGATTAAGCAAAGGAAGAAAGTATGTTTGAAAGTTCAATGTTACTATTTTGATGATGAGGCTATTACAAATTACAAGTATTTACATGGCCCAATTATGGCAAGTTCTAGGTATGTGTAATTTAAAAAAAGGATTCTTATTGGAAAAGGAAAGGTACATAGTTTATAAGGGTAAAGTTATAAACAAACAAAAAAGGATATTTAGTTATAAAAGGATAGTATGAATGTTAAAAAGTAGGGGTACATATCAACTATCAATTTTGTGGTCTAAATAATACTATTTATTGAGTAGAACAGATTCTGAATAGATCAAGTCGGGATCGAATGCTCGGTAGCTTGGATATTTTGGGCTGATGAGGGATTGGTCTAGTGGGTAGCCCATTATCTGATTAGCTTGGTAGTGGGTTACTTGACCTCGTTGATGTATTGGGTTAGCTGTAGGTGGATTTAGTGATTGGCCTTAGATTAATGTGTTAAAGAGGTTAGCTCGGCATTATGGCAACTCGGATTTGGGAATATTTTAGTCCAGCCTTTGGTAGGAGCATTGTTCGGCTTGGATTAGGCTGGCATTGTTGGTGGCTTATTCCCTTTCTACTTGGAAGATAATGAGTAGTATAGAGGAGCTTAAAAGACACGTCAGATTACATTGGGTGAACAGTTTTTATTTAGGAGTAAGTTTTCTTTTAGTAGCTTAGCATACTAAGGAAGCAAGGCTATGTACTCGAGATCATGTGATTGACCCTTGATTCTTATCATACCCTTTGAGATGTTTGAGATTTAGGATCAAATATAGCTAAGCTATACATTGCTCTTCTTTTAGAACATATGGAGAGAGGTTGGCAATGCTAAAGGAGTCGGAGACTCCTTATTCTTCAGGTAAGTCAATCCTGTAGGCATTATGATTGATCTTTTCAAGCACTTTAAAAGGTCCATTTACTTTGGGAGGTAACTTATTCTTTCTTAAACTTGGGAATTGGTCTTTACTAAAGTAGATCCATACCAAATCACTAAGTTGAAATTCTTTGTCCTTTCGCCCCTTGCTTTGCCTCTTGAGCTTAGAAGCAACTTGGTTCAGTTGCTCTATGATCTTCCGGTACATTGTCTTGATGGAATTGAACTTTTTACAAAGGGTTGATCTTCATTCCAACTTGGAAGGGGTGTCTGGTCTAATAGTAGCTCAGGATTAAACCCATAGGTTATTTCAAATGGTGAGATGCTCATGGCATTGTGGGCAATCCTTTTGTAGGTAAACTCAATTATGGGTAGGCATTGATCCCAATTAGTCATGTTTCGACTGATAGCAACTCGCAATAGAGTTCTCACTATTTTATTGATAGTTTCAGTTTGTCCATCCATTTGTGGATGGTAGGACGTACTGAACAATAGTTTGGATCCCATTCATCTCCATAATGTTCTCTAGAAGTGGCTCATGAATTTTGGATCTCAATCGGAAACAATGGTCCTTGGTACTCCATTGAGTTTGACAATCTCCTATAAGAAAAAAAAAAAAGAGGTAGCAGAAGCATCATTAGTTTTGGAAGGGTACAAAGTGAGCCATCTTAATAAATTAGTTCACGACTATCATGATGGAGTCCTTATCTTAGGACATCTTTGCTTGACTCGGTTCTATACTCTTTTGTAGGTAATACATCTTTCTAGTAGGCTTGGACAACTCTCATCGTTCTTGGCCAAAATAATCTAGAGGATAGTACCTCATGAGTTTGGTGCTTGCCAAAATGTTTAGATCGTCCTCTATTGGTACAGATCGTGACGAAGAACTAATAAGGCCAACCATCAGGTGGGTCCAATCTCGCCGAAGGAACAAAAATGGAATGGATTTAGTCAGGGTTTTAGAATCCGTAAGCCACCTAAACGGATATGACGCATCAGCTAGATTCTACATGGCCTAAGACTCGCCAGATGTGACGCATTGGTCTGAGTGATAGGGTTGCTTGCCACAATTCTTGCTAAAGGGATTGATAAGAGTCGGTAAGAGAGAGCTTTCTAAGAGAAAAGATTCTAAGAGAAAAGACTTAGAAAGGGGCAGTTTTTCATTAATGTTCTATCTTTGTATTATTACAAATGTTACTATTTATAGTACGTCTTAAACCTTAGTAGAAAAATTGTAAATAATGTATAAGGTCTTAAACCCTAAGGAATTGAGCCTATAAATAAAATAAAGACAAACATGTACAAAAATATAAAATTGTGCGTTTTATAAGGGGAAGTCGACATGTGGTCATTCAACATGCCTTGGAAGTAGTCTCGCATTGCTTGGTTGAGACACCAGGGAGGTCGGCCCATAATTGTTGAGTTTTGAAGTTAGTCAGCGCTAGTCCCCCCGAGCCTTACGAGTAGATCCAACTCTCGGCAATGTGATATCTTGACATATTGGCAAGTGTGAAGCCGAGTAAGTAATTGGTCAGGCATGGGTGAGGATTGATCCTTCTGTTGCTCGGTAGACAGAATGAGTCGGCAAGTAGATGAGCTCGGCTTTGGCAATCGGGTTAGGTTGGTACCTCAAATCCTATCATCTACCATGCGCCTTGTGTACCAGCAATTCTTGCATAGAAAACGTCGGGATCTATAATCTACTGAATCTAAACAAACAACCGTCTTCCCTATGATAGTTATCAAGTGTTTGATCTTTTTCACATTTAGCATAGATCGGATCAAAATGTAGATCCTCAGCATATAAATCCTTAATCATAGATAAACTAAGTAACCTGGGTTGTAGCTTCATCAAGAGGAAATGCCATCTTGATAGGGTATCGGCTACCACATTGCTCTTGCTGTTTTTGTACTTTACAACATAAGAAAATCCCTTTATAAATTTTACCCACTTAGCTTGCTATAGAATAACTTAAGCTGCCTCTTTAGATATCTCAAAGATTTATGATCAATATAGATCACCAATTCTTTGGGTAACAAGTAATTTTGATAGATAATTAGAGCTTAAATTAAGGAGTAGAACTCTTTGTCATACACAGAGTAGTTGAGTGTAACTCCTCTAAGCTTTTCACTAAAGTAGGCAATAGGTTTGCTTTCATGCATCAACACAGTACTTATGCCTAGTCTAGATGTGTCACACTCCACTTTAATTACTTTATCAATGCTCGGTAAAGCTAAGACAAGGGTGATAGTTAGCCTCTTTTTCAACTCTTCAAAACTCCTTTGTTCCTTCTTCCCTACTTGAACTCCGCATTTTTCTTTGATAACTTGGTAAGTGGTGCCTCAATAGTACTAAAGTTCTTTATAAATCGACGATAGAATAATGTTAAGCCATGGAAGATTCGTACATCGGCTGAATAGGTTGGCATAGGCCACTCAATGATTGCCTTTACTGTTTCCCTATCTACTTGTATACTTATTGAGCTTGATTTTTTCTCGGTTCTATTAATTTTCCTTAATTGGATCAATATTAAATCCTACTTGTTTAATATTAACTCTCAATTAAGAGTTAAGGAAAATCTAGGTTTTTAAACATGTTTTGAAAAATACTTGGAGTTGCCACTTGATCAGGGTTAAGAAAAAAAATGGGTTAGGTTAAAATCAATTGATGGATTGATTTTAATGTAGATACTAGATTATTTGAAAATTGATTTAAAAATGTTTTTTTTTTTTGAAAATTAAAGATTCAAGTTCAGGAGCTAACCTATTAAACCCTTAACATGTATCATTTTCAACTTTCCGAATTTAAATTTACCTTTCAATATACTTTTATAATTTACATTTTATAAGTAAGAAAACAATAAATCATGTCTATTTATATAAAGAAAGAATGAATAAATAAAAGAAATAATTATTTACAAAGGGAAAAAAGTAAATTTTTCCATATTTTAAGTTGTCTTGTAATTATATACGCGTGTCTACGTACTTACTATTTAGGATCAGATTTTCGTAGTTCATTTGAAAAATTTAAGTGTATTGGTTGATTTTAATTTAGGAAAATAGTCGGGTTTATTTTTTTTATTGGTTCAATTTTATTTAAGAAAACTTCTAAAGAGTCCTAATTTGGGTATCTTATTTTTGGAAAATCCTAAAAAGCCTTAACTTTGAAAAGGGTTTATTGATTTTTATTTTTGAAATAAGGTTTTTCTAAGTGATAATCTTTTTTTCTATTTATTATTTTTTTATTTTTACTTTATTATTTTGGCCTAAAAAATAAATAAATAAATAAAAGGCTTCCCTTTCTTCTTCTTTTTTTTTCTTTCTCTTTTTCTATTCTTTATATCTTTCTCTTTTTAATTATTATTATTTTTCTTTTATTTTTTTTACATACGATCAAGTAAATAAATTTACAAAAAGAAAAAAAAAGAAACATAAAATTAAACAAAACAAGAAAGAGAGGACCAAATTTAGATGTGCAGGTCGAGGTCAATTGCAGCATGTTCGTCGGACTTTGGGTATAGGTCAATTTCAGAGCTTCATTGGGTATGCGGGTTGTGGGTAGGAGATAAGAAACAACAACCAAATCAATGATTCAATGTGGTTTTTAGTATGAATTTTAGAGGGGAAATTGCAGATGCATGAGACTTTCATTGATGAAAGTTGGTTTAGTAGAGGCATCGCCATTCGATTTTGTTGTTTGAAGGTGGTAGAGGTTGGTGGTTTGGAGTAGAGAGAGAGAGGATGTCGTAGTAGCTTGCATACGCAGGATAAAGTGTCGAGTGGGTTTGAAGGTGGAAAATTTTATGGTGTGGTTTGTTCGGGCCAAGGAGAGGCGGTGGGTGGTGTTTTGAATTGGTGGTTGTGGTAGCTTAGGTTGGCATTTAAGGTTTGTTTGTAGAGAGAGGTAAAGTTACGACAGAGGCTAAGGGAGGTGTCGTTGGGAAGCATGGGTCTTGGGGATGTTAGCCATAATGTTATCTTGACTCAAGAAGTTTTGATTTGAAGCTTCTAGCTAGAGATAGAGAGACTGGGTGCATGATTTGGCCTTTTTCAAAACATGCTTCCCTTGGAATTGAGCTCCTTGACCCCTTTTTATACCAATTTAAGCTTAATATAGAGAAGGAAAACATTAAAAACACATTAAATTGAAAAATCGCAGTTTAATAGGTCTTAACATTTTTTTATTCAATTTGCTTGATTTTAGACTAAATAAAATGTCAAACATGATTCATGATACTTGTTTTTGCCTAATAAGCTTCGGATTTCAATGTAGTAGCTTAAATCATGGAAGTCACTCTTGGATGAAAATGATTTTTTTTTTTCAATTTTCAAGTGTCGAATTGGCCCAATTAATGAATGTACGAAGCCGTGCTTTTGGATTTAATGTGCAGTACTCCAAGTATACTTTGCAATTTCACCATTAATTTTGTCAAATCACGAAAATAGATGGATTAAGAATCGCCTTGAAGTGAGTTGTCCAGGAGGATGTTGTACAAGAAAAAGCTGGGGGAGTTAGGGGAATGCATGGGAAAAGGAAAGAAAGGGAAAGAATGGGAGAGAAAGAGCTCGTTGATGTAGTGCCATGTTAACTACATAGTCTAATAGGTGTGCACCATATGGCCCCTTGTTATGTGTATTACCACGTATACTCTCCTATGAAAAAAAAAGAAAAAGAAAAAAGCACAAAGTGCTTGTTAGGAGATTCAAACTCAACACCTCTAACCATATGCAATGCTATGTCTAAGTGTAGTACCATTAGGTCGTTGACTTATGCTTTATTCATATATACAATCAAATTACATATATAGACTAGGTCGACCTGGGTTAGATTTAATTCCAAGCCTAGGCTCAACATTCCCCTTTTCATTTAAGGCCCAGCCTAAATAGTATTCAAAATACTAAAGCTATTTTTTTAAAAAAATTCCACCCTATTTTAAATTTATTTATATATTTTCTAAATTTTCTATTTTTTGGTATTTTTCTAATTTTTTTTATTTTTTGTACTTTATTTAATTTTTTTTTATGCTTTTTCTAAATTAGGACCTTTTACCTTATTCTAAAATTACGGGAAGGGGGGCAAAAATGGGATATCTACAATTGTCTCTTTTGTGGTGATGTTTGTGTAAAACTCTGCTACAAAGATAAAAAATATATCATTTTTGCCTTGGGGATAAATTTGCCCCACAAAACATTGCAACTAGCCAACTATCTTAGGCTTGGTTTACTGGGGGTTTGGTAAAAGGTGAAAGATGAAAGAAAGAGAAGGCATTCTAAGAATTGATTGAGATATTAGAAAGGTTTAGCATGTTAGGATCTAGCTAGAAAAGTCGGTTTGAAACTTAGTCGTACCCTTCTAAGCTAACTAACTTAGGTAGCAATGTCTCTAGGGGATTAGCAACCCTTAATTTGAGAAAATCTGGCCGTACTCCTTTGAGCTCACCAACTTAAGTGGGAGCATCTCTAGAGGACTAGTAATCTTAAATAAGAATCAATTTAAGAGAACATGGTCGTGCTCCTTTAAGCTCCTAACCTAAGCTAAAGGATCTTTAGGGAACTAGCAACCCTAAATGAGAATCAATTTAACAAAACTTGACCGTTCTCCTTTAAGCTGAATAACCTAAGCGAGAGCATCTCGAGGGGACTAGCAACCTTAAATTGGAATTGATTTGAAAAACCTACTTGTGCTCCTTTGAGCTCACTAACCTAGGCGAGAGCGTCTCTAAGGGATTAGCAATCCTAAATGAGAATCGATTTGAGAAAACCTAGTTGTAATCCTTTGATCTTGCCAACCTAGGCAAGAGCGTCTTTAGTAGACTAGCAATTGAAATTGGAATCGATTTGAAAAACCTAGTTGCGCTCCTTTGAGCTCACTAACTTAAGCAGGAGCATCTTTAAGGGACTAGCAACCCCAAATGAGAATCAATTTGAAAAACTTAGTCGTGCTTCTTTGAGCTCACTAATTTAGGCAAGAGCATCTCTAGAGGATTAGTAATCTTAAATGAGAATTGATTTGAGAAAACTTGGTCGTATTCCTTTGAGCTCACTAACTTAGGCGAGAGTGTTTCTAGAGGATTAACAACCTTAAATTGGAATTGGTTTGAAAACCTGATTATGTTCCTTTGAGCTCACTAACCTAAATGGGAGCATCTTTAAGAGATTAGCAACCTTAAATGAGAATTAATTTCAAAAACCAGTTTGTACTCCTTTGAGCTCATTAACCTAGGTGAGAGCACCTCTAGAGGACTAGCAACCCTGAATAAGAATCGATGGAGGAAGCACCCTATAGGCTTTCTAAAATGCTAAAGAAAGAGATTGGTAAAGGGAAGAACCATATAGGCTTGCTAAGATCCTAAGAGAAATTGATGAAGGGAAGCACTTATGGGCTTGCTAAAACCCCTAAAGAGAGATTGATGAAGGGAAGTGCCCTACGGGCTTACTAAAACCCTAAGAGAAATTGATGAAGGGAAGTATCTTATGCACTCTGCTAAAACCCTAAAGAGCGATTGATGAGGGGAAGTGCCCTATGGGCTCGCTAAGACTCTAAGAGAAATTGATGAAGGGAAGCTTCTTATGGGATCGCTAGAATCCTAAAAAAAGATTGATGAAGGGAAGCGTCCTATGGGCTTGCTAAAACCCTAAAAGAAATTAATGAAGGGAAGTGCCTTATGGGCTCACTAAACCTTAAGAGATATTGATGAAGGGAAGCGTCCTATGAGCTCGCTAAGACTTTAAAGAAGAATTGATGAAGGGAAACACCCTATAAGCTTACTTCGAGATAATGCTCTATGAGCTAACTAAAACCCTAAAAAGGATGAAAGATGTGATAAAACTCTAAAAGCTGGCCAGAACCCTGAAGGAAATGTGAGTTGAGACAATGATTAATAAGCTACCTAAAACCTTAAAAAAGGAGAAACAATGAAGGATTGAAGTAACAAAGTAAGGAATGCAATCAATTTGATAAACTTCTTGACTTGAAAAATTTTTACAAATAAAGAATTTGGTGAAAATCATTATGACAAAAAAGGCAATAGAGATAGGCCCCTTGATTTTAAAAATAGTTAATGGACATTAAAAGCTACATCAAGGAAGAATGACTTAGACTATTATGGTCAATTTAAGAGGTTTGACTACATTAAAAAAGGGAGTAGGTGAAATGAATTGAAAGTTTGGCCACTTAGGCCGATATGAACTTGAAAAATAGATAAAAAAATTGCAACAATCCTTTACTTTCTCCACCCCCCACCCTCTCTCTCTCTTTTGTCATTTTCTTTTTCTATCTTTTTGTTTTTTTGAAAGTTTGCCAACAGGTATAGATTCTTATTTAAGGGGCAAGTACTATAATCATTCCTTTCCTTAGTAACCATATGGGGCATCTCAATGACTCCTGACCCTAATGTCGAGTTTCTTAGTAAGGCCTTGTGATTTTAATCATTTATTTCTTAAGGAAAAGGTAACTCGTGATTAGTTTATTTGAAGAGGATTTCTTTGTACACTTTGTCTAGATTTTACTCTTGATTATTGTTCCAAAAATTATAGTACATTTTATAGGTGATATCCTTTGATTAATCTATTAAGTTTTTTGTTTTTTGTTCAATATTATGAATTAAGCTTTTGGTTAAATGGTTTCAAAAAAGACTAATGAGAAGGTTTATTTTGAAAGATTTATTTATTCAATCTAGGTATACAAGTTAAGAACTTTTAAGAAAAAACTAGAAGTATGCTTATCCAGTTTCAAAAATAAAAATTATTCTTTAAGATCAGAAGAGTTTTTATCGAGTGTGGGAGGTATTGTGGATAAGGAGGCCTTGTGGATAAGGAGGCCTTGTGGATAAGGA
The DNA here is from genome assembly GCA_024138005.1 of Lumnitzera racemosa. NCBI lineage: Eukaryota > Viridiplantae > Streptophyta > Magnoliopsida > Myrtales > Combretaceae > Lumnitzera > Lumnitzera racemosa. The sequence goes on along the minus strand of JAMXBC010000004.1, from coordinate 94,847,606 downwards.
GGCCTTGTGTAATTCAGTATGGGTAAGAAAGTTTTCTGTTTGTGATTTTGAAGTGTGATTCAGAGTGGCTATGGAGGTCTTGTGTTTTTGGGCTTGATTGTGATCCAGAACCTTGTGTTTTTAAGGTTATTTGGGCTTTGATTTTATACCTTTTGATTTAGCTTTACTGTCCTTACTGGGATGTGATATATCTTTTGGGGCTTTCGTCTTATACTTGGACCTAAATTTTTTTACTTCTTTTATTTCTTCTTCTTCTTCTTTTTTTTTTTTTAATTTTTTGTTGCCCCATTCTTTCTTTCTTTCTTTTTTTCACCTCTTTTTACTTAGGCTCGAAAATAACTGTTCCTCAATGTGTTTAGAGGGTTCTTGTATGGATGCCTCCATTTTCAAAATAGTGCACTTATAGTCTTGAAATGGGTATGTGATCCACATTATTTAAATATGTAAGTCAACAACTTACCCATTTTTATATATTCATATACATATAAAATAATTAGTCAACAATTTATTAGAAGATGAATTTTTGTGACACCAATATTTTGCATGGATGAAAGTGACCGTTTATAAAAAATTGTATTATCTGTGAAACTTTAATCTTTTTAAGAAATGATACGTAATTCAGTTAACTCAGTTGTAATTTTATGTATTTTCTATTGTTTAAATGTAAGAATGTTTCCCCATCAATGTAAAAGGAAAAAAGGTGAAAGTTTTGACTTACTGTATAGTGTATACTTCGTGGGAAAAAAAAATATATATATATATATATTGAAATTCTTTATTTTGGCTGCTTAACAATTGTACCACGTAGTTTTTTATTCTTTTCATTTTTAATTTTAATCAAAATATTAGATACAATTACAAGTGAGTTAACAGGAGTACGCATCTCTTAAAAAGAATAAAGTTTTGCAGATATCCAAGTTATTAAAAATGATCGCTCACATTCATGCAAAATATTGGTAACACAAAAATTCATCTCCCAATAAATTCTTAACTCACTATTTAATATGTATATGGTTATATTAAAATGGGTAAATTGTTAACTCACGTAATTACATACTTATTTTAGGGGTATAAATGTTCTATTTTAAAAATAGGAAATATTTATATAACCACTAGAGTTCTTATGAAAAGTCCACGCAATTTATCCTATTTTTATTGAGGAAGAATCGCTATTTAGAGATCTGAAAGCACGTCGGGTGTGGCTTGATTCGGCAAAGGGTTTCCCATTAATCTGCTTATGATTGGCTGCTCAAGAGAGAGATGGGGCCTATTGAGGGTAGTCTAAAAGGTTCCCAAACAACGTTTAAGCATTTTGTTTGGCTGAGATTATGGTAACGGTTGTTGACTAAGACTCTGAGGTTCCAGCGTGGGATGTGTCCTTCAACCATTTGTGAGCGGTGTGGTATGGTATTCATCCAAAGACGAGAAGGATTAAAGGCTCAATTTTAAAAATAGAAGATAACTGTGTTTATTGGTTGAAAGGGTGACAGTGCTTGGGCCGCTTGCCTCCTTTTAGTCGTTATTGGACCGTTTTGATCTTTGAAGTTAAGGAAGGGCTTGGGCATTTGATATTTGGGCCACAATCGACCCAGCCCAATCCTGGATGCAAGAGGAAAAGATCATCGCCATGTTTACTAGCATGAAATATAAACAGCAAAATTTATTCTGGTGCTTTGTTTCGGCCATATATAATGGAAAAAAAAATTAATTGAGTATTTCACTGTTTATATATATATATATATATGATATATAAATATTAATAAAATATTAATCTGCATGATAATATAATGAATAGTTTTCAAAACAAAAACTATCACAATTTGCACACATTTTATATATATATATATATATATTTTGATATTTATATACCATAGGAAAATGATATATAATGCCTGGTGGAATGTGTTCTTCTTCTTCCACTCTCCCAAAGTAAGTAATAAATATACAATAGGTAGAGACACAAAGTTGTAACTCTTCAATTTTATCCAATGTTGTTAGATTAGGGTTAGTCCATACAGTTATCTTTGTTCGGCCTAAACCCTTTATTAGATAGTTTTAATTACTCCTTTGATCTTTATTGATAGTGATCTCTATTCAACCTAAATAACCCGACCAAACCAACCTAGTTCTTATCAGAATTGATTGGGTTTTTTTTTTTTTTGAATTCAAATATATTATTTTCTCATTTACTTTCTAGAAAATATACTAATTTGTCAAAAAATAAATATAGATAAAAAAAGTTATAAATAACTCTCAACTTTCAATTTTTAAATATGTGGATAATTTTATTATTTTATAAATAAATATGAATTAATTATAATATATTTATTGATCTCGGTTCTATTCTAGTTTGACCTTGGTTAACAATCTTAACCCTTAAACCCTTCTCATCCCTAAGTCAACCTTTTTGATTTGGATTTTACAGTATTAATTCTACCTCGTAATCATCCTTCCAAGATTCCATGACTAATTCTATGCCCATGAAGCCAAGTTAGTTCGAGAGTCAGAACTTACCCATGGCTACATTTATCTATATTGTTAGCTTGTTGGGTTTGTACTATTGAAGCTGTATCTGTGGATTTTAATGCTATGGAAAAACAACATTAATAGATCAACTTATTTGATACAATGAAATAAATGTTAAAAGGGGAGAAGGAAAAAAATGAAAAAAAAGAAACAAAATATGGTATATGAGAAAATAATTCTAAAAATATTGTACTTGAAATCGCTTGTTGAAGAGGCAAGTTTAATTTGCATTGAAATCGCCTGTTGAAAAAGAGATTTCAGTGCAAATTTTACATATTCACTAAACAGCCGATCGATTTTAGTACAAATTATTTTACACCCATGTTATACATTTTTATTTACCCCTTCACTTTAAATTTAGTCGAGCCTATATGCGATTGCATTTGAAAACTGCGTTACCTTAAATTAGCTTACACAGGATTTTAGTTGAAAATGTATTCAGAACGTGATGTTTAGTAGATGGTTAATTTTTTTAGTAAATTAGTGAAATTATATCCAATTATTTATTTGTGAGATATTCGGTAATGTTCAAGTTTAGTACTATACAAATATACGTTTGAATCGATACTGAGAACTGTAAATAACTTTAAATTATGAAGAAATGAAATTATCGAATGAAATGTAAGTAAACTATTAAATTACCTAAATAGTGTTTAAAAAATAAAGAAAGTAAATCGGAAATGAAATATACAAAGCTAATGACATTGATATCGTCGTCGAGGTAGTGACCGAGCATCTTGAGGTTTTGTATTGTCTTGTGGTTGGACCATCTAAGCTAAATCTAGCTGGTAATTTATCTACTGTCTTGGCTATAAGAACTTAAGAACGATCTATGCATGGGGACTGGAGAAGAGTGCATCAGTACGACTCCTTCACCCATGTCGTACTGAGTATCTCTAATCGGCCTCCTTGATAGTGTTAACAAAGTATGAAATTGATTAGTGGAAGCCTCTTTGACGATAGAGGTATGATACATAAGATTGCTGGAGCACTTCTCGAGGAATGGCCTACGAAACTTAAATCTAGGTGGTCCAGAAGTTGTTAGTGGTGAGAAGTATAGAGAAGAAGTATCGTCACGAATGTCAACATCAGGTTATCTACGTCCTCAACCCTTAACTTGACAATGACCACATGCCCCATGACCCTTAACTCTCCGTGGCTTATTCGGTGGAGAGTTGTCTTTGTCAATATCTAGACTAGGTAGAGCTTAGTTGCTTAGGTGGATCTTAATAATGCCTTAGATGAGGTCATCTACTTGATTTGCTAAAATAATATGTTCTCATATGACATGTGCAGTACTCAATGTATGAAGTCTGTCTGTATTCCGAACACAAAAGTTTAAGTTGCATATAAATTGGAAAATAAAAGTGTAAACAAAAAAGCAATTGTACGTATCATATACATCCAAGAAGCCCCAGATTACCGATATATCTACGAGTGAGTTGATGGTACCAAGAGACATAGTCTAGATGTACATCAGGTGGTGGTTGAACCTAAGCTATTTGGTCTTGGCGATCCTCCCATTATGTTATCCAAGCTGCATGGTGGGTCGTGCAATTTATATTTATCTTGCCCTTCAGGTTGATATCATGTAATGCACGTTTTATATCAGGGTAGGTTGAGATCTCCTACATCCCGCCAAACCGTTGAGCCATGTGGTTAGGACAGTGTATCTTCACGATGTGGAAGCATATAAGTGGTCTATGAGCTGGTCATATGTCACTCTCATATCGATAATAAGTTGACAATCTAGCTACATCATTGTGATTCTATAGAATCCAAACAACCTGAATTAATGATCAATAATGAGGATGAAAAAAGTAATAGTCAATAAATGAATAAGGAGAATGGTTTTGGTAAATACGCTCCTATGCCAAATGTTGGCAATCAAATGCATCTCTATATTGTCTAACCATATGCGTAGACTAGTTACGTTAAAGTTTGCTCCCTATCAACTCATAAGTGGCTGACCATCGACAACTGTCGTAATTTGGCAATGCAAGGGAGCGATGTGTGGGAAATGCTCTTATGCCCATACCTGTAGAATAACTAATGGACCACTAATCTTTCTTGCGTTAGCCTTAGAAGCTAAGCATAACTGGCAATACAGTCATGATAAGCAAGTTGCTCTCTATGCATATTGCCTAGTCATGGCAAGGTCCGATAGGAGAGGGAGGAAATCAAGTGTACAACATGTTCCTATTTTGATGTCTAGAGAGAGAAAGTGATAATATCGCATCGATTGTCTCTCCGTTTCCAAAAAACTTCCTACAATATCGTCCTACAATACATAATTACTTCAATTCTATGATTGATTAGTAAAAAAAGGGACCAAAATTGCTGATTTAGTGGAGTATTTTCTCGAATGGTTGGAGAGAGAGAGAGAGAGTATAGAAGATATTTTGTATGTAGAATGAGGAAAAAGAAGGATCGGGTGAATTATATAACCGTAAAAATCACCTTTTGAAGAGGTGACTTTAAGCATTATATTTCTAAGATAATTTTTCTAGATGCCGTATTTTCATAAGTTTTTTTTTTCTGGCATTTTTTTTTTTCTTTTTCCATGTTGGAAGCACTCGTATGTTTCACTCGAAATATAGAAGGATATAATGTTTTTATACTTTTTAGAAACTTTTCTTACAATATCCATGGTCCATTAGTTGGCAGCGTTACGGGTTAAAATCTAAATTTGGAATAAAGTGGGGTCAAATAGCCTAGTCTATAGGATTGATTTATGATCTCAATTATGTAGCCCGATATGATTTGCCATAAAATTAATAATTTCATATAGGTCTCTCGCTTTCTTCCCATCTAATCAGGATTATATATTGTACAAATTTACTGGATTTTGTCACTTACCGAGCAATTCTATTGGCAGCATCATTTGACAAAGTTATATGAAAGTGATGACTCTTTGTCTAATTGCTATTTCCCCCCAACCCCTTTGGAATATAGTGTAAGAATGTGCTGTAACCTGCCATAACAGAAGCATTTATTTATTTCATCATGAATGTGATTTTCTTCTACAGAATATACAGGATATCCTTGGTAGAATATCCAATACTCCAGAAAATATTCTACAAAGTGTCTGAAACAACAAATTGTTTGAATGTAGTGACTGGTTAATAAAGTGTAGTTGAGATTTTTTAGGTTTTAGTTTCTCGCATTTTTCAGGTATTGATAGTGATAACGCTGAAAATGGATTAATTCGAGACGACCTAATAATAAGCTCTAATTTGAAATTATTTAAGAATTTTAAAGCTTTAGCTAGACTGTGTTGTCTATAATTTTGAGCTTTAGCTCAATTTAGAGAGGTATTCAATGAGCTCAATTTAATTTGATTAAACTTCTTTTGGATTTATCATTATTCTAATTAAAATGTTATTGATACTTAAATTCGATTAATATTTAATCTCGATTCTAGTTGAATTAGATATCTCATAAGTTAATTCAATTCAACATTATAAAATTCAAGGTCTAACTCTATCAATCATTCAAATAGTTTAAGCTTTGCTCGATTACTATCCACTCAAACTCGAAAAAATATCCAATCAAGCTTCAACAACTTACAAATAAGCTTATCTTATTCCCTCCTCTAAGTATTATAAAAAATATAATATCTTGGAATTCCACATTATATCTTTGAATAAAGAAGAATAATTTATATTAATAAAGCATTTTGGGGGGGGTGAAATATGGCCTCGTAAGGTGCCTTTTAAAAATTAAGTTTTGATGTGGAGAGCTTGCTCGAATAGATTACGATGCTATGGCAATTTATTTAGGCAAATACCTAGCAGCCCATTGATCCGATGGCGAATTAATCAGATATCCTATGGTTTTATGTCAATTTGTTATTTAGTTCCAGTCCCTATTGTGCTAATTTATAATACTTTTGAAAGATTATGGAGTGAATCTCAGACTAATATAATTTTATTTACTACGTTTATCCTTACACTTAATATATACATATTGGGATCATGTTTATGATTCCAGACTTGCAGTGGCTCAAACTCGATTCACTGCTGAAAACTAAAATGATATTTGCAGCTTTTACTTGTTTTGCTGCTCCTCCAGCTATCATAACAGAATCTTTGGCAGCTAAATGTAGGGATGCCAGGGGCTGAATTACCGGCTCGAACCCGCTGGGCTGCAGGCCAGTTATCATAACATAATCATTGGCCTGATTATGGTTAGTTTTGGGTTAGTTTCCTTGCCTGATAATTCAGTAGGTTGGTTTTTTTATCTATGAACCGATTAAATTTATTTTTTTTAATTGGATTTTTTTTATTTTTAATTTAAAAAAAACTAATAAATTATAAGAATTTTAAATTTTGACTATTTCTTCCTATTAATTACTAAGCACGAGATTAACAATTTACACTTTCAATAATATACAATTATTATTGTATGCCTATAATTTGTAAATTAAGGAAAAGATTTCTTTTTATAAGTAACATCTTAAGAAAAGTTTGTCAATATAATCATTATGAGACTGAACTTATGATAGACAATACTTACTATGATCCTATATTATTTCAGAAGAACCTTAAAAAAAAACAATATAATTTATATGGGAGTAGAACCAGTATTGTAAAGAGAACAATATCTATCTAATATTTATAATACACTTATCATTTTATATATAGCATAAATATATTTTTTATGACTTTTAATAGTATTAAATTATAAAGATACTTGTATTTTTGTAAATTATTAAAATATGTTAATTTATAAAGGGAGTTGCTCTCTCAAAAGTTAGGTAAGATTGTATGAAACTTATAATATTTTATGCCTCAAACTCTTTTGGTGGTTAAAATAATATATTTTGTGCTATGACTATTTATTTTTACCAATATTAAAATACGGGTTTTAATGATTTTTTTCTTATAAACATATATATATTATTAGGTTTTCACATCAACTTATAAATTTAAGTAATAATATATATTTAATTTTATTTTACATTTTAATTAGAGTGAATACTTACATTTAATTTATCTAAATTTGTATTTTTTTAAATTTCTCGATTAGAACCAGCGAGTTGAATTGTTGGTCCTTCGACCTAGGCTTAGACTTGCTAGTTTGGTGGGGCTAGCACATTAAACTATATTGACCGACCAAGCTTGATGGATTAGGCTACAGTCTCAACCTATAACTCACGAGTCCAAACTGGTTCCAGGAACCATTTGGCTAATTCTAGTTCAGTTCAAGAGCTAAATCAAATCATTTCCTAGGTATATATGCCATCAAGATGGTACTGTGGTATGTGATATCAATAATATTACAGTATATTTATAAATGTGGTGTTTGGAGTGTTATTTATACGTCACATTAGTATCTAAGCAATTACTTTTTAAATAAATATTTATCTTATTAATGGCTATTTTAATAAAATTACTTAATAATTTTTTAAAAATTTTATAGGCCCATATTATCATAATTATCAAACCAATATTTTAAATATTCATCCAGGATTTTTGAAGTATTTATACTGGAAAATGCTAGTTTTGTTGAACTTTAGGCTCCGAATATCAAGCCCAATGCTTTGGAAAGTATATTAGCACTTACATGGATGAATTTTACTTGGCGATTAACAGTTGTGCCACAACTGTTACACTGTGATTCTGATTGATTGGCTTATGAATTTGGCAAAAATTTCATACTATGTACCATCACCCAAAAATAATTAATTTAATTATTTATTATATATTATTATAATAATATTTTTTTTCTTACGAAAAAAAATTTGAACTACGGCGAACGGCTGTGTTTTTCTTCAATGGCCATATTTGGTCGAAACAAAGATGAGAAGTTGGACATTGTTACATGTTAAACGAATAAAAAACTTCTAAGAATCAATACCACATCCACATAAGGTACTCGGATGTGGTACCGGTGCTTCTAAGCACCTTGAAGTGCTTAATATGGGAATATATATTAAACATAAACGTGCTCTTAGAAGTAAATTTGTTTCCTGGTATGTTTATCGGATATCTCTTTTAGAGGACATTACTATTAGTAAGGTAACTACTTAAAGTCCTTTTCAATGTATCAATTTCGATTTGATAGATTTTACAGAAAATTACTACTACCAATATATTAATAATGTATATTATTTTGTTTTGAATATGAAGTAAAAAATATTTAGAATAAATTTGACTTAGTGTATATGAGTTTTTAATCTTTAATACGCAGCACACCTTATTTGATCACTATTTATTGCAATTACTAGGAGACATCCTATCAATAATGTTGTAGTTGTATAGTTATTGCAATGGCAAATAGAGTGTTTGAAAGAGTAATTAGATTAGAAGAGAGAATTGCTTTTTTATGTAAATTGTGTGTATTTGTAATATTGAGTCTACTTGTTTGCTATTTATATGGGAGTTAGCTAACTAAACTAACTATAATAATTGAAAAAGCTAATATACAACTGTGGCTCTCAAGTTAAAGCCATTAGAAAGCCTAACTTGGAAAAGAAATACGAAAGATGAGTTGGTGTGTTTAGGAGCTTAGTTATCATTAAGACTTACTACGGTAAATCTAACTAAAATATCGAAGAAAATTAGAGAAAAATAGTCCATAGACGAACAAAAATAACTAACGTGAAGCTATTTGGAGGATGTGACTCACTAACAGACACAACACGACTTGACACCTCATTGGATATGACGCACAAGTTGATGTCAAGATCCATCTGCCACTAATCCTGAGCTACTCAGTAAGATTAGATAAGAGTGTATAAAAGATGGACTTGCAGTGGGTTGTCTCACAAGAACATAATATTTAGTATTAAATGTAAGTTATCTGGCTTACAAGGGAAATGGACTATTTATAGTAAATTTTTAGGGCAGTATTACAAATAAAGAAATTACAAGAAAGTATATGCCAAAAAAGGATTCCTAATACATAAAAAAAGGGTAAAAAGGACAAAAGACAAAAATGGAAAATTAGTACAATATCAGACGAGGTGAATAGTTGGTAGTGCAATATTGGTCCCATATAAATATTCTCTGAGCACAACAGGTGAGAGGGATCAAGATGTTATGGCAATAAAGTAGTCGGGACAAGAGAGATGATGGTATGCTAAGTGAAAAATACTTAGCTGTTTAAGTGAGTCTCTTGTTACTCAGCAAGAACTTCTCGGCAGCAGTTAGTCAAATTAATCGGCATAGGGTCCTTGGAAAAGGAATGGTCGGCATTATTACTAATGAGTGTATAGATCAACGTATGACAATACGAAAAGCTCAAGAGGTTCAGTTACATTCCTTTGGCGTAAACTTTCTCGTTATCAGTAAGTTGCCAAGAGAGAATTCTTCGAGTGAGGGATTAGAGTCCTTGGAGCCATGTGGGAATAATGGGACCGTTGGTTGGCAGTTCATCAATTCCCTAGGATAGCTGAAGATTTATCCTCAAATCTTGGTCTTTGTCATTATCGAGTACACAGGGAGTCAAATTGACTACGTTGAAGGAGGTAGACATACTAAAACCTTCGGGTAGCTCAATCTCATAGGCATTATCATTAATGCATCTCAGGATTCTATAGGCTCCATCTGTTCTGGGAGATAGTTTGTTGATCCTTCTACTAGGGAAGTGTTCTTCGCTAAGATAGACCCAGACAATGTCCCTAAGGGTATAAATGACTTACTTCCTTCCACAATGTCTCGTTTCCTTTTGCAATGTCTTGCTTCCTTCTATCGGGCTACAGTTTTGGCCAATTGCTTAGCAATCTTCCAATGTAATCTTTGAAACTCCTTGGCATGCTATAGGCCGAATTAACTTTCCCCTTGTGTAGTTGGGCTATTAATTAAATCTAAGGGTAGGTTCAAGTTAAGTCCGTAGACAACCTCAAATGGTGATGATTTGGTTGAGTTGTGAATTGAATGATTGTAGGCAAATTCAATGATGGGCAGGCATAAATTCTTGTCATGAGAGTTCTTTTCAATAGTAGCGTGTAAGAGATTACTGACAGTTTTATTAACTACTTTAATTTAGTCGTCTATCTTGGGGTAGCAAGAGGTACTGAATAGGAGCTTAGTGTTGAGTACCCTCCATAGGGTCTTCTAAAAGAAGCTTGTAAATTTAAAATCACAGTCCAACACAATACTTCTCGGTACTCCATGTAGTCACATAATTTCCTACAAAAGAGATTAGTGATGAATAAAGCATTGTTATTTCTGTAGTAGGGAATGAAGTGGCCCATCTTACTGAATCGATCAACCACCACCATGATCGAATCTTGTCTTCTCGGCGCATCGAGAAAGCTGAGCATGAAATCCATGCTTAGATCGGTCCACGATTGTTAGGGAATTGGTAGAGGTATATATTCTCTATAGGGTTCCCTCCTCCCTTTTGCATACTTACATACCTTGCACCTCTCAAATATTTGGTACACATCTTTCATCATCTCAAGCCAGTAAAAGTGTTCCTTTAATATCTCAATCGTCCTCTTTTCCCCAAAATGATCGACTAGAGTCCCAATATGAGGCTCTCGGACCAGTAGCTCCCTTGCAGAACCATTCGACACACAAATCTGCTTGCCCTTCATCAAGAACCCCTCGCTCAAGTAGAACCCTTCTGCAACTCCTCTAGTACTACACCTAGTAGCAAGGGTCCAAAATGTGGGTCATGCTCATATTGATCAAGTAAAGTGCTGAATCCGAGTACCTTAGCTTGCAATATTGTGATGAGGGTATGATGGCGAGAAAATGCATCGGCCATTGTATTGGTGCTTCCCTTCTTATATTTGATGACATAAAAAAAGGTCTCTAAGAACTTGACTCACTTCACGTGACATCAAGAAAGATTTTGTTACCCGCGAAGATGCTTAATAGATTCATGATTTGAATAGATGATGAATTCTCTCAGCAATAGATAATACTACCAGTTTTGGAGTATTTAGACAAGGGCATAGAATTCCTTGTCATAGGCTAAGTAATTCAAGGCAGTACCTTAGAGTTTTTTGCTGAAGTAGGTAATGGGTTAGTGCTCTTGCATAAGGACAACACTAATGGCAATACTAGATACATCACATTCAACCTTAAAAACCTTCTCGAAATTGGGTAGGGTGAGTACTAGAGTAAATGTCAATTTAGTTTTCACATCTTCAAAACTCTTTTGAGCCTTTTTTGTCCATCTAAACTTAATGTTCTTCTTATTCAATTTAGTTAATGGTACAGTTATGGAGCTGAAGTTCTGGATAAATCTCCAATAGAACGACGTTAGACTATGGAAGCTTCTGACTTCGGCAGCATTTGTTGTCATAAGCCACTTATTAATAGCTTTGACTTTGTCCTCATCAACTTGAACTCTATTCCCTAAAATGACATATCTGAGGAATACAACCTCGCTTTGATAGAACGTGCATTTCTTCAGGTTGTTGAATAATTTCTCGGCGTGGAGTATGTTAAACACCAATCTCCAATGTTCAACATATATGAGGAGGTTGGCATTGTAGACTAGAATATCATCAAAATAAACCATAACACATTTGCCGATCAATGATCTTAGTGCATGATTTATCAACCGCATAAATGTACTCAGCGCATTAGTTAGTCCGAATGATATCACCAACCATTTGAACAGACCATCCTTTATCTTAAGGCCATCTTCTATTCATCCCATGGCTTCATCTGTATTTGGTGGTAGCCATTCTTCAGGTTAATTTTAGAAAAGATGTAGGCATCGCGTAACTTGCCAAGCATATCATCAAGTTATGGGATTAAGTATCGGTATTTGATAGTGATCTTATTGATAGCTCGGTTACTAATGCACATTCGCCATGTTCCATCCTTTTTTAGTATGAGTACAGTAGGTACAGTATAAGGACTCATGCTCTCATGGACATATCCATAATCTACTAACTCATCCACCTGCTTCTTTAGTTTAGCTACCTGCTCTGGATTGAGCCTATAAGCAGGTCGATTTGGTAAGGTAGCCTTTGGTTGGAGGTCGATGCAATGCTCAATTCCTCTTAAGGGAGGTAAACCTTTCAACGTTTCGTCAGGGAAGAGGTTAACAAATTCTTAAAGTAACTGCTACACTTTAGCAAGTAAGTTTGTGGCCTCTCTAACCTTTAAGAATTTCCTGACTAAAAGGAGCACATAGTCCTCAACCTTAACTTCTCGTGTAAACTGAGTTCAGGAAATCACCAAGGACTTCCGCTGTGCAGATCTAGCAACCTTTTCTTGGGCTTCCTTAGGACTTATAAGTGTTAATATAATTTTCTTCCTGTCCTTTTGAAACATGTAGGTGTTTGTATACCCATCATGTAATACCCTTAAGCCAAATAGCCATGGTTGGCTAAGTAATATGTGAGATGCACACATGGGAAGGACATCGCATAGTACCTCATCCCTGTGCCTATTACCAATGGTAATTGGCACTTTGACTTGCTCGAAGACGTATAGTCCTCCTTTCTCGTTTAGCTAGTGAATCTTGTATGACTTGGGGTATAGAAGAGTTGGCAATTTCATGGCCTTAACTACCCCTTATGCAATGATGTTGGTACAACTCTCTCCGTCAATGATTACGGCGCATAGCCATACAATCACTCGGCATTATCTTTGCCGAGAAGCCGAGAGAGAGAATTTGAATTGATTAAGCCATCCTTAATCTAAATTGATTAAGCCATCCTTACTCTGACAAGCTTATCTGTCTATACTTTTTGTTCGCATCTCCTAATGACCTCACCAATGCCGCATTGCCATGTGTACAGTATCGCATGTAGAATCTATAGCACTAATGATTATTTTCCTTATATATTTATTTTTGCCCCTTCATAACATGTACATTGCCCTCCTTAGGAAATGTCATTTTTGCCTTTTGCCTTTTGCCTTTTCCCTTTTGGGCAAGTTACCTTAGTTTGCAGGTATAAATTTTCTTATACTTGTAGTTGTAACAAATTAAAGAATCTTTAATACACTTTTGAATACCTATGCAAACACTGTTGTTTACTCTTGGCATCACTCTTATCCTTTCCTTTAAGTAAGGTTAGGTAACGAGTAACCTCATTGGACCAATTTGTACATCACATCGAATTGTACCATGAGTTTTTAGAAGTTCCATTGGTACATCATATCCTTTAGAGCTGTTTGTAGGTTTTGTTTACTGTTTCCATCCTTACTTTTACATTTTTGTACCTTTCCTCATTGACTCTTTTTGAGCTTTCTGCAAGCTCAGACCCATTTTGCGACTGGCTTTGTTTGTTCTTGGTTACGGTTCTCAACGACTTGGTATTAGAGCGGAGATTTTGTGTGAACTATAGTTAACTTTTCTTGGATTTCTGTTATGCTTTGTTTTGCTTGTGTGAAACAGAGTTAGTTATTGAGTTCATTTGACTACAGCGTTATTAGCTGTTCACTTTTTGAAGTATTTGTTTAAATTTTGAATTTGTGAGAAAAAATGACAGACTCAAATATGAATGCCGGTACCGGTGATGCTAGTGGAGTTGTCCACTATGGGCGTCAATCTTAGGGAACTCTCAGAAGTATTGATGAGAGACTCGATAAGGTAGCTAATCTCCTAGTAGATTTGACCCAAGCTATTCATGTACCCTTTTTCCAACCTATTGAGGTCGCACAAAACATTCCACAAGCTGCTCAACCTGTTAGAGGTCAGAGTCCAGCTTAACCATTTCAAGGTAGAGGAGTTAGTGAATAAGTAAGGCAAAGGATAAACCTGAGAGAACTTGATGAGGAGGAAGAAAAGTATTTTGAAGAGGAGAATGTATGGGGTGGAAGAATTTTCAGTTTATGAGAAGAAGAGAAGGATACCAAGAGATTAATACTTGGCTTGAGATGAAGAGGGTATTGAGAAACAGATTCATTCCGAAAACATATCTCTAAGATACTTTCACACGGCTTCAGGAGCTAAGATAAGTAAGCTAAATTGTTGATGAATATGTTCAGGAATTTCAAATTCTTATGATAAGATGCGAAGGGGAGAAATCACTTGCTTGAACAGTTTCAAGGTTTGTCACTGGGTTGAGAGGACACATCCGAGACATTGTGGAACTCTAATGATTTGACACAATGGATGAAGTTGTTAGGATTGCCCAGCAGGTAGAGAGGAAAAGAAAAAGCTGAGTAGTGACCAGAGTGCCAATTAGCTGACTCGAATAGGTAAGTTATTGGACACTGCTGAGTACTGAGTTGAAAAATAGGATAGATGTTAGAGCCAAGCAGAAAAGCTAGCTCGAAGATGTAGTGCTGACCTGAACGTATGAGAAAGGGCAAGGGTCTGGCAGGACGACCAGCCAGATCAAATGCTTTAAGTACCAGGGGTTTAGACATATAGCTGCTTAGTGCCCAAACCAAAGGACAATGGTCATTAAGGGAGACATCCTAAAGTTAGACATAGAGAGTACGGATGAGGAACCCGTAGAAGAGGAGGTTCTTGCCAAGAATGAGAATGTTGAGCAAGAGTTGATCAAGGAAGATGTATATGCTAAGGACTTAGACTAGCTGTTCATGGTTGTTCGACGCACTATGAGAGTAGAACCTTCACGAGAGGAGGAGCAGAGAGAGAACTTATTTCATATCACCTATAAGGTGAATGAACAGATGTACGCCCTCATCTTAGATAGTGGGAGCTGCACCAATGTGGCGTTAGCTGACCTCGTCTCAAAACTGAGGTTGCCAACAATTGAACATCCGAAGTTGTACAAGTTGCAATGGTTAAGTGATAAGGGAGCATTACACATCACTTGGCAAGTACTACTACCGCTCACTATCGGTAAGTACTACTGCCGTTCACTATCGGCAATTACTCTAACTAGATTCTCTACGACATACTGCCCATGTGTGCTTCCCACATGTTGCTAAGAAGACTATGCTTGTTTGATAGGAAAGTCATCCATGACGGTTATAGGAATACCTACATGTTCGAGAAGGATGATTGGAAGATCACGTTGAATCTGATGCTACAAATAGAGGTTCACAAGCTATAGATGAAACTTGCTCCCAGATCGAAGAAGGCTCGGGTGATGTGTAGAGCCAAGCTCCGAGAGGCCATTGATGCCGATGAACCGACCCTCCTTTTAGTCAGGTGGCTATTAGAAATGAAGGGGCAGGATGAATTACCCCAGGAGGTGAAGGAACTATTAGATGAATATACCGACTTGTTCCCAAAACAGTTATTTGAGGGGTTATCCCTAACCCGAGGCATAAAGTACTACATTGACTTAATGCCTGACGCTGTATTGCTAAACAAGCCAGTTTATCGCCTGAATCCTGAGTAAGTTTCTGAGCTTCAACATCAAGTCAATGAGTTGCGGGAAAGAGGATACGTGAGAGAGAGAGTCTCAGCTTTGTGTTGTACCTACATTTCTAGTGCGAAGAAGGATGGAACTTGGTGGATATATGTTAATAGCCAAATTGTGAACAAAATCACAATTAAATACAGGTATCCAATTACGAGGCTAAAAGACATGTTGGATGAACTGAGTAGAGCTAAAATTTTCAGCAAGATTGATCTCAAGTTTTCCTACCATCAAATCTGTAGTAGGCTAGGAGATAAGTGGAAGATTATGTTCAAAACTCGATATGGACTTTCTAAGTGGATGATCATGCCCTTTGGCTTATTGAATGCCCCAAACACCTTCATGAGGCTTATGAACCATGTGTTGAGATATCTCATTAGGAAGTGTATCATAGTGTACTTTAATGACATCCTGATCTATAGTATTAACATGTTGAGTCATTATAAACACATTAAAGCAGTCTTAGATATTCTTTGTGTCGAGAGATTACTCGGTAACCTAAATAAATGTTGTTTTTGCTATTATGAAGTGATATTCTTGGCCTATATAGTCAATGGAGGAGGCTTGCGAGTTAATGATGAAAAGATTTGAGCAATTGATGAATGGTCGACCCCTACTACTTGTGCCGACATGAGAAGTTTCCATGGACTGGCTTTGTTTTATGGGAGGTTCATTAGGAACTTCAGTACCCTTGTTACACCACTTATTGAATTAACGAAGAAAAACACCAACTTCTAATGGAGAGAAAGGGAGGAGAGGAGTTTTGTCGAGGTAATGAAGAAGTTGACCTTCACCCTAGTGTTAGTGCTCCCCAACTTCGACAAAATTTTTTAGCTAAAGTGCAACACATTAGGCATTGGAATAGGTGTTGTCCTAATGCAGGAAGGCTAACTAATTACCTTCTATGGTGAGAAGCTCTGAGGACCCTAGTTAAATTACTCTGTATATGACAAAGAACTCTTGGCACTAATCTGAGTACTACAAGTGTGGCAGCACTATCTACTGTCGAGAGAATTTGTCATATATATTGATCACGAGTCATTGCAATACCTCCAAAGTCAAACTAAACTATCTAAGCGACAGGCGAGATGGGTTGAATTTCTTGAGGGATTCAATTTTGTGATCAAATACAAGTAAGGAAAGAGCAACGTAGTTGTAGATGTACTTTCGAGGAGGCATACACTCTTGTTAGAATTGTAGACCAGACTATTTGCTTTTGCGAATATCAAAGAATAGTACTCTAAGGATCCACACTTTGAGCTAATAATTTTGTGATGTGTGGATGGGAGGATAGTGTTTGAGTATTATGTGGAGAATGGTTATCTGTTCCAAGGGAGGAAACTGTGTGTGCCGACTTGTTCCTTACGAGAATTATTAATCAAAGAAGCCCACAGTAGCAAACTCTCCGGACACTTTAGGGAACGGAGAACCTGTGAACTATTAAATAGGTGATTCTTTTGGCTGAAAATGAGAAGGGATGTGCACCGAGTGGTCAAAGGCTGTGCTATGTGGAAAAAGGCCAAGTACTGAGCCGAATAAGAGAAAGCAATGCCCCTACCTATTCTGATGAGACCGTGGACTGAGCTAAGTATGGACTTTGTTTTTGAACTGTTGAGAATTGCTTGAGGAAAAGATTATATAAAGGTCATCATAGATTGGTCCAGTAAGATGGCACACTTCGTGCCCTGTACCAAAACTAATGACGCTTCGGCTATTGCTTTTATTTTCTTATAGGAGGTTGTGTGGATGTTTTCCGATTGTCGAGAATTGCCCCTCGACCATGCCTCTATACCAGTATCTATGCAAGAAGATCCAAACACCTCGGCTAAAGCATAATCTCTCCAACATATCTACGACAAGGTCACTTGGCACATTGACTAAGCTATTAGGAGAATGCGTGAAAAGACCAAGGGTCGGTCAACTAAACAGTTTTAGCCGGGAGACTTGGTATGGCTACACTTCAGCAAGGAGTGGTTCCCAAACAAAAGGAAGAATGTGAAAGGACCTTTTAAAGTCCTCTAGAAAATCAATGACAATACTTACAAGTTGGAGCTACTTGAGGACTATGGGGTTTCTAATGCATTCAACATTGTTAACTTCAGTCCATATTACCCTAACAGAGGATTGAACGAACATCATTCGAATTCGATTCCAAATCTAAAACAACCTAGAGGGAATGATGGGAATCAAGCTACAAGACCCTTGGCTTATAACCGAGCCTAAGGACTAGAGGGGCTAATACGTTGAATCCTTCCTTGCTGAATCACCTTTAACACCGTACCGTATGATAACCCATTATTCTGTGGTTTACCAAATAGATGAGTACTCTCTAATGCCAAGTTGTACAATCATTTGGCATCATCTTTACCAAAAAGCTGAGAGAGAGAATCTGGATTGATTAAGCCATCTTTGCTTGAAAAAGCCTATCTTTTAGTACGTTTTGTCTACATCTCCTAACGACCTTGCTGATGTTACATTGCCATGTGTACAGTATCACATGTAGAATCTGTAGCACCAATAATTATTTTCCTTATATATTCATTTTTGCCTCTTTATAACATGTACATTGCCACCCTTAGGAAATGTTCTTTTTTTCTTTTCCCTTTTGGGTAAGTTATCCTAGTTTACGGGTATAAATACCCTTATACTTATACTTATAACAGATTAGATAATCTTCAATACACTTTTGAGTACCTTCTTCCTTATGTAAATACTATTGTTTACTCTTGGCATCACTTTTATCCTTTTCCTTTAAGTAAGGTTAGGTGATGAGTAACCTCATTGGACCAATTTATGCTTCACATCAAATTGTGTCGTAAATCCTCAGAAATTCCATTGATGTGTCATATCCTCTAGAGCTATTTATAGGTTTTGCTTACTGTTTCCATCCTTGCTTTCACCCTTTCATACATTTCCCCATTGACTCTTTTCGAGCTTTTTGCAAGCTCGAACCCATTCAGTGACCGGCCTTATTTGTTTTTGGTTATGCTTTGCAATATTTGGGTTATACGGATGGTTTCATCTAAAGTTGTGAGGCTCTATAGTTCCACGATGTCACCAATCTCAACTTAGAGTCTAGAGATGAACTGTGCTATAGTTCGGGTCTCAGGCTCATAGACATCACATCGTATCATGAGTAACTGAAAGTCTTGGACATAGTCGTTTACAAATTTGTTACCTTGCCTTAAGTCCTAGAGTAGTCGAAAAGTGTCTTGTTAGTAGTGTTCGGGAACAAACCTTCTTTTCAAACCTCTCTTCGTCTCGTTCTATGTTTGGACCTCATGTTGAGTCCTTAGGTAAACATTCTGTAGTTTCTTCCACCACATTTCCACATATTTAGAAAATTCTAATGTGGCTACTCTAATGTGGACAGCATTTTCATAATCGTAGAAGTCAAATATTTTTTCGATCTTCTCTTCCTAGTCCAAGTAGTCATTAGCACTACTAGACCTGTTGAAGCTTGGAATCTGTACCTTAAGATGTGATAAAGGCATATTTTTCTTGTTTTAAAGTGCAAATTAAGATAGAATTATTATTGATTTTATAGAAATCATTAAGAAATGGTACTTAATTATTTTCATTTGGACATTTCAAAAATTAGAGGATTTAAGAGTAGAATTATGGATGATTTAGAGGAATTTTACACAAGAAAAAAAAAGTTCTAATCAACATGCCCAAGTTGGAATTGAAGGCAACCGGCCTACAATCTATATTGTTGGCTCTTAATGTCTACGCTGTCGGCCTATAAGCCGGCTTTGCACTTACACTGCTGGCCTTGTACTTATACCATTGGCCTTTATGAAAAAAAAAAACGAGAGTTATGTGAATCAACCATAGTTTTTCTTATAAATAGCTTATGTTTCACTGTTTAGAAGACTTTAGGTTTTTTTTAGAGACTAGAGAACATACTTTCCTTAGACTTAGAGAGTCATATAATAGTTTTTAATTAGTTCTTAAAGAATTCTTCAAGAGAATTGCTTAGATCATTGAGAAGAATTTTCTTTTGCTGTAGAGACTAACTTGAAGGTATAATTAAAGATTATCTTTTCCAATACAAAATTAGTGACATTTATTTCAATTATTTTTATGCAATTCAGTGAATTACGTATGCTTTCAATTACGAATTTCTTTGCAATTTCAATTAGTATTTGTGTTTTTATTTCCAAATCTATGGCTAGTTAAATTTATTTGTGGGAATTGATGAAACCTTAGATAGCTAAGATGATGATTGTAATATTATAGGATTAAGCGATATATGGATGATTCATAATTACAATTTCTATTATTTCGATTATAATTGTTCAATTGATTATAATTGTTAGAAATCCTAATGATACGGGAGTTGATATAAGGTTTGTTAGAAATTCTTAGTTGATTTGATTAACCAATGTGGAAGTAGAGTTAATTTAATTAAGTAGAAATTATCTAGAATTTAACGCCATGTTCGGCGATTGATTATTTGCTAAGACATTAGGCATAATTGATTTAGGACATTAAACAATCATAGTATCGAGAGATATATGATTGTAATTTAGAGTCTACTATTAATTGGAAGATGCAGGAGCTGACTAATTAATTAGGGGTTTAAATCCTTAGGTTTTAAGGCATAATAATTTCACTTGAATGACCATATAGCTATTAATCTATATAACAAAACAACAATTTGATTAGCATAATTTAGGATGAATTCTGTTTTCCCACAATTCTCAATTGATTACTTAATTTTAATTTTTTCATAGTTATTTTCTTTTCAATAGTTTTAGAGTAATTATTAGATTAATTAATTTAATTTTAATTGCTTGAATATTGATAAGAACTAATATAGGATTAATAATTTTTTAGTTCTTGAGGAATTGATAACTTTACTTTCTCTATATTACTTGATTTCAACCTAGTATACTTGCTGGAGTATTTACGATTTATATATATATATATATATATTAAGCAAATCAAGATGTTCGGTACCTCTTGGCACTTTGAACTCACGCTCATCAATTCCATCATATTGGTCTTCTCATTCTTTGTACTCTTCTACTTAGTCTAACTCCAACCTTCTTCTTGCGACTCTATCGCCTTGTCGTGGTGGTGTTTGGTTCGCTGGAAAGGCTTCCGGAGCTCGCCCATTCATCTACCTCCTTGGCCAATCTCTCATTTCTTGGCCCTGCTTAGCAACTCTCTTACGCGGTCCAAACTCTAAGACCCTGTTTACTAAGACAGTTTAGTTGGCTACAATTGTAGCAAGATCTTGTATCTGCTCATCAGTAGTACGTAGTGTTTGTTTAGTAACTTGACTACGACCATGAGCATCACCCTCGACGCGTGAATCTCTCCCTATACACTATGGTTGGCATCATCATTAGCGAGTATATAGATTAACGTATGACAATACGAGGAGCTCAAGGAGTTCAGCTACATTCCTTCAGCGTAAACTTCTCATCATCAGCAGGTTATTGAGAGAGAATTCTTCGAGTGAAGGATTGGAGTCTTCGAAGCCGTGTACGAGCAATGGGACCATTGGTCGGTAGTTCATCACAAGCAATAGAGGAAGGCTTAGTAAACAAATTAGTGACTTATTCCGATGAAGAAACATGCTGGAAGCAAAGAAAACCTTTTGCAATTAGGTTGTGAACTAAATTGACATCAATATCAATGTGTTTGGTGCATTCGTGTAAGCACAAGTTAGTGGCAATGAGAATGGTAGACTTATTGTTGCAGCTTAAGGAATAGGTAATGAGAAAGAAACCTATAAATTGTGAAGAATATACGAAATCCATAAGACTTCTTTAGAAACAGCTACAAGGCTTAGGTACTTTGCCTTCATATTAGAAGTATTTACAATGGACTGCTTTTCAGACTTCTAAGAAACCAAAGCATCCCCAAGGAAAACACAGTAACCGGTCAAAGATTTTCTATCCAATGAGAAAGATCCTGAGTTCGCACTAAGAAAAGCTTGTAGGCATAAAGGATTATTAGAGGGATACAAAGGACCTAAGTGTGTAGTACCCTTCAGGTACTTAAGTAAATGAATTGCTGCTTCAAAGTGTGGAACTTGTGGCTATGATAAATTTTGACTTAATTTTTGGACTAAGAAGGATATATTAGGTTATCTTAGGGACAAGTATAGTAGACAATCCACAATCTTCTGATAAGGCTGTGTATCATCTAATAGTACACCATCATCCTTGTGTAAATTAGCAGAGGGCAAAGGCAACATAGTAGATTTGCAAGCACAAAGACTATCATCTTGTAAAAGATCAAAGATAAACTTTCTTTGATGAACTAAAAGGCCTTTTGATGTACGAAAAATCTCCATGCCTAAGGAAAAAACAAGCTTTACCAAGGCTTTGGATAGAAAAAGCTTTATCTAGATCAATCTTAAGAAGCTCAATATTAGTAAAAATTGTGGTATTTCCTTATTCCATTGTCTAGAGGCTTGCTTAATTTTATAAAGAGACTTCAATTTGCAAACTTGATTAGGACCCGCATTACTATAACCTTGAGAAGATAACATATAGATTTCTTCATCTAAGTAATCATGCAAAAAAGCATTGTTGATGTCAATTTTATGTATTGGCCAATTATATGCATTAGCTATGGTAAGAAGAATCCTAACGGTGCTTAACTTAGCAATTAGTGAAAAGGTATCATGATAATCTACTCCTTCAATTTGTATATAACCTTTGGCCACAAGACAAGCCTTGTATCTCTTTGTAGAACCATTAGGTTGATACTTAATCTTATAAAACTGCTTAGACCTAATAAGTCATTTACCACATGGTAAATCAACAATTTCCCATGTATCATTAAGCTTCAAAGCCTCTAAATCTTTTTACATAGCAAGAACTTACTCTTTATTTTTACAAGCTTGTGAGTAATAAAGTGGTTCTTAGATGTTCAGCACATTAGCCGGAGATACAACGTAATCAATGGGATAATCATTGAAGGTTTGATCAGAAAAGAAAGGATGGGAAACAATAGAAACAAGTGACAATGTAGTAACAACTTAATTAAGGCTATAGATATAGTATTTAACCCAAATAGGGGTTTTGGAAGCTCTAGTAGATCTTCTAATAGGATAAGATGGATTTATCTTAGAAATTGGTGGATTAGCCTTAGAAATTAGAGAACAATAAGCTGTCAAAACATTAGAAGTATCCAACAATGTATGACTAGAAGGAGATGAGTGAGAATCAACTAAAATAAGGGATCAAGGATAAACATCAGTGATAAAAGATGGTTGTTGGCACTGGAAGGAAGTATTAGAAAATGCCAACTTAGAATTTGAAGTAGAATTAGATGCAAAGGAAAGATTCCTTCATGAAAAGTGACATCTCTACTCACCAATATGCATTTAGTAACCTAATTAAATAATTTGTATGTTGTCTAAAATGTAAGGGGTAAACTCGGATAGGATAGAATAGTGCGTACCGGGTCCTTTGGATGTCATATTTTAGCTTTTTGGCTAGGAACATATCTAAGAAATATGCATTGAATAGCCTTAGATCAAATTTATCTCTACAAGAAGGAGCATGTAAAGTAAAATATAGCAACCCATTGTTCTCAAATAATTATAGGTTGGCTTCTCTCTAAACAACAATTTATGAGGTGACTTCTAACCTAATTAGGCTATTGGCATAAGGTTGATAAAGTATGTAGCTGTTAAGATACCATCAAGTTCTATTTTGATTTCCTTAATTTAACCTATATTAAGCCTAGTTTACTTAATATAAATTACTCGACATTTGACTTAAGTAAATACTTTTAATTTTTTTTTAAAATTAGAGTTGCTAACTTGTTTAACTGGTAAAAAAATAAAATTAGGGTTTTCGAGTAGAAAAACCTTAATTTGACCATTAATTTATGGAGATTCTAAAAAATTAATTTTTAGAAAAATCGAACCAGAAAATCGGGTTCGAGAGCTAACCTATTAAGACTAAATTACCATGTGAAAATAAAAAAAAAATTAATGGGCTTTATTTTTGTAATTTTTTTAAAATATTAAAAATATACCTAAGTTCACAAAATGTAATTAAAAATGATTTATTATTATTTTTTATTACGAATTTATAAAAAACAATTTATTTTTAGACAGTTGCTCTGAAAGTACTTACGTACCTGCTAATCAAGATCAAACTGGCTATAGTTCTCTTTTATAAAATATTTAATAGGTGGGTTATTTTTATTTTGAAAACCAAGCTAGTTTATGTTTTTTATCAATTTATCATTATTTTTTAAAAAACCTAACTAATTAACTAAACTTTTTGTAGAAAAAATAAACTCAATTAAGATTTTTTTATTTTTCCAAAACCCCTATGTGTAAAAAATATATATACATTTTCATTTTTTTTTAAAAAAACATGATTTACAAAAACTTAATTTAACTAATTATTAAAAAAAATTGCAATAATAATTAAAGCCTGCACTTAAACATGGAATAAATTAATAAAAACATAACTAATAAAATAAATTAATGAAATAAACAAAAAATATTTTTTTTTTACCTAGGTTAGATCATATGTTTGTATATAGTTGCTGCGTCAGGTGATAATGGGTGACAGCACGGGCGATGTTGGGTGAGGACATGGGTGAGCGCGGGTGACAACTGGGTGAGTATGAGTGAGAGTCAAAGCGAGCGTGCGGGTGAGCAGTGGGCGAGAGTAATGGCGAGAGCACGGGTGAGCAAGGGTGTGTACACAAGCGAGCATAGGCAATAGTGGTAAGCAAGTGAAAGGCAACAACATAGGCGACTGTAGGGCGACAACACGGGTGAAGACCTAGGTGATAGTGAGTGATGGCTGGGCGACAGTAGGCTCTCAACTGGGCAATAATGGGTGACAGTTGGGTGATACTAGTCAATTAATTGGGCGACACTAATCGATCAACTAGGTAACACTAGACAAGCGTGGGTGATCAATTGGGTAATACTGGGCGAGCGATTGGGCGTTATGGGCAACACTAGGTGGTGATGAGTGACGAACTAGGTGAGCGTAGGCATTGTGGGTAAAGGACTAGGTGATAGCTTGGGTGACTATGGGAGACATTAGGTAATAATGGGTGGGTGTGGGTAAGGGACTGAATGGTGATAGGAGATGGATTGGATGACAGTAGTAGTGGCTTGGGTGGCAATGGCAAGGGATTAGGTGACAGTAGTGGTGGAATGGGTAATAGTGACAGTAACTTAGGTGGCAGTGACGGTAGATTGGGCGACAACAGCGGTGTTTTGGTGAGTGTGGTGTGTGGCGGCGTGTGGTGTGTGGCGGCGTGTGGTGTGTGGCGGTAATGCTTTGGTGGCATGTGTGATGGCATGTAGTGTGTGGCGTGTGTGGTGTTTTAGGTAGTGGCACATGTGGTGTGAATGGTAAATGATTAAGAAAACCGTCTCTTGAATCCCTCATTAATGTGCTATTTATAAGCTCAAAATTGAATCCTTTATATCAAAGATATGGAAGATACAATTGCGATTCTTTAAAGATTTACCCTAACTTCTAGAAACCCTAGTTATTTTGGGATTTCTATTTCAAGCCTGATTCAATTTGAATTATATAGCCCGATAACTCAATAAATCTTGATTTAAGCCCCTAAATTAGATGAATTATATTTTATATTGGTTTGGCCCAAAATTAATTACTTAAGTCCATCCGTTACCTTATCCAATAACCCAACTTAATTTAACTTGACACAACTCGACCTATGACTCAACTTACTATGACTTGACTTGATTTTTTTTTATTTTTCAATTTTTCTTTTAATTTTCGATTTTTATTTTCATTTTTTTAATTTTTCTGTTTATTTATTAACTTGGCTCAATTAATAATATTGATAAAAAGTTGACAAAAATGAGGTGTCTATAACTACCCCTCTTTGTAGTGAAGTTCGATTAGAACTTTGTTACAAAGATAAAAAAAAATACCTATTTTTACCAAACCTAACTTGAATAATTTGAAGAGGATAAATTTCTTCAAGATTTCTCTTTTTGTTTTCGTGGACAATCCGAAGATGATAGGTCTCTTCAAGATTCGTTTTGATTTAACCTAAAGAAGATAGATCTCTTCGAGATTCATTTTGACTTGTGATTTGAAGATGATAAATCTCTTCAAAAACTGATTTCACTTTGGTAACCCAAAGAGGATAGATCTCTTCGAGATTCATGTTGACTTTAATGACTAATCTAAAGAGAATAGATCTCTTCAAGATTCGTTTTGGTTAATTTGAAGAGGATAGATCTCTTCAAGCTTCATTTTGGTTAATCCAAAGAGGATAGATCTCCTCGAGATTCGTTTTGGTTGGTTTGAAGAGGATAGATCTCTTTGAAATTTGACTTGGTTAATTTGGATAGATCTCCTTGAAATTCGACTTGGTTAATCTAGATAGATCTCCTCAAAATTTGACTTAGTTAATTTGAAGAGGATAAATCCCTTTAAGATTCGATTTGATTAATTCGAAGAAGATATATCTCTTCGAGATTTGATTTGGTTACTCGAAGAGGATAGATCTCTTTGAGATTCGACTTGGTTTCAAAAGCTAGCTTAATTCTTCCAAATATCTCTTTCTAAAAACTTTAAAGATAATTTTTTCTAGGAGTAAAGAATTTCTTTGATAGCAACTAATTGGCATGCTTAAATTGAATCTTGATATTCACTCATTCAATTAGTCGAATTTCACCAAAAGACAATGATTACTCCTTCTTTCTTTTTTCTCTTTTCTTCTTTTTTCCTATTTTCTTTTTCTTTTTTGTTTCCTCTTTCAATAAAACCTTTCAACTTTTTGAGTCTTGTAATTGGACCATGTTCATGCCTTGAATTTGCTTTGTTCATCACCAAATTTCAATTTCCACTCTTCATGACTTCTGAACGATAAATCTCTTTTCGAAAGAAACAAGATTAAATTATTAAGAACATTCGATTTCAATTTATTTGGTGATTTAGATTTATTGGTAAGGATCTAGTGTTTAAGTGTATGAGGTTAGAAAAAACATGGTACTCAAGGGTTTATTAGCGAAGTGTTTGTTAGTCAATGACCGTTCAAATTTGAAAACATTCATGGATATCAACTTTACTTATAAACAATGAAAAATGAACCACAAACTTTTTCAAGAAAAATTGAAATCTTTATTAAAATTAGTTTTCATGGATTATATAACTTGATTGTGTCTGAATTCACTAGTCTCCTTAATTCCGGGCCATCCATCTCTCTTAACACTAATGTATCTTCTGATAATACTCTTTTTACTACATAAGAACCGTCATAATTCGGAGAAAACTTACCCATAAATTCTTTTGCGTTTGGCAATACTTTCTTCAGCACCAAGTCTCCCCTTTTGATGTATTTCAGGTATACTTTCTTGTTAAAAGCTCGTATCATCTGCTATTAGTAGCACTGACCATGACATATTGCTGCAAGCCTCTTTTCATCTAGGAGGTTCAAGTGTTCCATCTGTTTCTTCACCCATTCTACTTCATTGAGTTGAGCTTCTACCAATACTTAGAACGAAGGTATTTCTACTTCCATTAGCAGTATTGCTTCCATTCCATACACCAATAAATACGTCATCACACCAATAGAGGTTCTAACTGAGGTTCTATAAGCCATGAGGGAAAAGGGAAGCATCTCGTGTCAGTCTTTATAAGTGATAGCCATCTTCTTAATAATCCTTTTGATGTTCTTTTTTGTGGCTTCAACTGCCCCATTCATCTGAAGTCGATATAGAGTTGAGTTTTTGTTATTGAGCTTGAATTGGTAGCATACTTCATCCATTAACTTATTATTCAAATTCATCCCATTGTTTGTAATAATAGACTCAAGTGCTCCGTATCTTACAATAATATCTTTTTTCAAGAAGTTGACTACCACTCCTTTAGTCACTGTAGCATACAACGCTACTTTTACTCACTTGGTAAAATAATCAATTGTAATTAAAATGAATCTGTATCCATTTGAAGTTGTCAGCGAAATTAGACTGATCATGTTAATTCCCTACATCGAGAAAGGCTAAGGAGCTAATAACACATGCAGTTCTTAAGGAGAAGCATTGATTTTGTTAGTGTACACCCGACATAGGTGATAGTGTCTCATGTGCTTAATGCAATTTGATTTCATCGTCATCCAAAAATACCCCATTCTCATGATCTTCCTAGCTAACATATACCCATTCATGTGATGAACATAAACTCCTTCATGTACTTCTTTCATTAATTTCTCAACTTTTTCTTCATCTACATACTTTAATAGTGTTGCATTTGGAGACCTCTTGTATAATGTGGCTCCACTTAATAGGAAATGAGTAGCCAACCTTTTTAAAGTTTTTCTATCTTTTCGATTAGCATATTCAGGAAATTCACCAATTTAAAGTAACTTTTTGATATCATGATAACAAGGCTTCTTTGATCCCTTCTCTTCAACTGTAAGGCAAAAAGCCGGTTTTTCTTCTACTTTGATCTTCAAGGGTTGAATTTTTATCCCATCCATGACTTTCACCATTGATGCTAATGTAGCTAATGTGTCAGCAAACTGATTTTAGGTCTTTGGAATATAAGTGAATGAAATCTTCTGGAATTTTTCAATTAGCTTTCCTGAATGTTCATAGTAAGATACCGATTTATCATCCTTCATCTTATACTCTCCCATGATCTGGAGAATTATAAGTGAAGAATCTCCATATACTTTATGCTCTTGTGTTCCTATATCGAGTGCCATTTTGAGTCAAAAATGTTAATCTTGCTGCCATAGGGAAATGGTTACATTCAGGTAATGCCAAAACTGCTCCTATCCCACATCCAAATACGTTAGCTGCTCTATCAAAATACATTTTCCACCCTAATTTTTCACTGCTCAATTCATTTTCCATCATCACATTTTCATTGGGAAATTATACTTCTAAACGATCGTCCTCATCTTTTAATGGGTATTTTGCCAAGTGATCAGCCACTGCCTGCCCTTTGACTGAACTCTGACTTATGTACTTGATATAAAATTTAGAGAGTAGCATTTACCACTTCGATATTCTCCCAATTAACACTGGCTTATTTGCTAAATACCTCAACGGGTCATGTTTTGTTAACAACTCTATTGAATAATAAAGAGTGTACTGCTTAAGCCTATGCCTCACTCATACTAAGGCACAACACGTTCTTTTCAATTCAGAGTATTTTTGCTCACCTTCTATGAATTTCTTGCTCAAATAGTATATAGGATGCTCTTTTCTTCTCATTTCATCTCTTTATCCTAGCATGCATCCCATCGATTCTAGAAGAATTGTCAAGTAAAGAATTAAGGGTCATCCTAGTATAGGAGTGACTAGTACGGGAAGATTCATGAGATACTCTTTGAACTTAGCAAATACTCGCTCACACTCTTCACCCCATTCGATGGCTGCATTCTTCTTCAAAAGTTTAAATAACGGCTTGCATCTATCAGTTAACAGCGATACAAACTAAGCAATGTAATTCAACCTTCCCAATAGTCTCCGAAATTCTTTTACAGTCTTTAGTGCAGTCATATTCACGATTGCCTTGACTTTATTTGGATCTACTTCGATTCCTTTTCTACTGTCTATAAAACCCAGCAATTTGCCTGATGTTACTCGAAAGGTGCACTTTTCAGGATTTAACTTCAGTTGAAACTTCCTCAATTGTTCAAATTTTTTACGCAATATATCTACATGATTTTCATCCTCCTTGGATTTAGCAATCATATCATCTACAAAAATCTTGATTTCCTGGTGCATCATGTTATGAAATAAAGCAACCATAGCACGCTGATAAGTTGCCCCTGCATTCTTTAACTCAAAAAGCATCATACGATAACAAAACGTTCCCCAAGTAGTAACGAAAGTAGTCTTGATTTTATCTTCTTCTGCCATCTTAATCTAATTATATCCTGAGAAACCATCTATAAACGAGAAAAGATGGTTCCTGGTGGTGTTATCCACTAATACGTCAATATGCAGCAAATGAAAGTTATCATTTGGTGTCGCTTAGTTTAAATCACAGAAATCTACATAAACCTTAACTTTCCCATTTTTCTTCAACACTGGCACCACATTGGCCACCCATTCGGGGTAATCTAACACTTTTATAAACCCGACTTCTAATAACTTCTTCACCTTTTCTTTTATTTTGAGGAGTATGTCTATCCTAAATCGTCTAAACTTTTGTCTTTTCGATTTTATTTCCTCTCTGGTTGGCAATTTGTGCACTACAATAGATAAATCTAAACCAGGCATATCTTTATAAGACCAAGCAAATATGTCCAAATATTCTGATAGTAATTGTAACAACTCTTGTTTCTGATTATCTGTTAAATTACAGCCAATTTTCAAGTTTCATGGACTTTCTTCTATCCCCAAATTTATTACAATCGTCGGTTTGTCAATAATTACTCTACCTTGTTCATCTTTGATGTTTGTTCCAGCATGACCAAAAGTGATATTGGTACTTTCATAATTTATATGTGCGAGATATCTATTACGTTCATCATTTTTATGTTCCAATTATGCAGACCTCCCTTATAAATTTTTATAATTGCACGAATATCTTTGTTTTCAAAATTGAGCACTTACACTCCTAAAATGGAGGTAGAACTCACATTACTTAAATAATACATATAATAAATGTTTGAATATTAATAATATATATATATATATATATTTAACTTTAGATTTGTGTATTATAGTTAATATTTATCTAGTACTACAAGTAATTTATAGTGCACTTATAATATATACTTTTGAAATTATTTATATAATATGTAATAAAAATATGAAAATATATAAATATATCAATCTAAACATCATTTAGTATATTTAATATAATTAGAAAATAAAAAATTTTCTTTAATATTGATTGTGAAAACCATTGATTATCTTTCTTCAAATTTTATCCATTCATATTGTTTATATTAGCTTTCATTTAAGGTCTATATTGGTTGTTTCAAGTTAATATCTCATATTAGGATTTTAAAACCTTCCTCATGCAATTTAAAGTACTTGTAATATTTTCATTGGTGGGAGAATGGTGAAGCAATTCTTTTCCGGTGACATAATGAAGATATGGGCTGCTTTTTTTTTTTTTTCTTTTGTGTGTGTGTAGTTGGGGGGGTTATAGTGGGGTTGTGTTGGGAAATCACATGCTATTGAAGCAATTGTACAATAAATCAAATGCAAAAATACAAAAATGATATTAAAGATCTCTAATAGGCATGGAATCATAAACAAATTAAAAAAGTTAAATATTATCATTTTTTACTTTCGTTAGAAGTACATCATAAATTACTTGTAGTATTATAGTAATATTAATTATAATACATAAATCCAATGTAAATATATACATCATTAATGTATAAACATAATAAATATATGTATTATTTAACTAATGTAGGTTCCATATCTATTTTAAGAGGGATTCTATGGTCCTGTTTACCATTTTAACAAGACTTATCACTTTCTCTATCACACCATTCATTTTCATATTTTAAAATCTAAACTATTGAATTTATAGTTTAGATTTAAAAGAGTATAAATCAATGGTGAAATGGATAAAGATATCGGTCTCTTAAAAAAACAAAAACAAAAAAATGGACTGTAGAAAAATCCCTATTTTAAGGGTATAAGTACTCAATTTTAAAAATAGGGAGTGTCCACTCAATTATGAAAGTTTATGGAGGAGGTCTGTGTAATTTAACCATATCATTATATCGTTCTTTTGTGTTATAATGAGATTTGCTTGGTTACTGAGAAAATTGGAGCTAAGTTTTTGGAAAATTTTCTCAATCACTTTCAGGTATATAGGTTCTATAATTGACAAATAATGTGGCATGTGTAAACAAGAAGAACAAGATTAACCCAAGGCATGTGCTTTTGGTAACAACAAGTAAGAACAATTGGGAAAATTGTTTCTCAATGTTACATGGCAATTAATTGTGTTTTGTCTCATATCAATCTGTTCTTTTATCCAAGTCATTTGAGTGTTAATAATGGTGCAGTAAAGACCTTGCAACCTATGTTGATGGAAATGAAAACAATATTTGTTCTTCATTATATGTAATATTGGAAGAAGAATTTGAATTATTCTTAAGTCATTCAATGATGTTTTCCTTTTGTAGTTTACTACTCTCTTATTTCATCCATTTTTTTCTATATCATCTTTAAAAAAAAAAAAACGTTATCAACTATACTATTTATATGAGGACAATATAGAATACAAGCAAAGGTCAAAGATTAAAATAAAGAAAGTTATCTTTCTTTGATAAGGATTAAAAAGAAAAAAAAAAGAAAAAAGAATGGATTGGCTATTATATCAAAGAGGTCTTGATAAATGAGAAGTTTAAATCAATAATAGATGATCTATATCTATATTAATAAAATCCCTACTAACTTTTTGGTGTCTAACCATTTTTTAAACATAATTGTCTATTAACTAGCTTTAAATAATATTATGTGTATTAAATTACTATAAAAACAATGTACCAATATTTCAAAAATTATAAAATTTTAGGATTTAAAATATATCTTTGAAAATTTTAGAACTTAGTCATTATGATCAAATATTTTTATATAATGGAGAATTTTTCAAATGTTGTAAAAGTTGATGTTGAAATTCACAATTTCCGTGGAAGAACTTAAAGAAAAAAAGAAAATTTTCAAAAAAATTTCTTTGTTTTTAGTAGATACATCATGGGTGTATGGTCTACTAATAATTATTACAGATTATTTTACATTTAAATGAAATGATATATTGCTTGAAAAGTCTCTAGATCCTCCAAACAAGAACCTAGCAACATTTCCCAATGAAAGTTGTGTAATTTTGCATTAAAATAAAAAAAATAACAAAATAATATAACTAATGAAAAGGTAAAAAGTTACAAAATATAATAATTAAGCACTCTTTCCACATTTATATGAACCGATATAGTTTTTAGAAATTTAAATCATGATGTGCAACATTATACATGAAGAGTTGTGTAATTTTGCTTTAAATATTACAAAGGATATTCCCTCTTGCACAATGCACAAATAATTAAAAGAACAGTATTAGTTGGATCATGTTTATTAGGGGTGTGAAATTTACTCATAAAATAAAAGTAAAAGCACCAAAAGGTGCTTATTAGTACCTAAATAGTTATGGACCCATCTAAATTCCCTTTTTTCTTTTGTTTTTATTTTTTTTTTATGTTGCTTTGCTTCTATGAGATGTCTCAGCTAAATAATTACAATTGCTTGATGTATCTAGTAAAAATTTAAAAGATTAAACTTGTTACCTTTTCCATTAAGAAATGTATATTAATTAAAACGTAACTACTAATTTGTAAAAACTAAAATCACTACATAAAATTTTGTAAGGTTTTTTTAAAACAAAAATTTAGAAAAAAATTAAATAAAACAATAATAGTAGAATCAAAAGATCAACACATGACATTTTTTCTTTTTCTTTTGTGATGGCTTTGCAAGATTGTGTTCTAAGCAATGTTATTAACAAAATTTATAATTGATTAATCACAATCATTTGTTTGCTATTTCCTATTCATTTTCATTCTGCTAATTGTAAAAAAAGTTTAGTATATCAAATAAGTTGTTATTATTTAGATAGGACAAGGGAAAAAATTTACAAACAAAAAATTACAAAAAATGCGGGTCCTAAAAAAATATTTTTAAAAATACTATACTTGAAATCACCTCTTCAACCGATTTTATACTAAACTGAAATTGCCCTGATCTAGTAGATTTGAGTCGTTGTAGTTTTGAGAAATTCGCAGGAGCGATATTTTGAGGATTTTTTTTTCTTTTTTTCTATTTGTATCCTTTTCCCTATTTAGATTTACTAATGCTATATGCGATAAATCGAAACATTCCTAAGTCCGACAGAGAGATTGCCCATAAGACTAAGCTGCATTGATAATAAAGCTACCATTCATGGTAGTCTAATGAATAAACAATGTCTCGGTAGTATTTATTAACCTAACTATAAATTGTTGATGATTGGAATTTAATATTATTTGAGGAAAGAAAAAAAGCAAAAGAAGAATCCTCTTGAAATTAAATGATTCTAATGACAATGGTATATATAACTTCATGTTTCTCATGAACACATACCTTTAAATTTATTATAAGATTTTCTTTTTTAGAACTCGTTCCTTTTTAAAATAAATTTATACAATTTCCTTGGTGCCTCTAGGTCCCTGAACCCATGATTACTCCGCAATGAAAGCTCAATGGAGGAGTACCAGTTTCTTTCTTTCTTCAAAATAATTATGCACTACATCGTTATCCTTATCATGAAAGTGGGACACACTTCTTTTCCTTTTGTTTTCAATTAAAAATCATTACATGGTGCTTAGATATTTATTTGTGCGTAATATAGGATGAAGACTATATATTTCTTTTGTATTAGTAATTCGACTTTTAGCTTTTCTATTTGTCTTCTGCGTCCTCCACTATTGACCCATAAATTCATAGAAGTTGTTTGGTGTTCTACAATTAATTCAAAATCCCTTAATCCAACAACATAATAAGTGCATTTGATTTATCGTCCAAATTGAGATATTGAGGGATGCTTGAATGCATAGTGTAATTGATAATCTAAACAAAATTTGTGAGTTCATATGATCT
The DNA here is from genome assembly GCA_024138005.1 of Lumnitzera racemosa. Classification (NCBI taxonomy): domain Eukaryota; kingdom Viridiplantae; phylum Streptophyta; class Magnoliopsida; order Myrtales; family Combretaceae; genus Lumnitzera; species Lumnitzera racemosa. The sequence goes on along the minus strand of JAMXBC010000004.1, from coordinate 94,813,218 downwards.
CAATATCAATCAACGAATCTAATCATATGTATAGCTTGTAGAATGGAATAAAATATGAATACAATTACAATGCTTAAAGAATAGAAAGACAATATCAAAATTTACTCAATTTCATACCAATCAAGTTGCTTGTCAAATTTGCTACCTGACCTCCAATGATACTTGCGTTTTTTATCAATGAATCTTCATCACATCATCATTTTAAAGTTGATTGAAGTAATAAATATGATAAGCGAAAGTTTGGTTAGGTAAAATATTTTTGCAATTTTAAGTTGTGGATGTACAATCTGGCAAAGTAGAACTTCAAATAGTTACAACATTTAGCAACATTCAATTTTAAGTGTAAAATTAAAAACACATTCAAAGTTTAGAGAGTACTATTAACATCATCACAAGAATAAAATAGAAAAATAATAAGTATTTTTTATAATTATTTTCAGGTTTTATAGATAGATATGGTAATATGCTATAAAAGACTAAGAATAGCTATTCTTTTATCTCTTGTCAAGGAATTACAATTACTCATTTCATAACAATAATAATTCAATGTAATAATTGCTTCACCAATCAAATGCAAAAAAAAAAAAAAAAAGGTTTGCGAGGCATGAATAGCTATTTTATTTCACCCTCACGAAGCCAATCAAAGGTATTGTAAGAATTGGACAACAAAGAGGAACAATTTTGAAACTTAGAATGATAATTTTATAACTAATTAGTAAAAGATTCTATCTTATATGTATTTATGTGTCTATATGTATATATATGTATATATATATATATATATATATAGATTTTAATTTTAATAACCTCCATATGCATTTTTCCTAGCCAAAATCCATGTTTCACAGGATAGAGAATAAAGAAATTCTATCCTACTACTTTCCTATGGAAGTTGGCAATAGCCGAGATCACTAGACCAATCCTTAGTTGAACTTCTAGTAGTTTAATGGCCATTAATAGTGGTAGACTTGCACAAGCCCTCTTTGACGTGGTTAATGAGAGAGGACAATGATTGGAGTTAAGTTGAGAGAATATAGTGGATAGTTGATTAGGAAGAATTCCAAAGAATCCCATTACTTGGTGTCTCATCTCTTATTTGTAAGTAAGGTAACTGTCAGTAGAAGCATTCTATACGGCTTCAACAATCAATCTTGTGTAAATGTAAAATTTTGAGTACTTATCACTTACGCCTTTCGACTTTATACTTTGATGTCTATGTAAATTATGGATTTAATCTTCTTATGATTACTAAATAAATTTGTGTCCAAAATTTCATATAAAAAAGATTTTAAGGTTATATATATATATATATATGAATATACTTGTATATATTTCTTTAACTTATGAAATGCAACCTAAGATATTCCACTATTTCAGATATTATTAAGGTTCAATATAAATAGTTATTCTTTTTTTCACTAGACAGGTCAAAAGATAGTTAGATTGACACTTATCTACGAAATCCATAAGAGGAAGAGCATACACCTTCAACTTTTTTTAAGAATCTAGAATAGGTCCTCAACTAGGATCATAAGCTAGTTAGTCCTATTTCTAAACTACTCATATTTACTTAAATTTGATTTTACAACGATTGAGTTAAGTTGAAGAAGTTAAATCCACTCCAATCGTTCGTCGAATTGAACTCCAACTTAATAATGTCGAAGTTGACTAGCTTATGAACCTAATAAGCTCAAGTAAAAAATTTAATGTTAGTTGTGTTTAGATATTATTATCATTTTAGTTTAAAGAAAATTATTTTTGAAATAGATCACCTCTAAAATTGAATTTGATGAATTAAGGACAGGTTTATTGAGTGGTGCTTTGAGTTAAGTTCAAACTCGAAATCGTAAACCCAATTGAGTTAGAGTTGCTCAAGCTTTTAATTTTCCATCATTGAAGCTTTATATTGTATCTTCTTAATTCAATTAATTTATAACCATAACCTCAATCATCGAGACAGCAATTTTTCAGTAGTACAATTTATTTGGCTTCAGTATATCTCTTTTGTATACTTATCCCACCAACTATATGACAAGATCAAATAAAATTAACAAATATGAAACTTGGTATTATCTTTCTGATTATTTCAGTGAAGGGACCCAAATCATATGATTTTTGTCACCCTTTTTCGTCTATATCTCCAAGAGTTAGTCTCATCCACTTGGAAACTTATCCTTTGTGCTAATTATTATATCATTTTCCACATGAATAATAATAATAACTTTAGGAACTTTTCCATCTTTTTAATGATGTGGTAAGTAAAAAGCTTCCATTATGGCGCCAAAATGCGAGTGATGGGTTTCTTAGCTGTACCATGAAAGCAGGTAAAGTGCATGACTTCAGTTAAAATGGTCCTGCAAATACCATCTCATCGTCGACGAATTTTTAAATAATTGTATTAGGATACATAAGTTTTAACTTTTAATCCAGGGAAATGGTACAGGAAATCCTATATCTTCTCTGATTTTATGAATTGAATTCTGAATATTTTTAAGGATACATTTAGTTTTCTCTAAGCAAATGATCAGTTTCTTACCTTATGTATAAAAAGACTCGCTTCAGGTACGTAATAGAATGTTAGGATCCTTATAATATTAAATATTAGTCACTAACAAGATGAATGATGTTCAATTCATTTCTTCTTAGCATCTCAATAGTTGTAATAATAGTTGGAAAAAAAGAAAAGGGTGAAAATCGGTAATAGGACACAAATGTTCTGTAATACCATTGCTTTGAGGGTGGTGATGTTGTTTTATTTTGCCCCCGAGGGATGTATTCATGTAAAAATGTATAATTGACCTAAAAATAAAAGGCATGTGGGCACTGAGGACGCTGAAAGTGAAATGTTGGAATGCATGAGATGCAAACCGCGTAATAAATATGGGATGTAGTTCTGAAAGTTACCATAGACAACACCTCGTTTAAAAATCTTTTATGTGTTGATGCAATTTTTAATATAATACTTTGTTAAACTATTGATAGTGACAATGATGGAGAAACTATACATCGATATTTTTTTCCCGACCAAACGGGACCGCAATATGTCTCGATTCTCCTCGCCAGACTGATATTGATGTAAGATATTTCTTGGTAAATGCTTTTTGGATTTTTTTTTTCTTTTTTGAGATTTGTTATTATTAAAATTTTGGAATCGTTTAATATTATTATTGCAACCTTAAAAGATTTGAATGTTATCGGTCCCTTTTAGCCTATAAGTGATTATAGAAGGCAATCACAACAGTTAATATTCAATATTAAAAGTAGTCGGTCATGGAAAATACTCACAAAAAATGAGGAAGGTGAGTTCCATTTTAAAAGCAAGGAAAAAGTTTTTCCATATTGTTGAATTGTGTTTCTATTGTTGTTGTTTATTACCACTAAGCACTAGCTACTACCATATTGTCTTCAATATATCACTACTTTTGGCACACAGGAATAGTTTTGAAATGAAATTGTAATTTTTAATTTCAATCCTTTTTATTTTTTCATTTTTGGAAATATTTATAGAAGATAGGATTGCAATTTTTTGAAATTGGCAATTCGGCTTTGATTCCACATTTTATAGAAAGAAATAGTGATCCTATTTTGCTCTCATTGATCATTATTAATTAAGAGTACTTATTTAATCCTCAAACTAATTAATACATATAATATTTTAGGGTATTTTTGATAAATATTACTATATACTATACAAATTCTATTATGTTATGTTTGTTATATGGGAATAAATTAGAATAGAATCGCGATCTGAGTTCTATTCCCTCTCCCCTTATTTGCAAGTGTAATTTGAAGAGTAAATCGTGATTTTATGAAATCTTCGCTAAAGGCAGAATCGTAATTTAATTCTACTGTCATTAATTGCATCGATTTAAAATTATTTATTTAAAGTTCAAATAAAACATACAATAAAGGGCATTTTTGATAATTAATACCATACACACTAAATATCATTTCATTCCATATCATTTCCTAATGTAACAAAGCATTTATTATTTCAATTCTTCTTCCATTTCATTCCATTCCATTCTAATCCATTCATGTATACCAAGCATGACATTCCATTCCATCATATCGGTATTTCTAAATATAAGAATGGTTATAATTCCACTCAATTTCATTCCAAACCATTTCAACGTACCAAACATGAGACTTGTACCTACAATATCTTCATATTGCTATTTTAATATTTGATAATTATAAAGATTTTATTGTGATAAATGTTGAAGAAAATCTATAGAAACTGTTTTCCATGAAATAAGTATACCCTCCTTTAGAGTAGTGTTTTTTTTTTTCCCTTCAATATAAATATGTGAATGAATTGAAAATAGAGATCCTTAATTATATTTATTTCATATATACTTAGTCTACCTATCATTGAAACTGAACACTTTAGACTCAAATATATAAAAAGTACTCGAAAGCTGTTGTATAACTATATTTATTGCGACAAATGTAGCAAAAAGTAAAAATAAATGAATAAATATAACAAAATGTTCAAGATCTAACAAACATAATGGAATTTTTATATGGTTTTATGTGATTTTTTTTTTTTAACATTTTAGCATTCTTTTGATTATTTTGTCCAAAAAGAAATATAGTAAAATAGAATCTAAATGTATGTTTTTTAACATTTTCTTGTTTCTCCTTTTGAAATTTAAAGACTCGATTTTAAAAATAAAGAGGTATAGTATAAATGGAGCAAATATATAAAAGAGATTTGTATTTTTCCTTGAGTATACCTAGTAGATACTGGGAGAAAAAAAAAAAAAAAGATAAGCAGAGTATTTTCTTTTATGTTATTTGGCATACTATATATCTCTTCAAAGTTCTGTCCTTCAGTGCTCTACTAACTGTTTGGTAAATTACTGAGATGAAGGGATTTCTACAGGCCAAAAGTATTCCAATTCCAATTCCAATTTACGAATTTTCCATTGCTGTAACGATATATGTTATTATGATTCTATTCCCTTGGTAAAATTTAACAAAGAGAAATTTTAATGTAGAATCCATGGGTTTAAAATTCCTTGGATCAACGATCTGTCTCTTTCTTGTGCACCGCAGATTAATCAAAGTCATATTTATGTTTAATGAGGCTAATCCAATATTAATAACGTTATATATAAGATTAGTTGCTTGAGTTAGTGATAAGATATGGAAAGTTAAGCCTGATTTAGATGTTCTAATGGATGACTCCTAAGACTACCTTGTTCAGCTCTAATCTTTCTTAACAAGCCAATGTACTTATTGGATCCATAAAAAAATTATTCAGCTTGACTCCGGGCTCCTCTTTCTTAAAGATGTTAAAATCGTAGGTATTTTTAAATCCTAGTTACACTTATCATACATAATAATCGCGATTTGACCATGATTATCAACTACTACACCCTATAGTTGATATTTAACGTTTAGCAGTTCCCATCAAGGAGTTTGAACTCCCCCTCATAATAAAATTCTAATTATTTATTTATTTTTTATTTTTGGTGAGCTGTATTATAATATTACAAATTAGAAAATAGAGACTCGAATTTAGTTATTGTGAAATTAATATTTATACTACTAGACTACAAAATTTTAATATAATAAACTTTTAATTTGAGTTTCCACTCTCATGTTTAATTCACCTATAGCACATGTCAGGACAATATGTACACTTACAATTGAAAAAATATATTCCTCCCCTCTAATTCCCCTCATTATGATTCTTTGTAGTGAAAATCATCCAAGCATAACATGATCACTTATTTCACAAAAATAAAAAATAAAAATGATACAATTGCTTGAATATCAATAGCTCTTTTTAATAATAATAATAAAAAAAATATTTGTATGAATTGAGTCTTTGTAGATTGACAACAATATGTGTAATACATCGGTACATAGCAAAACATTAACTATAAGTATTGTTATACATGTTATGTATCTTTATAGATATATATTTTTTTATATACATATATTCTCAGTTTACAAATGGCTTCTCTATTTATTTAAATGCTTGTCGTATAGATCACTTCTTTGATCTCATCGTCAATTTCAACTATTTTCTTAGGGATTATTAAGTGTAATGTTAATAAACTCTTTCTAGGAGCATAAATAATCGAACCTATCTATAGGCTATTTGAATGGATTTCAGTTTTTACTTGAGTTGGAATCAATTATAGGCGATTGAGACTAAGCTAGAGCTAGTTGTTTGAGTAATTTATTCAACCAAGCTCAAGTTGCAAATATTTAATCTAACATGCTTGCATGCTTAATTAAACTCAAGGAATGTATGAAAAAAATCAAGTTCAATTTGTCACTGAACATCAATATTATAAAAATTTTGCTTCTAAATTCAATCGAACTTTTGTCATTCAGCAACTGGCACCTATAACAAATTTTAGCCCGTTGGTCTTCTTCGTGAATTTCTTTTACCGCACCTTTTTGTTGAGATCTTGTTGCCCAATAAGATTAGAGCAAGAAAGTGGATTAAGAGATTTCGATTTTTGGTCTGAGAAAGGGAATCAACGGAAAGAATATTCAAGGTAGGCAATCAATATCCCGTTTTCTCCGAAAGAGCGTATAAGGCAACTTTAAGCTCTAGAAAGGATCTTTCCTCTTTACAGCCACCAAGAGGATTGTTATTTCCTTTAATATTATGGATGATATGGATTCAACGTAATAATAGACTTTTTTCTAATAAACCCAATTCATATCTTTCATTAACGAAAAGTTAATGAATCATGGACATATTCTAAAAGGCAAAAAAGCAACTTACTCTATATTAAAACAACCGATAGCATGAAACCCACCATTGGAGGATGGGTCAAGTTGAACACCAACGGTTTAGATATAAACAATAAAAATGGGATTAGTGATAACTGCGGGTGTCGTTAATGAAGACAGAAGAGGATGAATTGTGGTGTTTGGAGCTGGCTGACGATTCTAAATCTATACTTGAATTATAAGGAAATATTATATCTCTATAGACTTGATCCAAGCCATAAGCTTGAAAACAAGTTCTTATGCAGATAGATTGCTTAATTTTGCTTTATGTAGTTCCTTGGTCTTAACGGGGAAAAAAAGTGGGTTTTGAAAAGTTATTTTCTAGAAAATGACAACAGAAAACCTAAAGCATCCCCAGATGCGATAAGATTCTCTATGTAATCAAAACTTAGTACAAACAAATCGATGACGATGTTTGTCATGTGTCTGCATTAATTTAATATAATATATATCTTTCTCTCTTTGTGGTAGGTATTAGTATGCCTCGAAAGCGAGAAGCATATACTTCCTAAAATGCACAAGCTGGTGCATTCCCTTTGCGGAGCATCAAGGGTCATTCTGCAGAGTCCCCACAGCATATCTTAAATTATGAGTTTAGGCTAATAGGTAAATACGATTGGTACTTTTTCTGTTGGGATTTTTGTATTGCCACTAACATGCCCAGTACATATAAAAAATAATAATAATAATCAGATAATTTTTCAAATGGGGTTATTATCTTATCCAACGAAATGATTAAATTTATCCTTTAAAAGAGGAAATCTCTATCTATATTAAATTTTATAGCCATTTTAATGGTTAGATGGTGAACTGGATAGTCACATGGACAAAAGGCAGGCAAGAGTAAGAATGAGGTTTACTTAGTGAATTCTTTTTTCCTAGTTATGGGGGTTTGTTCATAATTGGTTTTGGTGCTTCGGTTTTATTTCTCTCCATTTTACGTTGAGACATAGTGGGTACCAACGGAGTGGCAAGAACTTGAATATACTAAAAGAAGAGCAAGGCAAGGTTGATTATAAGTTCCATACATAAGATGGGTAAAATGTACAGAAATTAGGTGACCATAGACATAAGTTCATTTGACAAACTATGCTTGAAAATCATCAATCTTTTAAATCAAAAGTATAGCAAATAAGTGGACGTGAGGGTTTTTATTATATTTTTTTTAAATCTATCATATGCTCCGAATTTTCTTGATGAGTCATTAACATTCATGAGTTAGATAGTGTAATCATTTATAGCATAGTTTATGGTTTCAACTACATTTGCAGCTTCTACACTAAACAAGTGAATACTTAGCCTGTATACTGCAAGTTTTGATGGCATCAAGAGTTTCAAAAACTTTTGTCGCCACATTCCTCGTTGCCGTCGGAATGCAAAGAAAGGTATAATAATAACATTTATCACTATAGAAGTGGTTGTCAAAATTAGACAGTACAATATATAATAAATAGGATAGTACAATTCTTTTGTACTATATTTTGTGTATCGAATATTAGACAGAATTTTATAATTGAAAATGTAATTCCCTTAAATCGAAGATAATAGAATTTTCATCATCAAAATACCTTTTGGTATAATAGTTTAAAGTTTATTAAAATTTTAAAGTTAAAGGAAATACTCTCAAGATGGGTAGCCTCTTATGAAGTAGTTGCACTAGGAATAAGATTGTGCAATGTATTATACTAAAGCGAAAAAATTCTTGGTGTGAGTAATTTTAATCAGGTTGTTACATGTGGTACAAAACAATTCACTTGTTAGAAATAGCTGAGTTAAGTGCCATGTAGGGAAAAGTGCTACAAGATGAGGCAACTCATGAATCTGTAAAAAAGCACCTCTAAAATCTTCCCTGCTTGGTAGTGATTTTAAACTTGTATAATAAAACTAATAAAAACTTTAGTTTTTTTAAGGAGATAGATTGTAATGCCCTTTAAATAGAAGGTAATAGGGTTTTAATTATTGATACACCTTTTGGTGCTGTAACCTAGAGTTTATTGGAAATCTAAAATTAAATATGCTTAGTTGAGAATACTCTAAGGATAAGTGATTTCTTGGAAAGTAACTGCATAAGGGATAGAATCATATGGTATACTATAATAAAGTAGATAATACTTCGGTATGAGGAGTTTTTGGTCAGGTCATTACAGAAAAAAACAAATAGCTATTCATATTATAAATTATAAAAAAAGTTTAATATTGTAACTTAAGAACCCTGTGTAAAGTTTTTTTGAAATTTCAAAGATATATTTATTTTGCATTATATAAAATAATTTTTGTACCTTCAAATATATGATATAAATTTTTTAGCTTTGTCTAGTATTCAAGGTTCTTTTGTCTAATAATATGGTTGAAATTTAAATCAAACAATAGATTAAAAATTTTGTCTAGTACTATGCCATAAACGATATGTAATCTACTTTCTTGGCTTAACACTATTTCAAGCTAAAGAAATTGTCTCAAAACATCCATCACATTCAACCATCCTTGTTCAAATCTAAAACCCTTTATATTCAACAAGATTCAACTGAATCAACAAGGGAAAGTGGTCTAACCCATAAGCTAGTAAAGTAGTTATTTTTATGGAGGGAAAATCCTATAACTAGTCTGTATTGATTAAACCCTTGTTTAGTCTCTCTTTTATCCATATATTGTTAGCTCGTTTACTAGACTAAGTGAATTTTTGGCCCTGACATCCTACATCAATCAACCCACAATCTAAAATCATTTGATTAAAACTTGCAATATGCCGATGTGGCTTAGGTCTTCCGCCACTCTTTTAATCCACTAAGCTAACTTCATTTAAATCACCGACAATCATCCAAGGTGAGTTAACATGTGATGCTAAGATATGGAACCTGTCTCAAAGCCTTAATCTTCTACCGTAATCAGGATTTTCCTAGTAGAATAAGATACATATCCTCATACCACCCAATTGCTCAACAAACTGACAAATAATTAAATTTTTATTCGAACTAATGACATCCATTCCAACTCCTCCTTTCCATCATATCGCCAGCCTACCAAATAACCGATAGGGTCAACATTCTGGGAGTGAACAAAGTGAAATCTTCTTTGTAGACATCCCAATTATTGTTTATTTCTGTCTCCATCAGGAAGCAAACGAGGGGTTGAAACTTCTAAATGAGACGATGAAGCTCAATGACTATACAAGGCTACCTCAAGCCTTGATAGTTCTAAGATAGGAAAGTCATGCCGACTCCATGGTTATTGTAAGACAACTACATAAACCTTTAGCAAGTGAACTAGAAGCTTCAACTACTGCAATCTTAATAAGCTATTGCTCAAAACCAATCACTTCAAATTTAAGTGAGCTAGAAATAGAGGATTTCTTCTTTGCTGAAACATGTTTACTCCTTCACTGGATGCGCCCCCTACCTAGTAAAATAAAGCTTTTAGTACTATCATATTTAGTACCTAAACCCTTCCAATTAACATCATCCCCACACTGCAGTTGGTGTCGCTTCAAAGAGAGGCCACGAAGGCTTTCTTAATTGGTGATTTAGGCTTAAAGGAAGGGGACCGTCTCACTTTAGGGAGGAAACAAGAGGTGAGATAGTCAACAATTGACTCATGGTCGGAAAAAGCAAGGGGAAGCCTAGGGGAGGATCGATTGTGGAAATGGGTTCATCAACAAAATAATGTGGTACTGGGATAACATTAGGTAGGGTTAGTCTTGATAGATTTGATGTGGGTAAAGGTTGATAATAAGCAAAGTAGGACTAGATGTAGTTTCAATGTTATTAGGTGTTGTTTCAGAGAGAGTAAGTATTTGTAGTTTATTTAGACTATGCATTGGTGAGGAAAAAGATGGGTTAAGTGTTTCATGAACCGGGTTTGGGAAAATTCCATCAGAAGTAGGGCTTATAATAGCAAGAGAGAAAATCTTTTTCTTACCTTTATAGAAGTATTTGCCAAATATGTGTATTTAACAAGCGCTGACATAGCAATCTCTTGGATTTTTGTAGGAGTTTTTCGGGATTATCCATAACAACCACATGACTATCAACATTCACATGCTTAGAAAATTACGTAACTCCTATCGATTATGTTGTACTCCCTGAATTCCTCGAGTAAGAAACAATAGCGGTTAATTGTGAGGAAATAGCAGTCGACAACTTCTTCTTCTTATCAAGAACTGCTATCCTAGAGCCAAGTAATGTTACAAATCTTGCCTTAAGTGATTTATCTAAATTTCTGGCAATAAAATCGGGCAAAGTTTTCTTATTACAGCAGGAGTCTAAATGGTTGATAATTCCACAAGCAACACAAAAATCACCAAGCCTTTTGTATTTGAAAACAGTCCTCATATTTGTCCCATCAGGTTTTTTTCAACCAAGCACCAAAGATCAAAGGCTTTTTGCCAGGAAAAGACACTCTCACTCGGGGGAAATCCCTATCAAGCTCAGAAAACTCATCTATCTTTATAACTCGTCCAATCTTTTGCCCAAAGATACCAGTATTTTGTGATGTAAGCATGTTTAATGGTAAGCCATGAATCTGAATCCAAAAACTGTTCTCATCAAACACTAAATCTTCCAATTTTTGAGAGGGCTCCCATTTCTTAATAATCATAGGCTACTCGATAATAGTCCAAGGTTGTAAATTTAAAATCAGATCAGCAATAATGCCTTCCTTAGTCACCGCATGGAAAAGATTATCTTTCATATGGGAGATCTTCATCGGACTTATATGTTCCCAAGCCCTAACTAAGATATTAAGTACAACAGCCTTGGGAATGAATGGAGTCAATGTTGCCGCTTGTATCCACATCCTGAGAGTCTAAAGTGAGATCACCATTACATTGGAAGTCATTTGATGCAACCATATCTTGATTAGTCGACACTGTGAGGGAAATAACTATAAGATTAATGACACCTTAGAGGAATTACGTAAATACAATATGCATACACTTTGGGAATACAAAAAATCACAAAAACAACTTTAGAATACCAGCAAGACAAAAACAAGATTTTTCAAAAAAGAGATAAATACCTACTTAGGAGAGACAGAACACAAGTATATAGATAGAATAATAAGAGGAAGGAAGCAGGACCAAAGCAAAAGACAGAATAAATGACTGACAACTACCGGAGAAATTAATTAAAGAAACTGACAAGAAAGTAAAACACATAGTAAACTTCCACTAATCGAGAATTTAGGAGAGATGGTATAGTATAAATTTTGGAAAAAGCAATAGACAAATGTTAAGGAATGGCTCCATAGGAGAGAAGTCTCTCTCTCTCGAGAAGTTCCAACTATATTGGAGATAAAGAGCTATTACAAATAGTTTGATTCGATGGAGTAAAAGAGCGGTTACAAATAATGAAGTTAATTGAGGAATTGCATGATAAATTGGCATGTGTGCAGAATTATGAAGTCTTAGATGTAATTTTAGATGAAGAGTTGGTTTTACAGCAACAACTAGCTGTGGCCCAACAATAAGAAGAATTGTTTTGGCATTAGTGATCCCGTATTAACTAACTCAAATACAGTGATTGAAATACTAATTTTTTCCACAAGGTCACCCTTAATCAAAGAGTAAGGAGCAAAGTCTATCGAATTTGAGATCAAAGAGTAAGGAGCAAAGTCTATCGAATTTGAGATCAATGCATTGGAGAGTAAGAGAAGAGGAGGTGTTGAATGCTTTTATTGACTATTTTTCTCATATCTTTAGTTCTTCCACTCCTTAGCTGTCTGAAGATGTTTTAACACAAATACCTCATCTGATTACAATAGATCACAATGAATGGTTAATCAAATTGTTGGATATAGATGAAGTGAAGGAAGCAGTGCTCTAACCAGGTAGCTTGAAATCATTAGGTCTTATAGTTTTAATAGATTATTCTACCAATCACATTGGAAGTTGTTGGGCCACTATATTTTTGAGGTAGTCAAATCCTACATGAACACAGGTACTTTCCCTCCTCGTTTTAATTCTGTTGATATTGTTTTAGCTCTAGAGGTTTCTTATTTTGAAGATATCACTCAATTTCGCTTTATCAGTCTTTGCAATTTTTCATATAAAATTATTTCAAAAGTGTTATGTAATTATCTATAACCACTTTTAGATAATGTTATTTCTCTATTCCAAAGTGCTTTTGTTCTTGGTCGTCTAATTTAAGACAACGTTATAATGGCTCATGAGATTTTTCACTATCTAAAATTGAGTAAATGCAAGAAAAAACACTTCTATGCTATTAAGATTGATATGGCAAAGGCTTATGATCATGTCGAGTGGTCTTTTCTTAAGGTTGTTATGATTCATATAGGTTTCTCTACTATTTAGATTAAATAGATTATGTCATGTCTATCTTCTGTAACTTATAGCTTATTACTAAATGGGAAAAGGGTTGGTTACTTGCAACCAACTAGAGGATTGAGATAAGGAGACCCGTTATCCCCATATTTGTTTATATTGGTGGCATATTATCTTTCTCGAATGATTATGCGAGCTAGTGCTTTTGGTATTTTGAGTAGTACATAAATTAAAGAATCTAGCCCTTGGTTCACCCATTTATTATTTGTAAGCGACTCTTTATTTTTTGTAGAAGCAAAAATAAAGAATGTTTGCAAGCTTAAGCAAGTCATTGAGCAATATTGTCAAATCTCAAGTCAGTAAGTAAATTACTAGAAGAGTTCTATCATCTTTAGCAAATCCACCCTAAATTAGATAAGGAAATCATGTGCAGAAGAGTTGAGTATTCATCCGACTCTTTCCCCTTATAAGTATTTAGGTCTTCTTATTTCTTGTTGTAGATCTAAATCTCAAGCTTTAGGATTTATAAAGGATAGAATTATTCAGAAGCTTCAAGGTTGAAAAAGAAACTTGTTGTCTATTGGGGGAAAAGAAGTAATGCTTAAATCTATAGCTTTTTCAATACCAACTTATTCGATGTTCATTTTTAGTTTTCGAAATAAGTGGTGTATTGAAGCTAATTCTTTATTTGTAAACTTTTGGTGGTGAGAGATTAACATGGGAAACTAAACCCATTGGAAGAAATGGAAAGATCTAGGAAAAGTTAAAGATAGAGGTGGATTGGGTTTTAGAGATATGAAAGCGTTTAATTTAGCTTTACTAGGTAAATTAACTTGGATGATTTTGCAAAACCTAGATGCTTTATGGGTAAGATTGATTAAAAGCATCTATTATCTACATTAGGATTTTCTTGATGCTTCTAGAGGTAGTATGGTGTCTGGGGGGTGGCAAAGCATTTTAGAAGGATGAGATGCCATTGCAAAGGACTTAGTTTAAAGAATTAGAGATGGAAGATCAGTGGAATGATCCATGGGTTATTAATATACCAGGTTATAAATTGGAAAACTGAGAGGTTGATTCACCTCTATAAGACTTGTATGTGTGTGATCCTATAAATATTGTCACTAGGACTTAGGATCTTTTAATTGTTCATTAGTATCTATCCCAGCATGAGAGAGATGCTATATTGAGTATACCAGTCCCTACTAGTCATCAAATAGGATGTTTTGGCCTAACGAAAAGAATGGTCAATATATAGTGAAGAACAGATATCATAGCATATCATTGGCTACTTTTAAATTTGCTGTACAAGATGTGGGATCATCTTATGTGATCAATAAGGGCTTTTGAAGAAGGATTTGGAGCTTGAATTGCCAACCAAAGTATAAACACTATATATGGAGTTTATGCTTTAGTTACTAACCAAAATCTTTTTTGTAGGAAAATCATCAATAGCCCTTTTTACTGTTTTTGCAATTTACTAGAGACTCCTGAGCATTTATCAATGTAATATGATTGGCTCAGAGCGGTGTGGTTTGGTGTTATACAAATCATAGCTGAAGATTATGACTTAACCACAATTCATTCATGAACTAAAGATGTAATACAGCAGCGAGGTTTATCAAGGATAGATTCAAAAGAGTTCCTCTCACATGTTCTACTAGTTCTTTGGTTCATCTGGATGCATCACAATCAATGTGTATTCAATAATGAAAGGTGGAATCCTTGGCAGGTAATCATTATAATCCTTAATCAACTCACATTACTGTAGTAGAGCATGTCATTCGAAAGAATGAGAACTAAAGGTACAGGACATATTGAAGAATTGGCCATTAGTTCATCCTCAAGCATTGTGCAAATTTCAATAAAAATAACTACTACAAATTTTGTTAAAGATGCAAGGTGCAAACTTAAGCCGATACCATGCTCCAATTGCTATCCCGTCAAGAGTTGTATGGTAGCATCCCCTTCTTAATGATGTAGTTAAGATCAATTGTGACGCATCTATCTTTGTAGATTCTAGCAAGAGGGATTGGGTATCATATTTAGGGACTCATCAAGTTGTCTATTATACATGTGTTTACATTATCCATTTATGCAACTAATGTAGAGATTGTTGAAGCTCAGGTTGCTAAGTAAGGTTTGATTGTGGCTAAAGACAAAAGATGGACTAATATCAAAATAGAAAATGACTGTGAATTGGTCGTAACGGCTTATTCTTCACCAACCTTGCTCTCTTGGAAGTTTGCTACTATTATTTATGATATTGTTAGTCTAAAAGCTTTCTTTCCATCTTATAGTGTTCCATAAGTTCATCACGACATTAATGCTTGCGCTCGTTGGGTTACCACCTAAGCAACACATTGGATGAGTTGTTGTTATATGGTTGATGGACCATTATCCCATCTTGCAAATTTACATTTTGTGGACTAGGCGTCTAGACCCCTAGATTTGTAAGGTTATGTTGTTTAGAGAAGTTTATTTGGAAAAAAAAAAGAGAGTAAACATTTACTTTTTACAATTTAATGCTTGTACTTCTAATATGGTTGGAAGTTAACGTTTGTATTTTCAATTTGATTGGCAATTTAGACTCTAAATTTTCACTAAATTACAATTAAACTAAAAATACAAACACTAAATTTTTGCAAAAAAAATTTAAATACTAAATTATATTTGAAATTGAAACTATAAATAACAGTGCATGAATACATCCCTCTTATATCATTTAAATCTAAATAAGTGGGGATCCAATGATTTGAAGCAACCCATTTAAGTTTCAAATGTGCAAAGCCTTTACAACGGCAATTACTAAAAGTCTTCATTAGAGAAGAGTATAGCTACAAGTAATTGATCGGTTTGAATTCTTTGAGTTTTATTATCAATTGCTTTAAGCCTATATGTTTTTTTTTTTCTCATTTACCATATATATATATATATGTCATAATTTGTGCACAATATGCCAAGATATTTTTAATGTATTTATGAATAATATTTATAAAAGCTAAGTATTTATTATATTTATATATTTTTATGCTGGTATATATTTTATAATAAAGTCCCAAAGATAATTAGAGTATGTATAAAATTATAATAAAGATATATTATTAGTAAGATTTTATTACATTGTAGTATTTAAAAGTTGTCCTTAGTTGGATAAATATCTAAAGGGGACATATATATTTAGACCAATACGTTGTATAACTAAGATCATTCTCATTGGACTAAGAAAGATATTCAAGTTATACAATTGAATACCCAAAGTTAAGTGGATACACTGGATATAGCCCACTAATAGAGGACACCAAATGCCTAATATCGCTAGTCCCTCCTTTAAATGAACGAGTGTAAATAATCCCTAGACTTGAGACCTTCATATATTTTATATATAGAATTCTGTGCTTTAATGCCAATGTCGTTAAATGTAATCTTTATTTAGATTGTAAATTATACAGTTATTGGATATAACATGAAATATAGAGAGGATAGTGATGAGTTAAGATAGAATTCATCACTCTTTTGGATTAGGGAGTCAATATGTAGGGCTACTTGGTTAAGATAATAGTGACTTATGAGCTCTTAGGTATAGTAAGTATTATCAAGTCGATTTTATCTTGGAAACGAAGTAAAGTGATTAAACATTGATCACGTGATATGTAATTGTTTAATTAGGATATCATTTGATGAAGGAACTTAATTACACAATAATCAGTTTATAGTAGTTTCTCGTTCACAATTTTTCTATTACATTAGATTACCAACAACTATTAGTAGACGGTTACCTTGGTTTATGTTTATATATATATTACCTCCGTATATAGAAACCTAAAGGGTCGCATATTATAGTATGATTAATAGAACAAAGTTTTGACGAAAAATTTTAGTGGTTAATATTTATTTCAAAGCTAGAATAAGTTAATCTGAAATAATAAATTGGAAGTAATTATTTTATCACATGGTATATATTTATAATCAAGTACTTTTTAAAGGCTATATATTTTATTATTACCTTTTCGTGTAAAAATAGATGGAATTTATTAATTCCATGTTTAATTGCTATTGAAAAGTTTATGGTAATCGAAAAAATATGGAATTTATTAATTATATATTTAATTGCAATTGGAAAGCTTATGGCAATTAAAAGACTGTCTACCATTAATTCTATGTTTAATTGTTACATAATGGAAAGGTTGTGCCAATTGAAAAGTCCATAGAATGAAAGGTTTCTTTCATTAATTTTAGTTAATGTTTAAAAGAGATAAGAGTAGGGGAAAGAGCCCGATGATAATTTTCTATTTTTAGAGAAATACCTAAAGAAAAGGTAAGAGAAATAGATATAACATTTTTCTTCTTAGTTTTTCTAATTCTAATCCTAATTATCTAATAATATAAAGGATTAGAATTTGTTATTGTTATCGTATGTGTGGATACCGTTAAAGGGATTACATTTGGAGTCCTTGTGGTGAATATATTTTGAAACAACAAATCAGATTCAAATTTTAATTGAACTCTATCCTTAAGAAGAGATGGTATTTCTTATCAAGGAAAAGGTAGTTTTATAATCTTTTATTAACATATATATTTTTATTGCATGTCGTACATGGATTTTAAGATATGTTTTGTAGTTTTTTTTTTTTCTTTTTGCTATATTCTTTCTGATCTATAAAACCTAATAGTAGTATCAAAGGAATTTGTGTAACATATAAAACATATGTTGGTATTGGCCTAAATTTGATTTATAGAATAATTGTTATGATCTTTGTGGGATTAATTTATTCATGTTTACATTATGGATTTGATGTGAAACATGGGACCTTTTGCTTTCAAATCGCAAACATCTATATCTTTTGTAAGTATAAATCATTGTTTGATATTGACAATATTTTTTTATTCATAGATTGAGAAATTCCATAAATAATTGTTTTTATGAGAATTTAGTCATAGTAATCACAAGTGTGTATGTATGGATTATAATAATTATTTTGAATCAATTTGTTAATATGATTTATGTTATTTATGGAACTTTTATTGCCTACACATGATCATGGGTCTAGCCATAGATGTTTCTGTGTGAATATTTATGGTTTTATTAAATAGGGCATATGTGTCCTTTAGACGGGTTGAGTTCGAATAACGGATGTAATTTCGTTTTATTTGGGTCACGTACCCATAGATAAAATGTAAATTGAGTGTATATAGGTTTGCAAACCCAAATTTACATTCCATTTATACTCTATTTTCTGTATATTTTTTTAGAAATTTAGTTGCAGTGCTAGAAATGGAAGATTAGAGGTCCATATTTACTCGAGACATAAAGAAATATAGAAAGCCAAAGATAAGTTGCATCCAAGTTAATGGATTTTGGTCCCATGACTTTTTAGTGTAAGCCTAGCCTTGGCTCATATTTTTAGCTGGCCCATCATCATTGCATTATTGTTTTATTTGTTTTACATATGCAAGTATTGTTAATGATTGACAATAGTATATATGATTAGTGAGACATTATAAAATCCCTTAATTATATTAAGTCAAGGTTCGATAATGTTACGTTCCAGTTATAAATTATAAGATAATCAAGTTTTCATATGAGTCAATATAGCTCAGTTGTGGGCTTACATTAAATAACTGTAATTTTTATAACTTGTTATTAGGTTGACTTAAATTTAATTGTTGATTTATTAACTCAACTAAGGTTAACAATTTAATGTGAAAGCATTGGGTTTTAAATTTATACTTTAAAAGAGTAGCTCAATAGGAAATTCAAAAGTCATATAGTTTTACGATTGGTGAGTTTATTAAGGCTTATCTAAAATAATGTAATATGTAAATACAGCTTAGCTGTGTACATATTAATTTTGTTTGAGATTTTGGATTTACTAAAAAACCTTCCAATAGGCTTTTTCGAATCTAATAAAGTGGGCTATTAGATTTGAGTAAAATAGTGAGAGATAATTTAAAAGTTCTTTTATAAAATAAATTCATAAATACTAAACTTTGCATCTTTTTGTAGATCTAAAATGGCAAATAGCAACAATAACATTTCACTGCGATCTATTCTTGATAAAAACAATATTGTCGTTGGATTAAATTTCCTTGACTGGCTAAAGAAATTGAAAATTTTCTTTAGGCATGAAAGGAAATTATATGTCCTAAAAGAGAAAGAAATTAAAGAACTGGGCAAGGATGCTATAATAGAAGACTATGAGCTATATCGGAAATACTTGGAGGACTCTATTGATGTCTAGTATCTCATGTTATTCGCAACGTCATTTGAATTATAGAAATAATATGAAAATATATTTACAAGAGAGATATATGCTCACTTGTAGGAGCTATTCCAGGAAAGTTAGATGAAAACTTAGCTGTAAGATGGTTGAGGGGAGCCAAGCTCGGCCTCATGTACTCAAGATGATAGGGTACATAGAGAGGCTCGAGAGCTTAGGCTCCAAGTTAGATGAAAACTTAGCTATCGGTCTGATATTAGCTTCTTTACCAAATTTCTTCTCACATTTTGTCATGAACTATAACATAAATGGAATGGAGAGGTTTTTGACAGATCTGCTTGCCATGTTGAGGATAGCTGAAAAGGACTTAAAGTCTAAGTAAAAGACACCTTAAGAGGTTATTTTTATTAGTAAGTAAAAAAGGAGAAAGGTTAATGGAATTAAAAATTCCAAGGGTAAGTAAGTAAATAACGGTGAGCAATCTAAGCTTAAGAAGGGGCAAACAAAAGCCTAATTCTAATGAGAAGGAAGCAACATGTTTCCATTATGGCAAAAAGGGCCAGTGGAAGAGGAATTGTATTTAATTTAAGAAAAAGATGTTAAGTGAGAATAATACCGCAAGTATCTTTATGATTGAATACAATCTTCCTATTTCTTCTACATAGGTCATAGATACAGGATGTGGTTCTCACATTTGTGTTGACTTACAAGGTCTAAGTGAGAGTAGGAAGTTGTCTAAGGGAGAAATGGATCTATGAGTAGTTAATGGAGCGAGAGTTACTACTTTGGCTATAGGAACTTATATCATTTCTTTTCCCAGTAGACTTGTATTAGAATTAGAGAATTGTTATTATGTTCCTAGTTTCACTAAAAACATAATTTTGGTATCATGTTTGGATACCAAGGGATTTTTTTTTTTAGTTTAAAAATAGAAGTTTTTCATTTTATATGAATGGAATGTTTTATGGTGATGGAACATTAGTTAACAATCTTTACATTCTTAATACTAGTGAATCTATTTATTGCATTGAGATTAAGAAATGAAAACACATGATTCAAATTTTACTTACTTATGGCATTGTAGACTTGGCCAAGTAAATGAGAAATGCTTAGCTAAACTTCAGTTTGAAGGATATTTGGATTCATTTTATTTTGAATCCATAGACACTTGCGAAGCATGTTTACAAGGTAAAATGACTAAGAAACCTTTTACCAAGAATGGTGAAAGGGTAAAAGAGTTATTAGAATTCATACACAATGATGTGTGGGGGCCATCATTAACTCAAGCTAGAGGTGAATTTTCTTACTTTGTGACTTTTACTAATGATTTAAGTAGGTATGGATGTATCTACTTGATGAGTCATAGGTTAGAGACTTTTAAGAAATTTAAAGAATTTAAAAGTGAGTGATAGAGATGGAGAATATCATAGTCAAGAGTTCATTGACTACCTAAAGGAGTATGGAATAATTTCACAATTCACACCTCTTGGAATGCTAGAATAGAATGGTGTTTCAAAGAGGAGGAACTGTACCCTAATGGACATGGTTAGGTCAATAATGAGTCATGCCAGTCTTCCTTTAACCTTTTTGGGTTATGCCTTGGAAATAGCAACATATACAATTAACTGTGTTCCAACTAAGGCAGTAGATGAAACACCATATGAGTTATGGTTTGGGAGGAATCTTAATTTATCTTATATTAAAGTCTGGGGCTATGATGCTTACGTGAAGAGTGGATTCTCTGATAAGCTTTCTGATAAGCTTGTAGCAAAGTTTATTAAATGGACATTTATAGGATATCTTAAAGAAACTAAGGGATACTACTTTTATCTTCTAAGTGAGCATAAAGTGTTTGTCACTTGATATGTTACATTCTTAGAGAAAGATTTTATCTCTAAAGCAAGTAGCAGGGGTGAAGTAGATCTTGAAGAAATTCAAGATTCTATAAATGAGTTGGAACTTAAACAATTGGGTGTGAAACAAACATCACAAGTACCTATGGTGCTACAACCAGAGATTGCTCTTGAAACGCAAGAACTATGCATATCAACAAGAGTACGTCGAGAACCTAAAAGGTTAAATTTACTCGTAACACATCAAGAAGATGTACTACTAGTCGAAAATGACGAACCATTGACATATGAAAAAGTAATTGCTTCACTAGACTCTGAGAAATGGTTAGAAGGTATGAAATCCGAGATGGATTCCATGTACACCAACCAAGTATGGGATTTGGTAGATGCACTAGTTGGGGTAAAACCTATAGGGTGCAAATGGGTCTTTAAAAAGAAGACTGACGTGGATGGGACTGTAAGTACCTATAAAGCTAGGTTAGTAGCAAAAGGTTTCACTCAATGTTATAGAATTGATTATGATGAAACTTTTTTACCAGTAGCAATGCTTAAGTCCATTCGAATTTTACTTGTAATAACAGCTTATAAAGATTATGAGATTTGGAAAATGGATGTTAAAACAACTTTCCTAATTGGAAAGTTAAAGGAAGAAGTGTACATGGTACAACCTCTTGGTTTTATAGTACTTGAGAATGTCAATAAAATCTATAAGTTGAAGAGATCCATTTATGGATTGAAGCAAGCTTCTTGAAGCTAGAATTGAGATTCGATGAGGTAGTCAAGAAATTTGGCTATCTTAAGAATCCAAAAGAATCTTGCGTTTACAAGAAGGTAAGTAGGAGCACGATTTTGTTCATAGTTTTATATGTTGATGATATCCTTTTGATTAAAAATGATATACCTACCTTAGAGTCTATCAAGGCTTGGTTAGGTAAGTGCTTCTCCATGAAAGACTTGGGAGGAGCAGCCTATATCTTAGGAATTAAGATATACCAAAATAGGTATAGGAGGCTGCTTGGACTATGTCAAAGTACGTACATTGATAAATTATTAAATAGATTCAATATGTAAAATTCTAAGAGAGGATTTTTGCTTATATTACATGGTATACATCTCTCTGAGGCATTGTGTCCAAAAACACAAGAGGAGAAGGATAAAATAGGTAAAGTACAACATGCCTCAGTAATTGGGTCCATAATGTATACCATAATATGTATGCAACTAGACATCACTTATGCTGTAAGCATGATGAGTAGATATTAGGCCGACCCAAGTGAGGGTCACTAGGTTGTTGTTAAGACCATTCTTAAGTATTTGAAAAGAACAAAAGATTTGTTCTTGGTTTATGGAGGAGACGAGGAACTAGCTGTAAGAAGATATATTGATGCTAGTTTCCAAACAGATCATGATGATCTGAAATCGCAACAAGGTTATGTGTTTTGCTTAAACCATGGAGCTGTTTGTTGGAGGAGCTCTAAACAAGAGACAGTAGCAATATCTACAATAGAGTCCGAGTACATAGCGGCTTCTAAAGTAGCTAAAGAAGTCGTATGGATCAAAAACTTTATCTCCGAGTTAAGAGAAGTTCCAAGTATTGCAGATCTTATTACACTATATTGTGATAATAATGCAGCTATAGCTTAGGCTAAGGAACCAAGGTCTCACCAGAGGTCTAAACATGTACTTTGAAAGTTTTACATCCTCAAAGAGATAGTTTAAAGGGGTGATCCATTGGTTTGTTGAGCAACAACAGATGAAAATGTTGCTGATCTACTCACAAAGGCCTTATCTCAGTAGAAACATGAGACCCATATGAGGAGCTTAGGACTCAAAGTCTATAACACTTAGCAATAGTGCAAGTAGGAGTGTTGTAATTTGTACACAATGTGCTAAGATATTTTTTATGTATTTATGGATATTATTTATAAAAGGCAAGTGTTTATTATATTTATATACTTTTCTATTGGTATATATTTTACAATAAATTCCCATAGATAATTATAATATGTATGGAATTATAATAAAGGTGTATTATCAGTGAAATTTCATTACATTGTATTATCTAAAAATTATCATTGGTTGGATAAATATCTATTTAGACCAATACGTTATATAACTAAAGTCATTCTCACTAGACCAAGAGAAAAATATACGGGTTATACAAGTGGGTGCCCAAAGTTAAGTGGGTACACTAAATACGACTCGCTAATAGAGAACACCACATATTTAATGTCATTGGTCCCTCTTCTAAATGAACAAGCGTAAATAATCTTTAGATTTGAGACCTTCATATATTCTATATATAGAATATTGTGTTTTAATGCTATTAAAAGTAGTCTTCATTTGGATTGTAAATAATACGGTTATTAGGTACGACATGAAATATTAAGAGAATAGTGATGAGTTAAGATAGAATTCATCACTTTCTTAAATTAAGGAGTCGATATCCATGACCACTTAGCTAAGATAATAGTGACTTGTAAGCCCATAGCCATGGAAAGTATTATTAAGTCTATTATATATTGGAAACCAAGTAAAATGATTAAATGTAATGACATGACATGTAATGGTTTAATCAAGATATCATTTGATAAAGATATTTAATTACGCAGTAATCAATTCATAGTAGTTTCTCATTCACACTTTTTCTATTACGTTAGATGACCAACAACTATTACTAGACGGTTATCTTGGTTTATGTTTATATATACATTATCTCTGTGTATAGAAACCTAGAGGGTTGCATACGATAGTACGTTTAATAAGAATAAAGTTTTGATAAGAAATTTTAGTGGTCAATATTTATTTTGAAGCTAGAATAAATTAATCTAAAATAATAAATTGAAAGCAATTTATTTTATCGCATAGTATATATTTACGATTAAGTACTTTTTAAAAGTTATATATTTTATTATTACCTTTTCTTGTAAAAATAGATGGAATTTATTAATTCCATGTTTAATTGCTATCAAAAAGTTTATGGCAATAAAAAAGATATGGAATTTATTAATTTAATATTCAATTGCAATTGGAAAGTTCATGACAATTAAAAGGTTGTCTGCCATTAATTTTATGTTTAATTGTTATATATGTCACGCCCCGAAGCGGTAGAGTCGTAACAGTCCTGTCGTGTAAACCATTTTAAGATAGAAACTGATTTTATAGTCGTTATCTCAAACTTGATTTACACAAGGTATTCACGACTAACCCGCTTTGAAGTAAACAATTTATAAATTAAATAAGTTATTTACTTAAGAAAGTACAAATATATGTATATTCACTAGATTTGGTAACCTAATTATGATCTACTCGAGTAATTTATAAATTAATGCTACAAGCTATAAAATAAGTCTAAGTTGAGAGTATACTTAGTTTTTAGTTTACATCCTCACTCCCCAAGATCTTGCAGTTGCTAGCTTTGAGGTAATTGTAAGCTACTTCTTAGTTAGCACCTACAACAAAGCCTATAAGGATGTGGTAATTTCAGTTTAGTAAGTTAGAGTAGAGACTTAAACCATACATCAAACACAAACAGGGTTATTAATCAAATCATTACGTACAATGCAGGTTCAAATAAATGCCATCGCATGACGTTATCCGGCTAATTGTGAAATTAGAGAAATTACACCCACTATAATCCAGGTTAAGGAGTTTCTATTAATGCAACAGCTCATAACTAAACCTAGGCTTATGCAATAAAGACATCACTCCTCCCGTGATTACTTTTGAACCATTGACTTTATCCTTGCCATGATCTCCTCTCCTATCACTTAGTTTGACTAAAGATGAAGAAGGGACTAATTATGTCATTAAACGCTATTCCTTTCGAAAGGGTCAGTTTTTGGCCGGAGAATCCTAATGTTTTCTTAATGGGTTGCTATGCATGTCCGGTTTACGATTATAAGTCATAAATTTGATTAGGTTTAGTTTAGAGTGATCAATAGTTTCATACAATTCATATAAATACAAGTCAAACAACAAATCAGCATCATAATCAGTAGCTTAAAACAAGCACATACATATAACCAACTATCTAATAAGTACAATCAAGCAC
Source organism: Lumnitzera racemosa (assembly GCA_024138005.1). NCBI lineage: Eukaryota > Viridiplantae > Streptophyta > Magnoliopsida > Myrtales > Combretaceae > Lumnitzera > Lumnitzera racemosa. The sequence continues at coordinate 94,788,051 of JAMXBC010000004.1, read as the reverse complement.
AATCAAGTACAATTCAAGCCTCCGAGTATTATAAATTAGTACTGCAAAATATGGTGAAGTATTAAACCCAACTTACTTCGACTCCTTGCTTGCTCACTCAAGGTGAAACTCATTCAGTCCATCGCCAATTATCTCTATAATACCAACGTTATCTCAGTTTTCATATAATTGTTATAGGTTTGTTTTATCCTATAACACTTTTGTTATCGTTGGTTTAGGATAGGATTTAATATGTCCAATTATCTAGGTTCTCAAATCTTTTATAATTATTCTCGGTTAAGGGCTAGGTTTTGGTTTAGTTTTCGTATCGATTTCTAAATTAAGTTCTAATTCAAATTTTAAATACAGTTTTATACACGAACCCTAGAACTTGTTTCAACCTATAATGTGAAATTAATCACATTACTTCCAAGTATCCTAAATACTATAATTACCCTTATTCAATATTTTATTCTACTCGATACACTTAAATTCTTATTAGTATACCAAATTTACTCTCAATGTGAGAAATTTTTATATTTTTCATTAATTACATAAATTTAACTTTTCTATCAGATTTATTACATATTCCTATTATTAGTATAATATCAATTTTTATTCTAATATCTTCTATTTATTATATTTCCAATTTTTGCATATTATGTATTATTATCTATTATGTACATAATACATATTTAATATTTCTATCACTCCAATTATTATCTCCTAACATCAATTAACATCTCAAAATATATAAATCCATCCTCAATCAGATTTTACTCCTAATGACCCTAATTTACAAAATTATCTTAAAATACACAATTTTTTCCTATTATGTATATACTACATAATACCCTAATAATTACATCTAATACCTTAAATGCTATAAATATCATACTTCATTAGATTTGAACATCCTAAAACAAATAATTATGTATTAAATCGATAATTAACCATTTAATTACTTAATTAACCCAAAACAACCCATTTTATGCATCATTTTAAGGTTTAAAAATTATCTGAAAATTTAGAAAATTCATTTTTGAAAAAGGACTTTGTGGAACTATTCTATATTACCTAGGTAGTCTATACAAAAATTTTGAGTCTAAAACTATACTCCTAAGCCTATTTATTTCTAATCCGAAGTATATTTGGTTTTGCATTATTTCTTTAGGACAATATATTTCTAGATATAAATTCATCAAAATAAAATTTTATTTAAATTTACATACTAAAATATTCCAGAATAACAAATTTCATAATTTTATAATAATATTTAATATTTTTACATAATTACACAAAATCGAATTAGAAATCGAACTCACCTGTATAGGTGGCTCCAGCCACTGCTGACCATCGTGGCCTTATCAGCCATTCTAGGCATTGTCACCACTGTATGGTGGTAGTGGCCATCCACTCCCAGGCTATCGTCGGTTGTTAGTTCTCTTCTATGGCCTTAATTGCATAGATTTAGGTAATTTTTTTGTAAACCCTAATTTCTCTTCTTATTTCAAACCTCTTTAATTTTTTCCAACTCTTAATACACTAAATGAGCTCTTAACAATGTAATTGAATAGTTGTGACAATTGAAAAGTTCATGGAATGAAATGTTTCTCTTATTAATTTTAGTTAATATTTAAAAGAAATAACAGCAAGAGAAAGAGCTTGCTGATAATTTTCCAGTTTTAAAGAAACACCTTAAGAAAAGGTAAGAGAAATAGAAATAACATTTTACTTCCTAATTTTTCCAATTCTAGTCCTAGTTATCTAACAATATAAAAGATTATAATTTGTTCTTGTTATCGTGTGTATGGATACCGCTAGAAAGATTACGTTTTGAGTCCTTGTGATGAACACATTTTAAAACGACAAATCAAATTTAGATTTTAATTGAACCCTTTTTCCAAGAGGAGACGATACTTCTCATCAGAGAAAAAGTAGTTTATAATTTTTTATTAACATATATATTTTTATTACATGTTACATATGGATCTTAAGATAAATTTTATAATTTTTTTTCCATTGCGTTCTTTCTGATTTATAAAACTTAACAATATATATATATATATATATAATTATATCAAATCCAATTTATCTTGTTAAAAGACTTAGCGTTGATTTAGCGTTTACAATCAGAGTTTAGGCTGTTGATTGAGAAAATTGCCCTAATTAAAAGGAGTACCTCTAAAATTATACTAATAATTATTCTAAAAATGTTATTAGTTCGGTGCCTTTAGTCGAAAGCACAAAAATCTGATTGTTCCTTTTTGCATGTGTTCATCAATTCCACGACATATATCCATATAGGTGTGGTTTTTCCAATTATTTGTCAAAACATTAAAACAAATTGCCAGGTATACTTGTGCTCCAAGGTGGAGAAAGGAATTTATATTATAATATGCTCTCTGATTAGCATTTGCATATATATATATATATAAAAGGATGAAATAGGTCGTGGATTATGATTGTATATCTTATGATATAGAGATCTTATATTTTAATTGTATGAATAAAACTTTTGTATTTTATTATACTGTTTCATTAGTTATTCATTTTAAAGAATGTATACAAATAATCATTTAATTCTATTGATTGAGTTTATCCTTTTAAACCAATTACTAATTTTAAATTTGAATGCAAAACTTTTTCCAAACCAAAACATAAAAACATGTTGTGTATTTGTTCAAAGACACGCATCATCATCCTAAAATATACAATTGGGAAGTTGGGAACTACGTTAAAGTTTAAAATTCTTCAGTGCATGAATAAATTTTAAACAAGCAAATGCTCACTTCATGTTAATGTTCTTGTAATCCAACTAAAATTCTTATTGCCCAACCACATGAGTGCCATATGCAATGGATTAATTTCAATTCCTCTTCCAGATGCGTAGAGGATTTGAGGAATACCCTATTAATAATGCAAAATGCGAATATGCCTCGACAAAATTGTACGACGTTAGATACAGATGCCTATCAACGTCAATGTCTCCCAAAGTCCAATTCAAACCATAATTACTCGGAGACTCCATGCTCCTTGGTATGTCCATTCCTTGCTCCTAAACATGAGTTTGTCATAATTAATTATGTTTATTCAATCGTAAAAGAGTGGACATGACTGCAAAAAGACAAAAGGAATATATATATAGTTTTTATAATTTGTTGGAATTCGTAGGAAATAAATGGAGTACAAAATGGTTTTTTAGATTTCTTGACTGAGATAACACAAAGAAAGGAATTGAAATTAAAAAAAAAAAATGAAATGTTTAGTATATTAAAATATCCCATACTTTATCTTTCTAACCTTACTTTTTGAAGGTATATTTATAAATTTGGATTCAATTTCCACTCATATTAAGGCATTTCTTTTCAAAAATAGAGAGAAACTAATCCAACTTAAGAATATACATGTTTCAATTTATTTCTCTTTATTTTCACTTTTTATCTTACTTGACATAATAAGTCCACCCATTTCCATAGTTTTTCGCTGGGTTTCATGTTGTCAAACATGGCATTTCATGGTATACACTGGTTGTTTCTGGATAAGACCCTTTGGACGATCTCTGGAGAGTAATAAAAATACAGAAAGAGACTTGAATTTTCCTCTCTAATATTGCTGCCCAACGTATTGTGACCTCCTGAGATAGTTCTTGTAACTGATTCAGATGACGAAACATTTGTTGAGAATAAAAGAGAAAAATACATTAAAGGAGCTAAGCTTTATCTGTTTTTTAATTTTAAGATCCATGTTTTTAGTGCGTTTTCTATTTCTTTCTTTTTTAATTTTAGTACCGGACCTTCGTTTTTAATAATATATCGAAGTGGGACATCTCTTATTTTCCATTACAAGTGCCGTTGAAGGCCAAATACCCAAGTAAGAAATAATATAATTATAGATTCTCAAATGAAAATTTAAAACAAAAAGAAAGATTCAAGTCGTGAAATGAAAAAAATTTGGAAAACTTATTTTCTAACATTGTTTCTAATCTTCTTCTTTTTTAAAAAAAAAAAAATTTAGGACCTATATTTTCACTTTTTTTCTTCCATTTGAAAACCTAACTTTAATGACACTTGTAACAGAAATGGCAGAAATCGTGTTTTGATCATTTTTTGAAAATATAGGTCTTAAAATAGAATATTTGAAGGATAGGTCCTGAAATGAAAATAAAGATAAAAAAAAAAAGTTAGTTCTTTTTTATGTATTTTTCTCGAAAATAAAACGAATAGGTGGGATCCTAGACGAACCCAATAATGGGTTGCCCCTCAAGCCAAGTGCCACCCCAGCGCTACATTCATGGTTGGCTACTATCTTGTGCCACCACAAGTAGAAAGTAATTATACCATAGTAGCTACTATAATTGATTATTCTTTTATTTAACAAAAATATTGCAACAAACAAAATACACGACTTTTTCAAGTTTACTTTTTTGTCCAACAATGCGCCGAAGAGATCGGTCTCCTTCTTCATACTTAAAGCATTTTTCTCATAAGCTTCTCCCATGAGGACTCTATCATTTGTAAAAAGAAAAAGAAAAAAAAAAAGATGAGAGAGGCGCAAATCGGTTCCTCTAATAAAAAGAGGATTCCATTCATTGCTTTTAATAAGATAATGAATGTATCAACTAAATATTTCCATAACAATAATAAATAAGTAAGGTGAAAGGGGATCATCTTACCTCAACTGACGAGAGGAAACACCAATGTGGTTACCAAGAAGAATATTTGTGAGGTGTTTGGGATTAATTCATCAACAAGTCTTGGAAAGTATCTCGGTGTTCTGGTGAAAGAAGAGGGAAATCTCAACAAACAAGATTTTGACTTCCTTATCTAAAAGGCAAGAGGAAAATTGGCAGGCATGTAAGGCCAACATGCTTAGTACGACTGAAAGGAAAGTTTTAACTACATTAGTTCTTGAAAGCATCTCCAATTACTATTCACAAGCTTTAGTTTTCCCAAAAAGTATTGCAGAGGAATTGGAGAAGTTGAATCGAAATTTCTTATGGGCTTCATTTGAGGAAAGGAGGAAATCCCATTCAATTAATTGGAGAAAGGTTAAAAGACCAAAAAAGTTAAGGCAAATAGGCATGATCAATAAGAGCTAAATATAAGTTGCACACAAGGTAGAGAGGGCTAAAGAAAGGGTCTAAATTAGACAAGTCCATTCGATCGGTGTTAGATTAGATTAGGGGGAAAGGGAAGATGAAAGTAAGGAACAGAAAGTCTATTAAGTTTTGGATTGATAATTGAGTATATGATAGTCATATAGATATATGGCTTTATGGTCCCATAAATAAGTATGACCACCTATTGACTTTAAATTAAGTCGAGGATGGTGTTAACCTAAGGAAAGAAGACATCATTGGTTATCCAATTGATGAAAGTATCCTTAAGAAGTTTAGATAAATAACGTTGATTAATATTAAGGAGACAACGATATTCTTACGTAGCCAGATGAGGTTGATGGGGAGCTATCCAAAAGGTCGTTACATTAAACTATGTAAGTAAATACAACTTATAGAGGTCATAAAAGAGTAGGGTTGGCTATGGAAAACCTCATTTGCCTTGAAATCATTTTCTTGCTTAGAGAATGTTGAATAATGGACTCCCTCCAAGAGATAAGATGATACGGCAAGGGATGATATATAATGTAGAATGTCCTTTTTGCAGCCATGATGAAACGATTCTTCAACTTTTTTTCCAATGTTTAAGGAGTTTAGAATGTTAGCACTACTTAGGAATTGATAATGTGAATCAGACAGATGATGTTCGTAAGATGATTGATTGGATTAAGAAGATGATGAGATGGAAGAAGACATGTTGGAAGGAAAGTACAGCACTCAAATAGATAGTGTTGCTATTTGTATTATGAGGTATTTGGATGGAAGAAATAGACTAATTTTTAATATATACCAGCATAATTTATAGTAGATGTAAAAGATTCATTTGGAGGTGAATGAGTGGTGGTCTACTAATAGGAAAGCTCATCAAAAGACTCTAGGATCAATTAAGAAGAAATTGTGGACTAAACTAGAAAGTGGATGGATCAAACTTAACTGTAATGGGGTGTTCATTTCTAAAAGTAAAGTGGAAGCCATTGGTGTTGTGGAGGTTGGCTTATGGGCTTTATATGAGGCTTTGAACTAAGTACAAGAGTAGTACGTTGTGAAACTAGTAATTGAGTCTAACTCCTCCAGAATAGTAGATTGGATTTGTTGAAGAGATGTTAAGCTTTCAACCTATCATCCAGCTTTGGTTGGATGTATTAATCTACTCTCTACTTTTGATCATATCATGGTTAGTAGGGTCAATCGTGAGTAGAACAATGTTGTTGATAAACTAGCCAAATGAAGATTGGATGCAGCGAGTTGTGTTTCCTTTCAATCTTATGTTCCATTGTTCTTAGTAGATTTTATTTTGAAGGATGTTAATGGTCCGCATATTAGGGGTAATACGGGCACAACTATAAATGAACACACAACGTTCATTATCGTGCAAACCAAAGGGAGATGGGCCCGAACCTTGAGACGGTTTGAAAGATAAATGAGAGTCAAAGGTCACACTTGATTTGACACACAAGTATGATTGGAGGTCACTCACTACTAGTCCATGCTCAATGAACTAGATAAGAATAGTTGAGAGTAAGTAAGATATACTTAGCTCATGCAAGGAGAAAATGTCTGAATATTCATTGTATGGACCATTGCTGCTATCATCATTTACAAGTATTTATAGAACTTAATTAAGGTAAGTCTTATGTTAGTGTAAATTACAAAAAAAAAATCCTATTGGAAAAAGGAAAAAGGAAAAAGGAACAATTTACAAGGGCAAAGTTGGAACCAGACAAAAATAATATTCGGTTATAAAAGGATAGTACGGATGTCAAACAAATAAGGCACATGTCATTTGTCTATTATGTGAGCTCAATGATGCGGTTTTTCAAGCAAAGCAGGTTTTAGGCAGATCGGGTTGTGTTCGGTATCTCAAATGATCTAGACTCAGGAAGAGTTAATCTAAGGGGTGGTCCATCATTAGGTCAGCCTCGGATGATCGGCCCGTGTTGGTGTCACTTCGGCAATGATTTAGGTTGGCAACATGCCCATTATGTGCTTGGCCTTAGATAGATGTATTAAGGAGGGGTTGGCTTGACAATAGGTCAGTTACCTTAGTAATCTCTTAGATGAAGCGGGGAATAAAGTAACTCGGTAGGTCGAATTGGAGAATGCATTGCTCTTTTAAGTTTAATACACCTTGGACAGCTTGGCATACCATATGAGTGAATCTTTGAGCTCAAGAGTATGTAATTAGTCTGTGATCCTTATTAAGGGGGCTGTCGTTTGAAAGCTCCAATTTTGTACATTTGTCTTGCAACTGTTTTCCTTTGAATAGTTGATGAAATCTTGAGTTCACTAAAAAAAAAAAAGAAAAACTTGTGAGACCCATACTTATATGACTAGGTTTGTAGTCAATTTAGGATGTTCAAAAAGATAACTCGATTAAGTAAGAAACTTATGAAGTGTTTAGTAATATTAGTCGAGGGGTTCTAATAGGTTCGAAATTTAAAAATATAATAATAATAATAATAAAAATATACAATATTATTATATTTATCAATAATGTGCGAATTAAGTTCTCAAAATTAACAAACGCTTAGAGATAAATTATAGGTATAATATAAATAATATTATATATACAATAATACATAGAAGACATGTATACACATCGAGTATAATTAATATATAAATGTAAATACCTATAATTATTGAAAATACTCGAAATTTGGTAAACTCACTAAATAAATAAATAAAATGTGGGAAAATTATAAAAAATTATAGGAAATGTAGGAAACATTTGTTTAAGGCATGGCAAGACTAGAAACATGGGTTGGATAAGTCAAGGGCAATAAACCCTAATATTTTGACACCTAATCGTGTCAAATCCCAAGTGTTAGCCAAGGATTAAAATTAGAGGAAAATGTAAAAAACTCTTATAAACTTTAACTTAAGTATAGATTAACTTCTCAAACTTTCAAATAAGGTTTTTGATATCTTAAATTTTGATAAATTGGTAAAACAACTTCTATAATCCTCAAACTTTGATTTTGGTGTATAAATACTCCCATAAATTATGGGGTATTTAGGTGTTTATGCACCAAAATCTAAATTTAAAAGGATTATGAGGGTTATTTACCAACTTATAAATGTTTAGGGGGTTAAAAACCTCACTTTGAAAGTTTAGAGGGTTAATTTGTACCTGATTCAAAGTTTAGGAGGGTTTTTCCCAATTTCTACTTAAAATTAAAACACCTTACAACTTTCCCATAAAAATCATCACCTAACTAACATAACAAAGCTTAGCTTGCTAGAAAGCTAGAAAAAATTCGTAAGAGTAGAATTGGGAGAGAAATGAAGATAAGGGAAATTTCTAAAAAATGGGTGCAAAATCAAGGTTTGAGGACTTCATGCATGCTACCAACAACTGAAACTGAAAGTGAAATCACAACACAACCTGAAGGGCAATGCCGTGCGAAGCTTGCTAACACACACCCTTTCACCCTTCTGGTAACCAGAGCATTAGGATCAAGTGAGTGATCACCTCTCCTCATTTGTAACTAAAATTTTGTAAAAATACTATATGAATTTCAAAAATTTTGAAACTTAGTTTTCCTAAGTATTTTTTTCCTAAGGAATTTAAATTTTAAATCAGAATTTTTGAAATTTTGAGTGCTAATATAGGGTCTTGAAGGAAAATGTCATATGGATTGATTTTCAATCGTGTTTTTAAAAAACCATTTAGTGTAGTTTCAGCTTGAAAATTTATGGGCATATTCTTAAGATATTTTATTTTGATGTTATGTGGTTGGATTGTTAAAATTGAGTCATTGGATTTTTAGGAAAATTCCATTTTTGCATAAATAGCGTACTGGAGGTATGGTATTATTAAGGATCTTGATGATTTTTTTTTTTTTTTGTAAAATCATGGTACAATCTATATTTACTCATATGCAGCAAGTGAAAGTAGTTTATTATAAGTTTAGGAATGTTGATTTTTAAGTGAAAATGGGTATTTGGTGGTTTATGATCATTTCTTTAAGTTCTAATGCAATTGCAAATTACAGGATGATATAATGGAAGATTGTGTAAATGATTAAAGTACTTTGTTGATATTTACTATTTATGCAGAGTATTGAAGTTTTGGAAGCTTACGATAAGTTATTGAAAATGTGAAGTAGTAACATATAATAGTAATAGTAGGGTTAGAAATTGTGTCAGAAACAAGGCCATAATATAATATAGTAGTGAATACTTTAAATATACTAAAAAATTGATTTGGCTCAAAAAGTGGTTTAAACTTGAACTTTATACCGTTTTTGGAGTCAAAATGTAAGTTAGAAATTTTGTGAACAAAAGCTAAAATTTGGATAAAAATTCAAAAATTGTGTTAGAAATTAGGTCAGAATATAATTAAGTATTGAATATTTTGAATATACTAAAATTGGATCTAGGTCAGTATATTTAGACTTTATATTCTTATCAAAGTCAAAATATAAGTCAAAAAAATCTCTTGGACAATAACCTATATCAAAATGCAGGATCATAACCTAAGTAAGAAATTGGGTCAGAAAATAGTCTGATGGAAGGAGCTTAATATATATCAAGAGCACTTGGGGGTTTAGTTAGAAGATAGTTTGGAACTAAATATTATACCCCTTAAAGCTAGAGAATGTGCTAGAAAGTCGCTTATTTATAACCTCTAAGAACCAATTGGAATTAGAACCTAGGTTAAAAATTACGGGACAACAACTTGTGCTAAAATGTTAAGGATAATAAAGGAAGACGAGAGCGACACATGAACAAAACAAGTATCGATATTTAAGTAAGTGGAATCAATGCTTCGCAGCATTTTCAAGCATTTTAAAATAATTGAAGGTTTTGGAATGTCTTTGGCTTATGACTGTAATGTAGTTGTTTGTATGTGTGCTACGTATGTAATTGTGTATTACTTGTTGCTACTGTGGGAACTAAGCTCCATGTTGTGATTATTCTGCATACTTTACTTTGTTTTAATTGATTAATTACCTAAAGAACTGAATTAATTCAAACTTAACCTAACTTCTAACCTAATAAGCATTGTAACTCATTAGGCAAACGACTAACATTCTCGAGCCAAATACGGATCCTTTTTGATGAGGATAGCAAAAATAGTACTTTTCCCATCCAGTATTGAACTAAGTAACAAGAAAAGAGATAATAGTAAGGCTAGGGGCCATGGTTCAAATGGAGTCTTGGGACGAAGGGTGTTCTCTATTGTATAAGTATCAGTATGGTTTTGATTCGTAAGTGCTCAGCATAAAAACTTCTTAATCTCGATTAGAGCGAGCATAATTTCTCTAATTTAACGACGGATTAGATAACATCATGCGATGACATTTGCTTAAATATGCATGATATTTACCGAACTTAGTTGAAAACCCTACTTGTGATATGTTAGAAATGTATTACTATCTCTATCTCACTTATTGAATAAGCTATTACTCATTCCCCTATGGTTGTTTTGCAGGTTTCAAGTAGATATACAGGCGCCCATCGAACACCAAAGAAATTATAAAGCAAGGTGAGGAAGTGAGGACAAGGAAGAATGGGCTAAACTTTTATTATGATTGTTGATGTTGCTCACTTTTAGGGAAACTATTATAGTCTCCTCCGATAGCTCGCTAGTTTTCCACTACTAACGTGTAGATTATGTATTGTAAACCTATGAATCTTCATAATCCTTTTCTTGGATTGGTTATTTTTCTAGACTAATATAATTTCATAAATACTTGTAAATTAGAAATGTTTACTAAGTTTTATAAACCAAGCCCAAGACTTTTGGAAAGATTTATTTGCAAATTTGTTAACATTTTTAAAGATTAACCCATAGGTTTACAATAAGTAGGTATAGAATTAGATGCTTCAAAGTGGTTGAGTTGGGTTTGCCTTGTGTGAACTAGGTCTATGATAATAGTTGTGAGGTCAGTTTTCATTTTAAAGTGGTTCACAGGTAGAGTTGTTGCGACTCCATCTCTTTGGGGCATGAAAAAGTTTTTCATTCAATTGTAATTCTTAAGTGATTACGAACACGATCCTGAATTCTTTTGGATTCTCTAATTGATCAATTTGATCATAGTAGTTAATTAATGTACTAGACTCTTTAATATCTATGCATGAGATAATATTATTGATATAGACCAAGATAATCATGTAATAATAAATATTGACTATCCCACTTGATAGAAATGGTTAGTAAACCATATCTAATCATCAATTAATGTTGTGTAACTTAATATCTTCTTTTCTTCATATTTTAAGGGGTTTCTATAGTATCATCACTCAAAGTAACGGTATTGTAACATCAGCTGTCAATAGTCTTAATTTATTGTAAAATCATCTTCAATTTGAATGCCTATCAACAGATGATAAATTTTCGTGAAATCTATCGACAGTTTTCACTTTATCATTCATTGGTATGATTTATTGAAATTGCGGGTGATTTACTATAAATCAAGGTTATTGATAGATAATGGCATGGTACTGTCACTTTAAGTAATCATACCATAGAATTTTCTATATTCTATGTTATGTTTGGTATATATGAATAATTTAGAATAGAATAGATTGGAATGGAATTGAATTGAATGAAATGAAGAGTAGAATGATAAATCCTGTTTTGTGTTCGGAAATGTCTATGGAATGGGTTTAGGAGCAAAATGATAAATCATTTTCTATGTTTAGAATATACATAGAATGGAATGTGAATGAAATTAAATGTATATCTAATAATAATTATAAAAAATATCTTTAATTATTTAGTATCGTAATTAAATTAACAATTCTACTTTTAAGAAAGCGGAATCAACAATTCCATGAATCGACAATTTCAGCTTCTAATATGAGGAGAGGAAACAAAATTCAGAATCATGATTTCATTTCAGTTCATTTTTACACACCAAACATAATAATAGATCAATTAGTTATAATGTCCATGATCATTAATTTTAATTTTTAACTTGGTTGTAACATATAAACTGAATGATGCATGATTCTTACTATAGTCCTGAGTTTTCGTTCAACTTTTATCTCACCCACGTAGTCGTAGACATCTAACTCTCAAATTTAAAAGACCGACCAATCCTACCATAACTTATCATTAATATTTCGTATTGTATCCAATGATTTCATTATTTGCAATCCATAATAGGATTACGACTAATAACATCAAAGTAGAATGTCTTACATATAAAATTTATAAGGTTTCGAGATAGAATGTTGGTCGCATCGCTATATTCCTATCCTCTAAGGCAGGTCATATCCGCTATGTTTTGATTATACAGAGTACCTATATGATTCGAATATATAATCTATTATTGAGGGAAAAGGAATTATATCGTTGCATGCGTCGATTTATACAATCTTATGTACCACTAGACACTATATTATTCAAAGGCATTTAAAGTAGAGGTGTTAATTAAATTAAACGTATTGCAAAATACAATCTGTTTACATGCGGGATGCTTTGCATTCATTTTGACCTTCAAACCACCTAGAACGGTTTGGTTTAGTACCCTGTGCAAATTAGACTCTATACCAACCAAATTGCATTCCTTATAAAAAGGACGAAATTTCCAACTTGCATGGAAGGGTCTCCATTCTAACTTTTATGTTATTGATTCCATTTCATTGCTGTAACTCTAGATTATTCTAACAAAAAAAAAAAAAACAATTATATCTCTTGATGTATAGTAGTTTGTTTAAAAGGTAAAAGGTACTCATTTCTTTTTATAGAAAAGCATGATTGAGGAGTTAAAAAAGTCAATTTAACAAATAAAGATAAGGTGTTTTAGAATATAACCATAAAATATTGGTAAAATGAAAATACAATTTAAAGAAGAAAGAAATTTGCTTTAGACAAAAAATGAACGGAACCATCATAGAACATAAGAACTCTTTTAGAACTCCACTCACCAAGATATTATTAGTTTTGGTGTGGTATGTTGCATAATTTTGTCTTTTGATGTAGTTGATTTTTAGGAGGTCATTCATTGCTTCCGTTTAAGGATGCTTACCTTAGAGTTTCGATAAACTTCAATCCGCCTTATTAAAAGGTTTTTTGATAATTTGAGTTCAATCACTTTATATTTTAGGGGTTTCAATTTGACATTGGAAATTATAGCATTCGATTTTGAAGAGGATTGTAAATTAAATCCCCAAAATGCAAATTTCAACCACATTTTGTTGAAACCTAGTTTAAATAAGGATGTCTATACTATGGATTTGGACCAAGGATTTAGGGTGTGTAGATACATTGCCATTAATGCCTTAAAGAGTCATTACCATCTTTTAACCTTGCTAAAAGAATGGCAAAATAATAGTAAATAAAGAGTCTAACTAATTTAGCGAAACTGTAAAACCTAAACTCAAAAATAAATAAATAAATAAAAGGTTTATATAATAATAATAATAATAATAATAATAATAATAATAATAATAATAATAATAATAATAATAGAAATATAAAATAAGGAAAGGACTAGAATAATAGAATAAAAACTTAGAGACATGAAAAGGCTTGTAATTGACTAGGGATAATAGTGATACTGTTAGGGAAAAGATTTAAACATGATATGGCTTATAATTTACTAGGGATAGTAAAGACAATATTATTATAGAAAAAGATTCAGACTTCCTACTATTTCTGATCTCAAATAAAAATATTACTTAACCTTACATTTTTGCTTTACCAAAGCATCACTTTAGTTTTTCTCCACAAATAGAAACCTCACAATCATCAACCAAATATCAAAACTCTAATCAAGATTTATAATAATTGAACATGGGATTCAATAAAGAATCAATCTTTATACGTTTCTCAAGTAAGTTTCCTTTATTTATCATGTTCTTCATAAGTTATATTTTCTTTAGAGTTTTCTTTGAATTTTAAGAGAAGGCAGTGTAATTGTTGGTGCAATGGTGGTGGATAATAATTATTGGTTGGATCATAAAGATGTCGTATTAATGGTGTTACGTGTCCTTACAGGTAATGCATTGGGTATTCAATTCAACATGCGAGTACAAAACATGTGTAGATATATAATAGCCGTAGATATATATATATATATATATATATGCATCGGATGTGTGTATGTATGTTCGCAGCATGTGTGTATAAGGAAGGGATGAGAAAGGTGAATGAGATGAGAGAAAGTATTAAGAGAAAAAGAATTAATATGATATTATGTTATATGAATGCTATGTATATATATTAAATATAAGAAATACAAAATAATGAATGTGTACATTGAATATAATATTTATATTATAATATAATACTTAGGTGAATTACATATATGTATATATTATAGGATGTTAAAAAGCATATGAAAGGATATGAAAAAAGATATAGAGTATGGTTCGCAAGCCTAGAGGTTGAGGTAGTAGCTTAAGTAAAAAGAGAAAAGTATTAAGTTCAGTTAAGAACTAATAGTTGAATTTTAAATTTAGTATTTGTATTTATGACCAAGTGCTAGGAGTTGTATGGTGTCGAAACCTATTGAGATAGAAGTACCAAGTACAGAATACATATTTGATGGTTATGTATGCTAGACTAGTATGTAAATCGGACTTAATTAATAGTATTGCTTGTGCTTGGCTTCAACCACTCACCGGTTGGGTCTAGTGGTATTGGTGAGGCACCTAACGATCTTTGCGTAATGTTGTTCTTAGTGGAGTTTGGCACTAAAAAGAGCTAGGTAGATCTATGATGGTTTTTGGTACCCAAATAATTGGAGAGGACCTAACACTAATACATATATAATAATTATATATTGTTTGTATAGGAGTCATAAGTAACCCCAAGTTTTAGAATGATGTTTGTTTTCTTAAGTGACAAGATTTAAAATTGGTAATTTATTGTATTTATGATGATACCCGTGCTGTATTTAACTTATTACTTATGTTTCACATGTATATGTATAGTACCTGTATTAGGCATTGACTTACCTTACGAGAATTGTTGTTTTTCAATTTTAAGTTTACATATTATTGATGATGGGGAGCATAACATGACGTATGATACGACCACTAATTGAGAATGATGACTACTACTACTTTAGTGGTGGGTCGACATACATGTAAATACTAGGCCTAGGTTATGTTGAGCCATGAGCTCTTTATTTTAGTTGTACAAGTGATATTGGGTATTTACTATATTTAGTGGATTGAATGGTTTATTATGTCATTTGTGGTTGTAAATTGATGAGATTATTTATTATGAAAGTTAGCATATTTGTATTTAATTGTTGAATTTAAACAAATTATAGATTCCTAGACAGTTAATGTGTCAATAAAGGTTGGAGACACATGGCAGACTGTAACGTTCTGAGTTTAAGAACATTATAGAAACTCTATTGAAATTGTACCACATAAAAGATGGTTTCACATGCTACCACTAACACAGCTCCAATTTCTTATGTGACATAATTCAAGTACAAATTCCATAATTTTTTATTGATTTTTCTTTTTTTTTTTATGGTTTTTGTGGTTTAAGAGGGAGTGGGTGGCTTGCACTAAGCGTAGGCAAAAAAACTAACCAAACTAAACTAATTCGCAACTCGAACCAAAACAAATTGGAATTTTTTTTTTGGGTTTAGTTTTAAAAATCTATAAACCGAATAAAACTGTTAATTTATAATTGGTTTGAAAAGATAAATCAAACTAATCTGTAAAACCAAACCAAGCAATTTTATAAAAAATATAGTTATATTTTACTTATAACTATAGAAGGTAGTTGTTATAATATAATACTTGAAAGAATATTTAGTTTACATTTATTGAAATGTATACTTATTAAATTTTTATTACCATAAATTTATAGATTATATATATACTTTGTCCAAAGTTTATAATATATGCTATTTTTATAAATAAAATTAGTTATTAATAAATGTTTGGCTTCTTAGTTGTATGAATATTGACTTGATTAACCTCCAATTATGATACTAATACTTCTTATTATTAAAGAAATTTAGTATCTTCATATAATATTACATGTTATGTAAATATATTTTTTTATATTAAAATATATAGTTCAATTTGTAAACCAAACCGAATTAAAATAAAATTTTATTGTCTAAAAAGTTTTATAATTTGAACCATACGGTTCGATTCAAAACTATAAAAACTGAATTGCATTTTTATAATTTGGATTAATTTGAAAAAAAAATCGAATTAATCCAAACTATACCTACCCCTATCTTGCATAACCTGCATAGAGTGGTAGGTCATGATTTACCCCTATCTGTGGCAAGCTAAGCTACCCCTAAGTGATAACCAGATAACTGCTCTTGGTATTGAGGTACTTAGAATAAACATGAAGATTTAGTTTAGGCTTGATTTGCATTCTTCTTTATTTATTTATTTTTTTTTTGCAGATTTCATATTATTTATTATATGATTTAATGAAATTATTTTTTAAAATTAATCATTATTAGATTAATTATAAGCTGACACATATCTCCTTATTAATATTAACACATAGAAATAATACATAGATTATATGTTTATAAGAATAAAGAAAAAAAGCACTAGCTATAAATTTATAAAAATGCATGGTATTTTTTCTAATTTTTCAAAAAGAAAAACAGTAAGGAAGCAGAATTTGGAATTCCCATCCAAACCCTTGTTTCTGGAAAGTTCACAGAAATTGCAGAAACTACGAAGTGGGTACACGGTTTTCACGTTAATAATGTGATGGATGGATAATACTGATGAAGTCAATCAGTACCATGATCGTTGGTTATTTTGTTGGAACCTACACGTTTCCAGTTTCGACTGTTCAGATCGAATCGCATAGCTGGAGACGGTTGTTGGGGGAGGCGGCTCCAAGTAGAATTTAGAATTTGGATTTCCATTTGTGGCTCGGCGCCCGATTGGCATATTTCTGCATCCAAACAACCGAGGATCTGTTGGCCAACAAAATACCACGTACAATCTGTTTCTCAAAAAGATATTTGAATGATATTTTACATGAATTACGGTAGAGTTAGTAAAATTAAATAAAAAGTGGATTCGGATTTTTATTAGTTACTTTTCTTTAATTTCGTTTAATTTATAAATTAATAATTATAATTATCTTAATTTTTAAAATATTTTGTAATGTTATTATAATATATTTTTAACTATTGATTACATTACATATTATAATATCTCGAGAGAGTAAATTAAAAAAATAAATAAATTAAAAGAATTTATTTCGATAAAAATTATATAAAAAGATATTCATAATCATTTATTTTTATTGTAAAATAGGATGGATGAAATGTAGAATTTGTTTTTCCATGTCTACTGTCAGCTTTATATATAGCACTCATAATGACCTTTTTTCCCTGGTTCTCAGCATAAATGATGAAAACCACCTTTTCTTTGCCCATTGTATTACGTGTTGGTAGGATTCCTCACATTCTTAGCCTAAAATGTAAGTTCCTGGAAATTATCTTCATGTCCCTTGTAGATTTCCCCTATTTTGGGTTTGGATTACATCTAACTTTTTCCTGTTTTTCTTACTGGAAATTTACTTCGCGAAATTTTTTGGTTAATCATTTTCTTTTTTTTTTCTTTTTTATCAATTACAAAAGGTTAAAAAGTAGTAGAGATGATGTATCAAATTCCAAAAACATCATAGTAATGTACTCATATTTCATTTATCTTAATTTGTACTATATAAATTACCATAATCTGACCAAATAAATTGGCCTCTCTTTTTTTTTTTTCCTTTTTGGCCAAAAACACAAATGATAATGAAATTTCCTAACATTGTATTTCTTACAATTAAGGACATAATAAGTCCTATAAAACTAAAAAAAAAAAAAATTATTTTCTCAGTTTTACTTTACTTATTTGGGCATGGTAGATTTTGAATTTAAGGGAGATTTTGGTCCGGTAAATAAAGAACCCAACAATAATTTGGAATATGCTGAGATGATTATCCGTTTAATCTACATATTAGAAATAAAGATATTGAGTTAATGATGGCAACTAATTTGTTTTTAGTTAATTACTGAGTCCACATAATTCGGATAAGTCATCAATCAACGTCACCAGATGCCGCATCCCCACTGTAAAGCTGGCATACACATGTCATATACGATACCAACTTGGCAAGTGCGTGCATAAAAAATGGTTTCATCATTAATAGGTTCCATCCAAAGATTAGGATAAAGTTCAGCACTTTCTAATTATTTAGCACTTAAAAACTACTATTAAATAATAGGATAACCTATAAATTTAGCTTCTCACGTTTTATAGTACATTTACTTTTCTTAATGTTTTAAATAGTTCGAAAACTCTGAATACGACATAAAAGTATGACTTTTTACCTTCTTTTTTTTTTTTTTTCCCCTTCCTTTTCTTTTAGGTTTTAATATATTTCAAAAGACAATCCTACTTGCCTATTTTAGTTTGCCTAGTGTATGTTTGGTTTAACACTTAAATTTATTATATAACGGGCTAACTATGCAACAAGTAAAACTATCCTGGTATTTTTTTTTTCTTTTTTTTTGGGGTGATTTAAAACTCAACATAACTAGAAAAACTTTAATAATACTATTATATCACCTAAATGAATTAATAGTTTATAAATACAATCAAATCTCCTTTCAAATTAGGACTGGGAAAAATTAGGGGTGGACAGTGTTGAGATAGTGAGATTTTTACTCTTTTTTATTTTTTTAAGTTCTTTCGGTTAATTCTATAAAAATATTTAACTTATAGTGAAAGTTTATTATCTTTAAAAACTTATTGAAGTGGCATGCCAAGTCAGCTTCGTTCCCAAAAAGTATTAATAAATAATACATTGGCGCTCTAGGACATGTTAGAAACGTATATTCATGATGTTGTAAAAATAACGTACATTCTTTCCAAGTTCATTTTGGAATTTTTATAAAAAGAATGCACTTCATATAATCATTGCACATGTTTTATATACATATGTGTTTGGGGTTGGGGGAGCAAATTTAGTTTTTAATAACTAGCTACTTTATTATTGGAATCCTTAATTTTTTTTCTTATTAGAGTCATCAATATTTAACAAAATTTACAAAACGGGACTTTTTAATAGAGTTTCCCATCCATATTTGCGATGGAGTAGCATGCCATTCATTCAAATAATTAATGTAAATAAATAATATAATCAATTATATGTATATTAACTAAAAATGTAAAAACAATACAAATTCAAAGAAGAAAAAGTGTAGAAAGTGTTTAAAAAAAAAAAGAATCTAATCACTCTAAGACCAAGATTAGCTAGATATAAAACCAAAAAGAAGGTTAGTGGTGACTAACAAATAAAAATAAGTTGTTTAACCTATGTGTTGCAGTGGGTGGCCTTATATAAAAAATAAGGGTAAAGAAAAAACGTGAAACCAAATAAAGTCTCCTCCTCGATTGCGATCAATCGGGATTTCACGTTCTCTTATACGCACTTTTGAATAAAAGAAACTCTAAATTTTTTTTTATACACCCATCGGCCATCCTACTCTTAAAACACGTCAACAGTGTTTCTGAAAAAATGTACGTCTTAATGGTGAATTTAGCAATTTTCTATATATTCATTAAATAACCATACACGAAATTCTTATGGGTTTTAGGGCACCATCCTTCCTGTCGTAGGTTCGTTTATTCATGCTAAGGTCCCATTTTGTATTTTAAAAGAAGTTTTAGTATGTAATAATTCAAAAATAAAAGTTAGAGGATCTCGGTGCATATAATGATGCTTATGTTTATACATCCAATTATGTTGGTTGCACAATCAAGAAGAAAAAATACGTGTATTGGATATATGTATGTGGAAAGCGGATTTGATGGCTGTAGTCATGTGTATGTGACATATGTTTTGTATTGTATATGGCCTTAAAAAAGTGGAATAAGACAATGTATAGGAGATAATTGAGAGTGATAAGTAAGGAGGAATTTATAATTCTAATAAGCTTGAATAAATGCATGATAAGTGAAGGAATTAAAAGATATTGAATATGATGTTATTAAGAAGAAATAACATATTCTTCACTTTAAACTTATTAGATCTTCTATGTAGTAATCTAACAATAAAATAGTATCCCTCTTAATTTGTATATTATTTTTAAATGAAGAAAAGTATCATAACTAGAGTTTGTTTAAGTACTTGAGTTTTTTTAAAAAAAGTTAAAAGCAAATAAATCGTCCCATTAATTTCTATTTAAAATTTATCATATCTAATCTTTTAAAATTATCCAAAATTTATGGATTCAATTTTTCAGACTTTATCATTAAAATAGTCAAATTTAATTCAATATTGAGCTAAAGCCTAACACCCATTTTAGCCATCTACAACATAGAAAATGAAAAATATAAATCAATGATCTCAATGCTTGTTAAAATATTAAATAAGGAAAAAAAAACTTTATTTAAACCCATACTTTTTATAAAGTTTGTAGTGGAAGTAAATTTCCTTTGACGTCCCCTTCTAAAAATATCACAATTGGATATGTTATTCCAAGTTATAGAATAAAGAATTCTGGACCCGAAACCGATATATATATACATAAAATATGTTTCCAGTATATTCGAGCATATCCACAAGAACATTCGAGCTCGACATCATTGGTCAGAGGGACGTGGAACATAGCTGTCTCATCCAACATCCAGTAAAGGCTTGCAGTTCAAGACCCAATAGCTTCATGGCATGTCAGCAGTAAACAGAAACTCGTTCGCGGCGGCTCGTTCGTCCACCTCGGTCTTGTGGGTCCTCATCCTTCCCTAAAATCTAGCTATAAATACAGTAGCATTCTAAGGAACCGGACATCCAAGGGCACGTGCAGTAACATCCGTCATGGGATTGCAAGGTCCAATAATGCACACACAACCAAAATCAAAGTTCAAATCCATCTACATGGCTATAACACCAACAACAACCCAGAACCACAATGGTGAAACCGAATCCTGCAGCCAAGCTGAGCCACTGATACAGGATGATGTTTTTTTCGGGTTTTATGAGAACGCACCCGAAAATTCGTCTAATTCCAGCAACGGTGATTTGTTGGAAGAATTAGAGAATGAAGATGAATCGTGTGTGGATACGGAGGAGAACAAGAGATATTGGGAAGCTCAGGAAGAAACTTTGCAGGTAATTTAATTTTTGGTTATTTGTGAAATTCTATACTTTTGAGTTATTATAGAGTTTCGTTGATGGGACCATCCATTCAATCAATACCTATTATATTAACTTTTATAATTATTTGAACGATTTCCAATGGGAACGATGGAGTTGGACAAGTCTGACCATTTTTAGCTTTTTTATGTAATTGCAGGCGACATTGTGTAGGACAAGTTCAATTGAGTTAAAAACCAGACAAGTTAGTAAGCAATGTCTGAAGGAAATAAAATCAGAAAATTTCCAATGTGTGTGTATTAGACCTTCCACCGGAGAATGCCGGGACTGCTTGAGAAGAGAGTTATGCGATCGGCTCCGGCGAGAGGGGTTCAATTCGGCCATTTGTAAATCCAAATGGAAGAGAACACCGGAAATCCCATCAGGTACTGGAAGATCTTCTCAATCTCCATAATTTTGTTATCTTTTTTTTCAAGTAAGCCAGACCGATCTTTTGTGATGACATAACGTGACAAATTTGTACAGCTGTTAAGTTTATCTTTTGTCAAGACAGAAAAATCCACAAAATTTATTTACCATCTTTTTCTGATTGGAATTAGTTCTGAAAAAAAATTAAAAGTTGCTATTTTAAGCTTCTTATTTGGTGTTCTGACTGATATTGAGAACTTGTTAACCGGACCCATTTTATAATCCTTTCTATTTTATTTTATATAGTGGGGGACAAGATTCAATTAGCAGCTGAAGTTTTAATTACGTAATGACTAGTCTTAAATCCTTAATATTGTCGATTAAGTTAACGTTTTCCCAGAATAGGATTTTCAGCAAGCTAATTGATTTATTTTTGGTCCTTTCAGGAGAACATACTTACTTAGAAGTGATGGATGGATCAAATCCTAGAAAAGGGGAAGTTAGGGTGATAATTGAATTGAATTTTCGAGCTGAATTCGAGATGGCCAGAGCTAGTAAGGAATACAACAAGCTAATTAGTCGGTTACCAGAGGTGATGGTAGGCAAAGCAGAGAGGTTTAGAGCACTAATTAAGATATTGTGCGCAGCAGCTAAAAAATGCATGAAAGAGAAGAATATTCACATGGGACCATGGAGGAAGCAAAAGTATATGCAAGCCAAGTGGTTAGGAACATGCGATAGGTCGACACCAGTACCATTGCCCGGTGGAGCAGCGTCCGACCATCCGCGGCCAAAGCCAAGGGCTTCCATGTTAACGTTTGATTTAGGGAGTAATTTATCTAGCATCTGTTCTACTGCTGTTGCCGTTGTGTAATTGAGTTAGAAATTCGTGAGCTTGGGTTTTCAATTTTGTTGTTGAGGAGTGCGACATGATTGTGTAAATTTTTAGGAGCAAATGAGTTAGTTGTTATGGATGTTGTTCATGAAACATGTTTGACTCGTTTTTCCACTATCCTCATAAACATATAGTTGGTAAAAAAAGAAAAAGAAAAAGAATAAATAATCAAAAGAGGGAGTTTCTAAAGGATTTTTTTTTTTGCTAAATAATGGTAGAGCAATTAATTTAAGACCGTTAAAATATTAAAATAGTTGATTTATTTCTTGGGCTAATATTGTTACATCTACTAAGAAGGGAGGAACCGAATTGGGATCAATTCCGTTGGGTAATCAATATCCATATTACTAAAATGTAAAAACTTTGAAAATCAAAAGTATTAAAAATTGTATATATATATATATATGTATAAAAATCCATCTTACTAGAATCTACGGTTTAATTTAAATTACTTTAAGCTTATGGAAAGCAAATTATTCTGAAGGGTAAAACAGATTTCTGGAAAAGGGAAAAATATTAGATCCATAGCTAGCAGAATAAAAAGGAGTAATCCTTTATAAACAATATCATATTGCACAATTTTCATGGGTTTAGGAGATTTGTCTACACAAACATGGATTTATGATTCAAGGAATATTGGAGGTTTTAGATTCAACATATATATTATTACTAAGTTCACTGCTTTATCATGAATCATTTTATTGGCATGGTTGGCGTCCAGGGAAACGGCAACATTGGATGTTATAATTTTGACCAAAAAAGAATGAAATTACTTTTTCAATTTTTATTATTTATCCATTCCAATTTTCTAAACTTCAAGGATTTGCTTTAAATCTTTCAATATATGCATGGTTTTAGATCCACAATTCCAGGGACTTAAGCGTACTCCTACTTCTTTAGTTCTTCTTCTCTCTCTAAGACTATATAATAATAATAATAATAATAATAATAAAAAAAGCAACAACAACAACAATATATTCTATTAAACTGTGAAGGAAACTGAAACTCAGCTAGCTATTAAGTTTTTTACATGTAATTATATATGCGTATGCATATCAGCATATCCCTTCTAGTTGTATAATTTGCTGGTTATTTTCAATTTTTTTTTTTAATAATAGATTGATATGTACACACTAATGTGGCATCTTAGGTCAATTAGATTAGGATCCAAATTAATGAGAAAATATATAAAATTACTAAACTAATATTAGAAATATCAAATGCGTTCACATCCTTATAACCCGATTTTAATCTAATTGGGTTTATAACTGTTTTATTTGATAGCATATCAATTATGTCATGATTATTTGAGTTCAGGAGTGAAAGAATTGACACATAATTGATAGAAAGAAGAGTAGCCGTAATTTCTTGAAAGCTTTAGATTGTATTTGTCTATTTCATCCTATTTATCGGGCTGTCTTTGTGATTTACCCTAAGATGTTTTCTCTATAAAAAATAGAACATCGTTTTCAATAAATCTGAAATATACTTTTTGTCTTAAAATTTCCGGTTGTTGTGCAGTAATGTAATAGCTGGATTCCTATTAAGGCAGACTTGTAGTCTCATAAAATGACAAAAAAACTCTTATTTGAGGATAACGGGACACACAGGCATACGCTTGTGTTAAATACCTCTTTTTTTGGGAAAAAATGTGATAAAGTAAAGAAATCCTTCTACAAATATTTTTAGGGAAATTATGAATAATTCTTGTAAAGTTTAATCTAAATATAAATTTATTTAATAAACTTTTAAATGTTATAAATTACCTCTTTAAACTTTAATAAGTTGTTGATGTAAAGTATATTTGACTTTTGTAAAGAGCTAAAAATTGCGATATTAGTTATTGAGTTAAGCTTGTTATTTATTTAAGCTTAACTCATTAGATTAGATGATAGGACCTAAGAGGTCCGGTCCATATATTGGGATGATTCAAAGAGAATTGACTTGGTGGGCTTGAAATAGAGATTGTTGGATTAATCTGTCCATATCCAATCTTTCTCAAGCAAACTCATGTATTTAAGGGAAGATTATCTTGACCAAGAGCCTATAAATACCTAGTATTATTTCATTATTTGGAACTCTTAAAGAGAATACAGAAACAATAGCGCTCTTTGCAGAATCTCTACCCTTTAAGATTAAAAAGCAATTCAAGTAAAGAATTAATCTCATTTGTGCAAATTACAAAATAAACACTTGAGGTCTCCTAAGGTTGTCTTATTTATCACTTATGCATTTAAAACATTGAGATTGGCTGTTATTTCTCCTTGCCTTATTATTACATAATCATTTTTTCAGTTGACAATTTTGCTTCACTTCTTCAAAACCACATATAGTGTGTCACTCATGCAACATGTACGTGATTACTCTACTCGAACCCCTATATCTACATTTTAGCGACTCCATTGAGAAATAGTGATTACAAAGATATGGTATCTCATAAGAAGAGAACAACTAGTACATTCGATACTATATCTCAAGAGCTCGACACTAATGTGGAGCTTACTGAACAAAATTTACTCCCATCACCTGAGAATACTAGTTGGGGCAATCCAATGCCTAAGGCTTCTATAAATCTTATACAAACAATGTGGACAATGCGAGAAGCCATGAAGGCTTTAACTTAGTTCATGACTATGTTTCAATCCATCCTCACTTGAATGGTAGCTACTACTGCTATATAATAAGGTATGGTTTTGCCAAATCTTATAGTTGTTGCACAGCTAGGTGTTATTATCTCAGCTTAACCAATTAATCCTCCAATTATTGAAGAAGATCTCCAATAAGGAGGAGGTGATGAAACCTCCTTACTATAACCTACATAGCAACTAACCCTTGTAATAGAGAATGTAAGAGTTTAGTTAGTTACCTCTTCATCTTTATAGGTGTTTGCCCTCCCATCCAACCTTCCATCCCAATCTTAAGTAGATTTACTTCTCATCCCAATGTTGCCCCTATTCCACCACCTGCGTTCACAACCTCTACTCAAAGGACTTCCTTTATAACATAGGATGACTTAGATGTTTATATGAGGAAAATATAAGCTAGGTCATCCATGGGAGTATTGGAGTTAAAATTCTCATATCATCAACGTATTATAATGAAGCTATATCCTAAAGACTATGTAAATCCTAAATTCATGCTATTCAATAGCAAAAAGGGAAGTGTGAAGGAACACCTATTGAAATTTATTGAAACCTTAAAGCCTTATAAGCTCAATGAAGCTTAGAGAATTTGCTAAATAATGAATAGAGAAGGCATATACTTGGCATGTCAACCTCTCCTTGAGATCAATTGATTCATGGGGAACTATGTACAAGCTCTTTTTGGAGAAATTTTTCTCCACTTAGGAATGATTCACAATTACGGACATAGGAAGAACATGAAAAAACCCGAAGGAAGATTTGACAGATTACATAGAGTACTTTAAAGAGCATACCCTAAACATCTAAGAAGTGCATGATGAAAAGGAATTGATGAAGATTTGCATTCAAGGGATTTTATTGAGTACGTCGTTTACCTAGAAAACCTTAATTTATGTTCTTTCTCCACACTTGTCAAGACTATAAAAAGAACTAACAACATATAGAAGGTAGGAGATTCGAAAAACGAGCAACATTTATTACCTTAGCCCGAAGAGAAAGTTCTAGAGACAACAAAAAGCTGAGGAATGATAGTTTACGAGACTTTACATCAACTATATCATTCTCATGCCTGATGGGTAAGGTATATGCTTTACTTGACCAATGGTTACAGGATGGGAACATAAAGCTCCCAAGGGTAGAGTGTTTACCGATTGCAAATGAGAAGAATAACCTTAAGTTCTATAGATATCATAGGCTTATGGGTCATCCAACTAAAGAATACTAGACACTGAAGGAGATATTTAATGATAAGGTCCATAATGGGGATCTTGTTATAGAGAATAATGATATACGTAACAATCTACTCCTGGCTCACAACACCTAATGAAGTATTGTGAATGTTGTTAGTCATAGTCCAAGACAAGAAGAAGGGGAGGTGCTACAAGTTGAGGTAGATGAAGAGAATGAACTAGTAATAGAAACCAACCAAGGCATACACCCATCAATAGCTGCCACCTTAATGAAGACCTCCAACCTTAGGAAGTTCTTCGATTTATTAGGATTTGATGAAGACGTATGGGTTGTGGTAGTGACCTCACTTACCTAGATTTTCGAGAGATAATATAAGGAGTGCAGTGCAACGTAACTAGTACGAAGGATAGCCAATGCATATGAGAATGCAATACTCTTTACAAACATAGACATGTGTGCAAAGAACCTTAATTATAACCGCCCTTTTGATGTGGAGAGTATGCATAACGAGCATTTCGTTAAGAGGATATTCATAGACAATGGCTCCTCTATAAACATTATACCAATGTCTACATTTAAGGCCGTAAGGATAGACAACCAACGGTTGGTGAAACAACCTTATATCCTTAACATGATACCAATGCATTAAGGGCTATTGGAAGGGTAAAGATGTTTTCATTTTAGCTGCGAAGAACTTGTTTAAGCATAACGAGCCTTATCGAGCTGACACTGGGTTCTTTGATGAGTATATTAAAGATGGAGAAACTACCACTACCATTGCTAAAACCTTCGGCACACCATTACCTACATGGGAGGAGACTTAGGACAAACAAAAGAAGAAAAGGAGAATGCGAGCCTCCCGTAAGGGCAAGAAGAAGTAAACAAAAGCTGAAGCGATGGAAAGTTTTGTTAGGGATGATGGGCGAAGGGTATATTGCTTGTAACAGTCTTTGGGATCCAAAGAGGCTTTTTTATCTTCCTTAAATCCCATACCAATATAAGAAACCCAGCTTGCCCCTTCTTAAATACAAGACCAAATGAAACCCCAAGCCAAAAAGATTGAAGAGTTAGACCTAGTGGGACTAAGGGAGTCTTCGCAACCTATCTTCATTAGCAAGAATCTATTGCAAGAAATTACTTAGTAAAGTTGTTGAAAGAATACAAGGATGAGTTTACTTAGACATATGATGAAATGTTAGGACTGGACCTTAGTTTAGTAAAGTAAGGACAACAAATCTTTTGTCCTGAAATTGAAGTACAAATAAAAGAAGAGATTGAAAAGTTGCTCCAAGCTGGCTTCATTAAGCCAATTGAACATCCTACCTGATTAGCCAATATTGTGCTAGTGAAAAAGAAGAATGGATAGATATGCCTTTGCGTGGACTTCCGTAATCTTAACAAGGCTTGCTTAAAGAATGATTTCCTACTACCAAATATTGACACATTAGTGGACATCACAACTGGACATCACAACTGGACATGAATTATTCTCATTCATGGAATTCATGGATGACTTTAGTAGCTATAACTAAATAAAGATAGTTGTTGGAGATGCTAAATGCACTGCTTTCAAAACACCAATAGGAAACTTCTACTACACAGTCATGCCATTTGGACTAAAGAATGTAGTAGCTACCTACCAGAAGGCAATGACCATAATATTGCATGACATAATGCATGATTTCATGGAAGACTATGTTAATGACATAGTTATCAAGTCAAGAGCGGCCCTTGATCACTTGCCTCATTTACGAAAGGTCTTTGAACGATGTCACCTATATAAATTGCATACGAATCCCTTGAAGTATGTCTTCAAGGTGGCTTCTGGTAAATTCCTTAGATTCATTGTTCATAGGAAAGGAATTAATATAGATCCAATTGAGGTTCAAGCTATATGTTCCATCCCTCCACTTACTAGTCTAAGGGAATTAAAGACCTTCATTGGAAAAGTCTCTTATATTAAACGATTCATCTCGACACTAGCAAAAATTTATTATCCATTACAACAACTTATGAAAAAGGAAACCCCATTTGAATAGGGGTAACCTCATGAGGAATCCATATAGAAGATCAACGAGATGCTTACCTCCTTAGCAACAATGACAATGCCAATTAAATGATTGCCAATTATCCTTTACTTGACAGTCACTAATAAGCTTATTGGAGCTTTGCTAACTTAAGAATTAGATGGCTGTGAACAATTGGTTTACTACTTGAGTCGATTACTATAAAGAAGTGAGGTGAAATACTCAGCTTACGAGAAGTAGTGTCCTACATTGGTATTCGCCATGCAAAAGTTACACCACTATTTTCTAGCTTATAGGTTTAATCTTATCACTTATTCAGATTTACTAAAGTATTTGTTGTCACGACTAACTCTTTTAGGAAGGACTACACAATGGTCACTTCTCCTATCAAAATTTGACATCATGATTATGCCACTTAAAGCTATTAAGTCCTAGGCTTTAGCAAACTTTTTGGCTCAATTTCCTGTGACACATAAGACTCCCATCGTAGATACAAATTCCTATAGAGTTCCATGAAGACTCTATGAGAGCAGAACTAGATGGAATTGATGGCTCTTTTAGTAACACTGGAAAAGGAGTTGAGGTAATCTTAACATCTCCAGAAGGCCATGAGATACCTTTGGCTTTAAAGCTAGACTTTCCATGTACTAATAATAAGGTTGAGTATGAAGCTCTCTTACTTATGCATTTGCAAAAACTTGAACTTAATCATTAAGCAAGTGGATGGTGAATTTGCTCTAAAAGAACTAGTATTAGCGGCTTATAAGCCTACAGTACAGTCTTCGACTAGCAAGTTCAAATAAATGAGGTACAAGCATGCCAAACGGTCTACTAACCATTATGTAGACGCCCTAATAACATTGGCTTCTAAAGTTCCCATTCAAACTACACAAAATAATTTGAATATCCAAATCATTAAGAAATCCATCCTATGCACAGCTCTACAATTAGTAGATAAAGATGAAGAAGTGCAAGACAACTGGTGCACTCCCATCAAGGCATAGTTAGCGCATCCAAATGTAGCTTTTTATGACAACCTCGAAGAATTTCACTCATATTAATGGCGTCTTGTATTTTAAGGGACTAGAAGGCATCTTTTATTAATGTATTTACATAAAATAAGCTCGTTTTTTAAGTTAGATAAATATCACAAAATATGGTGTGGAGATGAAGGGCTACCCTTATATTGCTGCATTCAGCACGCAAGGTATTACTGACCAACAATGTCTAAAGGTACATCCCAACTATTAATGAGTTTCCTAAAGTATGCTAAAGTCCCTAACCAAGGAGAATGCAACTTTGTAGCAAGTGTAGGCAATTGGAGGTTTCCTTTCATTGATTATTTAAAAATAATGTTTTGGCTACAAGCAGCATAAATGCTCGATCAGTAAAGCATAAAGCAAAAAAGTATCTTATATATGAGGGCGAGTTGTATAGGTTATCATTCATGGGAAAGCCTCTTCGATGTATAGCACCTCCTAAAACAAAAACTATATTGTCTAAAGCATACTCCGAAGATGGTGGAGAACATTAAAGGGGGAGGAAGTTGTACCACCACTTACACGATATGGGGTACTATTAGCCTACCATGGAAAATGAAACATTCAGTTTTGCTAAGAAGTGTACTGCATGCTAAGAACATGGTGATGCAATCCATGATCCTGCAATTACATTGCATAGCTTGACTACTCTATGGCTATTCCATACTTAGGCATTTGATTTAATTGGTCCAATAAATCCACCATCTAGAGGGTGCATATGAATCCTCATTGGGATTGAATGTTTCACTAAGTGGGTTGAGGCAATCCTCCTAAAGAATGCAATAGGACCTGTTATAGCAAATTTCATAAAGGAACATATTATTTGCCATTTTAGAATCCTAAAGCGTATCCTTTCAAATAATGGCACTCCCTTCATCAACTCATATATATGACAGCTACTGGCTTCTTACAATATCAATCATGTGAAATCCACACCATACTATCTAAAGGGAAATGACTAAGCAAAGGCAATAAATAAAACTCTCTTAAAAGTACTTAGTTGGATGGTTCATGAAAATAAAAAAGAGTGGAATGATAAACTACCATTGGCACTATGGGCTTATAAAACTTCTAAGCGAGGTCTTACTTAGGTGACACCTTTTTCTTTGGTATATAGGTCTGAAGCAATTATGTCTATTGAAATATTGGTTCCTTCTACACGCTTGACCCTCAATATTAAGTTAGAACTGGATAACCTACGTATGTTGGATATTGAAGCTGTAGAGGAAAGGCGGGACATTACCAAGCACAACCTTACTAATTACCAAAGACGACCTAGTGTTGCCTATGATCACCTAGTCAAGAAAAGATCTTTTTAGCAAGGCAATGTTGTATTTCCTATAGCAGAGCACGTGTAGCAAGGTATTCCAATGCTAAAGTTTATTCCTAAGTGGGAAGTTCGTTTTATAATTCATGAGGTCTATGATAGTGGCTACTGTAAGCTCCTTAATCCGAAAATCGATGCAATTACCCCTCTCGTTAACTTCCAATATGTTAAGAAGTTTCATTTGTAAATTCAACAATGTATTTGCAATTCACATGAATGAAACATTTAACTTGCATTACTCCATTTCTTTGTGTTCCTTTCCTTTCTTTTGCCTTGTTGTTGCTACAAAATTAGAGGTTTATCTCCTTAGCGTACAGTTTAGATTATGTATTCTATTCTTGTCTCCTTATTGCTACAAAGTTAGAGATATATCTTCTTAACACATAAGGTTAATACATAAATTAGCAAAGAGAAAGCGATACAAGGTTAAGTATTAGGAAATACCCTCTTGACCACTAATACTAATACACTTGTCACATGTTACTATCATTGCTTAAGTGTGACTGACTATTTTATCCTATGCGCTCAACTTATTGTTGCTAGAATTGAAAGCCTCCCTTTAATGCACAACGCTATGCTCTATTCTTCACAAGCCATAAGAAGCAAATCCTCCTATCATGGCATTTCTTTTACATTATTGTCGTTAAATGAGGTACTACCTCCTAAAGTACATAATGACCCTTATAGGTTTCAATGGCACAGGCTACCGCTACGCTAAGAAGCCTTGTTTTTTGATACAAGCAAGTAATTGAAATAAATGGAGAATAGAAGGATAAGATGAAAGCAATCAAATTTTAGTTAATTAGCAAGTTTTATTACAAAGTGGTGAAAATAACTTAAATACCAAAAAAAGAAGGGGAAGAATGAACGTCATCAAAATAAATGAATATAGCTAAACTTCGCTAAGGGTGGGAATCTAGACTTACTATAGGCTTAAGGTCTACATCGCCTAATAAATCTTTTACTTCACGGTCTATTTCCTCAATAGCACCTTGTAAGGCTTAAATCCTTACAACTAGCTCACCTTAGTTTCTCATAGCAACATGATAACTCAACTATCTCTTAGCTTTAGCAACAATGGGCTCTAAGCTACCAACCTTGAATTTTAAACGACGAGTGCCTTCAACATAACTAATTAGTTGTTTTAGCTTATCATTTGATAGAGACCTCTAGGACTTCTCAAGCAGTGATACAGCTTCCCCTAACATTTTCACCATAGTATTAGCCAACTCGATCCCTAACAAAGGATATTCACTCAAAAAATCTTGGTCTATGGCATAAAGTCTCTCTAATGGTTCTAGTAGATGAGAAGGAACATCAAATCTTTGAAAGGATATTGTCTCCTCTGAGATGGCTTCTAGAGTTGCTACCATGTCTCCACGAGATAAGCTAGCAACTGGGGGTAGAGAGACATCAACAGATGATCCATAAGTTCTTGAACGTAGCAATGTATTTGCATAAGTATTTCCATCACCTACCTTATTGATTGACGAAGTAATGTCTTGTGCCTCAAGATAATCATTCAACTCTTCAGTTTCACTACCATAATCAACATCTTCATATTGGACTGGGGGTTCACCGTAATGTACCAAGTCCTCATCGTCATCATCCCTATTTGAAGCTACTACTACTATGGTAATATTGTCTGGACGAAGCCCATAACTCAATTCAGTTACATTGTTCTTCTTATGGAATGCAACAGGAAAGCCTATCTTAACCCCATAAGGTCAGAGGTTTGAATACAAAAGATAAAAAAATTATACATGATGCATTTAATAAAGTTACCTCCAGAATAAATGCTTGCTTGGTTTATCTTGAATCCATTAATGGAGGCGAAGGGTGGTTACTCTTAGACGTTAAAGAAGGTTTGACCCCTATTGTCCCACGAAGATATTTTGATTATTTAGTAATAGCTCATCATACATCTCTGCTACCTTGAGACTTAGGTCTTAGGAGTTTAAAAAGAATTTGTAACAATACACAGTTGGTGCATGAAGTGTATCACCTACTGACACAAAGGCATTAGCTCGAAACATATCTAAGCAATTCATCCAATGTGTCAGCCATCCAAGTGAAGCAACCAGCAGAAGGAAAGAATAGCTGTCACTTTCCAAGGTGAATCTTCCTAAAGTTGTTTGGATATAGTGATTGGCAATAAGATTCAAAACTTAATTGCGATAATTAGGTAAGACACTCATTAGTAAAAACCAAGTTAATGCACATCTTGATAAGAAGAGTATACCTTGACTTTTCGCTCTAAAAAGTAGCCATCTAAGTCTTTATTGTCAAGAAGGAAAGGCAAGCTTCGTAGAATACACCATAAGAGAAACCTAGCTTAAGAATCGAGGATATTTTCTCAATTTTCCACCAAGTTGACCTTACCTTTTGAGCTAGAAGGATAAAGTCCATTACCATCTTCATATCTTGCAATTTGCTTGAAATAAGGGCAGAATGTGAATTCACCCTAAATGTCAATGAGTTACAGGAGTGATTAATCAATCGATCCCTTAACCCAAGCCCGTGCTTTAGGAAGAGCAAGGCCAAGTTGGTCTTGTATAGTTAGAGGAGAAAAATTTCTTTGAAATCACTCGCAAAAGAAAAGTTGAAGGAACACTAAGTCTACTTGTGAAATGATCACATATCGACCTTTCAAACATATGGAAACATGGTGATACAAGTCTAAGCGCCAGTAAAGTGAACTTAAGAAGAAGGGACCTAAAGCGAATCACTCACCTTAGGCAATGCGTATGGCTAAGAGAAAGAGTCATGGACTAACGCCTTCCTCAGGTCCTCTAGGGAATATAAATAGAGAAATCCAAAACATTATGAAAGCAGAAAGTTCATACCTGCAAAGATGGGATAGAGAACGTATGAGTAGAAGACACAACAACAACACTTGAAATGAAAAGAAAATAAAATAAAAGAGGAAGGAAGAGGATATGAAGGTATTGACTCTTTCCCACGACCTAGGCCTAGAACTTGAGGCCTATCCTTCTTTATTCAATAGTATAGCTATGTCTTCTAATGTTGGAGTTATCTCCCCTTACGAAGTGATAAACATATATGTCTAAATACTCCAACATGAAATGATCGCATGACATGCTTCCATTCCACTCATTTGTAGAAACCACAATTGAGTACAATTGGCAATAGCATAAAGTTCTTTCACCTTCTTTGGAAAAGTCACGTGCTCTAGCTTCTCTACAATGTATACTACCTAATCATCCCATCTAGAGGGTAGCTCCTTCACGAATGTAAATTGGGTATTAAAGAGAGGTAGCTCAGTCCTCTCGTATCTAAATCACAACATTGAATCTCCCTTAATGGTATCGCTAGAATTAGCACGAGGCTCACACTCAATAAACTGGAGACCACCATCAATGTAAGGTATTGCACTGGCTTCTTGATGCTTGACTTTGTCTTAGAATGTATCTTTAAAAATAGTTTTGTCTAACCACTTATCTTGAGGACATGAGATGGGTGGTGGACATTTATCTCGATGCACCAATAAGTCCTTCAGCTTTATTGCTTTTGTGCTTCGACTTGGATTGGTCTTCATCTCCTTTCTTGCTAAAGCACAAAATTAATATATTCTTTAAGCTAAGAAACCAATGCTCAATAAATTGCAAAAAGCTTCAATGATAAATGAAGGTTCATACATATGTTGTGTAATTAGAGGAGGCTCAAGTTCCATTTTAATGAACAAATAGAATATTAATGGGGGTAGTTTAAAAAAAAATTGCAATAGGAAAATTTGAAAGCATATGACAAGGAGACTTAGCCTAACCTCATGATGTTACTTGTAGTATTTGGAGTAAGAATCTCAGAAGGAAGTTTAAAAGAGATACGACATGATACCTTGGAGGTATATGCCAGTAACTTGTATTATTATCTTGGAATAAAAAAAAAAGGAAAAAAAAAAGACTTAAAGGTAAGTAATAAGATAAAATTTGCTAGAATTTTGTAGGGCTTCTTATTTGCTTAAAAGCTATGTAACAAACTATGCTAGAAGTAATCCGTTACATAAACAATTGAGGCAAGATGGGAAAAGAAAGAAGGAAAAAAAGAAGAAGAAGAAGGTATATGCCTACATCATGCTATGGAATGTGGATCATAAACATCTTTATTGAGGTATTGTTAACATCAAAGGAATTATTAGAAAACTTCCAACCATTGTATCAAGGTATTTTGACTATTTTGAAGGAAAAAAAAAAAGAAAGAAAGAAAAAAGGATATGGAGCTATGGCCTAGTAATTCTATATTGAGCTCATCCTATTATAATATAAATTGGTATTCTCCTTTTGAGAAGATTATGGCATGAGTTATGGCTATTGTTGAATAAGAATATTGGCTAAAGAGTTAAGATTATGGCAACAAATAATTTTAAGAAATACGAGATCATGGAAAGAGGTATGAAGGGAAGGGAGACTTACTTGCTATTGTTTTAGATACGCGAGAATTATATGGAAATAAAAAAAAAAAACCTAAGTATTGTCAACATAGTTGCGATCTACTAGTACTACTCTCGAAGAACTTCTTGTTGAAGTGCAAGACTTGAACGATCTTGATAATCTTGTCTAATTGCCAGTTAATTAAACTTGTAAAGGAAAAATAATGAGTAAAGCCATGGTTGATAGCAAGTGTTATGAACAAATTATGAAAGCGTACCATAGCACTTAGTAAGATAATATGAAATAAGAGAAGTTGATGGTATAATATGGCTGATGTTACGTGCTCAAGAAGATTAAGATGAAAGATTTATTTTTTTATATATTTGTAGAACTTGGATGATTTTAGTAAGGTTTCTTGAAGTAGTTTTTTTTTTTTGGATTAAAAAAAAAGATACAAATTATGATATGGATTGAAGAAAAAGATTTAAAACAAAACAAAATATTTAAAAGAAGATTTACGAACAATGAAAAAAAGAAAAGAAAAGAAAAAGAAAGAAAATCATATTCGTGTCTCTTGAAATATTTGTATTGATTCACTGCCATTGTAGCCAACAGTTGAGATTCAGAGTTATTTGAAGGTAGTTATGCAAATCATATCAAGATATAAGACTTGCAATTATTCAAAGCTATCAATATGTGGCAATTATTTGAAGTTATCAATATGTACAATACCAACTTTATGGAAATCATACTATTAAAAGATAATATATGTATATATATATATATATATATAAATACCGTACTGTATCGCCCCATGCTACCTCTGCATAGTGCGACGTGACTCTTGCAATATCCTATGAAAGTAGATTTGTAGTCTCACAAAATGAAAAAACACTCTTATTTGATGATAACAGGACACATAGGCATAAGTGTGTGTTTAATACTTCTTTTCTAGGGAAAAATGTGATAACTACTTATAAAGGGAAGAAATCCTTCCATATATAAAGAAACAAATCCTTATATATATATTTTTAGGGAAATTATGAATAATTCTTATAAAGTTTGATCAAAATATAGATTTATTTAATGAACTTTTAAATGTTATAAATTACCTCTTTAAACTTCAATAAATTCTTAGTATAAAGCACGTTTGACTTTTGTAGAGAACTAAAACTTGTTATATTTGTTATCAAGTTAAGCTCATTATTTATTTAGTCTTGACTCATTGAACTAAGTGATAAGGCCTAAGGGGTCAAGTCCATATATTGGGATAATTCAAGGAGAATTGGCTTAGTATCCTTATAATAGAGATCATTGCACCAGTCCATCTACATCCAATCTTTCTCAAGTAGGCTTATACATTTATAGGGAAGGCTATTAGTTTTTAGCCCATTAGCTAGCTCATTCTGGATAATTATAAATTGAATGGGTTTCATCTCATCTATTGATCACCTAGATAATCAAACAAATGCTATTTTGCCCCCAAAGCCTATAAATGCCTAACATTTTCTCCTAATTTGGAACTCTTACAGAGAATAGAGAAATAATAGCGATCTAAATTTCTGCTCTCTAAGATCAAATAAGTAATTCAGGCAAAGAATTAATCTCATTTACTTAAACTACAAGGTAAACACTTGATATTTTTTAAGACTGTCTTATTTGTTACTTTTGTATTTGAGATACTGAAATTGTCTATTTATCTTCCCTATCATATTCTCACCTAATTATCCCTTCAAGTGATAATCTTACTTCACTTCTTCAAAACTACATATATCACATCACTCAAGCAACATGTACGTGATTTCTCCAATCGGACCTTTATATCTACAATTTTTTAGTTCAAAGAAAAAAAATAAAATCAAAATAAAAGTTTAAGAGGACTTAAAGTACACTTTAATAAAGTTCAATGGGTTGTTTTCATATTAAATCAAAGTTTTGGTGGATTATTTACAATTATTAGGGTTTATTTGCTAATTAATTAAAGTTTAGAAGGCTATTATATTTTTCCATGTATTTTTATGTTAGTTACATATAGAAAAAGATAAATATGTAAAAAATATAAAATTATTATTCGATAAAGCCAATCAACCTAGACGGTAGACCACGTAACAAATAGCTCATAACCTAAAAGCTCAAAAGTTGCATATTAATACTTGGGTGGTCCTTCTTGGTGTTAGGTTATTTGTAGACTCCTAAGTTAAGAGTTAGTAGGTATAAGGTAAGTTGTATATGAGGTCTATCTATACCCAATATCATAAAGTATAGATTTGTAAATTATGCAACCGAAACCTATCTTATAATACCCTACAACCACAGTACAACATTTATCCTATAAACTTATAATGGAGAAGGTATTGGATATTTTATGGAACTTACAAATTTTAAATTCATATAATATTAAAAAAGATATATGCGATATTATAAGTTCTTTATATGCCAAACCTATAAAATTGTAATAAAATTTATGGAATTTCAGAAAGAAAATTTTTCCTACTTTCTTCATCTCAAGTTTATGTAACCTTACTATTTAGCAAATGAGAAAGTATAAGGGGAAAGAATGAAAGACGTAAAGCTAAAAAAGAAAAAGGAAAAGAGTGGAAAATGTAAAGTGAGAGAGGCACATTTAGGGTCATAAACTTATGATCTTAGGCTCTTCTTTTTTAGAAACTAAAATATTTATTGACCTAAAAATATAATATTATTATTTATTATTCATTTACTAAATGTATTTTATAATTTTTCATAAGGTGGATACATGGTACCTTGAAACTTATACCTCTTATAGATCTTATATCCATACTCTATCTTGTGGGGTAGGTTCTAAAAAACTATACTAAGAACTTACCTCACAATCTTTAATACTTATTAGGAACCTAACCTAATTAAGTAGAGTATGAGTCAGTACTCTATATAATAAGATTACCTGTTTATCCTATCATCAATTATTACGATTGGTGGCTTGTAGGTTGTTGTAGTTAAACATCCTAATAAAGCCCAAAGAGGATACGGTAGTTTAAAATAAGGAAAACTAGCTATCTCTATGAAGGTCGTCCGCTAGAATGTGATATTAGAACTAGAATTCTTTTTTTTTTTCTTTTAATTAAAGGATCTCATTACATTATCTTTATATTTCTTAAAAAGATCATTTTCTATTCATGTATTTAACATGGGAAAATTTAAAATAAAATTTACTAATTTAAACATAACTTCAATTCGAGGGGACAAAGAACAAAAACTAAAAAGAGAAAAAAAAATAAAAGGGAATAATATATTGAAACTTTTCTATATTTGTATTAAACTTTAATAAATTCATTTTAGTTTTAAGTGAATCCAATAACTCCTTTAATTTAACGTTCAAATTCTATTAAGATTTTAATATGTTAAATGAGTGATTTAAGCCTTCTTTATTTATTTGTAATGCTGAAGAAATTCTTTATATTTATGACCATAAAATGTGTCATGCTCTAGATAGAAGGAGTTATAATAGTCCCGTTTTATAAATTAATATATAATAGAAGCCGATCTCATAGTTGCTATTGTAAAGATAGCTTACACAAGGCATATCTAACTCAACTAGCTTAAAGGATCCAATTTCGCACTTGTTATAAATAAAACCTGTAGTATAATTTTTCAAAATGGTTATTTAGGGAAATTGTAATACATTTCTTGATATCAAAATAATGTCTACATGATTATATTTACTCCCATTGTCTCAATTTCTCATAAAAGGTTCATAAAAGCTATAAATTCTAGATGTTAACATACAAACAAAGTTGAAAATTGGTGTACTACCTAAGATGACTCAATTAGTTTTCAAAAAAGAACTAAAAGACAAAAAAAAAAAAAGTAAAGAAGAGATATCATAATCCTGTAATCTTCATATTTCCTCACTTCCCAACTCATCGAGTACTAATCTAAGGGTTGACATAGTATTTTCATCTTTAATTTATATTTAACACTTGCAAAAGAGTCTATAAGGAGAAGAGTACAACTAGCTTAATAAGTGGAATGGAGACAAAAGAGTACATCAAACATAATCAAGGTTTTCAATCATTAATGAAATACAATACAATCAACCAACCGAGTATCACACAATGTTAACTAGTCTATTATGAAGTTAGAGAAATCATATCTACTTTAACCAGGATTGAGGAGTTTCAACATGATTCAAATTATACTAAATCTAGGCTTGTATGATGGAGAACATCCTTCTCTAGATATTACTTTTGAATCACTGTCTCCAACCTTATCATGACCTCCTCTCCTCTCCTCTCATCTCCTATCACTTAGGTTGATTAAAGGCAAGGAAAGAATTATTGCAACTATTCTCATCGAATGAATGGATATTTATTTTGACACACCTAATTATTCTCCTAGTAGGTTGTCATGCATGTTAAGTTAGGTTATAGGCCAATTTTCAATTCATTCTAGTTAGAGGCAATAAAAAAATTTCAAGATAAAGCAATCAATACAAATTCATGCTGAACATCACTTTAAGGGGTTCAACTCCTAATCCACAATTCAAAAGGTGAATTACATACGTAATATGCTCACCAACAGCTAACTACAACCTCAATAAATACACTCTCAAGTCTCCAAGTACTTTGATATACCCTAACATGTTGAGATGCATTGATCTTAACTTACTTAAATTTCATTAATTCACAACTCTTGATCTCGTCGCACTTGTAATCTTCAATTATCCATATACATATACAATTGATTAGTTTTAATCCATGTGTGAGTCTTGAATTGATTGTAATTGATTTATTTTATATGAAGTAAGTTATTTTAACATTAGTTATATAAGTTATTTTTACTCTTATGTTGGGATTTCATAGTTGGTTTACTAATTATAAGTTATTTTAATCTACAATATCTTCTAAGTTAAGTTTTGAGCCAATTCATGGTAAAGTTCCTAAGCTAAAACCTCTTAAGTTACACTCTAAGCTATACTAGTGTCATATCTTATGCTAATTTTATGCTCTAAATTAGCCTTTGAGTTTATACCACTTTTAGCCGTTAATCAGGATATCCTTTAAGCTATCCTCTAAATTTAGTTAACTTCAAAGTTTTTAAGTATTTACCCAATGGCTTAACTTTTGGGTTCCCTCTACTTACAATTCTCTTAGAATTTTTTTTTTCTTTCTGACCTAACCTCTAAATATAGATCTAGTAATATATTTGCCTACAATCCCTCTAAGTTATCCTTTGCTTTCATCTAAACTCCCTATAGTCAATTGATTTGTTCATTTTTCTCTTAGATTCCAATTAAAGGAACCAAATTAAAACTTCATTCAACACTTAACAACTTTATTACTTTCCAGAATTCCCATTCAACTCATCATCACACACCAATTTCAAGTTCACATATTACTAAATTACTCACATGGCATATTCATGAAATTTGTAACTTCCTTCCACAAAACTTAATCCAACAACACTAGTAGACCACAAATACACAGCTAATCAGTTTAACTTAGACATCAAGTGAAATCTTTAAGAGAAATCTATCAATTTTACTAAAACTACCATTTTAGCTATAGTTAAGAGGCTTAAAAACCATGAAAAATATAGAAAATAATTTTATTGTAAAACTTTACATAGCATTTTAATATAAATATTAAGTAGCTTGTAGAAAAATTTTGAGCTTGAAATTACATCACTAAGGTGTTTTAAATTAATATTCTTGAGGATGTAATATATATTCACTAAATTTAAACAAAACAATTTTTTCTTAAATTTACATGTAAAAATACTTAGGAATAAATCTTCCAAATTTTTCTAAGCTAATTTAATAATTTTAGTAATTTTCAAAATTAGGTTAGTTCAGTGTATTCACCGAAACATAGAGTTCTGGCTACCCTTAGCTACCACCCTATTGTCAGTAAAGCTAGGCGTAGGCTACTTCTTGTGGTGGTGAGGTAGGTTTAGTCCTAGTTGCTACCTATGCCTCAAAGCTCTAATTTCTCTCTTAATTTACTCCACTTTCACAATCTCTTCATATTTTTCCTAGATCCTTGATTGCATGTAGAATCTTATTAAGAGAATTCTTGAATTTTGCATAGCATTTTGGAGGAGACAAATGACTTTTCTCTCTCTCTCTCTCTCTCTCTCTCTCCACTTGCCAAATTCACTTTTAGACTAAGCATATGAGTGTAACATGTTAATCCCCTTACTTCAGCAACTATAAAAATGCATTTTACACTTACTCAAGCATTCTTCACCTACCCACTATTTTTTCAAAAAACTTTTACCATTATTCTTTGTTATTTTTATCTTAATTCAAATTTATTTAGGTACTTTTAATAATTACAAGTTATATTTACATGTAATAGTTACACGCGATGAGCATATATATTTTTTTATGTCAATTAATAATTTTATTACTCATATAATTTATCTTTAAAAATTCGTTTACTATTGAAACCTTTTCCATGCGATTACAATAATTATAGAATAGTATAGCAAAATTCATTATTTTAGCTATATTTTTATTATTTTATTATATTCTGGAGATTCAACCCATGGGGTTTTGTTTACTGATGTTCTTAGCTTACTCATAAATTTCTAGCTTAATTGAATTAGTTTCACAAACGCTCCAAATCGACTGCTCAAAACGTAATCGCTTTAGTACAAAGCTTAAAAACATATGAAAAGTGGAACGTACTAATATGATTGGTAAGTTTTGAATAGCTATTGAAGGTTATGAATACATTCTAATTTCAAGTCTTTTGGACCTACTCCCATGGAGTATGACATAAGGTACAACATATTCTTTCCTTTACCCACCCTAAAGTGATACCTCTAGTATGCAAAATACTCACTTTAAATTACTTTATACCCTTCCATGTAGAAGGTCTTAATAATATTTGCTATGAGATAATTTAATATTTATAAACCTAGCACACATTCAAGGCTTAAGCTCGCTTACTCATTATAAAATGTGAAAGGGGTAAAGCTTATTATATTTTTTATTCCTTTGTCGTCTCTCTTTCTTTTCCAAAGTACTATTACTGGTCCTATTCTCTCAAGTTCCATTTCTTTTATTGCCTTTCATTACCTCCATTTATTTTAATACTCTTTCGTGATTAATTAAGGTACAATATTTTCTTTCTATGATTTCAAGTTATTGAATGCACTACTTACAACTATATGGAAAAGTTGATAGGTTATTAGATAACTTACCAATATATATATATATATATTGTAATAATATAATTAAAATGTTCACAAGATTTTGCAAAATACCCTATCTCTATAAATTTTATAAGGTACAAGTTTTAAGGTAGTTTTTGCATATTATATAGACTTAAGTTCCAAATTTTGCGAATTAACATTTACAAGATACCACACAAGCATGGCCATAATGTACCACTTAATAACTACACACCCTACCATACATGATGGACAATACTAACGGAGTGATGCACTTGGTGCAACACAAGTAAAAATAATTTATATGATTCATTTAAAATATATTTAACTCAATTATATTTATGAATAAACTCTTTCAAGCACACACAAAATCTCTTTACAAAATCCTCTCTTTCACTATCATAGAGCCACAAATACACTATAATTGATTTCAATAAGCATATATCCCTAGTTTTTGGTTAAATAAAAATTGCAAATATACTATTTTTCTCCCATTTGTACCATCGCTGATCCATCAAGTCCGCTTCTATAGATCATAAGTATTTTGATCATAGTGATCAAGATACTGATTTGTCAGTAGCCTTTAAAATAAGCGATTCATTCGTTAGAAAAAGTCTTATTACCTCTTAGGTAAGATAAATTGACTTTCAAAGAGATTAGGTTTTCACACTCATAACTCTTTTCTATAAGCCCTTTTGTATCAGTTAATTTCACTCATGTAATTTTTTCTTATTGAATAACAGTCATCTTGATTGGTAAAAACAAATAAATAATAACTCTTTCAATATATGAAAGATTTGATTGAATTATAGAATACATACAAACAAATTATGATGATTTTATCCTAAAAAGAAATACTAAAAACTATCAAAGCAGTTGTAACCTAATAGTTGAATCCATTTTCTCCAAAATTGTAATATAGTTGGCTAGGAAAAAAAAAAAAAAAACCTAGAAGCCACGTCCTCCTCATGTGAAGGGTAGAACATAAAAAAATTTTGTCCATGCTTCAGGCCTTTTATGCAAGTAGTTGAAAAAAGATGATTTATATCGGATAACTTTGTTTTCAAATCTGCAATATCTATGACGTTGCTATATAACCAAATAATAAATTATTGCCGATTTTTTATGGAGAAGGCAAATGAAGCATTTGGACCTTTTTCCGTACATTTTAAAAAGCTTAGGGATTGAAACGTACATTTGCAATAACTAGGACTCAGACGGTGATACGTAAAATTGTTGGAACCCGTCATAATCTATAGGATTAGGAAAAAACTGATCAAATTGCACAACAAGTGGGAAAAGTGGTCTTTTTTTTATTTTTATTTTTTTAGTCTTTTCGGTTCACATTAGTTTGATTCAACCATGTGCAATTATGTCTAAAAAAAATTGTAGAAATGGTGGATCGCTCACGCCATATACATAGACCTAGGACCGGTTAAACTTTGTAGGTCACAGGTTTAGAGGCCCTTGAACTTAGATTGGCGTAGCCAAGGTTATTTTAGAGCTAGTTCAATGAGGTACGCTAGTTCAGTGGCTCGTGACCTGTTCAAAATTTTATTTTTTTTTCTCTTTTCTTGGCTTGTTTAATTTTTCTCTTATTCTAAGCAACAATTTAGCTACTAACACGTACGGATTTAAAATTTGAAAAAAATATAAATAACAAATTTACATGCTAACACATACAAAACAAATTTCTGAAATAAAATGCACGATATACGTTAAAATACATAAATGTTATTCACACAACACTAAACACTGAGCCACCATTGATGTCACGACATTAAATATCTTATATAACA
Organism: Lumnitzera racemosa; assembly: GCA_024138005.1. Taxonomy (NCBI): domain Eukaryota; kingdom Viridiplantae; phylum Streptophyta; class Magnoliopsida; order Myrtales; family Combretaceae; genus Lumnitzera; species Lumnitzera racemosa. Next base: position 94,744,018 of record JAMXBC010000004.1, on the reverse strand, counting down.
CAACAACAGTATTATACACTAGATAATATGCTTAGAAGCTTAATTATCATTATGACTTATTGTAATAGATTTGAACTAATGAGTTTTTTGAAATATCGAAGAAAGAAGAGTGAGTAGGCCTATGAACTAATTAAAGTAACTGACATGAAGCTACTTAGAGGATATGACACACCAACAAATATAACACGACTTGATACTTCACTTGATATAACGTATAGGTCTTAAAGAGAATAGTTTCGTAAAAATAGCATATTTAATGTATATTTGTAAGGTAAGATGATTCTAGCTTATAAAGAAAATGAACTATTTATAGTAAATTCTTAGGATAATAATACAAATAAAGAAACTACAAAAAGGCATACAAAAGGGAAATTCCTAATACGTATAAAAAAAGGGTAAAAAGGATAAACGACAAAAAGAGAAAAATAGTATAGTGTCAAGTAAGATGAACAAGTGGCAGCTTAACATTAGCTCTGTACATAAATTTTTTTATCACAACAGGCGAGGAGAATCAAGATATTATGGCAACAAAGAAGCCAAGTTCAAAAGTAATGTTGTGAGGATAGGAAGGATGCTGAGAGAGGAGTACTCACCAATACTTAACCATGGTGAAGGTAGCTCATGTTACTCGGTAGGGACTCTTAGCAGCAAAAAAGTCAAATCACTTGGCAATCTTTGGCTAAGGAACAATTAACATTAGCACTAGAGAGGGAATAGAGTTGGGTGTAACATTTCGGCGTTGTTAAGGGGTTTAGCTATGTTCCTTCTACATAGTATTTCTCGTTATTAGCAGATTGACGAGAGAGAATTTTTTGGGTAAGAGGTTAGAGGCCTTGGAGTCATGCGTAAGTAAAAGGACCAATGGTTGGTAGCTTATCACTAGACAACATAGAAATTCAAACAGAAAACCTAAAAAGCAACAATGAAGATTTAAAAGACAAACAAACACATGTAAACTTGGACGATTAGTTTTCAACTTCATTTTTTCTTTCGCATCTCTACTAGTTGTATTTGGGCAAACCATGTGTTTACCGCTTTATACTCTAATAGGTGGTACTATTTCATGTATTTTTCAAATTCCTTTTTGTCAATCCGATCCACATGTTTGCATACCTCGCACTTTACCTCCCGGATGGGCTCCTCTATATCTTACAAGTTTATGCCGTCATGGAAAATATCTGTCTCATAATGATGGATCCTTCCTTGCAAAAGGCGATTATTAGACTCTAGACTTATCACCCACTTCGTTGTTATTGTAAAATTTTTACATTAGTATGGTATTTTTCTTGCATGTAATTATGAATCTCGATTTCCTTGGGTTCAATTCTAATCCTTTTCGAAGATAAACTTGAGGAAGAATCATGGAAAAAAAAATTGATCCATAATGTAAGTAACATATTTTCAGTAGAGAGTAGAGTTTAGCATAAAGTATTTAAAAAAAACGGAAATAAACTATATCGCGTGAAATAGGTGCATTTATGTTATAAAGTGTAGCAAATGGAAGTAAACTTTAGCAGAGAAAACTTTAAGTAGTATGCACAAAATATTGTTGTGCTAAAAAATTATATGGAGTGTTTCAGGTGCATATAGTCCATATTTTTAAAGTGTTTCAGATGGTGAGAGTTGAGTAAGTGGTATTACCAATTTATAATTGATGCGTTTATAGTGAAATTTTGAAATCAACTTTTGAATATATCTAGTCTGATATTTTTAAAACAATTTAATGTTTGTAGCTTTTCAAAACTCATAACAGTCTTTTTTTCCTTTTAGAATTGACAATGCAATTTCAAATTCATTTGTCGTAATGCATAGGAAGAATTCAAAATTTTTATCTACCTATATGTCGTTTGGGTGAGAAAATTACATATGAGTTTCTGAAAAATTGTATAATTTTAAAGTGTCTAAACTCTGAAAAGCTCCAATGTGTGTGTGTTCATTTTTTCAATGCATTATATGCATTGTATATCTACAAATGTCAAACAAAAGCTATACACCTCCATTGCTTTTCTCATTAAAGCCTACGAAGGAGAACACATTTAATTTCAAAAACCTCCCTTGCTTTTATCATTAAAGTATATAGAGATTATAAAATGCCATTTCATAGCCACAAGCTTTTTTTTTTTTTTTAACATGACTTAGTTCAAATCGATGAGTTGAACTGCTGGTTTATCAATCTAGATCAATGACCTCCTAGTTTAAGCAAATCATCACTCATAACCCGTATGGATCTGCTCGAACTGATGGGTCTACTTATGGGTCGAACTTGGCCCCAATAGGTTTAGGCCGGGTTCGATCCAGGTTCTCGAATTGGACCTGACCCTTTCCTAGATCTACATATATATATACTATAAGTAATTAATATTAATATTCATGTCAAAGTTCAATTGAGTCCTATTTTTAAGTAAATCATTCAACTTGTTACCTTTGTCTTTTTTTTTTTTTTGATAAAATACAATAAGGTTTCTATATTTGAAGCCGATTGTTTAAATCCACCGTGCTTGTGATTGCATCAAGTAAGTGTATGGTGCAACAGGCCATATACCATGAGAGGTATTTAAGGAGGGATTATCGGAAAAATAGACTAGGAACTGAATATTGCGGATTTCAATAACTAATAAACAAATTAATGAGTGAATGAATGATATAATAAATATATTGCTGTATGTTAAAAGAGGAAATGATAAAGGAATCAAATTCGGATCTCACATAGAGTTTTCGCAATCACGTAATGCCTTCAACTTCAACTGAGGATTTCTCAATAGTTTTATGAATTACAAAAGGTATGAATCTTAAAAACCAAATTATATACGTGTTTCATGTATCTATAGCCTACTAAGTTTAGTAATTGAAGACGATAAGCTCCCCGGTTTTTGATTGAAATCCTAACGATTAATAGATGGTTTTCTTCTCGAACCCAAAAGTTAGTACTCGAGTCGAGTGTCATAGCCAATCAAAGTTCACGATTTTTGTCCAAAACCGAAAATCCATGCTTTTATATTTAAATCAATGCCGATAGGCGGTGTTTTCTGTGTGCTGTAACCTATCGAGGATGGAATGAGAGTCGATGGATCCGGCTTTTTTGCTACTGTCATGACCATGATCTTTAGTCGTTACAGATCAAAGAGTTATGGGCTGAAGAAAATTGGCCTTGAACCATGTTACTTGGATATGTATTGGCCTGGTTATGGTTAAATAGGATACTAAGTTGGCCTTTCTTGCCTTGCTCCTTTCTCTCTCTCTTTTTTTTTTTTTCTATTTTTTCTTGAGAATGATTTGAACAATATGAACATACTATATGGATAAATTAGTAGCGTATAAAGACTAATATAATACTAACATGTGAAAATTTCAATTCAATATTATTAATATATATTTAAATATTGCTGGTGTTTCTACTCTTAATGCCAAATTGATTAGCTTGTCTAGAGAGTTGAACAGCTACAATTCAACTATGTCAGCAACATCATCTTGAGGTCTACTTAAGAACTTGGCAATGGTACAGTCTTGTGGCTCGGCAATCTCACATCTCGTCATTAAGGTATTAAACTCTTAAAAATACTCTTCAATAGTATTTCGACCTTGTCTTAGTTGCTGGAATGCATGGAACATCTCTTATTTAATGTAGGTTAGCACAATGTGCTAATTCAACAATTGCTTCATAAGCCTCCAAGTTCTAATCAGCTCTTCTCCTTCAGCATCTCGCTTGGTAACTAACTTATCCCACCAAAGGCTTGCATATTTAATAAGGGATAATGAAGCTAGCTTAACCTTTGTTTGATCATCACACTCGTAATACTTGAACAGCTTCTCGACTCGAGGAACATAGTCAAGAAATTCTTTAAGTCAGCTACTTCCACTAAAGGTTGGCAACTTAAACTTTATATTATCAAGTCTTCGGCTAGGTGCTTAGTGTTTATCTCTTATATTCCGAATTGGTTGGTTCACTTCTAATTGGCCACTTCTATTAGAGCTTTGTATGACCATGTCCCTTCTTGGCCTCAACTCTCTTCTTCGGGCTCCTTGGTTTAACTCGGAGTATTATCAATAGCTCATCTAAACTATTAGCTAGCTATTCAAGTCCTGTCACTACTCAAATAATGATGTTAGAATTAATTGATACTTATCAACTATTTATTATAAAGTGTTGCCTGCTAGTATGATTTTTTTTTTTCCATATTGTTACTTTCTTTTCTTAAAAGGCAGTAGACATTTGCAATTAATGAAACCTGCGATCGGGAAGGATCTACGAATCATTTTAACATAGAGGGTATGTCCCTATCCACTCTCTAGGTAAGTCCATGTCGACTCTCAATTTACTGAATTATTTATTTTTCATAATATGGCTAATGGTACATAATATCCAATCAATAACGGAAGGGAACTACCAGTGACATCAATATAGAGAAAAAAAAAATACATCGATAATATTTAGATGATCGATAAATTAAAAACAGATACGGATTTTTGAGAACTCATGCAGTACTAAGCACATTTTCTACCACGTGTTTCTTGTGTGCCCAAAGTCAAAAGAACCATTCTCATTTGTTTTTTGAATGTGCCTTTTCTGTTAATGCATGGAAATGTGTATGTCATGATTTGGAGTATCCTTCCTCTTTTCTGTCTTGGCATGGAGTTACTAGTGCACTCATTGCCACTGCTGGTTCTAAGCTATGTAAAATTAGCACCTGGAGGTCTTCGCTTGCAGCATCTGTGCATTGCATATGGAGAACTAGGATCAAGTTCGCCTCCAAGGTTCCATCCCCCAACCGCAGTCACTGCCCAATCGCATCATCTTTTACTCAGCTTTAATAGCTCCATTTTATCGAGTTTACTCTTGTTTCTCACTGTTGTTTGCTTTAGCTTGCCTTCGTTGAGATTATTTTTGTAACCCTTATGGAGACAATGTACATGATCCTTTTTTAGTTAATCTAATCTACTTATTTACCTTAAAAAAATAAAAAAGAAAAAAGAAAAAGGTATACATAGTATTATATCACTTGAACTTTCAACAGTTAATGTAAATACCAAAATTTATGGTAAGTTTATTTGACACGATAAATGTAAATCTTGATTTACCATGATTTATGGTAGACAATTTTGATAAAATAGTCAAGTAAATTTTTTGTCACAATTAATAGCCATACTTTGTTGAAGAAAATGAAGAATTCATGTATTATTAAACCAAAATTATTGACTTTATAATTTATGGTAATTCACACTTGTCAATTTGAAGTCTATAAATAGGCAAGTATGATAACTCATTTTGTACTTTAAGAGTGAGTTAAAGTGTGTGAGAGTTAAAAAGAATAGAGAGAAAATCCTTACATAAGGATATTAAGTATAATTGGGTTAAGGATTTTAATTATTATTTTCTTCTATATTTGTACCACTTCCTTTTGATTATTAGTGGATTTATTTCTCTCCTTCGCTTGTGGACGTAGACCAATTGCTGAACTACGTAAATTCTTATGTTTTGTTATTTTCTCTATTTTGTTGTTGTCCATTATTAATGTGCCTAAACAAGATTTTGATCCTGGTTATCTCCAACACATACGAAAAGAAAGAAACTAATTAGGAGGAAATTGTTTTCTTTTTAATCTGTTGGTATATTTGATAGTTGCTAACCACAATTATAATCAAAAGCCTATTTTCGCTTTTACCTACACTCATCACTAACAAGCATGAGTATATGTAAGGTCTTGAAGCCATTTACTACAATACTTCTTGATAATTTTAAAACTCCAGATATAATGAATATTTAAAAAACCTTGAAAAGAATTCCTATAGAATAATCTTAATAGCATGATGGGTTGACTTTATAAGGATGGAACTAAACTACTATCCTTCTTTTATAGATCTATTCCTTTTTTCAATTGGTTAAATTGCCGTTCAACGTAATAGTTGTTACTTGAAAATGAAGAATTATAATTTTTTATAGGGTTAAAGAAATAACTATCATTTCATCATTTCTAACATATCTTCAAATCTAGATATGAGATCTCAAAGAGCAATATGTTATAAATTATATCTCTATTTCATTCCTAAAGATTTACAATCTATTCCTATGCTATATTATCTTATTCGAATAAGACAAATGTGTCACAAAAAAAATAAAAAATAAGAAAATAATTACCAAGCTATAATGCTGGTGAATGTATTAACTATATAAAACATGGCTATTTTCGACCCCGCTTTAAATTTTATAAGCATCGATCCTTCTACGATGCTTGGAATCTCAAATTTCGACCTACATGAATCATAATTACCACAACGTTAGTTGGCTTATTTTATTGACACATCGTTGGTACTCCAATATACATTATCAATTACAACATACTAAAGATAACCACCCATTATTACTTCAATTACTTTTGAGATATTAACTCTTTTTTTTTTTGTTCCTCCACTTGGAGAGACCGGACACATTTAGTATATATTATAGAAGAAAAAAAAAATGTATTCATGAATATTCATAGTCACTAGTTAAAGCGCCAAATAATTTTCTCAACCTATACGTATTGTTTTATCTTTATGAATTGTATAATCAACGTTGGAAAGAACAAAAGATTTCCTTATTAAAGTATTAACAAGTGATTTGAGATAATGGTTAACAAGATTATAGATATATATGTATGTATATATTTATACGTACATGTTACCTTGTTAGTAATTATTTTGATATAATAGGTACCTTATAGCATATTAAGAATCATTAAAAATATACATATATATATATATATATATATATTTTACCTACTTGAGAGAACACCTAAAATGGAGAAAGAATTCAATCAGCGTATAATACATATATAGTGTGTAAATATCATTAAAGTGTCGTTATATTGACAAATACAAATGACATATGGTAATTGATTTGAAAGTTATCCATACGCATAAAACGTGATGTAAAATACCTATCGAGTGTTTTTTTACCCAAAATTACACCAAGAATATCCACAAACACGTTTGGATTGATAACCAACTTCATGCTCAATGTCGTAGGAAAGGACCATAAACTTTTGGGCCAACGATGTTTGCTTGATCTGCCACCGCAGTTTGATCATTTCCACTTCTCTTTTACCATCCAACACTATGATGGTATCAATGGGTTCATAAGTTTTTTTCACTCATCTATTCAATGTTAACATTTGATTCCATTGCATATGTGGACCTTTTCGAAATGAATTATCAAATGATCGCTGCAGATTCTAACTTAAAGGTAGTCATTGATTGGTACATTACTATCTTCTCTTTATGTACCTTGTCCAACCTTTTGGTTGTGTGAGCGCATATAATAAAAGCTATGTATGGAGACATGGGATTGACGTAATCTTTTAATTACGCCCGTTATGAAAGCATTATTCAGGTACCTACTTCTATTTTTTTTTTTTTCCTCATAAATTTAGGAAGACTAAGATGGGTATTGTTGCAAATATTTCCTGCGATGCAACTTGGCTGAAAGAACTAAAAAAAAAAAAAAAAGAGCAATCATAACCAAATTTTAGGTTAGTATCAATGGAACTTTCAAAAGATGTCAAGCAAGTTACGGCAGAAAGAATTACTTAAGAATAATGTGCCCAGGAGCGTGTTTATATTATATGTCTAGGACATTGCTCCAAACTTTGAAATATAATAAAATTCATTTTTACCACTCCTTAAAAGTCTTTAATGGATGGTAGGGCGTATAGTGAAATTAAAGTATCATGAAACTAAAATAAAAATTGCTGATAGAATAAAGTGTAAACCAACCATGTCTAAAGGATTTGCAAAAACAGATTAACGCATCACGTCGACATGGAACGAGGCATCCATTCTTTCTAAATCTAAGAAAAAACAATAGAAGTGGGTATTAGAGTGACGCTTTCAACAGGGATAATTGAATTACTACCACCCCCATGTCTCCATGTATAACTATTACTAAAAGCACTCTGGAAATAAGCAGCTTATCAATATCTATTGGGGCAAAAACAAGCCAAACTATTAGTGGCCTACTTGAGTTCGGCTTGATATGTTGGATTATTTGATTATGTGGATTAACATTAATCATTTATTAAGAATATATTCTTTAGAATTATTAAAAAATCAATTATAAAATTATTATTTAATTATAATACTTGACTAATATGGACATTATAATTAGCCTTTTAAAGTAGATAACCCGTAACAAGTATAACTACTACTTTGTTACCTAATGACAGGTCTATACTCTTATTTGATAAAAATATAAAAACTATTTTCCCATTGAATAGTTTTAACCTGACCTATTTTTGTATTAGGAAGAGGGTAGTCTTTTCCCACACCCTTTATAATTCAATATAGAATAACATTGCTATAAGATTGATCTCTCTCTAATTGCAAGTATATAAATCTTACTCTTACACTACGTATATATTATTATTAACACGCTATAATCTTTTATCTACATGTGAATTCATCTTGATCAACATATAATACATTGAAAATTTCCAACACAATATTTGCTTGAGTTTGACTTGAGAAAAATCGAGTCTTAAGCTATTTAAGTAGTTAATCGAATTGAGTTTAAGTTTCATAATACTTGACTCAACTAGCTTACAAGCTTGAGCCCAAGTCAAATACATATATTATTCAAGTTCGAGTTGAGTTTGGATATTAATATTATTTAGAAAATATTTTTTTAGATAAATAAAGTTTAAACAAATTTGATTAAGTCAAACTCAAGTTTGTTGAAGAAAATTCTAAGCTTAGTCTAGCTTGAACTCACTTTGAAATTTTGAGTCGAGCTTGAGTTTGAGCTTAATATTATATTGTCTCAATTTAACTCGTTTACAGCCCTAAGTGGTTATAAAACAATGAAAACTAGACCTAATGCTCTACTTTAACCAAATCGTATGTATAAGTACAATCAGTGTAATCACCTTTAAGCTATTATTTACAGCTATATATTGATAGTTTATTTGGATTAGATCCACATTAATAGTTAAAAAAAAAAAAGTGAAATAGACTTGTAAACTTATTGATATTATTGCATTGTTAGATGTTGAAGAGAAGCCACTACTTGACCAAGCCATATCCTAACATCAATACTAGATATAATGGCACTTGTTGATAGGAGATTTTGGATATGAGACCCTTGGACCCATACCGACCTCTCCAGGCATTGGCTAACCTATTTAGCCTAAGATCAAAATGATCTCTCAGTGACTGACTTATTTGAGGAGTTAATAGATAAAGACCAAACACTATCCATCTCCTGACCTCACCTCTAGTCAAACATAATAGACATAAATTAATAGATAAGGCTCCAAGACTTGGTCAACAACAATACTTATATATCGGGGATACAACAGTTAGCACGATCCCCATTCATCAAGCTTAGTATATACTATAACATACAAGATGTGTCCCTAAATTCTCGCTAGGTCTTCCCTATAAACAGATGAAGCTCTTCAATGATAAACTACCTTGACTTCCTCGTACACACTAAGCACTTAAGTCTCCTACTCTCTTACAACTACTCTCCTAAACTTGTTAACTTAAGTATCAAAGTAATCATATTGGACAACACTCTAGTGTCTCTTACTGTATTCTCTTTTATAGGCTTATATATAACTCTCCTAAGGCCTAAAACACTTATTCACTATCGACAAAATCCTATTGAAGATAGCACCATATATAGAAGATATCAGAACGCTATATGTCTCTTTTTGCTCAATGATTATTGAATGGCTGGATTGGGTTTTGGACTGCGTAGAGATATATGCTCGTTTGTGTATAGGTTAGTAGTGAAGGAAAAAGTTAGAATGAATAATTCTATTGACTAAATAATGAAGCACATGTGCCCAGACTTTAGGATAAGAACTAAAAACCTATTGAGGAAGGAGTTAGGGGGGAGGGGGGGTAGGGGGTGGGTGTATTATGATGACTTGCTCCATGCATTGATCCTTATGTGAGATCAAGCCTAAAGCCCATCTTACTTTCCTTACCCAAAAGAACAGGAATACATATAGTGGGTGAGTTTAATGGAAAGACATTTTTTAGTTGAGAAGAGAAATGTAAAGATTGTGAGCTTAATGGATGAGAAGAAAGGAAACATAATGAGTGTGAGATAAATGGAAAAAAGATTTTTAACATATCCCTACTTGCTTTTAATGGTATTTTTCATTTTCTTTTTTGAAATAAAATAATAAATGGGGTAATAAAATTATGGTGAAAGGGAGATGAGCATGTAATGAGAGTAATTATAGCTAGTCATGTTGGTGTAAGAGTTTCTTTGGATATGATTAGCAATTCATGTTATCATATCATGTTTTGTATTCGTATTTAAATAGGTTCGTGTTTAGAATATCTTAACCCATAATATAACATAACCTATTTATCAATAGTATGTAAAAATTTAAACCCATAACTTGACCCGTTTAGTAAGCATGTCTTGGGTCCAAGTTGTACTTATTTATCGATTAAAAAAATTATAAATAAATCTATAACATATTTATAGAGTCAGAGCCATTGTAGTTTAGTGATACTGCCATTAATTTCCTATTGGGATAGATTAGCATTTGAATTTCCCTTCCCTTATAATTGGCTAACATATATATATATATATATATTATATACGTACATACACTTACACGTACATACCTATAGATATAAAGGGAAAAGGGCAATACAAATGATATAAAATCTTGATACTTAATATAAAATTACAATCTAAACAAAAGACAATTTCATACGATAGTATGAAATATTTAAAATCTGGTGCCCATCTTTAGAGCTATAGTTGTAGTATGGGCTAAATTTCTAAGACAACAATATGGTTACGAAAATTGAAACATTCCATGCTTATTTACACAAAAGACCATTTCATACAATTGTAGCTTAATGCTATGATATAGAATGTTTTTTTCCTACTTACTACATATATCGATGAACCATATATATATCTAGTTCATAATCCACACATCAGTTAGACTAAAGCACCAACTTTATAATATTATGATAAATACACATTTGCCTATCTAAATTATTTAATTTAATGTGAAAATAGGGGGAAAAAAAGATAGTACCTTGGGTAAGCAGGGACTATTTATGGAAAAGAAGACTTGGCACTTTTGAGTTATGAGCATTTAGAAGAACAAAAAAGAGAATTGTAGAGGGCTCAATTCAAAATTAAGCTATAAGTCCATTAGTCAATTGAGTTTAACTCTTTGGGCAAAGGTGGTAAGTCTAAAGAAGTTAAGCCATGTATATTTGGAGTGATTAAGGGAGATTTGGTGTAGTGAGTTTGGAGCAAAGCTCATTTGATTAACTTATCCAATATTGACCTTTCTCAATTTGCCTCACACATCACATAAGCCCTTATTAGGCCTAAACACATGAAGGAAACCTATTTGAAGTCCATTAAGGGAAGGGAATGATATTAGCCATTGATCATCATCATGATTCGATGAGATGATATCAATGGCAAACTCCTCTATATACCCCTTTTTCCCTTCCTCATTTGGATAAGAGAGAAGATCTTGGCATAAACACCACTACTCTAATGGATTCTTACCTTGAAAAATTAAACACATTGGTATTTCAGTAACACTATCTCGTTCTTTATCGATTGTGGAGTTTGATGCCATTAAATTCCTTTACCTATCACTGTATCTGTCAGAACCTTCTTGAGATCAACTCCTCTTCCTTCCTACATTTCTCCTTTGGTCATTCCATACGTATAACTCAAGCCATTTCCCACATGTAGCATAACTTGACGTAGTCACACATGTAACTCCTACATTTGTACCTTTATACCTACATGAATTAACCTTGAGCTTGTTCCTTATGCGGCTAGAAGTAGGAACGAATAAAGCTAAAGATAGAAATGAATAATTTATGAAAGCCTACATCCTAAGTCTATCTAATTAGAAAACAATGTGAGTTGTGATCATGTAATAATGATTACCATGCACGGTATATACTATTTGTTGCTTGAAAGGAAAAAAGAATAAAATAAAATGTAAACTTATTTATGTTAAATGGATTCATGGGACCTGTTTATGAACCCATTCAATTGAAGGGTTCGTAGACAAGTTTGGGATTTAGATACAAACTTGGACATAAATTTAAAATTGTCTAAATGGGTTTAATACGTTTGTATTTCATGTCAATTTTTACTATATGTAAAGCCATTTAAATTTTATTATGTTGAATGCAGTCTCGTGGGTCGGGTCACAAATTATTAGCCTTACCTTTGGCTATATATACCGATGGAGGTAGTGATAGAGACTTTCTAATGCAATTAAGGAAATTTTAGTAAGGAATCATTGTGGTAGCATATAGCTTTACACTTTTTTTTTTTATGATGAGAATTTTAAATTTACTAACTAGGAACATTTCGAGGTTATTTATAAGAATTACTATGCAAAAACCCTTTCAATATGAAAGAAGGAAAAAAAAATAGAGAAAATTGAAAAAGAGAAGGGAATAAATCCTCCATATCTATGCCAAAATCTATAAAAATATTTATCTTTTAAATGAATCATTTAGATCCTCTAGAACTTAGCAAAAAAATAAAGGTCCTTTTGATATATATGTTGATACATTAAGTAAATTCTCTATATTTATACCATAATCATTGGCAATATTAATGGAAGGATGCAAATGGTGTAATAGCATAAATATAAATGACTTATGATCCATTTAAAATATAAATGACTTGATTTCATTTTGGAATAAATGAAATATTTAAATGAAGATATTCATATTTTAAATGACTTACAAACTTTATTGAATTTTGAATTAGATATAAAGAGTCTACCTAAGAATTATGACATTGTCTTAAAGGACTCATGAACTGCCAAACAAAAATCATGAGAGCATTATGGATGTTTCCTAATCATGCTAGAGTGAGAATTGGTAATAGATAAAACTCTTAAAATCTTTCTATTCATAAACTTACACTAGTGTATGGAGTGAGAAATTATGCATATGAAAACTTTTGAAACAAAGAAAAATTTTTAAGTTAAAAAAAGAATAAAGCATAGATAAGTAGCCTAATCGATTGCTACATGGGCCTTCTAACCACTATATGGGTCTAAATGATTGCCATCATAGCCTATTTGATCACCCTCTTTCTTAATGAGTTATCATCCTTGAATGATGGCTAGCTAATGATCAATCATTAATTTATCTAAGTTCATTGCTAAAAACAATCTCTATAACATTGATGAAATTGTAGTATGTAGTATAGGGAAATGGATATAGGTTTCAAAATTGTAAAAGGATGGACAAAATTTGAGGAATGCACTTGCTAAAAAAAGAAAATCGAAAAAGGGGGTTGGAGGAAAAAATATTACATGTAGGGGGGAGAGATTGCACTTTTTGGAAGGCGCCTTCTCTTTTTTCACAATTAAAAAAGCAAGCACCTTCTAAAAAGGCACCTTCCTCTTTAACATAATAAAAAAGAAGGTACGCTTTTGGAAAGTGCCTTCTTTACAATCACCTACTACACAACAACTAGCAAGTGCAACACTATACGGCAAGTGCAATGGACATCCATAAATACAAATGAGTTTAAGCTGATAATATCCAAGCAAAAACAAAACAAATACATGCTAAAAAGTAATACCCCACTTCAATCTCAAATAGCCAACTTTGAACTCCACCACATATCACCTAGCTCGATAGTTTTCCTTTCATTAACCACCCATATATCCAACCAAAAAGTGGAAATCAAATGTTCAAATGCAAGACAACCAGAGCATAAAAAGAAATAGGAAAAAGCGTTCATATATGAAAATGCATGTAACTACAAATATTAAGTCCATAAGTTCATGCAAAACAAAATAATGTATAAGGCTAATCCCTTCTTCTCCTACTTCTAGTGAATACACAAGCTACTCTATAAGCTAACCCCTGCCTAAACCCTCTTTCATTGATAATAGTAGGAGCTTGTAGCTCATGTGTCTATATGTGCTCATATGGTGGCTCTATAAATAGAGATAGAGCAACTACTAGAACTTAGGATAAACTCTTGCCTCGAGAACTCACAGATCACCTCCTACTTTTGTGTGGAACCGGTGGCATTAGGAGGGGTCTCGAAGGAGCTCAATGGAGGGCTTGACATGGTTTCTATCTCAGGATACTCAATGGCTAATGAGGCATCGAATAGCCCTATAGTATCAGGATCCGGTAAACCTCATCCCTATCGTCAAGCAAAGCCCTTCATCCACGTGCATTAACCATGCGTGGGTGGATCTAGAGGGTCATAATCTGGCTCGTTTGAGTCATGATACTCTTAGACTTGTGCCTCTGCCAAATGAGGTGGGTACAATGTAATAGGAGTGTGGTCTTCCAACATTTGCATGCCCCAACTGATATGGAATCAAGTAGTAATGTAGTCTGCTTGGTCCATGCTTATCCAGATCTACTGGAATTCCTCGGCTTGTAAAATGAAGGAGCATTAGCACAAGTAGGTGTATACACTGTAAATAACGAATAGTAGGTGACATACATATACTTACCAATTCCCCTAGTATAGCTCCATCACGACTAATGCAACGACATGTAATGGCCTTGTACTATTACTTGCAACTGTGCTCGGTACCTCTAAGACATACTATGTGTAGTACCCATATGTATCTTGTATGGTAACTAATCCACTTAACATTAGTACGACCCTTTAAGTAGATGTGATATAGTCACTCTACCTTCTTTATGTCGCAATTAAGGAGAACTCCTTAACCTAGTATGCCACACGCTCTATAAGGTGCCACTTGATAATGTAGAAGCATATCAAGAGCACTTAATCTTTCCACGCATCTCTACTACAGCTGTAGTAGTTCGATATGATTAGGAAGAAGTCATCTCTATAAGGCTGCCAAATGACCTACATATATATTTAAGCAATGTCAGCTTACGTAAAACAAATATGGGATAATAAAGCGGAAGTTGACATCAGTGTCCATGAATAATCTAGGCTTTATCTAAAAAAGGTATCACGGTATGCCTTTACTACATGCGTAGGGTTCTGTATGGTATCCTGCTCCATACTCCATCTAGCTGCTAGAGGTCGGGTATTGTCAACTACCATATTATGCCAATTAAGGGGGGCAATATGTGGGAACTGGTCCTAAGCCCACACCTAAAGGAGGACGGCTGCCCCTTCCATCTTATGTGCTATGTCCCTCGAAATTAAGCACAATTGTTTGTAAAACTAAGCAAGGTATGCTGACCCCCAGTTGTATTGTCCAACTCATCTAAAGTCCTCTAGCCGCAAAAGGAACGTGAGATGTACCAAATTCCCTGACTTATTTGCAAAGACGTACCCTTTCAGGATCTATAGGACATAGGCCCTAGTATGTCTCTTAGCTTGCTTGTCATTAGCCATTCATGATACAAACCTGAAATACTTCTGCAGTTATGCGAACTTAACATGTCCTCCTCGGCCTTCATTGCCTTTCGGTATGAAACTAAGATACTTCATGGATATTTGAGTCTATGTTTGATCTGTGCTATCGATAACTAGCATGCTATCAACTTAAAGGCTAAACTAAACCTCGACATCCTGGAGGGTAGCGGTATGCTCACCATTAGCCATATGAAATGTGTATGTCCCTTATCTCCATCGCTCAACAAGCATAGTAATCAAGTCTAACTGGATATAGAGAAAATGACTTAGCCTTGTGAATTTAGCCTGCTCTAAGTATGGCTTCATGTGAGGGTATAGCTAAATCTCATTTACATCCTGGTCGACATAACTCTTGCTCCTTGCATCGTACCATAAGCGCCTTAGTCAACTGCCAAAAAGAATGACCACCAAGCGTTATAAAGTAAGGGTGAAAGTATTATAACAAGCAGTCGTAAGGAGAATGAGTCGTCAATGACCTTATGTAAGCCCTACAACTAGAAGTTCAAATTCAATATGTAAGATTTAGGCCAATCAGATAAAGTGTTCGATTGAGCTCAAATTATAAGTCAAAGCTAGAAGTAGTAGTAAAAGTGACTCTGTAAATTTGAATTTAGGAAAATAAGTAATAAGATAATAGAATATTATAATATCAAATTATAAGCATATTATCTGTTATTTCTTGTAAATGCGTAAAATGAATTCCGATAACTAGCGAGTCGTTAGAGATAAATTATATGTATATTAAAAATCATAGAATGACATTAATAATATTTAGGAGTATTTACTTATACTCTATATGTATTTACATGTAAATAAAAATACGCAAAATTACCTAAAATGCCTAAAATATACTAAATTAACACTAAATAATTAAAGAAAATTGCAAAAAAATAAAAGAAAAACTAGAAAAAGTAAGGATTTGCCTAAAATCAGGTCATGGCATGTTAGGGTAGAAAAAAAAAGAAATTAACCAATTAGAATAAGCCAATTACAAAGCAAAATGGGAAGAAGATAAGGCCATTTGTCAACTAGACTAGAAATTGGGAGGAAAAAAGAAGGCAATCCTATAAATATCCCCAAACCCTAACTGAAGCACATTTGGTCTATTTAGAGTCCTAGAAAAAATAGAGAGAGCACACACAAAAAAAGAAGAAGAAGAAGAAGAAGAGAGAATTAGCGTATTTTACAAAAATTAGAAAAAAAAATATGTGCAGTTAGGGCTTATAGAGCAAATCTACAACTCATAACCACCTGAAAGTGAACTGTTGCCACCACTACACACTACAACCACTGCTTAGCCCTGCCGATAAACATTGGACCACCATTGGTGGCCGGAAGTCCATTGGCCAAGTAAGTTCAATTTTAACTAGAATTTGTTTAATTTATTTAAATTATTGATTTTATCCAAAAAATTATGATATTTTCATGTATGTAGATTTAAGGAAAAACATTTGTTTGATTAAATTATATCTAAAAATATGCCATACTTAAGAAATTGCGTAAACACGAATATATTTTGATTTAGAAATAAATAGCCTTATTGGTGTAGTTTTGAGCTCAATTTTTTTATGTAGACTATTTAGATGATGTAGAATAGTCCTATAAAGCTCTTTTTCAAAAATGAATTTTCGAAAAATTTAAGTAATTTTTAGGCCTTTAAAATATATATAATTAGTGATTTGGGGGTTATTTAATGATTAATTAAGTAATTACTAATTTAGTGTATAATTAGGTGTTTTAAGATATTCATATCTAATGTGGTGTGATAATTGTAGCATTTGGAGTATTAGAAGTAATTATTATGAGTATTATGTAGTAAACATATGTAGATTAATAATATAAGAAATTGGAAATGTAATAAATATAAAATATCATGTTAAAATGGATAATATAAAAATAATAGTAATATAAAATAAATCTGGTAGGAAACTTAAATTTAAATAATTATATGAAAAATGTAAAATTTTCTCACATCGAGAGTAAATTCAGTATATAAATGAAGACTAAGGCACATCGTACAAGCTAGAATACTGATTAGGGACTAAAAGTAATATTAAGAATACTTGAGCCTAATGTGACTAATTTCACATTAGGGTTCGGAATGCATTTTTAGGATTTACATATAGTACCCGTAGTTGGAACTTATTCAAAACCTAAATTAGAACTAGATTCGGAAACCGAATTCAAAACTAACCTAAAATGAATTGGTAATAAATAATATATATATATGGAAAATTGAGTTAAATCATAACCTAAAGTTTATAAACATTAGGATATAAATAGTAAAAGAGTATTTATATTATAAGATACGCGAAGACGAGTGAGCTAACTAAAGACTTTAAGTAAGTTGGGTTCAATACTTTATCATATTTTGGAATACTATTTTAAAGTACTTGGAGGCTTAAGATTGTATCTGACTGTGTTTTTAAGAAGTTATATAAACAGGTGCTTGTACATCTAACTTTGTACTGAAAATCTATATTATGTTTTGGTGATGTTTGTGATCTAAATGGTTCGAGATTGTTTGATTACCTTGAACCAAACTTAATTATAATTGACCTGAATACCCTAATTAGACATGCATTGCAACCCTTTAGGGAACTATTAAAATTCTCTAACCAAACATTGACACATTCGAAAAAGATAGCATAAGATATCATAATGATATTTTCTTCATCCTTAGCCGAACTAAGTAACAAAAGAGGAGGTCATGATAAAGATAAGGGTATTAGTCCAAAGAATAGTTATGAAGGGAACGATGTCTTCATTGCACAAACTTGGGTTTGGTTATAAGCTATTGCATAAACATGAAAACTCTTCAACTCATATTAAAGCGGGTGAAATTACTCTAATTTCACAATGAGCTGTAATTGCTTATACCCTTATAGATTTTCTAGCAGGTTTTTATTGATATGTTGTGGTATAATTATCCTGAGATCAGTTTCTTTTTGAAGCGCTATGGGGGAGTGATAATCAACTGGCTGTACAATTAAGTTTATTAAATATCTTATCAGTACTTTTAGGTTTATGAACTGGTACTGTGATATGTCAGTTAATAAACTGCTATACCATGTATAATTTCCTAGGATTATCAGATAATCTGAATGTAATTATGTATATATAACTTAAGGATTCCGGCTTTTTATGTAAATGTTAGCATAAATTTTAATTAAACTGTTTATTTCAAAACGAAGAGTTGTAGATGTCTTATATAAATTATGTCTATAATAGGTACTATGAGGTCAGTTATTATCATATGTTAATTTACACAATGAGACTATTATGACTCTACGACTTCAGAGTATAACACCTTACATGTCTTGCCTAAAGTTGCTGCGACCTGTGCTTGTCCTACTCATTAAAAACCAATTCGTCAATGGGTTAAGGTCCATCTATCCTACAAAATCAAAACATAGAAAAGTTAAATACATTACCAATAAGAAGAATTCACTACCAATAAGAAACACATCAAATAGCAACAAGAATTTTGTAATATAGCATGACATGTATATCGATATAACCATAATGCGACTAATTACACTCTTGATTCCTTTATAGACATGTTCATCTATTGTGTCATTCTCACCTGCACAAGATGCATGTTATTCTATCTAGATGTCCCCTCACGTCCATCTCTATATGGAACCATTTTGTGTAGGGCTTGCCCTTCTTACGCTTGAGCTATGAATACTTTCTGAAGATACGAGATAACCGGCTATGTTGACTCGTCTCTAATCGAGAAGAAGTGTCTTCTGTAACAATATACCTAATGGATGAATATATACTACTCTTTAATTGAAGACATAACATCAAACTACTCAAATTTGGCTACAAGTGAGTAAGGGATCTTACATATCAACCATTTGTTGCAAGTGCACATGCGGTTGTTGAAGTCAATCGTTTGCACATGACCACTTCCTTTCATCTCATTGCCTACATGCTTGCTTCTTATCACAACCTCATACATCATGCTAAAGTTGTTGAACCGCACTACATGGTGAGAACTTGCTCATTGCACAAACTCCTCAGACATAGCTGCAACATATTTCGTATGGGGTCGATTTCCAACAACCTACTCTAGTACCTCGATGTGTCTCTTGTCCCAAGATAGTATACAGTTGTAGAAGATCTTCCTCACCAGTGATGTAATAGGTAGTCCTTGAGAATGTTTTAAAACCCCATTGTAAGCTTCAATCAGGTTTAACGTCATGTATCATAACCAGTAGCCTCCATTTTGGGCAAGTATCTACTGGTCCATAGGCAAAGGTTGAAACCAATATAGGGCATTAGGCCTCAAACTTAGGACCTTCATACACTTTTCAAACTTCTGGGGTTGGGCTTACATTCACCAAAACTGCTTCAGTTCTTATATTGCTAGTTCTTGTGTACATTGTTGAAATTACTTGTATTGCAATGTATACAACAATCCCACATTCACTTGCATTCATCCATGTCGAGCCCTATTTCGGTTTCCTTAATTTAACCTATATTAAGCATAGTTCACTTAATATTGATCACTTAATATTAAACTAAGGAAATGTATTTTTAAAAAAAAAATTTAAAAATTGAAGTTGCCAACCAGTTTAACTGGTCAAAAATAAAATTAGGGTTTTTTGGTAGAAAAATACTAATTTGGCCACTAATCCACGTATTTTCTAAAAAAAAAAAAATTGCAGAATATTAAATCAGACAATACTAGGTTCGAAGGCTAACCTATTAAGACTAAGTCATTATATAAAAACTAAAGAAAAATTGATTGGATTTTATTTTTATAATTTTCTAAAAATACTAAAAATATATCTAAATATACAAAAGATGACTAAAGTGATTTTTTATTTTTTTATTACGAATTTCCAAGAAAAAAGGATAATATTTTTTTTTAGATAGTTGTCCTGAAGATACCTACATACCTACTATTCGGAATCAAACCAACCTAATTCTCTTTTTATGAAAAGTTTAGTGGGTGGATCCCTTTTATTTCGAAAATTGAGTTAAGTTTACGTTTTTTTAACAATTTATTATTTAAAAAAACCTAAGAAATCTAATTTCCCCAAATTAAAGAAAACCCTAACTAACTAAATCTTTTTGAAAACCTTGATTGAGATTTTTTTTTTATTTTTTAAAAAACACTACATGTCAAAATATCTTTTCTAAATCCTAACTACGATTTAGATACGTATCTCCATATGTATTTCTCTTAAATTTAAACTATTAGATACGTATCTCGATAGATATTTTTTCTAAATCTTGACCATTAGATACGTATATTTTCTAAATCTCAACCGTAAGATATGTATTTTGATACTTATTTTTTCTAAATTTTAACCATAAAATACGTATCTCGATACATATCTCAATACATATCTTTTCTAAAAGATATGATGAAGATATGTTTATTTTTTCATAAAAACACAATTTTACTCAAAACATGATTTAACTAAATTTTATGGAAAATTGGAATTATCTAAAAAAAATGTGAGATGAAAATAATAATAAAAAAAGTTCACTTGAACAAAAAAAAAAAAGGTTAATAAAATAATTGAACTAACTAATGAAATAACTAAATAAAATAAAATAATTTTACCTACTTATCGTACATGCCCGTAAGTCGTGATCGTCTAGGTGTTGTGCTCGTGTTCATGCGTGTATATCGGATTGTGTACGATGTTGTGCTTATGAATGTATTGCTGGCGTGGACAGAATGAGATTTCGTGTATGCATATGTGAGTGAGATTTTCGTGTATGCAAGTGTCAAGCAGTGTAGTAGCTTGCAGCATGAATTGTGTTCGATTGTATGAGTTGCAATGGACTTTGGTGAGGTGTGGCAACGGTAAGGTAAATGATGCAATCATGTGTTAGGGATGTGTAGGCGTGGCAGGCTATCGGTGGACATTTGCTGACATCATGGATTGAGAGGGGACATAAGTTGTTTGGCGAGTTCAGTCAGCAACTGTGAGTGCGTCAGTGATGGAGCTCGGTCACTTTGTCGGCGAGGGACGGGTCCCATGAATTAAGATGTTTTGTGGAAATCGTTTTGGAGTGTTGTGCTGGCTTGCATAGTTTCGGTGCAGGTGCTTAGGGGGTTAGTCAGGCTTCGGATAGTGGAAGGGAGCAACATGGATTGAAGTTCAACATGGAGCAATGGAATTTGAATTGCGTCGAGCGTTGTTGAATTCGGATTTGGTCGGCTTGTCAGGCAAAGGACTTCGAATGGTGAATTGGAATGAGGGGACGTGGTGGCTTGAAATTGGATGTTGTTCTTCGATTGTGGACTTCGGAATCTTCGTTGAAATTGGACGTTGGTCTTCAATTGTGGAATTCGGCATGGACTTGTGTGTGTAATTTAAAAAAAAAAAAAACCGTGATCAATGTCACTTGCTAATTTATAAACCCTACGAATCTTTTGGTATCATTTTAAATATAGATTTTATTTCAATCAAACCAAAATACAGAAGATACAATTACAATTCTTTAAAAATTTGACCTAAGCTTCTAAAAACTTTACTTAAGCTTCCTATTTATCGGGTCTGATTTGATCTAATTTGATTTAATCCAATAGTCTACTCAATAAATTATAAATTTAATATAGCCCAATATAATTTAGATAAAAAACCTATTTTATATCGGACTGGACCAAAATTATTTTAATAAAGCCTAACTTTCAAATGACTTAATAATTTATTAAATTGATTACATACCGTTGTCCAATTTAATATTAAACGATCCGATCCGACGCAACTCAACTTGACTCGACTCGATACGATACAACTTCACTTGATTCGACTCGACTCGACTTAATACAATTTGACTCGACTCTTTTTTTAATTTTTAATTTTTAATTTTTTTTATTTTCATTTTCTTTTTAATTTTTTTATTATTTTCTTTTTTTTGTTTATTTATTATTTTTTAACCCAGCTCAACTAAAATAAAACGAAAATGAAAAATGACAAAAATGAGGTGTGTACGATCCCAACACCCCAATAACCCTTTTTAGCAAATCTAAGAAGTTCCCATTTATTCTAACTTTTAACATTTTCACTAGGACCTGATCATACTCCGATCCCAAATCTCCCTTTACAATACTTCCATGAGCATAAACCATAAATTTCACCGTATCCATCATTTCCAATCAACCCACATTAACATGAATATTTCGGTTAGCACATCATAGTTCATGCATCATGACTTTTATATACGTGTTGTTACTCCTACCTTAAACTAAATAATTCTCTATTTTAAGATTTACATTTAACCGACCACCTTATATGCTACATACTCAAATTTGAACTCCATATGGAATAAAATATATGCCAACATGTAATTTACCAAATATATATATATATATATATATCCACTTACGTGTTTCTATGTTGACAATTACATAGAAACACAACTAGAGAAGCAGGAAACCACACATTGATAAGGAAAAAAAAAATGCACCAAACAACTCTCTATTTCCATTGTAGCATTTCATCGAATACTTTGCATACGATATGTAACATTCTCAAATTTGAACTCTACAACATCTAATATGTGTTCCAACATGTAATTTACAAAGAAATCACTTAATTACATGATTTAAATATGACAATTGCACACTAAAACAATGTCAAAAAATGGAAGTCACAAATTCACATATACATGAAACCCTAGCATAAGATTTGTCTAATTTGCATTTACACAAACAATTGTGTAAAATAACAAATTAGATGAGTTTAGGGTTGTTTACCTTTGATTTTGGGTGAAGAAAATGTAAAAAAGGAGTTGAAAAATATCAATTTGAAGGATTAGGTCGATGGAAGTTGAGAGAGAAAGAGAGAGTTTTTATGTTGCTTTGAGTCATGTTTGGAAAATAAATCGAGTGAAGAGGTTTTATTCTTAGCCTAAGGAAGGCGTTCCTTCTTCTTTATTTAATTAAAGTAGAGGAAAGCACCTTCTTCTTAAAATGAAAAAAAAAAAAAAAAAGGGAAGACACTTTTCTAAAAGGCACCTTCCTTATCCCTTATACGTAATATTTTTTGCCCAAGCATTTTTTCGAATTTTTTTTAAGGAATACTAAGTGTGTTCCTTGATGAAATTCCTATTTTAAAATTGTTATATGTAATCCTATTGGTAGAGGAAAAAAAAAAAAGTAATCTACTAACTCAAGAAAATTCCATAACAATTAGAACCACCAAAAAAATCCTACATACATTGTGTTTTACCATCATTGATAAAGTCTCATATTTAAACTATGAATAAATCAAACTATACTAAAATTATTCACTTATTGAGGTTTAAGTGAACTTTCACATAAATATAAAGGACTTTTAATATATTTATTATCTATATTATTAAAGTGAAAGAGGACAATTTGGTGTTTTTTTAATTTGTCCAAATTACCTTAAAAATATTATTATTTCTATATTTTACTATATTAAATTTTACAATAATCATGAATTATGTCATTTCATCAAGGTTATAAACGTCAATTACCTTTATAAATGGTTAATTCTATATGTAATATTTTTTTCTATTATTACCGTTATTATATTTATAGTGTCATTATTACTATTAGTTGTTATAATAATTCCATTTATTAACTTTGAATTGAGTATACCTTACAAAAATAAACTACCATCAAAGTTATAATTTTTCCTCATTCTTACACGATAATTTGCTCAATTTAGTCTCTTTATCTAAAGTAACCAATGTAATGTAAGAAAAGTACAAGTTGTCACATTAAAGAAAATACATTGATTTACTAAAATTAATCTCTAACTATTTGTGATATAGGTGACATATAAATTGAGGATATTATTAAAGGAATCTATTAATAAAATATTAAATCTGATAAGTATAATACCAAAACCAATCTATCAAGCTTTAATGTCATATTATAAATGACTTATGTTATAATGAGATAATACCTCAATATTTTGGCTTCATATTCAACAATTTATACATTCACCAAAGTCTTCTTCAATCCACAAGTAAGTTTCGTCTGTAACTTGTGAACTTCTCTCGATGGCATCAGATTTAGTGTGATCTTTCGATCATCCTTCTCAAGCATGTAGGATTCCTATAATTGTCGTAGATGACTCTCCTATCAAATAGCCACGGTCTTCCTAACAATAAGTAGGAAGCGCACATAGGTAATACATTGCAGAGAATCTGGTCAGAGTAATTACCGATAATGATTGGCAGCAGTATTTGCCAAGTGACATATAATGCTCCCTTCTCACTCAACCGGTGTAACTTGTATGGCTTTAAATGTACAACAGTCAATAATTTCAGTTTTGAGACTAAGTTGGTTGACGCCATATTGATACAACTTCCACTATCCATGATGAGGCGCACGTATGTTCATTCACCTTGCAAGTAATAAGAAATAAGGTCTCTCCCTGCTTCTCCTCTTCTAAGGTTCTTCACTCATAGTACGTCGGACAACCATGAGTAGTTAGTCCAAGTCCTCGGCATACACGTCTTCCCCAATCAACTCTTTCTTAGCATTCTCCTTCTCAGTAAGAACCTCCTCCTCCTCCTCGGGTTCCTCATTTGTACTCTCTACATCTAACTTCGGGATATCTCCCTTAATGACCATCGTCCTTTGGTTCAGGCATTGAGTAGCCATATGTCCGAACTCCTGGCACTTGAAGCATTTGATCTAACTGGTCTTCCTACTAGACCCTTGCCTTTTCTCATACGTTCGAGCTGGCACTATATCTTTAAGCCGGCTTTTCTACTTGGCTTTGACATTAACCCTTGTGCTCGGCTTGGCACTCGGCAAAGTATGGTTACTTACCTATCCTGGTCGACTAGTTGGCATTCAAGTCGTTGCTTAGCTTCCACTTTACCTCTCTATACACTAGGCAATCATAATGGCTTCATCCATCGTATTAAATCGTTAGATTTCTATAATGTCTTAGATGTCTCTTCTTAACCCATTAACAAATCCTGAGACTATTTGGGCTGGTGGTTCCTCCACTTCGCATTGTATCATAAGCATTTGGAATTCCTAAACATACTCATCAAAAGTTCGGCCTACTTGTCTCAGCTGCTGAAGCCAAGTGAAAGTATCTTAGAGATATGTTTTCAGCATGAATCTGTTTCTAAGAACTCTCTTAATCTTGGGCCAAGTATTAATCTCTCGATATCCCTCTCTCCTTCTCATAGCCTAAAAGTTCTTCCATCAAATGGCGGCATATCCAAAAAATTCAACAGCAGCAGTCCTCACTTTCTTGTAATCCTCATATTGGTAATAATCAAACACACGCTTTACCTTCTCTTCTCAATCTAGTTACTCGTCAATATTCCCAGATCCATTAAAACTCGAAATCCAAAGCCTCACATGGCTGGATACTCAAGGGAATCGTATACACTCCTCTTCAAAATACTCTTCTTCTTATTCCTCATCAAGCTCTCTCATGTCTATCATTTGCCTTATTCGTCCGCCAACTCCTCCACCTCGAAATGGTCAAGCTGGCTTCTAACCTCTAATAGGTTGAGTAGCTTGTGAAGTGTTTTGCGCGGCCTCAATGGGTCGGCAAAATAGTACGTGAATAGCTCGGGTCAGATCTATCAAGAAGTTAGCTACTTCATTGGGCCTATCGTTAGTGCTTCTAAGAGTTCCTTGAAATTGACACCCATGGTGGACAACTACACTATCATCATCAATAACAACATTTATATTTGGGTCTGTCATTTTTTTTCTCACAAATTTAGAATTTAAACAAACACTTTAGAAAGTGAACAACTAATAACACAACAGACAAATGAACTTAATAACTGACTCTGTTTCACACAAGCAAAATAGAGTACAATAGAAATTCAACAAGAATTAATTTTAGTTCACACAAAACCTCTGCTTTGATACCAAGATAGTGAAAAACGTGGCTAAGAACAGATAAGGTTGGTCGCTAAATGAGTCAAAGCTTGCAAAAAGCTCGAAAAAAGACTAATGAGGAAAGGTATGAAAAAGTGACAAAGATGAATGGAGTAATAAGAAAAAACCCATGAATAGTTCCAGAGGATATGAAGCACCAAAGGAACTTCTGAGGGTTCATAGCACAATTTGATTTGATGTACGAATTGGTCCAGTAAGGTTATTCGCCACTTAACCTTGCTTAAGGGAAAGGATAAGAGTGATGCTAAGAGTAAATAAACAGTATTTATGCAAGGATCAAAGTACTTAAGTGTATTAAAGGTAATATAATGATCTTACAACTGTAAGTACATGGTATTTATACCCACAAACTAGGACAACTTGCCCAAAAGGGAAAAGAAAAAAATGGCATTTCCTAAAGGGGGCAATGTATATGTTACAAAGGGATAAAAATCAATATAAAAAAAAAATAACCATTGGTGTTACAGATTCTACATGTGATACTGTACACGTGGCGATGTTGCATTAATGGGGTCATTAGGAGATGCGGACAAAAAAGTACGGATAGATGGGCCTATTTAAGTAAGGATGGCTTAATCAGTCTAGATTACTCTCTCGGCTTCTCGGCAAGGATGATGCCGAGTGATTGGGCAGCTCAGCAATAGAGAGTAATCATCAACTCAACATGCCACAGAATAAAGGGTGGTCATACGGCATGGTCTTAGAGGTGGCTCGGTAAGTAAGTACTCAGCTTCAGTAGGGATTGGTTAGAACATAAGAATTCGTCGTGCCAGCCCCTCTAGTCCTCGGGCTTAACTATAGGTCAGGGATCCTGTAGCTTGATTCCCATTAGAAGATTTCAAGATAGAGAATGTTCTGTCCTACTTCATAATGCCTAGTGCCTTTTATGTGAGTCATCTAGACACGTGGCAATTAGAGGTTCATTAATATTGGCTACCGATAATGCGCTCCACAGTAGAGATTAGCTTTACAAGGAGCGGATTAAGCTTTAAAATGATGAATAAAATGAGTAATTTGGACTAATTAATTAGTTAAATTACTAATTACTGATTTAGTGTATAATTATATGTTTTTAAATATTGAAATCTAATGGAGTATGCAATTTATACCATTTAGAGTGTTAAATGTAATTATTAGGGTATTGTGTAGTAAATATAAAATAATAAGTTAAATTAGATAATGTAATAATAAGATCAATACGTATTAAATTTGGTACAAAACTTAAATTTAAGTAATATACGAAAAATGTAAAATTTTCTCATATCGGGAATAAACTTAGTACATTAATAAGAATTTAAATGTACTGAGTAGATTAGAATATTGATTTAGGACCAAAAGTGATATTTAGAGTACTCAAGCCTAAATTGATTAATTTCACATTAGGGTTTAAAATGTATTTTTAGGATTTATGTATAATACTCGTAAGTGGAATTGATTTACAATCTAAATCAGAACCAGATTTAGAAACTGAACCCTACACTAACCTAAGATGAATCAATAATAACTAATAGGTATATAAGAAGAATAGAGCTAAATAATAACTTAGAATATATATATATCATCAAGCCATAAATACTAATGGACGTATTTATATTATAGGATACATGGAAACTAGTCGATTTGTGACTAATTGAGTGAGCAACCAAGGATTCTAAGTAAGTTGGGTTTAATACTTCGTTATATTTTGGAGTACTATTTCAGATTACTCAGAGACTTAGGAATGTATTTGATTATGTTTGTAAGTAGTTATGTATGCATGTAATTGAGTATCTAATTTTGTGCAGAATCTTATGTTGTGTTTGATGATTGATGTGTATAGACTGGTGTGAAATTATTTGATCACCCTAAACCATACCTAACCATAACCGACCTAAATACCCCAATTTGACATGCATTGCAGCCATTTAGGAGATCATTAGGATTCGTCAACCAAACACCGACACTTTCGAAGAAGATAATGCTAGAAAGCATAAGGGTCTTTTCCTCATCCTTAGCTAAATTAAGTGACAAGAGAGGAGGTCGTAGTGAGAATGAGGGCATTGGTTCGAAGGATAGTTTTGGGGAAAGCAGTGTTTCCATTGCACAAACTTGGGTTTGGTTGTGAGCTATTACGTTAACGAAAACTCCTCAACCTGGATTAAAGCGAGTAAAATTACTTTAATTTCACAATGGACCAAACCATGTTGTATGATGATACTTGCTTGTTGCATTGCATATAATTAATTGTCTAATAACCTTATTTATGCTTATTATACTTTCAAAAGTCTCTAACTTAACCTACTGAGTTGTTAGTTGCTCACATCCTTATAGACGTTATTGTAGGTGTTAACTAGAAAGTGGTTTATATTCTCCTTAAAGCTAGCAACTATTGGATCTTAGAGAGTGAGGAAATACAATTGAAGAATAGATATAGTTTTAAGGTCTTATCTTTTATTTTAGAATTTTTCATTTTTGGATAATGTGTTGTTTAGGAAATAAAGTATGATGAAAGCTTGCAAATATTATTTGTAATACTTAAATTGTAGTTAATATACATATATTTTCATACTTTCTTAGGTAAACAATTTATTTAATTCATGATCTGTTTATTTCAAAGTAGGTTAGTTGTGGACGCCTTATGTAAATCAAATCTAAGAAAACGGTTGTATGGATTGCTTCTATTTTAGACTGGTTTATACAGCAAAACTATTATGGCTCTACCGCTTCGAGGCGTGATAGGTGGTATGTAGTGGTTCGCTAAATTACCAAATTTGCAACTCAGGGACCTGACATTTGCAACAGTTACCGAATATGCTAGCCGTATTACAAATGTCAAACACTTATTAATGAGCTACTGTGAAGGGTAGGCACTAAGAACAAAAGTTAGGTCGGGATGTTGAGGAAGGGATCGGTTGATACTTTATTGGGGGCAAGTTAAGCTCCGAGCTCATGCCAAACAATTGGTATATGCTTGGTCAACAATCAAGGGGCAACCTATTCGGAGGGGTGTTGTTTGGTTAGTTAAGCAGGTCATAGTATAGAGGATGGGCTCGTTGGCAGCTTGCATCTTCTTTAGCGCAAGCACATGGCCTCATAAGGAGGTCTTAAGGTGATAAATGAGTTCACCGTTTGCTTGAGCACACTTCAATGTCCTTCATTATGAGCATTTCTTATTGGGATTTAGTCCAGGTAGGAATCAGGTGTCAACACTTGTCCCCCTACTCTTCTCAACATTTAAGGCATGAGGAGAGTAATTTGTATGAGGCAATCAGGCTAAGGCTGGGTTGTCCATTCTTCTAAGCGGGGAGTCAGTTCAACTGCTTAAGATCGTGACAAACGGTGTCTTTGGTTGGGTTCAGTTTCTGATACATCAGGTTGCTATGTGATTGATGTGACTGCTAGGCTGCTTAATGTGTCATGACTATTGTCCTAGGCAGTATGGTGTGCATTGATGGTTTGTAAACAGCAGCTTCATGGATCTGTATGCAAATATCAATCAGGGCCTTTAATTGAGGGAGTGAGACATATGGACAACTGAAGTTTAGTGTACATCCTTTGGTAGATTCGTGTCTTAAGAGTAGGAGAAACCATTTGCCTTCTCCCTTTACTTGTCCATATAAAGGGGGGTGTGGGTTCTCATTTTCCACTTAGCTCTACTTAGTTAGAGGAGACTCTACCAAAATTTCTACTTGCAAGCTAAAAACTTTTCCTTATATGCTTTCATTCCATCTTTAATCATTCATAATGGCTAATTACAGCATGATCGACAATCAAAGTGAGTCCTCCTATCCTTTTATTTTGAGGGAGGTAGATAAAGATTACAAAGGCTAGCCAAAGTAGGGGGTGATAGCTCTATTCCCCTTGAAACAACGGTGGTGACAAGAGAGCTTATGATGTGTAGCAATGTCCCCATTTTCCTTACATAATGTCATGCCCCGAAGTGGCAGAGTCATAACAGCCCTGCCAAGTAAACCATCCTAAGATAGAAGTTAGCCTTATAACCGCTGTAAGCCTCAAAATTAGCCATTTGAGGTTTCAATCGGTTGAAGGATCCGATCGAGCCTAAATTATAAAGTAAAGCTAGAAATATTAATAAAATGATCCCATAAGTTTGAATTTAAGAAAATAAGTAATAAAATAAAAGAAAATAAAAATTTCAAATTTTAAGTGTATAACTCGTTATTTATCGAAAATGCGTAAAATGCATTCTGATAATTAACGAATCACTAGAGATAAATTATATGTAAACTAAAAATCATAAAATAACATAAATAATATTTAGTAATATTTATTTGTATTATATATGAATTTACATGTATGTAGAAATACGCGTAATTACTTAAAATACTCGTAATGTGTCAAAATAATGCTAAATAATTAAAGAAAATTCATAATTAATTAATAAAAAATAAATAAAAATCAGAAAAAATAAGGAATGATTCATAATTGGGTCATGGTAGCTGGGAAAAAATAAAAAAAAATTGGCCAATTAAATTAAGACAACACAAAAACCAAAAATTAAGGGATAAGGCAATTGTCTTGTCCAATTTAATGCACAATAAATTCCCTAAACGTCTATAAATAGGAAAAAAATTCAGAGAACTCCTTTAGACAGTTAGGGATTTTAGAAAAATAGAGATACTTGAAAATCGAGAGAAAACCCAAGGAAAAAAAAAAGAAAAGGAAAACTCTACAGTTAGGGCCATAAAAGGGAACCCAGACTCGACGGGTAGCTGGGAGTGGACGGCCACCACCACAACACGATGGTGGCAACACTCAGGTGGGCCGATACACCCATGGCCACCATTGGTGGCCGGAGCCACCCAAATCAATGAGTTCGATTTCTAGCTCGATTTTGTGTAATTTTGTAAAAATAGTAAATATTATTAGAAAATTATGAAATATGTTATTCTATAATATTTTTATATTTAGTTTTTAGGAAAAATATTATTTTGATGAAAATATGTCTCGTGATATAGGGTCCTTAAGAAATCGTGCAAAACCGAGCATGTTTCGGTTTAGAAATAAATGACCTTAGGAGCGTAGTTTCGAGCCCAAAATTTTTTTGTAGATTACTTAGATGATATAGAACAGTGATATGAAGCCCGTTTTCAAAAATCAAATTTCTAAAATTTTAGATAATTTTTAGGCCTTAAAATGAGGCATAAAATGGGCAATTTAAAGTTAATTAAGTAATTAAATGGTTAATTAAGTAATTAAATGGTTAATTACTAATTTAGTGAATAAGTACATGTTTTAGGATGTTGAAATCTGATGGAGTATGATACTTGTAGCATTTAGGGTGTTAGATGTAATTATTAGGTTAATTATGTAGTAAATAAGTAATATGGAAAAATAGTTAATTTTAAGTTAGTTTTGTAAATTAGGGAAATTAGGAGTAAAATCTGATTTAGGATGAATTTAGACATTTTGAAATGATAATTGGTGTTTAGAGACGATAATTAGAGTGATAGAAATATTAGAAGTGTATAATATACATAAAAGGTAATAATACATAATATGTAATTATTAGAATATAATAAATAGAAAATATTATGATAAAAATTGATATTTTCATAATAATAAAAATGTAAAATAAATCTGATACGAAACTTGAATTTATGTACTTATATGAAAAATGTAAAAATTTCTCACATTATGAGTGAATTTAGTACACTAATACGGATTTAAGTGTACCAGGTAAAATAAATACCGATTAGGGGTAATGATGGTATTTAGGACATCAGGAAATAATATGATTAATTTCACATTATGGGTTCAAACAAATTTCTAAGGTTGGAGTATAAAACACTACTTAGAAATCCAACTAAAACCTAATTTAGAAATCGATGGGAAAACCGAACCCGAACCTAACCCCAAACCTAGAATAATTGTAAAAGACTTAAGACCTAGATAATTAGGCATATTAAACCCTAAACAAAACATAACAATAAGCGTTATAGGATAAAATGAACCTATAACAATTATATGAAAAACTGAAACCACGTTTGTGTTATAGGGATGATCGGCGATGGCCTGAGCAAGTCGGACCTCGAGTGAGTAAGCGAGGAGTCGAGGTAAGTTAGGATTAATACAATGCTGTATTTTAGAGGCTTAAAATTACGCTTAGTTGTGCTTGTTAGATAGTTGGATGTGTGCATGCGCTTGATTATGGGTGATATTATGATTCTGTTTGTTGCTCTGGCATGTATTGTATGATTTGTATGAAATAATTGATCACCCTAAACTGAACTTAATCAAATATATAACCAGTAATCATAATCGGGCATGCATGGCAACCCGTTAGGGGAACTTAGGACTCTCCAGCCAAATACTAACTTCTTAGAAAGGGATAGCGCAGGATTGCAAAATGGTCCCTTCTTCATCCTTAGTCGAACTAAGTGACATGAGAGGAGGTCGCGACGAGGGTGAAGACAGTGGTTCGAAGGTAGTCGTGGGAGGAGTAAGGTCTCCATTACACAAGCTTGGGTTTAGTCGTGAGCTGTTGCATTAACGGCAACTCCTCAACCCGGATTAGAGCGGGCGCAATTTCTCTAATCTCATGACGGGCCAGACAACGTTGTGCGGTGGCACATGCTTGCACATGCATTGCACCTAATAAGTGATTGAAAACCTTGTTGTGTGTATAGTATAGTTTTAAGTCCTCCATCCTAACTTACTGAGCTGTGGTTGCTCACATCCCTATAGATGTCGTGCAGGTGCTGGCTAAGAAGCGGCAAACAACTACTCTGAAGCTAACAACTGCTGGATCCTAGGGAGCAAGGAAAAACATTAGAGAATAAACACATATTTTTAAGGTTTAAGTTTTTATTTTAGAATTATTTTTCATTTCTAGATGATGTAATAACTAGGAAATATACTATAGAGAAATATTGTAAACTTTAACTGCAACAACTGAATTATAACATATATATATATATAATTCCTCACTTTTATAGGTAAATGATTTATTTAAATTACAAATTGTTTACTTCAAAGCGGGTTAGTCATGGACGCCTTGTGTATATCAGGTCTAAGATAGTGGTTATAAGGCTAAATTCTATCTTAGGATGGTTTACACGGCGGGGCTGTTATGACTCTGTCACTTCGGGGCGTGACAACCGCTATCTTAGACCTGATCTACACAAGGCATCCACAACTAACCCGCTTTGAAGTAAACAGTTTGTAATTTAAATAAATCATTTACCTAAGAAAGTGAAGAAATACATATATACACTATAATTTAGTTAGTACAAATATTGTTTACAATATTTCTCCGTAATATATATCCTAGTTATTACATTATTCAAAAATGAAAAATTCTAAATAAAACAAAACTTAAACCTTAAGAATATATGTTCGTTCTATTTTTCCTCAATCCCTAGGATCCAGCAGTTGCTAGCTTCAGAGTAGTTGTTTGTCGCTTCTTAGCCAGCACCCGCACGACGTCTATAGGGATATAAGCAACCACAGCTCAGTAAGTTAGGATGGAGAACTTAAAACTATACCATAAACACAACAAGGTTTTCAATTAACTTATTAGGTGCAATGCATGTGCAAGCAAATGCCATCGCACGACATTGTCCTGCCAGTAGCAAGATTAGAGAAATTGTACCTGCTCTAATCCAAGTTGAGGAGTTACTATTAATGCAATAGCTCACGACCAAACCCAAGCTTGTGCAATGGAGACCTCACTCCTTTCGCGACTACTTTCGAACCATTGACTTTACTCTCGCTGTGACCTCTTCTCCTGTCACTTAGTTCGACTGAGGATGAAGAAGGGACCAATTGCAATCCTGCGTTATCCCTTTTGAAGAGGTCGGTATTTGGCCGAAGAGTCCTAAGTTCCCCTAATGGGTTACCATGTAGGTCCAATTATGATTATAGGTCGTATATTTGATTAGGTCCAGTTTAGGGTGATCAATCATTTCATACAAACCATACAATACAAGCCAAGACAACAGACAGAATCATAGCATCACTCATAATCAAGCACATACACAATCCAACTATCTAACTAGCACAATCAAGCATAATCTTAAGCCTCCAAAAAACAGCAACGTATTAATCCCAACTTACCTTGACTCCTTGCTCACTCACTCGAGGTCTGATTTGCTCAGGCCATCACCGATCATCCCTATAACACAAACGTGGTTTCAGTTTTTCATATAACTACTATAGGTTCATTTTATCTTATAATGCTTATTGTTATGTGTTGTTTTAAGGTTTAATATGCCTAATTATTTAGGTCTTAAGTTTTTTACAATTATTCTAGGTTTGGGATTAGGTTTGGGTTCCGTTTCCGCAACAATTTCTAAATTAGGTTCTAGTTCGATTTCTATGTCCTAAATATGCTCGAATCCTAATGTGAAATTAATCACATTAAGCTCGAGTCAAATATCCTATTGGGTCTTAATTTAGTATTCTAAACTATTCGGTACACGTTATTCCTAATTGGGGTATCGAATTTATCCCTGATGTGAGAAAATCTCACATTTTTTTTACAATTACCGAAAATTAAATCTTATTTTAGATTTAGTATTATTCTGATTTTTATTATAATATTATCTAAATAATCCTAATTTTTTTAGATTTATTAATTTTCAATTCCATATATTACTAATTTCTTATAATAACTACCTAATTTCCTAAATTAACTATACTTAACACTTCAAAGACTAGGATTAGGTTTCCACATCAGAGATTAACATCCCTAAACATCTAATGACTATCTAAATCGGTAATTAGTATCTTAATCACCTAATTAACCCAAAATTACCCAATTTTTCCATCATTTTAGAGTTAAAAATTAACTTAAAAATTTCCAAAATTAATTTTAGAAAAATGGCTTCATAGCACTGTTATATATCACATAAGCATTCTACAGAAAAAAAAAAAATTGAGCTCCAAACTACACTCCTAAACCTATTTATTTCTCGTTCTAATCATGCTCAGTTTTGCTCAATTTGTTAAGAACCCTATATTTTCAGACG